>CP139508.1:77843314-79043314 GCA_021014915.2 Artemisia tridentata subsp. tridentata
GAATATAGATACTTCTATGAATCTTTCTTTTGCACTCAACTAAGATATTATAAGGGCAGAAATATTTCTAGTTTGGTAGTGCTTATTTACCTTAAGTGAGCGACAAGGATAACTCCCATGGTAATCCATATATTAAAATCTATACTATTAGAAAATCCGTTCTACTCAACTATCTTCACAATTCAAACCATCACCACAATATTGTGAATATTCAGACTTGGGTATGATTCAAACCATCACCACAATATTGTGAATATCTACACAACTATCTAATTGGCTTCCAAGAACACATCTCTATTGATCTTTATTCCTCTATCAGACTTCTGAATATTCATGTGCACATTCCTCAGCTTTGCTACATGGAGGGCTGCCTCAATTGGCTTCACTTTAAAATTCATTAGCTTAAGCTTTAAAATGTTGAATTTAATAACATGACAAATCATTAATTAAAACACATAAACATCAAAGCAAGTGCGGAAGGTAAGGAATATAATTGTAAATTAATTAACCGAATAATAAAACGTATGCGTACCTCTTGCAACTCCAAGCTAGCAATTAACTCGATCAATTTAAGAACCCTAATTAGGGTTTATATATATGGATTATAAGAATTGACTCTTACCCTTTTTCAATTCAATCCAAGATACAAGCAATAGTGTGTTTGTACCACCTTCTTGTACCGAATTAATGTGAATGCTAGTTCAATTAAACACGAAACAATTTTGTTTTAAAAACTAAAACCAAAAATCTCTTATGGATTAGGGGTTTCGGCCGAATAAAAAAAGAAGAAGAGATAACGTGTTGTGTGTATACAAAAGTTAGCAAACAATGAACCCTTGTGTTTCTTTATATAGGATGACAAAACTTGGAAAACAAGTTGGACTTGGGTTGGGTTTCCCTTCCCCTTTTGGCCGATCGGATCTAAGCAAACCCAAAGGGTTTCTAGATCTTTCTTGTTCCCTATTTTTCATCTATAGTCCTTTCCTTATTATACTTAACGACCGTTAGTCCATTACAATTAATTACTTAACACTCGTTAATTATTTTGTGTAATTAATAATTATATATAACATTTTATATTTAATTATTAAACATTAATTCTTCATACGTAAAGTGTGCAATCTCGTGGTCTCGAGTTCGATCCTAACATACACTTATTAATTTATTGTCCATAAAACCAACATAAAACTCATACAACACCTCCGATCCCAAATCATTCTTTCATCTCTTAGATAATGTATTATCTTTCCTGCCATAAGAAGTAGACAGCAGCAAGTGCGAGTCTTCTAAGGATATAATGGGTATACCATAACTGCACTTATCCCTATCTAGTAACCTATTCTGTGTTTATAACTTTTCTCAAATTACCGTCGATAGGAGATCTGTATGTCTAGGATTACACTGAGAGTACCATACCAAGGAAAACCACTGCACTTTTTGATTTCTAATATTTTCCCATACATCTTTATCAGCAAACACGACTTCATTACCTTTTGAGTTTTTCCATACCGCTACAGCTTTTCACAAAGAATTAGTACAGGCTCTGAGATGCTTGTAACTGGAGGATATATCGACATATCGTAGGCACTTTCATTGTCCATCTTTGAATATAGTTGTGCATACAAGCCACATTGAATTGGATTTCCCATTTCTAATTTATGGACAATATAAGACTTCACTTTATCTATCATCCCTAATAAGTTCTTTCATTCCCAACTGTCTAAATTCTCGTGTTTAACTTCTCAAACATTTCTGCCTTTTAATTTCATTGTGTGAATCCATTATATCCCATAAATAGGTATTGCTTATGAATGACACTTTATTGCACTGCAGTATTTCGTAAATGCTTGATGATTTTAGCTTCATTCTATTTATCCAAATATTTCAATCCGAATCCTCCTTGATCCTTTGGTGTCAACAAATATTTTTCCATGCCACGTTAGCTCTGACTTTAGTAACTCATTGACTCCATGGGAAACCTTTCAAATATTTTATAACTGTTTTTAGGAAGCATGATTACTCAAGCCCGGTAACTCTGAATAGATCGACTCAAGAACATAAGCAATCAATTATGAAAAGCTTTAAAAGAGAGCCCTAAATGTTGGATTTGTACCCCACAGTATGCTAAAGCATCGTAGGAATTTGGTTGGGTGTGTGATTGCATGTAAATTTTCCATTGACCAATTCCACTCAGTTTAACTTTTATCACTGTTTAAAGTTGGCATGTGTTATGACCACCTGTTAAACAATAAACGTAAACAACTTAATACATTACTAGGCTTCTACTACTTGGAAACCTTAAACACTTTCCGAAACTATTACATATATGATGATTTTATTTTTTCTTTCTGCAGATTTGGAGAAGTGCTGGTAATAACTGGTGCCGACAAATTTGAAATCAAGAGGGAAGTCAAATCCAAAGTTGTATCACCTAAAACAACATATGCAGCTTACCTTGTCTTCAAATTACCACAAGACCAATCACCATTTGAGGCTCCTATTGAGGTGAAGGATGGAAGTTCTGACTATTTAAGTAGATATTCGTTTATCTATTTAGTAAGCCCTCCACACACCCCGATTATTGAACAAAATTTTGATGTTAAAACCTACAACCCACTGAATAGATACAAAGGGAATGCCATCCCGCAGCGGAGGAGCGATGGTTGGATGGAAGTAGAAATATGGAAATTTGAAACAAAAACTACCACCAAACCTATTTCTATGCATCTTCAGTTAAAGCATCCTTGTAAAAAGGATCTTAGTGGGCTCATGGTACAAGGAATTGAACTTAGACCCATATAGATATTTTATTTTATTTATTTATTTATTTATTTATTTATTTTTTTTTTTTGGCGAGCCTCAAGTATAAGGACAATGATATGTTTGGTACGATTAGATTATGTTTTTAACTTAAATTCTTGTAGTGGGTGATCAAGACTAGGGTCGATTTTTTGCAATTAATGCATGCAATTTATTGATAATATTGTTTGCACTTTGCATTAACTTTCATTATTTTTCTTACGATCATAAGTTCATAACTTTCCAACCTGTCCTACAATGCCTCGTTCTGATATATTACTCCACCCACCCATTTCCCACATCTACTTTTAGCTCACATGATAAGATACACATGCACAAAACATTTCATACATGAATTGACTTTAAAACTTCAAGATCATTACCGTGTGTTTTCAACGGAACATTGCATTGTTTGGCTAAATGTAACCTAAGGGGGTGCTTGGTTGGGGGTATATGACACAATCCAATGTTGCATAATCACATTCGATTTAAGTACTAATGGTTTTGGCATCATATCGTTGCCTAGACCCACTTTGCTAATAGAGCACCTAATAATGATCAAAGGTTGTTTAGCTGTGATTTCTATGGGTACCGATGATATGATGAAGGTGAAAGTTGGATTTGGGTGATGAGAGAGTATATACAAACCGTAAGTAATCATTAAGGGTTTACTCGCCGATAAAATTAGAGCCAACGAGAAAGGTTTAATTATATACACTTCATATAAAACTAGTAATAAAACAAGTGACAAGCTACTTAATTATCATGACAGGTCTTCTTATTGTCTCGAGTATCTATCTGTGTACGTGTGTGCTAATCGCTGATTCGTGCTCATTAGTTTAGTTTACCATTTAATTATAACCAAACCGTGCCAGTCTCTCAGGCTGAACCCCCTTGCGTTAGATTAGGTTGTATAGCTAACTTAGGATATTAAAATACTGATTAGAATAACTAGATAATACGTTCCACTCTTAGTGATCGACACTCTACTTACCATTATATTCATACTGACCGGGTACACTGCTCGTTAAGTGTGTGTGTTATTGATAAGTCGGCTAAATATAAATTTAAAACTTGAGTAGGCATTAATGCTGCTAAACCGCAACGACACGCACGCTCATCATGCATGCAAGATTTTTTCTAGTGAAATATCACATGTGATATGTTAAGTATCACATGTGATATGTTTGGGAATTACATCTAATATGTTATTATAGTTATGTATTGCTATTTGTTGTTTATCATTAGGTTTCATCTTCTATTATTATTTTATTAAATCGGATAAAAAATGAGTCCTCAAATATGTACTTTTTCTGCTGTGGGTTCTTTTTCGATTTTTAAGATTGTGATCAACACATTAATGTGCTCTCTTTTCAATTTCAGACCCTCCATTCTCATTGCAGATATGGGTTATCGGAGCATGATGATTACCAGCAGTCTCGGGTGACTTCAATTCTCATCTCCTATCACGACGAGAGGATGATTCTGCTGGTATTTTTTTCTAATTGCCTTTTTATTTTCATCTAAGTTGTATGTGTTGGGAGTTTGCTTGCACATATAGTCTGTAACACAGTAGTCTGTAACACAGTGAGTCGGGGTAGCCCTGCGCCCCTTGCAACACTTTTTTTCTTCTTTATATAAGTAACTAACATGTTATATATGGTTTAATGATTCACTTTTCATGTTGCGGCTTCTGTAGTATGTCTGCTTCTGTATCAACTTGCTAGACCAAAGTTTTGATGTTGCTGGTGTGGCATGGTTAAGCTTATGGTTGGATATGTTGTCGCCTTTTAGGAATAAGGTACTGATTTAAAGTGAATAATTTACAATGTGAATCTAGTGTTATTTTTGAAGGCTGCTCTATTTGACACCTGAATTGATTGCAATTACAGGGTTTATGGGACATTTACGGGACATCTGAAGTGAACATTACTCATGCTATTGATATGTTTTTAGAATAATATGGATGCGGATTCTTCGATAAAGATCGTTGGCTGCATTTCAGAACTTAAAGCTTACAATTAAGGGAGACATAAGAAAGAATAGAATGGTTACTATAAGCTGAAATCTCCTTTGATTATGCATTCAAATGGTAGAGAAAACTTAGCAGATAGATAATGTTGGCGTGAGCGAACTTCTTATAAACACTGTATCTATTTGATTGTTAATAGGAATTCTCGACAAATCTCTTTAATGTTTATGGAAAAAAATGGTTTTCACATGGCCAGTTAATGTTATTCTATAGCTTCAAACTGCTCGGTTGTATTATGTTT
This sequence comes from Artemisia tridentata subsp. tridentata, assembly GCA_021014915.2. Lineage (NCBI taxonomy): Eukaryota > Viridiplantae > Streptophyta > Magnoliopsida > Asterales > Asteraceae > Artemisia > Artemisia tridentata. Next base: position 77,848,387 of record CP139508.1, read on the forward strand.
TAGTTACGTTGTGTTTGTTATTGTTCATATCCCATTGCTATTGTTCATATCCTATCTCTTGAAAAATGCATTTCCGTACCTTACATAATCCTAACTTTAAAGCCCTCGGGCTATGCGTTAGCACAACTTATGACAACTTGAATGGCATTTCATTTTTCAATTATTTCAAATAACATGTGATTTATTATGAAAGAAATTATATATCTATGTACTTTTCTTATTACAAAAATTAGTAAAAATTACATGTGATTTTCAGAAAAATCACATGTGATATAACATGTGTTTGGTAATATTTTTTTTATCACATGTGATCATGCATTGATTATTTCTATTACAAAAACTAGTAAAAAAATCACATGTGATATTTTTGAAAATCACATGTGATATAACATGTGTCTGATAATAATTTTTATATCACATGTGATCATGCATTGATTATTTCTTATTACAGAAACTAGTAAAAAATCACATGTGATTTTTTTTGAAAATCACATATGATATAACATGTGTCTGGTAAGAATTTTAATATCACATGTGATTTTTCTGAAAATCACATATGATATAACATGTGTTTGGTAATATATTTTTTATCACATGTGATCATCCATTGATTATTTCTATTACAAAAACTAGTAAAAAAATCACATGTGATATAACATGTGTCTAGTAATAATTTTTATATCACATGTGATCATGCATTGATTATTTCTTATTACAGAAACTAGTAAAAAATCACATGTAATTTTTTTGAAAATCACATATGATATAACATGTGTCTGGTAAGAATTTTAATATCACATGTGATTTTTCTGAAAATCACATATGATATAACATGTGTTTGGTAATATTTTTTTTTATCACATGTGATCATCCATTGATTATTTCTATTACAAAAACTAGTAAAAAAAATCACATGTGATAAAAAAACATAAGGTTAAGGTACAACTCCCTGCAATAATTTTTTATTTGCTTCATTTTTCATCATTTTACTACAAGTTGATTTAATGTTTATAATGATGCATACTCACGTTGTTTTGACTTTTGAAATTTTGTATAGGTGTATGGGGCGAGACCAATTAGGAGGTGGTTAGAAAGGAAGGTTGTGACTGAGTTGTCGAAAATGCTGATTAGGGAAGAGATTGATGAAAACGCGACAGCGTATATAGATGTAGACATGAACGAGGAAGAATTGACTTACAGGGTGGAAAGGAATGGTGGACTCGTGAACGCTGCGACGGGTGAAAAGTCTGATATTCTGATTGAAGTTCCTCCTAGTGCAAATGGTGTTCTCAACGATGCTGCAAAAGCTATGAAGAGGATGAAGATCGAGGAGGTTGAAGATGATGATGAAATGGATGAATAAAAGAAAAGTGGAATAAACGAGTTGTATAGAAGAGTCTTGTTACTTATGTCAAGTGTTATGTTGTTTTTTTAAATGTAAGCTGAAACACGCTCAGCTTGTTTGTTTAGTATAGGTCTGTGTCTATGTTGTTAAAGTTGCCCGGTGTACTAACTTTTGAATCAATGAAGTGAATTTGCTTATATAATATGGGCAATTCTAAGTTCCGGATTCGTAATTTTTATTCACTCATATTTGGTTATCTTGAATGCAGGGGCTAAAAGTTGAACAAGACGCCATAGCTAGTGTCACAAATGTAGCTCAAAACACATGGTAGGTCTATTTGCCTAATATCTTATTTTGTATCACATGTGATACCTAATATCTTATTTTGTATCACAGGTGATACCTAATATCTTATTTTGTATCACAGGTGATACCTAATATTTGGTATGTATCACAGGTGATACCTAATATCTTATTTTGTATCATTGATACATAATAAGTTATTATGTATCACAGGTGATATCTTATTCTGTATCACCTGTGATAGCACATGTGATATGTGATATCACATGTGATATGTGATATCACAGGTGTTTGAGCTTCTTCACATGGGATATCACCGGTGATATCACACATATACACTCCATAACTGTAATACATTTATGCAATATGCATGTATGTTTTTTTTTAATATATGTACATGGTATAATGTATCAAGTTTTAACACAATTAAGCTCTTATGGTCATATGTGATATCACATGTGATATCACATGTGATATCACCCGTGATATCACGTGTGATATCACATGTGATATCACATGTGATATCACATGTGATATCACAATGAATGAAAACAAAGGTCATGCTAGAGCCATGGCATGGCATAGGATTAGTATGTTCATTTACGCAATGAATGAAAAAAAAGTACATGAAACCGCAACTAAATTTGACTGATGATGTGTATAAAAGCATCATATACTTCTGTTACCATACAAGTGGCACGAATCTTTATAGGCTACACTATCTGGCGCTACAGTTTCTCTTCTCCTAATAAACTACGAGGACTGAGAATTGATTGCGTGTTTAAAATAATAAGCTAATTGAATGAAGTCATTCATGATTGCCTCTATCTGAAACATAAAAGCAGGAAACCATCCATGATAGCTTGAGGGTTATGTAACGTTGGAACATGCACATGAACAATTGCATTCCTCATTTTTTTGCCTTGGTTTTCTTGCAACCGGAGCTTTTCTTTTGACCTTCTTTGCTGGCTTTTTGACAGCTGCTTTCCCCCTTCTTTTGTGCTACTTCCTGAATCCAAAGTTTTTAATATTAGCAAATAAATTAAATCAGAGGATTATGTTCAACAGCCCCGAAATAAAAGGCATATCGATGTTTTCTCATCTTTTCGTCTGCCTTTCTCGTTGGTTTGAGGCTCAGCCCCCTCAGTTTCATCCGCTTGGGGAACAGTCTGCTTATTAGCTTCATCTTCAGAATCAAATGAAAATCCTTCCAGTGTTCCTATCAAAGTGATGAAAAAAGTAAAAAGTTAGCAAATTTTCCATTCTAGCTTCTGGTGTTGACAAAAAAATGTAAATCACTAGTATAAGAATTATCACATATGCATGCATTTGTGTAAACTGCTAATTTTCCATCGAACCTAAGATGTCGTGAGAACACTATTTGGGAAGAAGATTAACAGGTAAACTTACTCTGAACACATAAATGTAGTTCTTGCTATGCGTAATTAAGTGTATAACAGTTTGTATTTAAAACCAACAAATTTAAAGTTGATACTAGATAGAAAACTAGATAATTCAATATATATGCAGCTATAGAAGATGACCTGCCAGTTCTCATTTGTGGTATACAGCACGAGATTTCAGATAGTAATAGATGCCGTTGGTGATGCCCTGGATAGCATAATTAAACACATAAAACAACCAGTAGAGCATAGGTTTCTCTAGTAAAATTAGAAGCAGAACTACCAACCAGTAGAGCATAGACCACCCCATCCTTTTTGAATAATGCCTCTTTGTCCAGTCATTTCTAGAGCTTTGACAATTGTCTGTGTCATTTTCTCAGGCTCTTGAACAGGCTGAAAATGAATAACACGAACTGTTTAACAGCGCTAAATTTAACAAAACAAAGTATAATTTCTGAAGGAGTGAACAGGTAAGGCACACCCGACTAGGTGCCCAAGTGCACAAGGTATTCAACTGTGGCATGTAGTGTTGGAAAACTGAGCGGGTTGGGTAATGGGTCAAAGCAAGTAACTTGTGCTACTGGTTGATTGGGTCTGGTTGGGCTGACCCAAAACACTTTGTCCAAAATATCATACAGTAATAAATTAGCGTACCAGATTTTGCTAAAAACATTATTGTTTCAGAAGTAATCTAATTATTTACTGATTATATTGTTTTAGTAGTTATCGAATTATTTGAATATACTGATTTAGGATTTTTTTTTCACTACTAAATAGGTCGAGATTTCCACCTCTAGTGGTATATCACCGCATGGAGTTTTCTTTTTATAAGGTTAGATAGGGGGCACTATATTTACTTATATAGAAATTTGATCTGAAGTAAAGAAAAATAAATGTTTTCTGGTACATATGTTTTCATTTTCATATGCTAGAAGAATCTGCTAACCCAACTTAGTTATATACATAATTGTATGGTTTTCAATTTATCAACGTTATATTTTGAAGCCCTAGGGTTAAGAAACAATAAGCGCATAGTGAATATGTTTAGATAACTTTTGACCATTCTTGCCAAACTCATTACGTCACTACGCCTCCTTTTATAAAGATTATAACTAGCATAAAAGAAAAGAATTTTGTGATACAGGTTTCATATTCGATAAGAAAAAACTTACAAGGCTACCAAATCCAATGTAGATAGGCTTTTGACCAGCTTTAAGCCAGCGTACAAGGTCTTCAGGATGTTGGTAGTTCGAAACAAGATCAAGGAAAACAGAATCCAACCACATCAATCTCATGAACGATCTTTTTTTGCATAAGCTTACCAAGTTGTTCCTCGAAGATGTCTACCACCCGCGTGAGTCTCAAGTAATAGATTGACGGTCTGTATTTGTAATGTCATCCCATCAGCAATCTGATAAAAAAAATGCACTCGTATAAGCTTTGAGAAATAAAAAATCTAACATATAAGCACGTTATACCTCCAAACTCATACGATACAAAGACGGATCATGACAAACTCCTACGATATTCATACAATAAAATCTTAGATTCCTAGTACTCACTGATTACAGAGTTCAAAAGAAAAAACCTCCCTAGCAGTATATCTATTTCTAGTCTCTCATCCCATTGTTAATCATCAGCCATTCATGTTGCCGCCACTGAAGCCACCGTGGTTGAGAATGGCTGCATATACGTTATGTCCTGTTTGGCCAAACCAGTGCTACACTATTAATACAACTATATCACAACAAAGGAGCTGAGGAAACTGTAGGCTTTCCTATCCTCGACCCTTTTTATCTGTACATTAAAACAATTAACAGGGAGTAGCAACATAACCAGCAACCCACCATCCATTTTGATCCTTTCAGCTATCTACATCAGTCTAGGAGCACTATAGTCACTATCTAGTATATTTCAAGGGTTAATCAAAGATATGTTTTGATAATGTGAAGTAGGAGGTTGCAAAAGACTCGCCACTATTTTGGACTATCTACACGGCCAACTATCTCACCACCTAAACACTTCACGAAACTCACCATCCTCACGACGACACCAGCTTACGATCTCATCTCCACGACCACCTCATCTCCATGACCCGAACCTGTATACAAACAGAAAAATTAAAAACCAGGGTCGTTCCATGTGAAAATCAATTGTTCATTTCATCAAACACATGGTGTGCACTTAACTAATATTTTTTCTAATTACATGTGTTTTTATGCTCGAATGCTTTCACATGCTTTCAATTTGATGATGAACGATCTAAAGAAGATCGGATTGAAAATTTATCCAGAAATTGAATCCAATGATAGCGAATTTAATGTTTAACGAGAAGGAATGATTATGATGAACAAAGATTATATCATGTATAATTGGATGAATTGAAATTCGGATTTAGGGTTTGATAAGGTAGAAGTTGATGTTGAATTGGGGATGGGAGAAAACACGCTTTTCTGTGTGTTTTTTATGAGATGAGTTTTTTAAATTTGTGTTTATATAGTTGACAATTATACCCTTGTAGTGTAAAGTATGTATTTAATCCCAACCATTAGATCAAATAAGATGGAGGGTGAGGATTGATCCCTTCGTATGTAGACAAAGCTTTGTCCTCAAATGATCTTAAATTAAATAGATAATAAGTCTCAAAATGAGGTTACATGGGGTAGATAAATCAATTATTGTTGAGTTAGTATGAGATTGATTATCCAAATCAGAATTATTGACCCGTATCCAAAAGTTATAGAAATTGATGATAGTAAATCAGATGTTCCAAAACGTAATTCAAACACACATTGAGGAAACACTGTGCGTAGATACATAACAAGAACATAAGCGACAGAAGAAGCTTACGTTTCTAAGTCTTTGTGGATCTCTGGTTAGTGTTGGAATTTAAATAGCATGAAACTCATCTAAATAAATAAACACATTAAAGCACGTATAGCGGAAGCAAAGATCTTTATTTAACACGTATAAAGAATTACCGAATAATAAATAGTTACATACCTCAAGATCCTAGCAAGAACAAGGATCGATCTTCTCTTTCTTCTCTTGATCAAATAAAAGGACTAACGTGGAACCCCTTACCATTTTGTTCCACAATCCAAGATGGAGTAACTAAAGTAAGTTATTACCAAGGTCTTGTACACACATACTATAACCAACTAACGTTAGATGCTAGTGTAAAGACACGTATTAAACCAAAAACAATTTTGTTAAATAAAACCTTGAATACTGTACGATACATATTCAAGTATATCATGTGATATAACTATTATGCATAGTGTACGATGCATATCTTCTACTTTACGTAAGTCAAAGATATCATCATGTACCATGCATACTGTACGATTTCATATATCACTAAAAGTTGTTGGTCGATTGGTTTTAGAAGCAAAGAGAAGGAAATAAAACTTTAGGGTTATAGTAACAATGCACAAGCTAGAAAACCAATAACCCTTGTGTTTATATTTATAGTGGAACTATTCTTGGTCACCAAGAAATCGATCTATGGTTATTATCCCTAAGGAAAAACCGGCCACCCCTTATAGAATGGGTTCTAGATCCTTCTTGTGCCTCAAATTTCACTAACAGTCCTTCCTTTATTTACTTAACGGTCGTTAGTCAATTCCGTTAATTACTTAAGGTCCGTTAGGTATTATTTCGTGTCCTAAATAATTAAATACATAACATGGTTATATATTAATTATTTCCGTTAGTCATTCATACGTAAAGTGTGCAATCCCAAGGTCCCGTGTTCGATTCTAGTCATATACATTTTAATATTTTTCCACAACTCTAACAACTCCCACTTGGAAATCTATTAAAAGTATAATTGACATTGGTTAGCGTCTAGCAACACGTCAATGCCCCTAGTACAACTCGGGTGGTGGTCTCCTGGAAAAACCACTAGATGATTAGTCATCATACTTATCCTTTTGTTTCTAATACTACATTAATAAAGATATGGATCTTAGTCATTCTTTATTAATAATTCTGTTTCTCGTTTTTCGATTAAGCAAGATTACCAAATCTTCTGAATATGTTCAGGGGAGATCTTGGGCGTGGCCACGCAAACATCTTGTTAACCCTAGGAGAGGCCCAGCAGTATTAAACTTCAAATAAATTTGAAGGAACAAATTCTATCTTGACTACGAGCATAACTCATGCACTTCGCAACACTTCCGAAACAATCCTTATAACTACCAGTTACGTATAGCGTTAAATTGAATCACAGAAATGTGTGGAAAACTAGAAGGGGGGGTTGAATAGTTTTACGTCTTTTTAATTTATTATAAAAACCTTTGTTTTATACTTTTAAAAAACTTTAGATTCTAGTTTGTTATGAAAAATAAAACTTAAATCTTATTATTAGTTATATATGTATTCTTTTAAATTGATTGTAAAAGTTTTGGTTTCTTGAATGGATTTTCAATTTGATCTTTATGTGAAGTCGACCTCTAATTAATACTAGCAATTATATAAGCCTATGTGTATGAAAGTAATGACGATGCAAGTAAAGAAATAAATAAGGTATGGAAAGATCTAACCGAGACACGAGAGATTTATAGTGGTTCGGCTACAAGGACACCTTCCTTGCCCTACTCCACTCCCAGAGCACACCTTGCTCGAGAGTTTTCTTCACAACTTCAATAAGCTCCCTTATGGCGGAGAAAACCGTACACAACTTTGGCTTACACGGGTTTAACGACACAAAGCTAAATGTCGAGTTCTAATCGTAGCTAGAACCAATCTCACAACTTCACAACACAACTTCTACACGACTTAAGCACGACTTCTTCACAACGGCTTCACGACTTCTTCACGACTTCAACACAACCGCTACAAAACCTCTATGATGCGGCTTCACGACTTCAACACTATGTCTTCATGACTTAAGACTTCACGACTTCAACATGACCGCTACACAACCTCTATGCTACGGCTTCACGACTTCAACACTAGGACTTCACGACTAGGACTTCACGGCTTCAACACGACCGCTACACAACTTCTATGCTACGGCTTCACGACTTCAACACTAGGACTTCACGACTAGGACTTCACGGCTTCAACACGACCGCTACACAACTTCTATGCTACGGCTTCACGACTTCAACACTAGGACTTCACGACTAGGACTTCACAACTTTAACACGACCGCTTCACAGCTTCTATGCTACGGCTTCATGACTTCAACACAAGGACTTCATGTCTTATAAGCTACGGCTTCACAACTTCTACACCACGGCTTCACGACTTCTACATTTTGACCTCACAACTTCTATACCACAACTACTTATACAACATCTTCACTACTTACACATAACACTAGTCTACAACACACACCTTACATACAAATTAATGAATGATTTACACACTTTGTTAAACACACAACTTAAGTAACAAAATGATACTAAGTTGTAATACTTCTAATCTTGATTGATAGAAGTATTCTTCTTTTGCACTTGGATGGTGGAAGCTTGGATCACTTGGAAACCAATGCTTAAGATTACATGATCAAAGGTTTATTTAAGATATGAAATGAGATCTACAACAGAAAGTTTTAGTGCAAAAGGGTTAAGAAAAAATTCCAGGAGAAGGCTTGTATTTATAGGGAAAAATCTGGACAGCTGGAGCCTACTGGAGCGGGGGCGGTCCCCTTAAATAGGGGGCGGTCCCCTTAATTATTAAGGGGGCCGCCTAGTAAAATTAAGGGGGCCGCCCCTACTGAACGTTGGCCAATTTTGTCCTTTTGTGGGGAAGGTTTTTCTGGAACATTTTAACTGATTTTGGTTAAAAATTTGAATTCATATTTTTATAAAAGATTAAACATTTTTATTTAATGCCAAAAATGTTTTTCAAAAATATATAAAATGTTTTTGATGTTTTATAAAAAATCTAGTTTTTAAGAAAATGTTCCTTTGATCATATAATGCATTAAGCATTAGTTCATTCATACCTTAAGTGATTTTAGTTGTAGAAGTGAATATTTACAACTAAGTACTTGTTTAATTTATAAGTTTATGTTTTAATGAGTTTACATTTTGTGATCATCAAAACATAGAGATATGAATAAATATTGATAATGTTTTTAGGCATTTATTTATGTCAACAATCTCCCCCTTTTTGATGATTACAAAACCTAAACTCATTAAACCAAAAAGTTTATTTTTGGACAAGTATTTAGTGAGTTTACATTCACTTCTCCCCCTTTTTGTAGAATCAAAAAGGTTATGCCGACAAGTTTTTGAGACAAAATTTGTCGGGACGAGAACTCCCCCTTGATGTGTGCTCCCCCTCGTTTGGGGGCACCAAGGAATCGATATATGGAATACTTGCAAGAAAAATATTAGAAGCACAAGCATATATATAGCAAAAATAAGCATCCAAGATTATATTCAATCCTACATTATATTCAATCCTACATTGGCTAGTAAGTAATGCAATCTACATAATCATTCTAGGAGTACATGATCTTCCATGGGGCTTGCACACAAAATGGTTTGAAAAATTATTTTTGATTAAGCATTGCATATGCTTAATTTGGTGAGAATGAAGGTGGTGGTAGTGTAGTGGGTGAAAATGATGGAGGTTGTGGTGGAGGTTGGTTGTTAAGCATGTGTTCAAGGGATGAAAACATGTAGTATATCTCATCTCTAAGACCAAAGATGATGGTTCGGTTGTGGGTGTGGTGGTATTGGTGATGATGAGAAGTGAGCATCAAGAGGTGTTATTGGTGATATGGAAATGACAAGTTGGGTGAATGGAGGTTCTTGAGTAGGAGGTGGAGTTGATGCTCTTGATGGTGGTGATGAAAGGTGTGAGTTGATGTGGTTATTGATGGATGAAAGGGTGTTTTTGATGGTGCATTTGGTGCACTTGGGGATTAACATTGAGGTGGTGGTGATGGAGTTTTGGTGTCTTAGAGATGATTTTGGTGATAGCATGGTGAATGAAAATGGGTGTTTGATGGAGGTGATGGTTGATTTAGGTAAGGTTTGGGCTAGATAAAAGGGGTCGCAAGATGCAAAAGAAAACAGTAAATTTTACTGCCCAGATGGCCGGTCCCCTTAATTGTAGGCCGGCCCCCTTAAAATTAAGGGGACCGCCTAGGGAATTAAGGGGGCCGCCCATCTGGTGTTTTCCCAGGCGACCAAATTTGAAAAATTTCCAGAAAAGGGTCATTTTTAGGGTGTTTTTGCAGCAAGCTCCATTTGAATCATGTACATCAAGAATGATTAAATAGTGACGTAAACATGTTAATTACGCATGCATACATTTAAAACATATTATGGAATAAGCATGTTATTAATCATCAAGCATGTATATATATCATGATATCAAGTATACAAGCAATAAGCATAACAATCATATATTAAAGACAAGAAATAAAGCATTCATTAGTTGAAAATAATTATGTTAAAAACATAATTATTGATACAACACATATTATGCTTATAGCATGCAATAAGTAGAAAATTTTAAATTGCCCAAGAGATCCATTGGACTTGCTTGAGACATGAAAACTTGGATTATTTTGGATGGATGATGGTAAAGAGGGGGTAAAAAAAATTGGATTAATGGGGTTGTAAGTTTGGGTGTATGGATGTTGGAGAGAGTGTTGATGGAGGAATTGGAGGTGGAGAGCTTGGACTTGACCATGTTGAATGGGGGTTTTGATGTTGTTCAAGTGGTGGTGTTGGATTAGATCTAGTGAGAAGATACTCAATCCAAGTGAGACGCTTATTTAAGGTGATGGTTTGATTTTGGAGAAAGATGCAACAAGGACTATTGTTGACATGTTTCTCAATTTGACTCGAGTGATGTGGTGATGATGGTAATGATGGTGAGATGGATGGTGATGATGGTAATGATGGTTTGATTTTGGAGAAAGATGCAACAAGGACAATTGTTGACATGTTTCTCAGTTTGACTCAAGTGATGTGGTGATGATGGTAATGATGGTGATATGGATGGTGATGGGTTTAAGTTGCTTTGAGCAAGGTGCAAAGCAAGGAGAGCATTAAGCTCATGGGCTTCCTTGAATTCTTCAATGAACTTCAAGTGTTGAGTGGAAGGTGATGATGATGGAGAGTGGTTGTTATTTGGTGGAGGTGGTGGTGACACTTTTGGTGGTGGAGACACTTGTGAACTTGGGTAATTATGAGTGAATAAAGGTGGACATATGGATGATTGGTTATGTGTGTGAAAGGGTTCATTAGGATGAGGTTTAGGTGTTGGTTGAGTTTGAACAACATCATTTGTTGGGTTATGGCAAATGTCAAGCTTCCTCCTCCAAATGGGCATTTATGGTGTAGTGATGATGTGATTGTGAAAGGTAAATTTTGGAGAGTGGTTTGTGACAATATGTGTTTGTGAATTTTGGGAAGTATAGGATAAAATGGGTTGGAAATTGAAAAGGAAAATAGTAATCCGTCACTCCAGATGGCCGGTCCCCTTAAATAGGGGCCGGTCCCCTTAATTTTAAGGGGGCCGCCTGAGTATTTAAGGGGGCCGCCCATCTGCTGACTTCCAGATTACTGGAAATGGGTTTTTGGCATAAATTTGTAGAAAAGGTTGTGTTTTTTGGTTTAGTTTCAAGCAAGTCCAACTTCTTTCAAGGCAATTTAGGATTTAATAACTCATATATGCTAAGCATATTTATTTAAGCAACTTTATCTAACATGCAAACTACTCATTAAGCATATAACATGTATATACATATATTAGACAAGTAGATAATACATAGCACCATGTAATTCATAGTATTCTACTTAGGAAGATTAAAAGGCTAGTTAATTAATCCTAATGATTATCTATGTACAAGGGAATGGGGAGTTGTGATAGCATGGACTTTTAGACTTGTACCAAGTGAGATCTTTAATAAGTAAACCATGATTTTTAATTTTTGATTTAGTTCACTTATAAGTGTCATATACACAAGTATATATGACATATATGAGATCACCAAGCATGATTTAAAGAAATGTTTTTGGCATTATTCAACAATGCTTGAAAGTAGGTTTTATGTGGATGTGAAAAATATATTACTGAAATAGTTTTGGCTTTATTTCAAAATGTTTTTATGAGGAAAGAAAACATATTTTTCCAATCTTTGGTTTTTGATAAACACGTAATTATAGACACAAGTTTGGAAGAAAGTAGGATGGTGAAACATGTTTAATAGAAATGTGTCATAATCTTTTGAAAAATCATTTTTCCAAAATGTGAAGTTTTTGCAAATTTAAAAATAAGTCTCATTAATTATAGGTTTAAAAATAGTGGTTTGTAAAAGATCTCATGCTCAAGGGCATTGGTTAAGTTTATTGTCACATGCTACCTCTTTCTACATATCCTATGGCATTTAAGCATGTATTATGACTAAATACAAAAATACATCATGTCAGAGTAGTTAGGGAAAAATAAAAGCTATTATAATGACAATGCATTCAACAACTAAACAAATAATTACGAAGACATGCAGTCAAATCACATAGGAACAAGTAAACATCTAGAAATTTTATATATGCAAGATGACATAAATCTAGGAATGAAAAGCTCTAGTGAAAAGCAAAGTTCTTAACAGTAAACTATCGTTAGGTATATTTAGGAAGAATAATGTATTCAAGTTGGAGAATGAGTATGAGACTATTACTAGTGGTGCTCAATTCAGGCTAAACACGACCGTTTTTACGGGTTACACACACCCAACTTCTCACATAGAAGCAATTCAACCGTTAGGTCAAATTGAGTTTCTAGTCAATAGATTCTCCAGTAGTCATTCTCTTTTTAGAAGAAATTAAGTTCCTAAATTTACTTATCGAAGAGTACCAAATATGAAGATTGCTTGGTTCACTAACACTTAGGGGGGCTAACTAAAGGGTTTCTAGTTTATTAAGCCACAGAACGAATATAACTAAAGTGTAAAGGCAAAGCAACCTATCAGACTAAGCATATCCTAAGGCATTAATAAGATTATATGCATGAAGTAATTACTTATGAAATTTTAAATAGAGAACTTACCTCACGTCCTAGCTTTTCTTCGTAATGTCTCAGATGATGATCTTATTTAAACCGAAGTGGCTTGACCCGAACATGTCTTGTACGGATCATGATCTTCTCCTTCGTTTGTGTCACTTCATGATTTTGGATTGAGTTCACTTTGGAGTTGATTCATGTAGTCTTCATCGCTAACACCTACATTAACAACATTTGAACTAGTAGCACATGTATCTATTTTATCTAAAAGTTTATCTATTAGATTTCTAAGATAACTAATTCATGTACAAGATTAAAATCCTCGTCTTTGGCTTGACATTTTTCTTGATGAAAGTTTTAGAAATTTTTTTCAAATATCATTTGCCGTTTTACAGAAGAATATTCTTTCATATTCAAATTTCGGCAATGTTTTTATAAATAATTATTTTAGCTTTATTATTTATTTCATTCTTTTTTTTCAAATAATCAATTTGACTTTCAAAATCCGTTTTTGTTTGATTTTCAAAATCACCAATCGAAATGACATGCCAAAGATCTAGATCAATTGATTTCATATAAGTTTCAAATTTATTTTTCCATTCAAGAAAAGTATAGTTTTCAAATAGTGGTGGTTTTAGCAAAGATTCCCCTTCTAGATATTTTTCGAATTCCATAGATCGATTCAAGTTTTAAAATACAGTATATTTTAAAAATCTTGATTAACCTGGCTTTGATACCAATTGTGGAAAACTAGAAGGGGGGGGGGGTTGAATAGTTTTACGTCTTTTTAATTTATTATAAAAACCTTTGTTTTATACTTTTAAAAAACTTTAGATTCTAGTTTGTTATGAAAAATAAAACTTAAATCTTATTATTAGTTATATATGTATTCTTTTAAATTGATTGTAAAAGTTTTGGTTTCTTGAATGGATTTTCAATTTGATCTTTATGTGAAGTCGACCTCTAATTAATACTAGCAATTATATAAGCCTATGTGTATGAAAGTAATGACGATGCAAGTAAAGAAATAAATAAGGTATGGAAAGATTTAACCGAGACACGAGAGATTTATAGTGGTTCGGCTACAAGGACACCTTCCTTGCCCTACTCCACTCCCCGAGCACACCTTGCTCGAGAGTTTTCTTCACAACTTCAATAAGCTCCCTTATGGCGGAGAAAACCGTACACAACTTTGGCTTACACGGGTTTAACGACACAAAGCTAAATGTCGAGTTCTAATCGTAGCTAGAACCAATCTCACAACTTCACAACACAACTTCTACACGACTTAATCACGACTTCTTCACAACGGCTTCACGACTTCTTCACGACTTCAACACAACCGCTACACAACCTCTATGATGCGGCTTCACGACTTCAACACTATGTCTTCATGACTTAAGACTTCACGACTTCAACATGACCGCTACACAACCTCTATGCTACGGCTTCACGACTTCAACACTAGGACTTCACGACTAGGACTTCACGGCTTCAACACGACCGCTACACAACTTCTATGCTACGGCTTCACGACTTCAACACTAGGACTTCACGACTAGGACTTCACGGCTTCAACATGACCGCTACACAACTTCTATGCTACGGCTTCACGACTTCAACACTAGGACTTCACGACTAGGACTTCACAACTTTAACACGACCGCTTCACAGCTTCTATGCTACGGCTTCATGACTTCAACACAAGGACTTCATGTCTTATAAGCTACGGCTTCACAACTTCTACACCACGGCTTCACGACTTCTACATTTTGACCTCACAACTTCTATACCACAACTACTTATACAACATCTTCACTACTTACACATAACACTAGTCTACAACACACACCTTACATACAAATTAATGAATGATTTACACACTTTGTTAAACACACAACTTAAGTAACAAAATGATACTAAGTTGTAATACTTCTAATCTTGATTGATAGAAGTATTCTTCTTTTGCACTTGGATGGTGGAAGCTTGGATCACTTGGAAACCAATGCTTAAGATTACATGATCAAAGGTTTATTTAAGATATGAAATGAGATCTACAACAGAAAGTTTTAGTGCAAAAGGGTTAAGAAAAAAATCCAGGAGAAGGCTTGTATTTATAGGAAAAAATCTGGACAGCTGGAGCCTACTGGAGCGGGGGCGGTCCCCTTAAATAGGGGGCGGTCCCCTTAATTATTAAGGGGGCCGCCTAGTAAAATTAAGGGGGCCGCCCCTACTGAACGTTGGCCAATTTTGTCCTTTTGTGGGGAAGGTTTTTCTGGAACATTTTGACTGATTTTGGTTAAAAATTTGAATTCATATTTTTATAAAAGATTAAACATTTTTATTTAATGCCAAAAATGTTTTTCAAAAATATATAAAATGTTTTTGATGTTTTATAAAAAATCTAGTTTTTAAGAAAATGTTCCTTTGATCATATAATGCATTAAGCATTAGTTCATTCATACCTTAAGTGATTTTAGTTGTAGAAGTGAATGTTTACAACTAAGTACTTGTTTAATTTATAAGTTTATGTTTTAATGAGTTTACATTTTGTGATCATCAAAACATAGAGATATGAATAAATATTGATAATGTTTTTAGGCATTTATTTATGTCAACAAAATGCACTACATGCATGACAGTTATCTGCATCTCAAGTCTAAGGATAAATATTCATGATTTACTTGATGACAAAGATCCATAAAGTACAATCATGTGGTTGGGATAAGTCATATATTCAATTTATCCATTATTGAATATCAACTGAATTTGGCATGTACAACGCATCAATATACTTAAGTATATTCTACAACAACTCAGATTTGTCTTAATTCAATAATACTCCCATATTATTGATCGACAACGGACTATTTAGAATAACATAGGTTATTCATGAATTTAAACATGCAAATATAGGATACAATTTATTATTAATGAAAACAAACGTACCACGTACTTTAATTCATTGTAAATAATAATTGCTTAACATCCCTTATCCAAATACTAAATCGATCAATGCATGATAATTCCCATTAATGAATTATGCCTCAAGTCTTGTTCAAACATACTTGTTGATAAAGCATAAATCAACTAATTTTGATCTATCGGAAATTTGAGAATACTTATTTCAAGAATTCAATTAATGAAGTTCTTGTATGTGTGCTTTTATCTATCTAGATATTGCCACATTGTTCATAAAATGCGTGACATCCTCAACCACGAATTTATGATAATTAAACTACCAAACCTTTTATAGTTTAAAGTATTATAATTCTTTAATGTATAATGCAACTATGCTCATATTGAGCATAACTAGTACACATGACCTTTATAAGGATAAACTACCACCATGACTAGTATTGAGTGTCATCTCAATCTTACTAGCATCATTGTATCCAAACAACAATATGCTCTTTAAAAATTCCGTAAACTTTTAATATTCATCGTGTAATGTTTGATACCTTCAAATCTTTCAAGATTTGTCAACTATATCAATAACGTAACAATTTTCCATATGGTTCATATTTAGAATTTTAGAGCAACTCCAGGCTGAGGATGTTATTATAAATCCAACCATATCCATTACACTTAGCTATCTAATAACTTACAATTAGATACTAATGTTGTCAAATCATCTTGCATCCAAGCAAGATACAACAAGTAACATAATGTACATGAAAAATCCTTGTGTCAAACTTAGATTTATTCATGTCATATCTTTTCAAAGATATGTTTCTATCTAGCCTTTCTAATAGATTATCATGTTTATTAGAATCAGTTATTTTACCGCTTATGTTTATAACAATAAACATATACTCCAAGGTTTTATTTTCTAAATTTCCATGCGAAGTTTCATTCCAAACTAAGACTTAACATTTTAATGTTAGTGGAATGGTACTTCCTATATGTTATACAACATATATGAAATAAGAAAAAAAATATAATACTCCCAGTAACTTTCAGAAATATTTAAGAAATATCTTATTTTAATTATAAATCAAAACTAAGATTTAATAATGATGTAATATATTTTTGAGTCCAAAGAAATTGTAACGAATACAATTCCCCCGGGTCGTTCTCCCAACGAAGGTTTGACGGCGAATAAGTCGAATCGGTGTGTGAATATGTGAAGTGAATAAGTGAACGTAAAAGTTTGTTTTGGTATTGTTTAAACTAAAATTTGGAAAATTAAAAGCAATCTACGATAACAAATAAAAGCACACAAAAAGAAATAAAATAACGCAAATCCCGGGCTATTCCCGAGATTTATAAAACTAAAAGTGAAGAAATAAACCTAAAGTGCGAAGCTAAAAACTTAAGGGACTGAAGATGAAATTTATTAAAACTGATTTTATAAAAGAAAATTAAGAAAATAAAAGTTTTATAAAAGCCGAGGGACTAAAATTGTAAAAACTGAAACTGTTATAGAACTTATAAAAGACAGGGACTGATTTGTACTTTTCTGAAACTTATTTAATACTCAAAACATTTTCAAACAAAGACAAGGACTGAACTGTAATACTTAGAAACTTGATTTAAACTGAAAAACGTTTTTAAATAAAGACAAGGACCATATTGACTAAAAATGAAACTACAAGGACTAAATTGTAAAAACTAAAAAAACTAAAAACGGTTTTCCTCTTCAAACAGCCCAGGATCGAATCCTGGTAACTACAAATTATCTAAACTATATTTTTTTTTTTTTCTTCTTTTGCAAATCAAATAACAACTAACAACTACTAATTTTATGAAAAGAAAAGGACTCAAATAAGCTGGAATAAGCTGGAAAATAGCTTGTAAACAAGACAGTCAAACTTAGCACATTTTTCATGAAACAGTTCAAACAGGCACAAAATGGACTCAAATAAGCTAACCAAATAAGCTAATAAGAGCAAACCAAAAGCAGAAGCTGATTAACAGCTAGTTTGTCTAGCTTTTGCCCCAAAAATATCTCACTTAACTCAAATAGATTGCAGGAAAACTACTTATGAAATGGAGCTCGTGACTGGGGTGCAGGGAAACCCTTATGCAGACTAGCCACTTTGAGCTTAAATTGAGATAAGCTAATGAGTTCCAAAATCAGACTTCCTTGTTGATCTAGATTCACAAGCTGGCAAATTACTTAAATCACCAATCCAAACCTATTTCCAATCTCTAATGAATCCTACAATTGCTCTAGAAATCTATGCTATTTCTGCTTCCAATTTATTTTATTTTTTTGACTTTTTAATTGTTTTGAAAACTTTGACTAATTCTAACTTTGATTGATCCTACTGACTAATTGTGTTATATTAAGAAGCTATGAATCCAAATTAAGCTAACTTGATCTAATATGCACCTATAATAGAAAAATGGCTTACTGATTTACCAACAGACAATAAAATCAACTAGCTGAAACAAATTTTTTTTACTTTTTGCCTTTCTAGTGCTGCAATTATTCTATTATATCACTTAAATGCAATCTAGGTACTGATCTATACTACTGAATAACCTAAAAATTGGCTGAAAACTCTTGAACCTATACTAATCCAAACTCCCTTTTATCCGAAATCAAATCAAACAAACTCAGATTCATGCTTAATTCACCCTTATCAATTATCAAACATAGCTTATTAACATCAAATATCCTCAGATCAGCAACAAACAACAACAAGTAACATCAGATTCTTAGTTCACATACACCACAGATGTTAAATAGCAATTATGAGGCAGTTTCAAACCATTTGACATTAAACTCAACTCAGTCAAATGTAAATGAAGTAAGCTACTGATATCAGGCAATAATCAGAACATATAAGCAACAATGAACAAATAAAAGCTAACAAAATCAGATCTACACTACTTTAGGCTACTAATGCAGAATTGAGTTAAAGCAAAAATTGAAACTCACAAGGTAACTTCCCCTCAGCTTGAACAGAGGGGATTCACTATGCTTGCCTGTCTTTAGACAGGCCAAATGCTTCCCTTACTCACTTTGGCTTGCCAAAATTACCTCAGATCACAATAAAACCAAGGCAGTTGACTTTTGTTGAATTTGATCAATGGAACAGTACCAATCTATCAGTCACTCACAATAAGCTATGATTGAGCTTATATGAGCTTAGTAAAACAGAAAAGAAGCTTGTTGAAGCTTGAGTTTGAACTTGAAACAAATATTTTTTTATTTTTTAGAATTTTCTGTTTTTTTCAATATGAAATAAACAAACTGAAATGATAACCTTAAACAATCTAACAATAACTAATCTAAACTGAATAAGCAGTAAATGAAATTAAAATAAAACTAAATAAGAAAATAAGCCAAATTGAAATTAAACTAAATTTTTATTAATTCAAAAGCTGAGTACAAAATTGAAAAGGAGATTACAATTCATAAAATAAATTGGCAGCATAACTTTTTCTAAAACATTACATACGAAATGAGGAGTTATCCCTCCTATTTATAGAGCTCAGCCGATCCTTCTGGGTCTTCCAGCTTGGCAATCCTCGTGCGTCCACAGCTCCTATCAACCCTTAGATCTTTCCTTGATCTCCACTCTTGATTTCTAACCGTTCGATCAAAGTAGTGAGGTGTTACTTCCAATCAGCAGCGGCCACGCGTCATTCTTCATGTCAGGGCCTTCTAGAATAGCCAATCATTGTCCCTTTTGCCCTTAATTGCCGTAAAAACGTACGGTAAAGGATTAGGGTTTGGGATGAATAGTAAAAATGGAATTGGGGGTGAATTTTTGGAGCGGGTTTAAGAGTGTGAGAGAGGTAATGTGTGTTTGTATTATTTTAGTTTGACTGGGAGTGTTATACAGGTTTGACCGGGTTTAGTGTACTGGGTCGGGTCATGAGTTAGTGTAGTGGGCTGGGGATAGGGATTGGGCCTTGTGGGTTGGATTTGGGTGTGATGGATTGGGTAAGTGTAAGGGTTGGGTTAGTTTAGTTGTGGATCCGGATTTAAGGGATTTAAGTTAAGTGTTAGGTTTAGGTATTTGTAGGGACCAAAATTGTAATTTCTGAAAATCAAGGGATTTATTTTGCCACCGTTCCAAAGTCGATCTAAGGGTGATTCTTGACTAATTGACCAAGCATGACTTTCCCGGCTTCGGTTCTGAGCCGTTTCCGTATCCCGTGCTCGATTTCTCGGGTTTTTCGTGTCTTTTGTCGTTTTTCTCGATATCCGTCCCTGCATAAACAAAACACAAAAACACACTATCTATTGGCATTATGGTTGGGTTTTTGGTCGTTTTGGTCCGGTTTTGGTCAAGAAAATGTATGTGTTTAAGCACATACCAAATAACTAAACATAAGTATTTCTCCTAGATGCATGCATTAATCTAAATGATTGCACTTTGTATACTTCCAAAGATTATTTGAATTCAAATACTCCTTTCAATTACTTTTCGTCCTCGCACAAGTAATTACCAATGAAAGAGTTTTGATATTCCATTGTTAATTTCATATAAATGAAACTAAGAATGACAATCATAATCTTTATACATTTAATGTGCTTAGAAAGAATTTCAATTACAGTTAATTGCTTAAGTGTTATTGATAATCTTTTCACACATTAAATATGTATACAAATTCGTCCATTATGATTTCTACACCAGAATTTAAATCTCTAGGATTTTCATTCCCTTTGTAGAAACTCATCTTTATTCTATACTGTAACTATAGAGTTCAAGATCAACTACGTTTCCAAACTAGTTATCTTCCTGGACTGCATCTAAGCTTCATAGTATGAGTAATTTGCCAAATCCAATATTTGCAATTTATCAACAGGTTTATCAAAATCCTGCAACTCATAATTCTCAATATATTATCCAAATATTTGAGATATCCTTGCGGAATTAAGAATTCCATCATCTTGAGATTTAACATTAACATGTTTAATCATCATTATGATTTTGCTAGTGTATTATTAGAAGATTATGTATCTTGTAATTTTATCTTATCAAGATAAAACTCCCACTTGCCTTTTACAATTTATAGAATATCTATAAATACTTAGCAAATAGAGCAACACAAAATTGTTCTCTTTTGGGACTTTACAAATACATATTGACAGTTCCTAACATTAATTTGTTAATAACCCACTCATAAGCAGTTTAACAAATTCCGAACTTCAATTTTAAGACTTAATGTGATTCATCACATTCCATAATAAATGGTGTCTTATTAATCTTCTAGGTTGGAGTCTAATTGAGTATATCCAATCCTTACTCAATTTTCTAACCTTGATATCTTTAGGAAGAATAGAAGATATAGTTATCTTAATCAAACAATATAACAAGAGTTTGATTTTTCTAACTATACCATACACATTATGTATTTCATTAGGATTAATATTGTAAGTCAATCTTACAATATGTGAGATAAATATATTTTGTTTTAGCTTATCTATTTACCACCTAAGTCAAGTTAATGGTATAATAGAATTTCCAAGCCAATTGCATGCTTTATAACATAAGTGCCTTTTTGCCCAAGCCACTTCATTTCTATGTCTTACCAAAAAGACACAAACTGTTATAATCCCAATATACGTTATAAATCATTGATCAACTCAATGACTTCTTGTATATGTCTTAATTAAAAAACATAACAAGTTAACGTCTTACTTTATTATAAGTCTTATATCAATAAAAGACTTCATATTTATATCTTTACAATATAAACATGTATAACTAAAGTAATCATGAACACCACAATTTGGTTTTGTTAGGAAATTAAGCTATAGCAGTTAGAACTGTTGAAGATAGCAGTTAGGACTGTTGAAGTTAGAAGTTAGTACTACTGAAGAAGTTTTGAAGACAAGAGCAGTTCATACTGTTTGAAAGAAGAAGTTAGTACGGTTTATGTTTTTGTAATACGTTTAATAGATAATTATAGAAAAGATTTTGTGTATATCGTCTAGAATTAGATTGATAGTTATCGTGTAAGGGAATCCTTAGTCTATAAAAGGATTGCCTAGGTTAAAGTTTTGGTACGACTTATTTTTCATAGAGATTCAAGGTTGTAAACCCTAGTGATAGGAGATCACTCGTATTATTGTTCTAATAATATTGAATCGTTGAAGTTGAAGTTCATTATTCTGTGTTCATTCATTGTTACATTCAAACTATACAAAACACAAACACATAAAGTCTTCTAAGTGCTAGCTAGTAAATTCCGCGTGCTAGACTACGTATAATTCTTAGTATCACATCTAACACAAGGCGTGTGTGTAGATCCGGTCAAGTGGTATCAGAGACAGGTTACTGATACTTAGATTTAGAAGATCCGAGAAGAACAAAGATGGACATGGAAACAACACCAACCACAACTAACATTGCTGCTAAGCTTCCTATGCTTAAACCTAATGAGTTCGACATGTGGAGACTTCGTATTGAGCAGTTTTTTCAAGTGCAAGACTATGCACTTTGGGAGATCATTGAAGAAGGAAACTCTTTTACACCTATAACAACAACAACTGTTGTTGATGGTAAATCTGAGACAAATGTGCAGACAAAGCCAACCACTACTGAAGAGAAGGCAAGGCACAAGAATGATGTTAAGGCTAGAAGTTTGCTTCTGATGACTATTCCTAATGACCAGTTGTTGAATTTTAGCAAGTTTAAGTGTGCTAAAACCCTTTTTGAAGCTATTGTTGCAAGATATGGTGGGAATGAAGCCACCAAGAAAACCCAGAAGACCCTTCTCAAGCATCAGTTTGAGAACTTTACAGCAACAAGCAATGAGTCGTTGGATCATATGTTCAATAGGCTTCAAAAGCTGGTGAGTCAATTGGCTGTTCTAGGAATTGAGATGCCTCAGGAAGATCTCAACTCCAAATTTCTGAGGAGTCTACCAGCTGAATGGGCTATGCATGTGGTTGTATGGAAAAACAAGCCTGATATAGATTCCATGAGCTTAATGGATCTCTATAGCAACTTCAAGATAGTTGAACATGATATTAAGAAGTCTGCTGGATTAAGCTCAAGCTCAAGCTCAGGGAATTTGGCCTTTGTATCAACTCCCAGTTCCTCTAGTCCAGATGAAGAAGTGCAAGTTGCTGGAGCAGTTGGTACTGCTAGTGTAAACCTTGGTACTGCTAGCACCTCAAGCAGTACTAGTGGACTTTTGAATGATGATACTTATTGTGCTTTCTTGACTACTCAGCACAATGGAAGTATGTTGACTCATTCAGATCTTCAAGAGATTGATGAAGATGATATTGAAGAGATGGATATCAAGTGGCAGCTCTCTCTTCTCAGTTTGAGAGCTAGAAGATTCTTGAAGAAGACAGGCAAGAAGATTGTCATAAACAGCAATGATGTTGCAGGGTATGACAAGTCCAAGATTGAGTGTTTCAACTGCCACAAGAAAGGTCATTATTCAAGGGAGTGCAGATTACCAAGCCAACAAGATGGAAAGAGCAGAGGATATGGAAACAAGTCAAGGGTTGTGGAGGTTACTGATTCAAGCTCGAAAGCCATGGTTGCCATTGATGGCTTAGGATTTGACTGGAGCTACATTGCAGAGGAGGAAGCAGAAGCATCTACAGAGGTTGCTCTCATGGCATTCTCAGATTCTGAGGTACAAGTTTCAAAATGTTCTAAATCTTGTGAAGCTTTAAAAGATCTAGAAACACTTAAGACAAGATATGAGAGTCAGAGAAAAGAGTTGGTTGAAACTGCTTTTAGCTTAGCAAATCATAAGAGAGCTTTAGCTGTATTAGAAGAACAAATTGTTCATTATAAAAGTAATGAGTCTAAGTTTTCTGATGATATGATTATTGTTAAGAGAGACTTAATATTTAGAGAGAATGAGATTACTGTGTTAAAACATGAGTTAGAACAGGTTAAGAAAGCTAAGGAGAACATTCAGATGAGTGTAGACACACTAGAATACACATCAAAAGGTGTTCAAAAGATAATTGAGTGTCAGATCCTTAATAAAGCTAAGTCAGGCCTAGGTTATAAGTCAGTTCCACCTCCCTATAGAGGAATTCCAACACCCCCAGGCATAGACTTAGAACACACAGGACTTCCTGAATTTCAATTACCTGTGCTTAACTATGGTCCTTAACCCAAGAAGGATGTAGTTGATAAACCTGTGTATGAAAGTGCAAGTGATAAATCACTATCTGAGGACAAGGTGTCTTCTGATAGGTCCTCAGCTAAGGACTCAGATGCTCCAACCATTGAGGAATGGACTTCTGATGATGAGGATGATCAGGCCGTGGTTAAGCCTGTTAGTGCTAAAGTGGAGGAACCAAAAGTTCCAAAGATGGTTAAACCTGAGACTGTTAGGCCTAGATCAAATGCCAAACCTTTTAGACCAACAGTTAGGTATGCAGAAATGTATAGAACCACAAACAAGCCAAGAGGTAACCAAAGGAATTGGAATGACCTCAAATCTCACCAATTAGGGGAGGATTTTGTCTGCTATAGGAAAGCTTGTTACTCTTGTGGTAGCTTTGACCATCTTGCAGATTATTGTGATAAATGGGTATCTGGATATACAAATCATAAGTTGAGCATAGCAAGACCTGAATCTTTTCTTAGGAATGATAGAATGATACCTAGATCAGTTCTTTTAAGGTCTGGACCTAAAGCAGTTCAAACTGCTAGACCAGCAGTTCTGACTGTCAGACTTATGAGAACAATTCACCCAAGGCCACCAGTTCAAAATGCAATAACTGTTTTTAAACCATCATACAAAACTGGTAAAAGAACTTTTTATGAGAAAGCAGTGGTGAAAAACCAAGTTTGGAAACCAAAGGTGACAACTACCAAGCCAGCAGTTCCAACTGCTAGCAGAGTAGTTGGTACTGGTATGAATAAAAACACTGCTAAGGGAAATATGGGTAATGGAGTGAATGCATCAGCATGTTGGGTATGGAGACCTATTAAACCCAATGGTGCTAAGATTGTTTTGAAAAGAATGAATTATGTTGATGCTAGAGGAAAGCCTAAGTCTGTATTAGCTTGGGCATCACAAGGAAATTAATTTTTCTTTTTTTATGCATTGTTAGTCATATGCTTGTATCTTGTTTCTTTGTTTTTGGACTAACAATTGCAGGATTGGAGGGAAAACACCAAGGGATTATGAATGCTTGATGTTTTGGACTAAATGGTGTTCTGGAGATTAGTATGTGATCTTTGCATATAACAAATGGTAACTGGTTCACTATGTCTAACCCACATAAGAACCAACTAGTCCAGAGCAAACGGTTTCTGGTAAAGACTAATCAAATCCGTTGATGGTTGACAATTTACCAAAAATTGTATGGTTATCAGCTCACCATGTCTAAATGTGAAGAGTTGACTAGTCCAAAGCAAACGGCTATTGGTAAAGACATATCAAATCCGTTGATAGCTGATAGTTTGCTAAAAACTATGTTTGAGCCATGGTATTTTAAAATCCTTTTCAATAAGTTCATACGGCTCACAAATTTTTTTTTTTCAACAGTTGGAACTGTTAGTTAAAAATATTGGTATGGTTCAACTAGCCGTTATGACTGACGTGTCAGTAATTAATCTAGGGTTGTGACTAGATCCTTGCCCAAAGATTCACCTCTTCTAGCAAGTCATACAGCTAGAAGTGATGAGGGTAGCTCATCATAAACTGAATTGATGGAAATATGTACCAAGTTAGTTGACAGAGTAATGACCTTGGAGGAGGAGCTTAAGAAGAACAATGAGGAGCTGAAATCTCATAAAGCAATGTTTTCCAAAGTCTACACCAAGCTAACTAAAAGGGTGAAGAAGCTTGAAGAACAGTTGAAGAAGAAAAGGGCAAAAATGATATTGGATGATGATTCTTCTGATGATGATGATTCAGATGGTTCAGAAGGGGATGATGAAAATTCTTCCAAACAGGGGAGGAAATTTGGTAAAGACAAGGATAGATCAGGTTCTCAGGGGAGGCATGATAAAGGCTCAGAACAAGATGAAGGTTTTGGTAATGTTGCAGATATTGGTTCAGGTTCTGGTTATGTTCAAGAAACAACTGAGACAGAGCATGAAACAGTTCAGACTGCTGAGACAGAGCATGAAGCAGTTCAAAGGGCAGATAAGGGAAAGAAGCCAATGACATCTGAAGAAGTTGCTACTGCTCAAGAACTTGAAAGGCTTAAGAGATTAAAACCAAAAACTCAAGATCAGATAGATCATGATGCAGAAGTTGCAAGGCAAATGATAGAAGAAGATTTGGCTAATGAAGAAGCTAAACAAGCTCAGATAGCTCAAGATGAGGAATTTGCAAGAAAAATGGCTGCTGATGATGTACGAAACATAGCTGAATTCATGGAAAGAACAAGATCAAAAGAGGTAAATCAAGAGGAGTTCAATGAACAGCTACAGTATTTGTTGGATTCTGATTTGATTGTAAGAGCTCAAGCTTCATTGGTTCTCAAAGACAAACAGTTGAATGAAGAAGAAAAGACAGAGGAGCTTAAAGAGTTCATACTCAAAAAGAATGGAGTAGCAACATGGGAAGATCTGATTCAGAGGATAAGAGAAAGGCAGAAGTCAGGATACAAGATAAAGTTGCCAACAAATAAGGAACAAGTTGAGTCTATGAAACATTATTTAAAGAACTCAGCAAGTTACACTATGAATGACTTCAAGGGAAAATCTTATGCTATAATTGAAAGGGAATTCTATGAAACTTATGCTATTCTAAACACTCCAAGAAGAGGTTTCAAAACTGGTAAGAAGAGAGAATCAGAAACTATGGAATCAGATGTTGCAAAGAGACAAAAGTCTGAAGAAGAAGGGTTAACAAATGAGAAGATCAAGAGTATGATGATGATTGTTCCAGAATCTTCTTATATCAAGCCTTTACAAGTAAAACATCCAATCATTGACTGGGAAGTGTTCACTGATGGAAGAATGAATGGATGGAAGATAATCAGACTTGGAGATATTTCTGAAATGTACAAGTTGTTTGAAGATTTACTCAAAGGTTTTGACAGAGAAGATCTTAATCAACTATGGAGCTTAGTGAAAGAGAGATTCAGAGATAAAGATCCTATTGAAGATAAAGATAAAGTATTATGGGTTCAACTGAAGAGAATTTATGAACCAGATGGAGGAGAGTCAATATGGAGATTTCAAGCACAAGTCAAGGATGTCACTTGGAAGTTATTTGGAACGTGTGGAGTACATAGAGTTTCTACCAAGGATGGAATAGAGATCTATATGCTGGTTGAAAAAGATTATCCACTCAGACCAGGTGTTTTGACAATTATTGTAAATGTTATGCTAGAAGCTAATGAAGAATCTGAGATGGCTGATATGTTGGTGACAAAGATATTCAACCTTGCAGAAGAAGTGAAAGCTAGATCTAAGAGATTTGCTTGATAGGTGTTTGGAAGAATTCTATTCATATAAGAGATAAAGCTTAATTTGAAGAAACTTAGTGATTTGGATAGAAATCATAATTTTAGGGGAGGATTGTTAGGAAATTAAGCTATAGCAGTTAGAACTGTTGAAGATAGCAGTTAGGACTGTTGAAGTTGGAAGTTAGTACTGCTGAAGAAGTTTTGAAGACAAGAGCAGTTCATACTGTTTGAAAGAAGAAGTTAGTACGGTTTATGTTTTTGTAATACGTTTAATAGATAATTATAGAAAAGATTTTGTGTATATCGTCTAGAATTAGATTGATAGTTATCTTGTAAAGGAATCATTAGTCTATAAAAGGATTGCCTAGGTTAAAGTTTTGGTACGACTTATTTTTCATAGAGATTCAAGGTTGTAAACCCTAGTGATAGGAGATCACTCGTATTATTGTTCTAATAATATTGAATCGTTGAAGTTGAAGTTCATTATTCTGTGTTCATTAATTGTTACATTCAAACCATACAAAACACAAACACATAAAGTCTTCTAAGTGCTAGCTAGTAAATTCCGCGTGCTAGACTACGTATAATTTTTAGTATCACATCTAACACAAGGCGTGTGTGTAGATCCGGTCAGGTTTCAATAGTAATTTCAAGTTAATTTATTACTTCATATATTTATGTCATTCTAAGAATACATAAACATTCAAATTTTGAAGTAGTATTAGATTACTTCATTTATTTATGTCATTTCAATAATACATAAATATTTATTTTGATGTAGTCTTATTATCATATTGACACTTGTTCTAATAATTATCTAATTTAGAAACTTGTAAATTAACATAGCTTCATCACATCAGCTTGGGCTGCTAGCAATGAAAGTATGTAATTTACCATGTCATTAATATCTAGTAATGAAAGTAGATATTAACTCCAAGTGTTCTATTAATTAGATGTGAATAAACCACATTAGAACATCAATCTCTTACCTTGCAGTCAAGAGAACCCTTTAAATCATATCCCTTTATGTTGTTGCTTGCATACAATAAAGATTTCTCCCACTTGTGCATGGAACAACATCATGCATCAGATAAACAACACGTCAATCGTTTGCTTATGTGATCAATATGATTTGTGTCATAGATATAAGTAGATATAGAACCACCTTGTCTTGTAAGGAAACGTACACGACTATCCTTAAAACCACAAGTGTCTATGATTGGAAAGTAGTTATCTCAAGAGATTCTAGAGATAATCCGGGTTACTACCAAGATATCAAAGCTTGTAGCTCCCACTGAATTACAGATCATTACATGAACTCATAATTCAGTAATCACAACACAATGCTCCCACTGGATTTGACAACATTATAAGTGTTTCATAACCAGTAAAAGCAAATAGTGTGCTGTTTACTTTCCTACACCTTTGAGGAATCCCTTACGTAATATTACTAAGGTACTCAAAGAATGTATTCTACTTTGTTAATGATGGAATATCCATCAATGCAATTAACTTGAGAAATTGGGTATGCAATTTCTTTCTCAATTAGGTCTACCATCCCCACCATGGTATGTAGCACCTTTAAATATTCAAAGCACAACAACTAGAAAAATATGCTAGTTTACCTTTTACCAATTTTGCGGTAATTATTCTAGCTTCTAATTTTAAAAACTCATAAAACGTGCAATTTGAAACTGCCATGAGTTATTTCTTAGAATTTTGACAATTCTAATTTTCCTATTATACCTTTCTCATTCATGAAAAGGAATAGGATTAAGTCTCACTCTTCTCACGAAAAGTAGACTAGGTGTATTCTTTTAGTTAAGTTGACTCTATCCAAAGACCCCTACGGGTACAGATCAACTTTCCACTAAAAGAATGCCCCACGTTTACGGTTTTAACGTTGCATTAAATACATTAAAAGAATTTTCAAAATTCAATTTTAGTATTTTCGATAATACAATTTTTCAAGAAAATTAAATACCCATGGTAAATAAAATTTAACCATTTAATTTTCACTGAAAACTAGGATCCAAATTGATATAGTTTCATCACATCAGCTTTGGCTGCTAGCAATGAAAGTACTCAATAAGGTACGAGTCGAACTCAATTGCCAATCTCAAATTGCAATTCCTAGAGTCATGGGACTTACATATTTTTGCCAACATCAGTTGCAAATGTAAGCATGTTTTATCCCCAAATCGTTATGCCTTGACGTCGTTTCATTACATCAGCTTTGGCTGCTGGTAATGAAAGTGCTCAATTAAGTTAACCAACTTAAGAAACTACAAATTACCATGGTTTCATCACATCAGCTTTGGCTGCTAGTAATGAAAGCATGTAATTTACCCTTTGATTACCATCCTTTTGATCATCACATCAGCTTTGGCTGCTAGTAATGAAGGCATCTAATCTCAGGTGTTTCCGTTTCATTGGATGTCATATAACTTAAATTTTTAAGGGTATTAATTTTGATGTGTGTAATCAAAAAATATGTACAAAGATGTCATGCATTCATCTTGTATCATATATTTCAAGTAAAAAAAAAAAAAAAAAAAAACTTTTACTCTTTCGTAAGCTTAAATCAACAAAGTTTTAATTGATGGCGTTGAGAAACTTACAACATTGCCTTAAGACGCTTCGTACATGTATAATGGTTGTACTTGGTAAGTCTAATTTGACGCACAGGCGAGCGGAGAGACAGAATGTAGTCTCTTTAAGGCCACAATTTAATGCGAAACCAACTTTATACCCACTTTATAGTTTGTCAAAATTAGGTCCGCCGCTTCGACCATTATGTACAGTTGCATCAATCAATTAAAAGTTTAAGATTTTTAAAGCTTAAAAATTTATGTAGTAAATTGTTAAATTGCTAGTCTCTCCTGGGAGCAAATTACCGTGCAAAGCGAACCACTATCGGCACATAAGACTTGGCAATAAATAATTTACCACAAAAGGTTTCATAGTTATTAGGTTCATTTATTTTTTATATAAAAATTACCCTCTTTTTGCTTACAATCCATCATAATTTAAACAAAAAAGATCAAGTAATTTAACAAAAAATAAACAAACACATAATAACACATATATGATCTTAATCATTAAATCATATAGCCACATGCAAACCTTTTGATAAATCCTATTAATAATCTCTATGTGTAATATTTATGTATATAACTACTAAAACTCCCATTGGTTTTCGAGCGCATTGTACCCAATGGACCACAGACATGCACATAACTGATTCATTAATATAATTAATTAGGTCTTCCCTAATTTTAGATTTATCTAAAAAACATGTAGCACAAAACAAAACCTAATCCATGATTCCTTGCATGAAGAATCATGGATCATCCAGGAACGTAACCCTTATTACTCAAATAAACACATAAAACACAACATGTTCTTAATTTAGGGTTACAAAACAAATTGTTTTAATAAAAGAGGGTCGAAACCCTAACCCTAAATTCTAATTTTTGATTTTTAATAGTATGTTAAAAAACAAACCCTAAAAAATCGACTTAACATGTATGTTTAAATCAAGAATTGATTTTTATTATGCGTTTAGGTAATTACAATTACATGTTAAATTGGCTCTTGATGCCACTGTTGGAATTTAAATAGCATGAAACTCATCTAAATAAATAAACACATCAAAGCACGTATAGCGGAAGCAAAGATCTTTATTTAATACGTATAAAGAATTACCGAATAATAAATAGTTACATACCTCAAGATCCTAGCAAGAACAAGGATCAATCTTCTCTTTCTTCTCTTGATCAAATAAAAGGATTAACGTGGAACCCCTTACCCTTTTGTTCCACAATCTAAGATGGAGTAACTAAAGTAAGTTATTACCAAGGTCTTGTACACACATACTATAACCAACTAACGTTAGATGCTAGTGTAAAGACACGTATTAAACCAAAAACAATTTTGTTAAATAAAACCTTGAATACTGTACGATACATATTCAAGTATATCATGTGATATAACTATTATGCATAGTGTACGATGCATATCTTCTACTTTACATAAGTCAAAGATATCATCATGTACCATGCATATTGTACGATGTCATATATCACTAAAAGTTGTTGGTCGATTGGTTTTAGAAGCAAAGAGAAGGAAATAAAACTTTAGGGTTATAGTAACAATGCACAAGCTAGAAAACCAATAAACCTTGTGTTTATATTTATAGTGGAACTATTCTTGGTCACCAAGAAATCGATCTAGGGTTATTATCCCTAAGGAAAAACCGGCCACCCCTTATAGAATGGGTTCTAGATCCTTCTTGTGCCTCAAATTTCACTAACAGTCCTTCCTTTATTTACTTAACGGTCGTTAGTCAATTCCGTTAATTACTTAACGTCCGTTAGGTATTATTTCGTGTCCTAAATAATTAAATACATAACATGGTTATATATTAATTATTTCCGTTAGTCATTCATACGTAAAGTGTGCAATCCCAAAGTCCCGCGTTCGATTCTAGTCATATACATTTTAATATTATTCCACAACTCTAACAGTTAGAACACGAAGGAAATCCTCAACGGTTATAACTTCAGATTTCATCAATTTCTTAGGAAGTGCCCCATCCTTTGCTATTCTATCCAATCTCCAAACATCATCATGTAAAGCAGCTGGATAATGTTTCTTGTACACTACAAAAGTAACATATACAGCCATCAAACTCATATACTGTGAATGCGTCGATTCTTTTTATGTTTAATCTCTAACGGGTCAAATGGGTAAAAATGTTATACTTAGTTAGAAAGCCATGAAAAAAAACTAATTAAAAAGAACACGCTCAACTGGCCAAACGAGTCGATAGTGATGCAACACCTACAGTATTTTAATTGAATAATATACCTTTTTAACCATATTTGACACACACGCATTATTCGTAGAAAAATATTTGGAAATAATAGTTCACAGTCAACCCAACCCCAAAAAATACCCGTTTTTGCTTCACACCAAACCCGCTCGCCGACCCATTTTCCTCCTATATATAATATATTATGAGAAAATGTAAGTTTTTTGATTCATACATTCTCCTCTATGATCTTTAACAGCAAAGGCCTCAAGGAACATGTCAATGAGCTACAAACCAAACCCTAACTATATGCTTCTAATTAGTTTATAACTATACGTGGCAAAATGAGTTGTAGTGTAACATGTCAAAATGAGACCGGGCTGGTTGACCCAAATATGTACAAATAATGTTTTTTCTTATGCATATAGAGTAAAAGATATTGTCTAAAATTAAAAATAAAAAAATTGTTTAGCTCTACTCTATGTTGGACCGTACGTAATGGGCCGAACCCACATAGCAAAACTATTTAATGCACCATCTAAGCAAAATAAAACCATCGACAATAATCTTCTTATCGACATCATCTCTGGCTGCCAATCGTACGATATGTTCTTCAACACTCATCATGATCTTGTTTACTCTTAATTTCTTATTATAAGTTTATATATATTCGTGTCTATTTTTATTATGTATGATAATTGTTAGAAAACATGCACGACTTAAACTCTATAGATTATTTGGTAAGGGATGAGTTATACATACCCTCCCTATGTTGTCACATCAGGGAGGGTTTGGTCAAACCGTACAACTCGCGATGCACACCGTACAAGCCAGCGATACATCCAATAATAGATACCCTCCTTATGGGAGGGTGTGGATAAACTCACCCATTTGGTAATATAGATGACTTGATTTGACCTTTTTTGGTTGTTATGTATTTTAGTCGATTTAGGACTAGGCTTTTGTTTAGTCAGCTAGTTCTAAATGAATGTTTCTTCTCTCCGAATCTGGATTTGGTCCCAGCAATAATTAATCTTCATTGGATGCGAGTAGTAATTGATTTTTGTAGTTGTATTTTTGCTTATAACGATCGACATTACAGATCCAAATACGATAAATAATTCATATTTAGTTTAGTTTCTACTATGTTAAATTAGCATTCTAGTTAGGGTTTACAGTAAGAACTATTTATTATCCCATTGAGGTTATTTAATCTACAGGTACAAACACGTACTATAAAAAAAAATGGTGATTGTTATTAGTACTGCACTAATGGTATTTTTTTTTTTTTTTTTTTTTTACAAAAGATAAGTCATACACGTCTCTAATGAGATTTGAACCCAAAAGTTTTGGTTAACAAGATACATGTGGTATAAACTAAGCTGTCCCTTGTTTTCATGGCCGGTTATAATCTATCTTGAACTAAGAACAAGTGTACTAAGTTGTGTCATTAATCAAGTTTAGCCTGAACTATAAGTTAAAAAACACTAAGAATACGTTTTACACGTAGTTCTTAACAAGTTAGTTAGCCCGCGCGTTGCTTCGGGGCGGCCATCTTTATGTTTATTAGAAATATGTTAACGTTTTTTAAGGAAGCAATTTGATGTTTTTTAGAGTAAGCAATCTTTTTTTTTTTTTTTTCTTTTTTAGATTTGCTTTCGAGAAATCCATATTTCTGCACCTTTGTCGCTGTCATTATGATCATCAGCAATTTTCATGGTTACAGCAAAGTATCAAAAGAAAAATGACCAAAAGGTTTCAATTGACAACAGTTTCTTATAGGGTGTTTGGGATAGTGTATTTCACCATAAAGTAAGCACCGTTGTTACTCATTGTTCCATGATCTTTAGTTACTCATTGTTACTTCAAGAAATAATTAAGGAACTTGACAAAATTTCTCTTTGCTATTTCAACTTAATATAATACTTTTTCATAATAATCAAAATGTATAATTACCTACCTTTTAAACCACGTGGCTTGCAACGTAACTTATGTTTAAACAAAGTGTTAAATTAAGAAAATCTTACAACTATAAAACCATCCATCGTAACAAAAGAAACAACCCCATTGGTCGACTTTCATATCAAATGCCACACCGCGCCTCTTAGAGTGTATGCATTAGATACTGTCATTGTTTTGACAGCTGGTGCGTAGATTAACATTGCAAGTTCTCGAGCAGCTTGCCTTATTATCTCCATGAGTTTTCTACGTCGTCAATCTGACATGAAAAGACAATGAACTCGATTACTGGATCATAATTAGGAAATCAGTTTTAACAAATCGGGTTGTAGTAGATAAGGTTTGAATGTGCTTGTAATTGATGTTATAGTAATCACCTGTTATAACATCAGTTGTAGAGTGTCCGGCAATTTGATTGTCATAATCTGATAACCGCCAAAAAAAAATAAATAAATAAATAAAAAATTATTAAGGCATTAACTACTAACGGCGTTAATAAAATGAATCACACATGTAACCCTCCACACTTCTACAATGCATTACATATAGAACACCATACGTGTGAATGATGGTGTATATGGTTCCGACTGAAAACAACATCTAAGCATCATCATAAACTTCAGTTTGTTTCATAAATCTTTCTTTAATGTATGTAACAACAAAACATCTATATATTATAGCATCATTTGAGTTTTGTGTTTGATTCTTTTTATAAGGCTGTCATCCATACATGTTATATGCCAAGGTTCTTCAATATGCATAAATACCCGTATTTACGTGAACAACTATTTTGAGGTTTAGGATAACGTGAACTCACCCGGATTTAGTTTTGTAATGATTCCACCAACGACCGGTGTTAAATATCTCATTGTCGGTTATCTGTTGGAAAATAACATCTACAATGAATGAAGAAAAATTGCAGATCTAGAAATTGTTTAATGGAAAGAACACGAACCAAAGCAACAAAGCTATTACCTTTACAAAATCATCTTTCATCCCAAATTAGGTAGATACTGTATGTATTCGAAGAGTATACAGATAAGCCGCTATCTCTGTTAGCTGCAATCCAAGAAGTGCTACGAACTGTTAGAACTTTACAACAGATCCTAAAGGGGAGTCTAGTGAAAAATTCAACCAACCTAAGGTAGATACAGAGTTGTGTCCATACCTTTCTTCATCTAATCATACTCGGACTCAAAAACCGTGAACGCCTGCTTAAGTGCGCTTCTCCCCTCTTCTGCTCTCGTATTTTTCTGTTGCAACTTTGCACACTTGCCTTTCCACTAACATCGGTGATCAAATCACATTTATCAGTAAGCAAAACACACAATCTATATAAGCGGCTTAAAAAGAGGTAGTTATGAAAATTGTGTTTGGATTTTCTTAATTTGTAACAATTACTCAGGGAGAAAATGTAAAAAAAAACTTTAGATATAGTAAAATAAAGAATATTATGTAGGGTTGCTGCATTTACAGGTTAGCAAACCTGGTAATAAAAATCACTCCTTTTATATCCATATGCCAGAAACTGTTCATCTGCAACCTAAAAGTGAACTCATCTAGTGAAAACACCCTCTGTGAACACGTTCCCTGAACACACTTCTTGAACACACCCATTGAACCAACACATTCAACTGAGTTACTCAAGTGACCCACTTAACAGACTCCACACTCGCTGAACACACACCATGAACACACCCATTGAACATGTCCCGTGAATACACGCACTGAACCGAGACATTCAAGTCACACACTTAACAGACTCCACACTCGCTGAACATATACCTTGGAGTTGCACCCTCTGAACACGTCCCGTGAACACACGCACTTAACCAACGTAAGGTGTCATCAACACACGCACCGAAGCAACGATATATATATATATATATATATATATATAAGAGTCCGTTAAAAAATTAGAAACCACAAAACTGATACAGTAGATCATTAGGCTCAGATTGTAACTGGAAAATGGTCAAAAAGATTAGAATTTCGCCATGGCTGCAAATAAACACAGTTGCACAATAGCAAGTATGCTATCACGCCATCCGGTAATTGCCCCGCCAAGTTACCGTTCAGACTTCCTATGAACCAATATCATTTGATTCAGAGAACAACAGTTGATCATCATAGCCCATTACTATACTGGAACGAAACAGCCCAACAAAAAGGCGTGGGAAAAGGCCGAGGAATATTGACTAATTACAATTAATGCTAATAAATCAACACAACAAACACACCTGAGTGACAACAATGAATCTCAGCACGGTATACTTATCAGGGTCAAAAGAATAGCAGGCTAAAACATACTAGACCAAAGCACGGCGAAACCTCAGACACATAAACACCAGCAGCCCAATATCAAAAAAGACATCGGATTAGTTGGTGTAATAGAGTTGATAGTATGTCCTGGCTGCACACGTGTAGGTTGCTGAGGCAACTGTTTGTCGCACTCTACCATCCTTCCACCTTCCGCAACAAGACAACATATTTAAAGGAGCATCAGACCCAAGTGAAACGTGCAACCTACAACCAAAGCATCTATATTTATTATAGCCGCTGGTAACTGCGTACGCGTCCTATATATTTGTGAACACGATTTATACCAGCATATAAAATCACTTCCCATTACCAAACACTTGCAATGGCTGCAACCACAATCATGGTATGCCTGCCCCGCCAAGATACAGGTTGCGGTAAAGAATGCGTATGCAAAACATATAAATAATCCCACAACATAAATACGCAATTCAATTATTTTCAGCAAGAACAAATTTGGAAACAAACGCCTCAACAGGCTTAGCTGCAAAGATCATCAGAAAGGCAACCTTCAAAACAAATCAAGAAAAACCCCAAATTAACAAAACCCTAATTTGAAATAAAGATTAGAATAAAACAAATATCTAAATTAAATCATGAATTAACCAAAACTAAATCATAATGAATCATAAAGAGTAAAAAAATTACATATGACAAGAAGTTTCTGGTGATCTCTAGATGTGTTTTCTTTACCTTTTTTTTTGTTCAAGAAGCTGCTTATGCAGGTTTATGATAACATAGCACCGCCTTGGTTTACACATGTATGGCTGTCGTTCAATAGTACAGAAATTAGGTTGCTAATGACTGCCGGTTTGTTATTACGGAGTCACTACGTGAAAACGGAGATTAACAGGAAAACATGCAACTACTTTGGGCCAATGAGAAAGAGCCACACGGGCCACTACCAACTGTTGGGCCACTATTCATGGGTTCTAAGGGTAGAGGGTGTGGTTTGGGTTTTTCCTTCACCACATCAGATTTTTCTCTCTCCAAAATCATTTCCTTCAACTTTCCCACAACTACTGCGTCACCTTTTATCTCTTCCATTAATTCTTTTCTATTTTTAGGCATTTAAAAATAACCCTGATACACAAACACCCACTCACAACCCAATAAATTATATTTTCTCTTTCTTCTTAACCATCCTCTCTCTCTTTTTTATCTTCGGGACTATACTCCCACATGGAATATTTTTGTTTCTTTTCCTGCTCATTTCCCGTATGTGAGGGGAGGAAAGAAAGCATCTTTTGGTATTTCCTTTACTTGTTTCCCGTGTCACACCTTTGACTCTAATTATTTTTCCACCCAATAACGGGAAGAGTTAGTTGAAAACGGAAGGGTTAAGAATTTCATAATCGCCCCGTTCAATTTCCATTCTTAGTATATATTATAATATGAAACTTAATAAAAAAATGTATCAACATTCAGTTTTAGAGCCATGTCATACAGTTACTAGTCTTGTTGTTAATATTGTTAATTATTTTGTTTAAAGTTCTGGCTTTTAGATTATTGAATCATTATATGTTTGAAAAAATGTTGCAGCATCACGATCACACGATGTCGTATTATCTATGTGAAGATTTGATTGATGAAATCTTTATAAGACTACCATTTAAATCCCTTGTCCCGAATACATCTCTCTCCAAATCATGGCGTTCTCGTATTTCTATCCATAGTTTCATCCGCAAGCACACTCTCAGATCCGCGGCTATGCAGCTGCCGCCACAGATATATTTTCTTAGACATCATGTTCGGTACGGGCCAGTTTATATGAGCTGTAGTACAAAATGTGATCTTCTGGAAAAAGGATGCACTGGCTTAAAATCAGTCAAGTTGCTTCGCCCCACAATTGTTGGTTCATGTAATGGAATAATCTGTCTGTTTGATACGGTTGTACAATCAATCACTCTATGGAACCCTTCAATTCGGCGCAAAACTACTATCGTGTAGTCAGATTTGAAATTTCTAATTCTATGTATGGAACTTATTATTTTGTTCTATTGTGTGTGTAGTATTTCGACCTTTTAGAATTGCCTCATAGTGTATGTAAGTCTAACAAAATTACTATTACATGTAGTCAAAATACACAGAATAGTAATTTTGGTAGACTTATAGATTATGTTATTACTGTATATTATTATCTTCATTTCAACTTGAGTTATTCATAAACAAAGAG
The DNA here is from genome assembly GCA_021014915.2 of Artemisia tridentata subsp. tridentata. Lineage (NCBI taxonomy): Eukaryota > Viridiplantae > Streptophyta > Magnoliopsida > Asterales > Asteraceae > Artemisia > Artemisia tridentata. The sequence goes on from CP139508.1 coordinate 77,887,003, forward strand.
AGCACAAAGCCATGTATTTGATTTCTCAAGGATTATATTGATAACCAATTAAAACCGAAACCTAAAAGGTGTGGAACCAAGGGCTAGTTAGCACAAGCAATGGGTTTAGTCCTTAGTAAACCGTCCTTATCAAAGCAAGGCTACTGTAAAACAGATATCATGGCGAGTAAAAATAAAAATGTAAATCAAGATTTTGCGTTACAAAGATAACTACATTCGAGTTGATATTTTCTCCAACCTTTGAGTATGATAAGAACCAAGTATATGTATGCACGCAAGGGGCAAGTATATGTCTAGTAAAGATCACCAGTTTTAGTTAATCAAGCTCAACCAGTTGAGCTCTTCTTTCTGCAGCTTTCTTCCTTATAAATATCCCCCATCTCAATGCAGCCTTCAGTTTGAGCCAACCAACAACCGCCTTCCCTGAACTGCGCCCGGGCCCTTGTGCACACACTGGGCCCACCTCTGGCTCATGAGGAACGTTATAACCGTATGAATCATTTTCATAGAGACCATAAGTAGGTCCCGTGGCTCCAACACCAAAGCTTCTAAGTAACTTCTGCACGTCATCAGTTTCCAGCATTTCTGAACTCCTTAAACGGACTTCCTCAGAGAACGAGTCTCCGAACCCGTGTCCTTGTGGGTCGGACCAATCTGCTGAACCATCAAACGATGGTTCATTTGATCCATAGTCAGCGTGGGAGCTTGTTGAAACACTCACATTAGGATCAGAATTTATAAATGGATATTCAATCGTGTTATGAGCAGGCGGTGAAGGGAATGTTAGCGCACTCAGGACTTTGCCATCATATTCTATGACTCGATTCCAATTCTCATATGCTCTTTTCACTAGTGAATCTACTGAAAGCTGTTTAAAGAGACAACATAACAGATTAGATTATGTAAAAAGAATTGAGAAGAAATTTGAGGGTAGAGATGAAGAGCTGTGCAGACCTTTTGATTGTGGCTAAGAGATTCCAATGGAACGAATTGACCATCAGCAATAAGACCTCGTAGCTCATAAATGTGGTTGAAAATAGCACCAGTGGTGTGATATAAATCCGCATAGTATACATACAGCTTTCCTCCTAAAACACAAGTCTTGGCATGCTCCACTGTATTTTCCCACATCCTATTTGACATTCCACTCCCTAGAATCTGTATTCACTTATGTATTAGCGGGCGTTGGATAGTGATATTGAAGAAACTTATGTATTAGCGGGTGAGCGATAGCAAATAGTGTTTGCGGTGAGCTTTTGATATTTGAAGTTGTAATAATCAAACATTTTCATTTGATACATAACAAGAACATAAGTGACAGAAGAAGCTTACGTTTCTAAGTCTTTGTGGATCTCTGGCAAGAACACGAAGGAAATCCTCAACCGTTATAACTTCAGATTTCATCAATTTCTTATGCAGTGCCCCATCCTTTGCTATTCTATCTAATCTCCAAACTTCATCATGTAAAGCAGGTGGATAATGTTTCTTGTACACTGCAAAAGTAACATATACAGCCATCAAACTCATATACTGTGAATGCGTCGATTCTTTTTATGTTTAATCTCTAACGGGTCAAATGGGTAAAAATGTTATACTTAATTAGAAAGCCATGAAAAAAAAACTAGTTAAAAAGAACAGACTCAACAGGCCAAACGAGTCGAAGGTGATACAACACCTACAGTATTTTAATTGAATAATATACCTTTTTAACCATATTTGACACGCACACATTTTTCCTAGAAAAATATTTGGAAATAATAGTTCAGAGTCAACCCAACCCGAAAAAATACCCGTTTTGATTTCATACCCAACCCGCTTGCCGACCGATTTTCCTCCTATATATAATATGTTATGAGAAATATGAGAAATGTAAGCTTTGTGATTCATACATTCTCCTCTATGATCTTTAACAGCAAAGGCCTCAGTTTTAGCTTCCCGAATTCTGATTCCAACACAGTATCCAGAAGCTACCTTCAAACCGAGCCTAAATTTTCTGCTTCTAATCCAGCTTGAATTGTCAGTAAAGGTAAGATCACCAAGAGTCCCGACTCCTTCATTCAATGTCACTTGTAACTCCCCTGTCAAAAGTGGTCTTTTCCCTTCACGGGCTTTGACTTCATGGCTTTCAAACTGGTCAATGCTCCAGTTTTCATCCACTTCTTCATTAAAATCACCTTCTAGCACCACCACATTCAGTTTTGAAGCTGAATCTGGTCCAGTTTGCACCACATTGCCTGTGGTTGCATCTAACAAGACCACGTGAATAGCTGCTCCTTGCTCTCCCTCAACCTTGCCACCTGTAAATAGATGAGGTGGCATCCTAGTTCTAAACTGAAGCTGCAAAATTTTTCCTTCTGGACCTTGTATCCGCGGTGGCGAAGATCTGGTACGTTGATACATATAATAATTAATTTCTATAATCAAGCTTACCGATAGCAAATGTTGAAGACTTGTTCAAAAAATCCCATAAATAGGTTATGAGTTATACGTGGCTACGTGTCAGTATAATAGGAACATAACATGTTACCTTCCAGCAATTTCACCATGCCCATATCTAGTCAAAGCACGCTCCACTTCTTCGCTTACCTATTTTTCAAGATAGATTCATGATAAGCAAATCTGTATGTCTGTAACTATATTGTAGAGTAAAAAACTCTTTAGTCAAAGGAACTAGCAAATTACATTGAATTTGTTATAAATAAACAAACTGATTGGTCTATAGTCATATATAAAGCATGGAGAAACAAATTTCAACTAATTATTATGGATTCTATAAGTAAAATGAGTAAAGGACAATGTGTAATAACAGTTTACAACTTACAATTTTCCGGAAAAGAGGCTCTAAAGATGAGCTAAGTCTTTGCAAGCTATCAACCTTGAGAGCTTCTACAATTACACTGTGCGACAAAAAAATAGGGAAAACTCAATGTTTTCAGCTCAAAATCATATGAAGATTTGCACTCAGGACAGGTATACTCACATCTCAAATTAATAATACAAAAGACTCGCAAACATGAACTTGACGTCTAACTAGTCCAATAACAAACCTACAGTAACTCAAGCCATAAGACCTGTGATGTTCAACATTCTATAATTTAGTTCGGTCAAAATTTCTAGTAATTACAAGTAATTTTGTGCATCATTAGGAAAGTTGAAATTGAAAAAGCAGAATAGGTTGGAGGCATTTTAGGGGGTGTTTGGGATTGCTTATCAAAACTGCTAATTACTGAAATAAGCAGCTCTAAAGACCAAATCATTTACTAATAAAAAGGGTGTTTCGGATTGCTTATCAAGTGCTAATATCCCTGTTAGTAAACCCTTATATTACTCTAAAATAAGCACTTAAAACACTGTTCTATACAATCCTAGATATCAACAATTTAATGCCAAAAGACAATAATTAATCTATACATAAAAAACTACTTCAAAAGCCGAAAAAGCTTCTTCATTTCATCAAACTCAGTTCTCTTAATGATCACTATACAAAAACAAACACTAATCATACACAAAACATCATCTTTCCACTAACAAACTCAACAAAATAAATAAAAACACAATGGAGGCTTTTTAGGGGGTGTTTGTGATTGCTTAACATAACTGTTTATTACTGGAAACAACACTTCGCAATAAGCAACTCCAAACTAATTACTCAAAACAACTTAATAGGGTGATTGGGATTGCTTATCAGAACTGCTTATTGCTGGAATAAGCAGTTTAGCATAAGCAACTCCACACAACTTACTATTAGCAACTCAAGTAGGTGTTTACAATTACTTATATTAGTCCTTCTATTCATATTTGCTTATTTCACTCCAAAATAAGCACTTAAGAACACTATACTAGACAACCAATGTTTAAACAAAAACGTGATAACAAATCCATACATATACAACTGGTCCGAAAGCCAAAAAACCATACACAGAACATGATCTTTACACCAACAAACCCATCAAAACAAATGAAAGGCTTTTTAGGGGGTGTTTGTGATTGCTTATCAAAACTGCTTATTGCTGAAATAAGCAGTTTAGCATAAGCAACTCCAAACAATTTACAATTAGCAACTCAAGTAGGTGTCTACTATTGCTTACATTAGTCCTTCAATTCATATTTGCTTATTTCACTCCAAAATAAGCACTTAAAAAACACTATTCTCTATACAACCAATGTTCAAACAAAAACATAATCTTTACACCAATAAACTCAGCAAAAAAACACAAAACAAACCTTGCTAAATTGGGTAACTTCAGTTTCTTTGATTGATGAATATCATCATCATCATTTTCATCATCATGCCCTCTTTTCTCCATGATTTTTAATAAAGTTTGAATCTTTATAAACCTTTTGCAAGAATCTTGAATACCCAACTGGATTATGATCTAAAAAAACTAAAAGATGGAATCTTTTTTGCTGTTTTGGCCAATGGATCTATAATGGGTTGTTATTATTATTATATTAATTATGAATATATTGATTAGTGTGTGTGTTTTTAGTCGGTGGTTTATATGAATATTGAATTCATGAAGGTTTAATTGTTTGAAAAGTGTAATAATTGGAGGAGATTAAAGTCAACTTTGGTTTTGGAAAATGCCTTACTTAGAAAATCCGAGGTACCAAAAGTAGCCAAAGACCGAACCGAGGCCGACTAGAAACGAACCGGATCTTATAATCGTGGTCCGGTTCTCGGTATCTCGAATACCAAAAGTGCAGTTCTCGGGATGGTTCTGGGTCGGAACAATCAGGTATTGGTATACATACTGACTTTTTTAAAAAGTAGAGAATTTGAATGTGTTTGTTTGTGACGTTATGTACATGCATTCTTACGCGAAAAAAATACCAAAAAAGAAAAAACTTTCAAACATATTGCCTTACAAATTAGAATCAACTAAGTAACTAACCTTAAACCATCAAAAATTAAAACCCTAAACTTTAATCTATTCCAAATAATAGTAAAGCATTGATTCTTCAATTAGTAATATTATCAAATGATTCAAATATCGTCATCAACATGGAAGTAAGTTTTTAGCATTGGTTATCACTAATTTGTCCCTAAGTGTGAGTTTTTGACTGCCCGGCAAGGGCGTGAATGTTTCACCATTCACACACAATCTCACGCGTTGTTGCCTTGCACAACTTCTAATTTCACGCGGCAAACACATTCTCTAACACACATCGTGGTGATCAGTTCACCCTTATGAAAAAGAAAGAAATGGGCCCAAAAAATAAAAAATACAATCGTTGCTTTCTTAAAAAAAAAAAAAAAAAAAAAAAATCCCCACTACTTTTTTTTTTCTCTATAAATACATCAAAACTACACAATATTTATACATATCTTCTCAATATATCATTCAAACAACATATATATCTCATTCATTTTATTTTCCAGTTTTTAAATTAGTATTTTTAATCAACATATCTACTCTCCAGAAAAATTTAACAATTCAGAAAATGTCCCAACAAAACAATTCCGGATACACAAAACGATACCAACATAATGTTGGGGCTTCATCTACCTCTTCAAACATCCCGGACAGGTTAATACCCGGTCCAGCTGGTATTATTCAAGCGGCTATTCTCCGCAAAAATGCGGACATTAGGGAAGGTGGCCCTGAATATTGTCTAGTGCCAACACAAGAATATGTAAGGAAGATAAATGAAGATGTCGTTGAAGATGATCATTTTACGCGTGGGCCATGGCTATGCTCTATTAATAAGCTGCGTAATAGCGAAGGTATCATCGTAACTGGTTGTCTTGGCAATATAAAAAATTGTATCGTAAAAGGGAAACTTGAACTTGTTGTAGCTGTTATCACGACTTGTACTCCTACCGCACTTGGTGAGATAACAGTGACACTAAAAGATCCAACGGGGACATTCTCTGGTACAATTCATCACAAAGTCCTTACAGAAGAATCGGGTTACAAAAACTCTATCGAAGTTGGAGCTGTGTTGGTACTTCGTAATGTTTCGGTGTTTACCCCAAAATCAACACCCTTTGGTCTTAACATTACATTGAGGAACATTGTTGAGGTTTTCGACAAAGATATCGTTTTTATTGGCTGAACCTTTACATATTGTCTATGTAATGTTTATTTACGTCAACCTCGTCTTTTTTTCCTTAACTCCAGTTTAATTCCGTAATATTTAATTCCAGTTCTTTATTTAGTATTTTTAATTTCTAAGTCTGTGTAATTTTTTTAAGTTATGAATAAAAGTTTTCTATTTTGTATGTATACGTTTTTGTATTTATATTTTATGTTTATGTTTTTAATTGTGTAAGTATTAAAAAAAATGGGAGTTATGGTGAAGATGTGTTTGCCTTGACGGGTAAATTGTAAAACCCAAAAATCTAAAACATGCAAAATTACCAAAATGCCCCTGAAACTTTAAAATTTAATTAAAGCTTAATGAAAGTTCCGAATCGATCCCAAACTTCACATAATGAACAAGATATGATCCCTAATAATTTTGACAACACCATTTAATATTTTTGCAAGTGACAAAATTATGAAAATACCCTTGGGCGCCTATAGAATTTATTTAATTATTATTATAATGTTTATGGTAAGTTAAAATGCATTTAAAATACATTAAAGAGAGAATTAAAGCCCTATAGTTATCCCCAAGTCAAAATCCCGAAATTATGGTCCCCCTCCCCCTAAAAATCAGTATTTCCTATTATTAATACTAATTCTATTTATTCCTTGCCTAAAACCCTTTGCCGAGAAACCAAATCCACACAAACAATTCATCATCTTAAAAATCCGGCCACCAAAACTTTATCCAACAATTTTCGGTGATTTTTCATCATCAAAAGAAGCCAAGAAAATTCCCTTTCGAATTGTGAAGTCCCCGATCAAGAGTTCTTGAATTTATTTCGTTTTATGCACTCGCAAGGTAATAATTCGCCCATAATTCGTTAAGCCTCTATAAAATTCGTTTCTAATTTTTCTTACACTCTTCATGTTGTATGTGACCTGGGAAAAATAGCTACAAGGTCGTGGGATCGTTCGTGAGGTCGTGGAGAATTGTTGGTATCGAAACCCTAAAACCGAGTAGCACAAAATCACCATAAATCATCCGATCGTCCTAAAACCCTTTTGGTATTTTTCTAGCTTTCTTCTCATCATATAAGTCGTGTATAAAATGTTGGAATCGAACCATGCAAGATTTATGAGTGGTATTCGAATTAAAGAATTATAAACCCTAAAAAACGAACTAAATCTCTAAATAATGGAAAATGAATTTTCATGGCTTAAAACCTATTTTATTTATACTCTATGTAACCCATATGATCTGAGAAAAATGATAATTCGAATTATAAAAGCTTAATATAATTATTTTGAATTAATTTGATTAATCGGATTCTATTATATAAATCGTATATATGGATAAAAAAATGGAACGAATGATCTAGGGTTCATAATATGTTTTAGATCTGATATTAATAATGTTCTAATGATGATAAAATGATTGGAAAGTGTTTTGGGAAATTAGGGTTTGATTTTGAGAAAAATATGTGTTTACCGATTTGATATTTAATTAGTTAAGGGTATGTTTTGTAACTTTTAAAAGTCGTGGACCATTTTTGTAATACTCTATAAATCATGGGCAATCTGAATAAAATATAAAATGAGGGTACTATTTGTAAAATATGAAAGTTTTAGAATTAAAATGTAATTATGTGATTTTGTATATATCGAATTTCAAATTAATTAAGAAGAGGGACTAAAAGCGTAATTTCTGGAAAAGTGAAGGTGCTCGGTGTAAATAATAATATAAAGGGTAAAATGTGTGAATTTGAGTATTTATGGGCTTAATATGTAATTATGGCAAATTATGTAAATCGGTTTGTATTTAATTAAGTACAAGGACTAAATGTGTAAAATACCGAAAGTTGAGGGCTGTTTGTAATCTGTTAATATTAAAGGTTATTTCTGTAATTTGAAGAAATAAAAGGGGCTTGATGTGTAACGTAAGTATGATGAGGATTAAAATGTAAATTATATAAGTATAAGGTTTAAATTGTAAATTAATAAAGTAAAGGGGTATAAAGTGTAAATTATGAAACCTAAAGGACTAAAAGAGTAACTTGAGGAATCTAAAAGCTAAAAAGAGGAAACCTTCTAAAAATGGAAACTCACTAAATTTGGAAACCTGCTAAATATGGAAAGTTACTTAAAATGGAAGGGTTTGTAATGCTTGTCTACCCCTCTAGGTGTGAAGAAGGAGAGGACCTGATTCTGTTTCATCTTATTCATTTCTGAGTTGTATTTGCTTTTGGAATAAGGTACAGATATTCTGACCTTCTCTGTAAGGTTTCCTATGACCTCTTTCATGTTCTGATCTGTTTAGCCTCTGATTTGATACCTGAGACTTGACCTCCTGATAATGAACCCCTGCATTTATCTCCTGTCTTGAATCCTGATATGAACCCTGACATGAACCCTAATATGATACCTGACATTTGATACCTTGCTATGATTCCTTTGCCTTGAACCTTTGACCTATTATATGAACCTAGACTGTGAAGTTTTTATTTTCTGACCTGGAAATGATTTGAGAAAAAGCTATTTTAAAATGATGTTTGCAAATGTGATACAATACTCTTTTAATTGGGATTTTACTAACTTTTATGAAAAACCATTTTGAAAGATCATTTCATGAAGATCATTAATAAGAAATTATTTAAATGGACTCTTAATTAGAAACCTTTTTAAATGAACTGTTACTATGGAACCTGGACTATTGACCTCCTGATATTGACCTGCTGATGTTGACCTTCTGATATTGGCCCTTCTGATATGACACCCTGATTTTGATATGAACCTTTGACCTTTGACTCCCAGTTTGATACCCGAGCCAAAATTTGTTCCCTAGCCATGAAGGTAACATGGCCGTGTCTGTGATGCACCACTGGCATGACTAGTGTGTAGCCCTAGTGATTTGGTTACACCGTCCCCATTCTGATTCTGTTATGCGCGCTTATGTGATTTCTGATTTGGCCAATATGATTTGTTCTGGGGGGGCGAATGGATGCATCCTAGACTTGTTCTGTTTCTGATATATCTGGTATGTCTGGTGACTGGTACTGTGTGCAATACATGCCTTTCACAACCCTGGGAGCTTGCAACTCCAACCCTGGAGGTATCCCCTCAACCCTGTCTTGGTATGCTGAGGTCACCCCTCCATACACCCTGGTATGTGATTTGATATGATATGTTTCTGGGCTCGTGGTGGATTACTGTCCTAAACCTTTACTCTCTCTCTGTACCTTGACTTATCTATTTCGTTATACTGTATCTGTTCTTTTCCTTTTACTTTCATTTCTTTTGCTTTCGTTTCCGTTTATTATATATCTGTTCACTGGGCTTTGTAAGCTCAGCCGCACGTTTTCTTTTCGTGTGCGGCAGGTTTTTAGTTGGAAGGTGGGTTGTTATTAGAGAGAGCCTTTGACTTAGAAGACCTTGCTAGCTAAATTGGATTTGAGATGATTTGAAAAGTTATATTCAGACTTAGTGATTATTGTATATCTCACTTGTAACCTTGTAAATTCAGATTTTGGTTTGTAACCCTTGGAATCCTATTGTATTATTTATGTCATATGCTTGTGTTTGTTCTGATAAGAATCCGTATTTGGGACACCTTTACCCTTGTCGGGTTGGGGTGTTACATAAATGGTGAAGTGAGGTGAAGGGGAGTGAGAGGAGAGAGAAAGCTGACGTGGCGCTGAGGTGTATGGTGAAAATTTCATTACCTTGCCAAGCAGTCCCTAAGTGTGAGTTTTTGACATTTTGGTACTTGTTGGGAAAAAACGAAAATATTGAACATGTACAAAACCGGAACCGAGCCGAGGAACGTGGGATGGTTCTTGGTTTCACATTTTTCTTATTTTCGGTTCACGGTTTCTCCGGTTTTGGTTATGTTCGTCTCTACTGTGGACGGGTCTAGTTTTTAATAACGATTTTCGTTTTACAAATTTACCTTTAAAAATGTAAAAGCTTTATCAGCTACGAGTTTTGTTAAATGAAAATTAGAAGAAAAAAAATCATATTATTAATCAAGATCACATAAGCTTTAATTTTTACCTACAAACTTCAATTCCACTATTACGACTAATGATATGAATGATTTACAAAGGAAATATTATTTAGACAAAAATACACCGTTGGTCCCTAAACTTTCCCAAAAACATCGTCTGTGCCTCAAACTTGGGAAAATCGTCGCCGTGAGTCCAAAACACAAGTTTTTTAGGCCGATTGCGTCCTTTGACCCGTAATGGGGAGGTCAACGTACGTTTTGTGTTATTATTTCAAAGGCATAATAATCCAACCACATTTCTAACTATAATCTAACCCAAGCCAAACTCGACACTCAACTTAAGGGACCAACTGTGTAATAATATATTTTTTAACTATGCAACTTCACCGTATCTTCTTTGATACGCCTATTAATGTTTGCGCGGGAACCAATAAATCCACAACCAACCGTTGACACTTGAGTAAGACCCAATCATCTATCACACACATTGTCAAATACAACCTCTACTGAAAACAATCGTCAACAAGCTACCCATATTTGTCCCAAAACAAAAACCAAAAAAACTTTAACAATGGCAGACAAGGACCTTAGTATGATAGCAGTGACTGATAAGATGGTAGAGTATGTGAAGGCCAAATATGGGGATACTTGGTTAAAAAGAGATGAAATGTCTGATGAGATATTTGAAGATTTATGCAGATTTGCCAAAGAAGCCGAAGTGATGAAAGGTTAGTTCATTTTTCTGTATTTTTGTGATTGACATATTAAGCTTAGCAGTCAATTGTGTCCCTAAATAACTCTATTTTATTTGCAAGAAATACAACCAATGGCAGATTCTGCAGAAAAAAAATGGATTTTAGCAAACTTAAAGTCTCTGACGATATGATTGACTATGTCATGGCTTGTTGGGAATTAAAACAGTTAACAGTTAGTACTGTTACAGATTACACTAACAGCACTAACTGAGTTAGTATTGCTAGTATAAAAGTTAGTAGTACCAGAAGATATATTGTACTGCTGAGTATGCTGAATGAAGATTTGTACTGCTTAAGGGATAAGTACGTGTAAAGAGTTATGTATAGAAGATCTTTAGGATATATCTTATATAGTTAGACTTATACAAATATTCTGCATGTTTAGAATATTGATAGTTATCTTGTAAAGGACTCCTTGTGCCTATAAAAGGAGGTCCTAGGTTAGATCTTTAATAGTATGTTTTTGTTAAGATTCAAGGTTGTAAACCCTAGTGATATTCAGATCACTCGTATTATTTGCTTAATAATATTGAATCGTTTTGGTTATAACTGTTTCATAGATTACATTGTGTTTATACAGAGTTCACTGTTACATTGCTTTACACATTCTTCTAAGCATTAAAGAGTAGATTCCGCATACTCTTTGGTGTTAAACAAAGTTTCTAACAAGCTCAGCAAGATCCGTGTATTGGGATCCACAAGTGGTATCAGAGCTAAAGGTTCTAAAACTTTGCTCTAGAAGAAACATACCAGAAGAACTCTACTTTCATTCAAGAAGATGGATCTTGAAACGGCACAAACTACAACCATAGCTAGTGTAACCATTCACAATTTTGAGGTCATTATTTAATTATTTAATTTTACTTAATATTTTTATTTTAAGTAAATTCACTCTTACGGATAACTAGATAGGTTTATTCGTGTACGTCGTTAAACGTACATTTAACTCGAACTGACACCTAACAATACTCAGTATAATTATTTTTATACATTTTGGTTCCTTACAATCATATTTTTAAATATTCCATTTTAACTTTTCCATTTTTACTTAAACTTTGTACATTTCGCGTTTTGCGCGTTTTCAGTCTATGTTTTCAATTTTTAACAACAAAGTAATCACCCAACAAGCTCAAGGATCACCTAAAATATCAAAATAGGTTTTGATGTCAAGTTTTAATATTTTTGTAAGTTTTATATTTTTACGTTACCCAGTTTTAAGTTTCGTGTCTTAAAAACATCACGTTTGCAATTACCGAGATCAAACTATACACTAAACGGTACCCCTTAAACAAAATTTACCAAAAATTAAACAAAACCCAACACCCCTTGTGGGAAACTAGAAGGGGGGTTGAATAGTTTACCGGTTTAAAAACTTCTTTTAAAAATCTTGTTTTAAAAGTATGATATTGGAAACTTTGATTCGAACACTTATATGTAATCAATCAACACCAATATGAACTAGACACTATTCTAACTAATGATAAATAATAAAACTAAAGAGTAGAGTTGGAAAGATCAAACCGAGACAGAGGATTTATAGTGGTTCGGCTACGAAGCTCTTCTTCGCCCTACTCCACTCCCCGAGTACCACACTCGAGAGTTTCAAGCACTATGTCAACAACCTCCCTTAAGGCGGAGAAAACCGTACACGTCGCTTATCCTTTTTCCGACACTAAGCTAGATGTCGAGTGCTAATCTTAGCTAGCACCAATCTACCAAGGTCCACGTGACCAAACACACAAGCCCAATGGCTTCAAGAGATCACCAAGATCTCAACACGATCACAATGATCAACACTCACTTCACTCTACTCAACTAACACTAACCTAATGACCCTTGATCTTCTTGATCAATCACACAAGCCCAATGGCTTCAAGAGATGTTCACTATCTCTATAGATCACACTTGATCTTCACTCTCACTCACAAAAAGAAAATAAACTTGATGTATGCTAAGACACAACAAGGTTGTAACAAGTGTTACAAAAACCTATCAACTATAACTCTAGTATCTTCTTGATTACTTGAGTTCTTCTCTTGCTAATGAAGAGGGATGACAACACCTTGTATCAACTTGGATACTTGTGTTCTTCTCTTGCTAGTGAAGTGGTATGAAGAGGATCACTTGAAGGATGATTGGATCACTCTTGAAACAAAGCAAAACTAATCTAAATGACCCTAAGAAGTGAAAGGTGTGAGAGGATTTAGCTAAGGGATTTTTCTGTGTGTGAAGGGTGCCTAAAACTGTGAAAGAGGTGGGTATTTATAGGCAAAGAAAATCTGAACGTTACAAATCAAAATGGTACGGACGGCTCCATTAAATGACCCACGGCTCCGTTAAATTTAACGGTACTGTGGAGCCGTGGTAGACTAGGACGCTCCAAATTTTGTCTTTTCTGGTGAAAACTTATTTGGGGAAGGTTGGAGCTGATTTTGGGGGGAAAAATAGCTGTTGTGATTTTCAAACTAATTTTTCCATTAAAACATTTCTTAATATTTCAAAAATAATTTGTCATGTGTATTTTTGAAAAAATGTTTTGTCCCATTTAAAATGTGAATTTTCAAAACATAAATTCACTTCTTTGATCACTAGTTCAAGTTGTAACTTTGTTCAAGAGTGATTTGCGTAGAAACGGGATCTTCCGATTAAAAACTTGTTAACGTTAATTTTAACGTAACGTGAGTTCACATTTTGTCATCCTCAAAACGTGAAGTAATCGAATGCTACAAAACAAAGTTAGACGACAAATATACAATATCTAACAAGTAGCACATTGTGACAAATAACCAATCCCTTAAAAGGAAAACCTCCACATAAAAACATTCATTCATAAAACAAACAAGTGTCATAGTAATGTATGACTACATAGAAAGCACTAAGAAAGATAACAAGAAGCCTAAATTCCTAATGACTAGAGACAAGCTTCATTTCCAAGAGGGGTCCTAAGAGTTTATTGTGGAGGACTAAACAAGCAAGTGTTTAGTTGTTTTGGTTAGGAGGTGGTGGAGATTGGGGCCCCATTTGAGGTGGTGGAGGTGTCAAGAGATGTTCTATAAAGTAGAACATGAAATGAATCTCGTCTCTTAGGAAGTAGATGAGATTACGATTATGGAGACAACATAGGCAATTAGCACTATGTAACTCAAAGGGATGTGGTTGGTTGGGTTGTGCCATGATAGGAGATGGTGATTGTGGTAGGTTTGTTGGAGGTGAAATTGGCATGGCATTGTCCAATGGGGTGAAGGGGGATGGTGTGTACTCCATTGATGATGTAGTGTAATAGGATGATGAAGATGTTGTGTAGGTAGATGATGTTTTAGATGGTGCATAAGGTGGTGATGGTGAGTATGGAATGGCTTGGGAAGGTAGTGTCATAGCTTCATCATCTCTTATGAGATCTACAAAGAGTGGTTTTGAGGGTGGTTTTACGGTTATCCTAGGTTTCTTGGAGATTTGAGAGGTTGAACCATGTGTGGAGGACATGGTGTTTGTGTGATGGGAGGTTGAAGGTGAAGTGCAAGATAAGCTTGCAAGAGTGAGGCCTTAAATAGGCAAGTTGGGTGAAATTTGAATTAAAGTTGATCCTATGGTGTAGGAAGGGAATCCTAGGGTGAATGTGAGGGTGCAAGGTTTGCAGGTTTGAGGTTAGGGTGATAGGGAAGTAGGAGCAATAGGAAAAATCCGTTATACAGGGTCACAGCTCCGTTAAATACCCCACGGTACCGTTAAATTTAACGGTGCCGTCCCTATTTAGTGGTGCCGTGACACTGTTGGCACGAAAATTTCTTTGCAGGCTAGTTTTGGGCAGCTTGGGGGAATTTTCTAGGGAAACTAATTCCTGGAAATGAGAGTGCCTCAACTCACTAGGTACTTATTTTCCTAATATATCCATACAATGCTACATCTAGCACATAAGGATGATCATGCAATGTTCTCAAATAATCATAAGCATGCAAGCATAAAAGGACAAGATAAAATATCATTCAAATATCACATAGAATATTCATGTAAGCATGTAAGATAATTTGAACATTAATTCCTAAAATTATCTATTAGTAATAAATCCTAGTGAGAGACATAAACTCTTCCTAACTACTTATGACTTGAGCATTCCCCCTTCTTGTCACACTCTCGTCTTGAGTATTTGTCTCATTCTCATGAATAGGATCATCAAAGGGTGCATAGTGGGTGGTGAATTCGGAAGTGAGGATGGTTGAGACATATGACTCGGTTATGGGTTTCATGACAGGTGTGAATAGGGAGTATTGAGGACTATGAAGGTAAGGGTGAAAGGTCATGAAGTGATGATAGAGACGGGTTAGGAACATCCCATAGGGTATCAATTTATTCTTGTTACCATTGAGATGAACAATTCGCTTAGCGAAGAAGTAAGCAAGATTGTAAGGTTGTTGGGTTAAGAGACAGTAAATCATATGAGCACAACACGCCAGGAGTTGCTCACGATTTCCTGTGAGACTTAGAACATTTTCTCGCATGATGACTGCCCAAGAAAGTAGTTCATGACGCACTTCTTCCAAACGAATTTTCGTTGGATGTGGGTGAGGGTGAGAACGGATGATTTTGGTTAGTTTGGTTGGAGAGGGTATGTACGAACAGTACGGACTATTCTCCTCACGATAGTGAAAGAGAGACTCAAGACACCAATCTTCAGTATAGGCACATTGCCCATGATTGGGTATTCTAAGGATTTGAGCAAATTTCTCAAGAGTTAGAACGTATTTGAAGTTTTTGACCCAAAACCAAAGTGACAAGGATTGATCCTCGTTACGTACGAGTTCAACTTGTCGGAAGAACTCCAACACAAAGCGAGGACAAATGTACTCGTTAATGTGGAGTAGACAATCGAATCCTATAGCTCTAAAGGAAGTGTTGATGTCCCGGTGGTAAACTAGGGATGGATCAACGACACGGCCTTCATGAAACCGACGGGTTTCAAGATTGACATAGGCACGAATATGGTTACCAGGTGTAGTGGGCTCACGTGAGATTTCGGGTGTATAGGTATCGGTTAGGAGATGATCAAAATCATATTCATGAGACATTTTTGTGTCCTATAAGAAAATTTTAAGAAAAATTTAGAATAAAAACCAGTTGCATACAACACGTGCCTAGTGTGTGCCTATATGCAGACTATGTGGAGGTGCGGTAATCTCGACTCAAAAGAAAAATAATGAGATTACCCAAACACTCCTGATTTCACTTTAGCTCAAACAAATATGTCGAAAAGTACATATTGATTATGTAATTCGAATAATATTTGTGAGATCATGAATGCATGAGAAAGTGTTTTTAGTTTGCATCAACAATGCATGAAAAAGAATAATTTCATGATCCTAATTTTGTGAGATTTTAAAATTGATGGAATTGGGGTGTTTTAGTGTTGATGACTTCTAATTTTGAAACATTTCTAGAAAAAAGGTGAAAATCCCCAATTCAATTTTTTTATTAATGAACAAACCCTAGACTCAAAATTAGAAATAAATTAGAGTGAGAAAACTTACAACTTATGTTGAAAAGGGTAAAATGATTGAGGATCTTGAAATCAATGTCTTGAATATGATCTTGAAGAGGTGTAATTGAGTTTTGGGTTGTGAGGTTAGGTTATGACAGCAATTGCTGAGGTTGTGAGGGTTTGAAATGAGTAATGTGGAAAAAGGGGACTGAAATACGAAATGTTCCAGATGCACGGTTCCACGGTACCATTAAATTTAACGGTGCCGTGCCACATTTAGTGGAGCCGTGATCTGCTGGGACTGTTTTCTGTCCCATTTTGATTTTTGACGAATAAGTCTCGCTGTTTTAGTGAGATCTTACGACACGAGGAAAGAATTTGTACCTAAAAAATTCTTATGACTAGGGGTTCCTAAACTTGACTAGACGAGATACACGGGATGACTTCAAGAGTCATGGGATTTATGGAATATGTTCCATCATTCCTAGACCTAGACGGAGGTAGTTAAAGGATTCTCGTTTGAGAGGTTTGGTTAGTATGTCAGCGATGTTGTCTTGAGAAGGAACTTTCTCAATGGAAATGTTTCCTTTCTGAACATTATCGCGAAGGAAGTGGTGGCGAATTTCAATGTGTTTAGTTCGGGAGTGTTGGACAGGTTTTTTGCTCAAGTCAATAGCACCTTTATTGTCGCACATAATAGGAACATCAGCTAAGTATATGCTATAGTCGTTAAGGGCTTGTTTCATCCATAGTGCTTGCTGACATGCCTTTCCGGCGCTTACGTACTCGGCTTCGGTAGTGGAGATGGCAAGAGCCGTTTGTTTCTTGGAGAACCAAGAAGTTAGACAACAACCCATGAAGGTACAAACGCCACTCGTGCTTTTTCGATCCACGTAATCTCCCGCATGATCAGAGTCGGCATAGACAACAGTTTCTATACCGGTCCCCTTGGGATAAAATAATCCCAAGTGTATAGTGCCTTTAATGTATCGGAAGATACGCTTAACCGCTTCAAGATGAGAGGTTTTGGGATCCTCTTGGAAGCGAGCACAAAGGCAGACACTAAACATGATGTCGGGCCTACTTACCGTGAGGTATAGTAAACTACCTATCATACCTCTATACTTAGTGCTATCCACGGACTCACCTTCTTCATCTCTCATGAGTTTTATTTCTGTGGACATGGGAGTTTTCATGGGCTTAGACTCTTCTAAACTAAACTTCTTAAGCATTTCCTTACTATACTTAGATTGATTAAAGAAGATACCATCTTCCATTTGCTTAATTTGTAAACCAAGGAAGAAATTTAATTCGCCCATCATGCTCATCTCAAACTCGTCATGCATGATCTTAGAAAAATCATTGCACAGTTCTGGACAAGTTGAGCCAAATATGATGTCGTCGACATATATTTGAACAATGATGAGATGTGAATCTCTTTTCTTTGTGAAAAGTGTGTTATCAACAACTCCCATGGTATATTCATGTTCAATCAAGAATGCTTTCAGTCTATCATACCAAGCTTTGGGAGCTTGCTTAAGACCATAGAGTGCTTTCTTGAGTTTATAAACATGATTCGGATGTTCGAAATCAACGAATCCTGGAGGTTGTGCAACATATACCTCCTCGTTGATATAACCATTTAGGAATGCACTTTTCACGTCCATTTGGTACAATTTAAAGTCTAAGGCACACGCATAGGCAAGGAGTATTCTAATAGACTCTAATCTAGCTACGGGTGCATAGGTTTCATCATAATCTATTCCTTCTTGTTGGTTATAGCCTTGTGCTACCAATCTTGCCTTATTCCTAGTCACGACGCCATTTTCGTTGAGTTTATTCCTAAACACCCACTTAGTTCCTATGATGGTTTGATTCCTAGGAGGAGATACCAACTCCCAAACTTGGTTTGCAGTGAATTGATTAAGTTCCTCTTGCATGGCAAGTATCCAACTTTCATCCTTAATCGCTTCACTGACATTTTTAGGTTCTACGGTTGATATAAAACAAAAGAAATTACTTTTGTTTTGGGCTTGTGACCTAGGGGTTCTTTGGTTTAGGTTTCCTATGACATTTTCAATAGGATGGTTCTTGGATTCCTTAATGTTGACAGTTTCGTCAATTTCAACTATTTCATCCTCAATGTCATCATCTAAGGTTTTCTTGCCATTATCCTTAACGGCTTCTTCCTCATCTAAGTCATCATCCACCAAGGGTGATGTCTTAGTTGGTGGAGGGCTTTCATCGAATGTCACGTTGAGTGACTCTTCGACTTTCATTGTTTCCTTATTTAGGACAATGTAAGCTTTACTATTTTGGGAGTTTCCTAGGAAGACACCTTCATAAGACTTTGGGTCAAACTTGGGGAGGTAATCTTTAGTGTTTAGTATGAAGCACTTGCTTCCAAACACTCTAAAGTAATCAAGAGTAGGTTTTCTACCTTTCATGATTTCATATGGGGTTTTTCCTAAGATAGGCCTAATTAAAATCCTATTAAGTATGTAAGTTGAGGTGTCCACCGCATTACACTAAAACTTTTTCGGAATTGATTGTTCATTCAACATCGTTCTACTCATTTCTTGTAGAGTACGATTTTTCCGCTCTACTAACCCATTTGATTGTGGAGTGCGTGGAGCTGAGAAATTGTGAGTAATACCATTATCGTCACAATATACTCCAAATTGCACTTCATTATCAAATTCCCGACCATGATCCATCCTAATGGAAACTATTGTACATCCTAGTTGATTTTGGACTTTCTTACTAAAAACCTCGAATTCCTCAAAGGCTTGAGTCTTATTCTTAAGAAATCTAGTCCAAGTGTACCTAGAGTAGTCATCAACTATTACTAAGGTGTAGTAGTTTCCTCCGTAGCTCCGTACGGCGGATGGACCGAATAAGTCCATATGAAGGAGTTCTAGGCATCTAGAGGTCGAGACTATATTCTTAGCTTTGTGACTAGAATGAGCTTGTTTTCCAACTTTACAAGCGTCACAAAAGTGTTGATCAAACTTAATCTTAGGTAGATCTCTAACTAGTTCCTTAGATGCCAATGATTGTATCAAGCGCATATTGGCATGACCTAATCTCCTATGCCATAAAGTGGAGTTATCATCTATGGTTGCCAAGCATATCCTATCCTGAGGCTTATTTCCTATTTTCATAACAAATAGGCCATTTCTCCTAACTCCTTTGCCTATGGTTTTACCATCCTTAATGATCTCACTACCCTCTTCAGATAATATAACTCTACACTTATTATCTACCATTTGACTAATGCTAAGCAAATTAAATCCTATGTTATCTACATGCTCAACATTTCTAATAGTGAGGGAGTTTTGAGTGATCGTACCTTTGCCAATAATGTTGCCCTTAAGTTTGCTACCAAAAGTGACATTACCTCCGTTGTATGCCTTGTATGATGAGAATAGACTTCGGTTGCCCGTCATGTGGTTAGTGCATCCACTATCCTTGACCCATTCATCAGGCTCCAAGTCGATTCCCAAGCATATCTCATTTGAAGCGTGAGCCATTAGACATGTTTCGTCCTTGGGCTTCTTTTCTTCATCATCACCGCTATCACTCCATGAGCCTCCTATGAGAGCTCGTTGGTTGTTGACTTTCGGTGGCTTGGGACACTCTCCTATGATGTAGCAACCGTGAATTTTCTAGGTTCTTGCGTGATGATTTATTTAGGCACTACTCCGACTCTGGCACTAGGAAACCTAATAAGTCGAGTTTAAACGAGAAACGATCACGTTTTATTTCATAAACGTATTTATTATCAAACTCAATGGAAAAACATTTTAAGACGAACGGTGACGATTAAAAATTTAATCGGTGATGTTTAACATTTTTCGGGAATAAAAACTAGTAACCTCGGGAAAGAATAATAAAAAAATTATTCCGCTAGTCCTTGCACCGACTCCTCAAGTGAAATAAAATATTACAACAAGGACCCAATTGCAATTTTCGGTTTATATAATCCAAACCCTAACCCTTTCATATTATTATTTCATATCTCATCTTCAACCTCACTCTCCCTCTCCTCTCTTTACTGCCGCCGCCGGCCACATCCACAACACCACCACCGCCACCTCCACAGCTGTACCACCACCATCAAAACACTCACAATCACTCCCTCTCTCTGTTACTGTGACTCACGCGCCCAAACAACACCCTCACCACCTCGTTATCATCACGCCGCCGCCAATACCCTCACCATCATCACGTTTTATCACCTCACACGAGTAGATCTATAAGAGAAAAGGTAAGAAACGAGACAAAACTCGTCGGTTGACTCGGATACGAGTCAACTCGTGGTTAAACTTGTGATTTTTGGATTAAAACTAATGGGTTTTATGTTTTTATTAACAAAAGAAATCAATAACAACAGTTTGGTATCACGTCTTGGTTGTGTCGTGTCATAAGGAGTCAAGTCGTGGTCTAGGGTATACACTGTGGTCGCGTTGAGGCCGAGTCCTAGTGTGTATATTTGTGTTTTGGTCGAATCTGGTAGCCTAGCGTGTCGTTATTTATTTTGGTTGTGGGCAAAACATTAACTGTGGTTATGTTGAGTTGGGTCGTTTCTTATAATCTAGTGTGTCGTTATTTGTTTGTCATGGGTTGTTTTCACTCGAACCGAGGGTGTGGTAAAACCCTCGGCTTCATCAGTTATTAAGGTAGAATCTGGGATTGTTCATATTATTCTGGTTTTGGTTAGATTGAGGCTGTTGGACTGTTGTTGTTGTTGTCGTTGCAGGTTGTGGCCGAATGGGACTTAGGTCCGTTTGGTGTCACTTGGTGCCGAGGAGGAATAGGCCGAGACCATTAGGGTCTCGGCATTGGATTGTTATTTTTGTTGAAGTTGTATTGTGAGGTTGAAGTTGTCGAGGTTGGGTTGTTATTGTTGGTTGATGTTGTTGTGGTTATTGTTAGTGCCGAAAGAGTAGGCCAAGACCATTAGGGTCTCGGCAAACATGTTGTTGTTGAAGTGTAACTTAGGTCGAGAAGTGGATTGGAGTTAGATTGATTACGGATAAAGTTGCCGAGCCGTAGGATTAGGGCCGGTAACCGAAATATAGATTTGATTTGTGATATATATATAATTGTGATTATTTGTGCCACGTCGGTGTCACCGTGACTTTCTAGTCTCGGTTTGACTCCGACAATGCCGTAACATGGACTTTTAGAGTATATTGGATATAAGACATTGTGATTACTATATAAGCCGAGAGTGATGACTCGGACTTGCGACTCGAAACAAATAATAACTCAAAACCAATTTATTCAAAAATTTATAAACATATATATAAAACAAGAAAGGTAAACAAATAAAAATGTTTCATATAACAAATATTGAATAACTTGTTTATTTAATATTTAAACAAAACTAATAACTTAAAACGGAAAGTTTTATAATAAAGAGTTATTAAATGTTTCGAGGGCACGCAAGACAAGAGGTATTATTAGAGTAGTATTGATGATATTATAGGATCAATGTCAAGTTGACGAATCGGATAAGTATCCGACCATTCGTTCAAGTAACATATTAAGTCTTAAGGATTTATCACTAAATTTTCAGGTTGTCGTAGAGATTGTTTTGGAGTATTGCTTCAAATTGTCGTGTTGCTATATGAAGTTTACTTTGAGTCGTTTACGTCTTGGTCATTTTGCTTGGCGTGTGTTCACTTGAGTCTAAGTCGTGTCGTCACTACACACCCGTTGATACCAAACGATAGTAACTAATATAAGAAAGAGATTTTGGAAATTAAAAGGATTCTACTTGGGATTGTTAGCTTTTGGAACTTTTACATTTGGAGATTATGTTAAGGCGAATTTACATTATTAGGTTGTGCCGAGTCCGTGAGTGCCGATACTTGAGAGCTGCCGAGTACTTTACTTCTGTAGATCTTGTTGTGCTTTGCTTGCTTGAGGTGAGTTCTCGTAGCCCCTTTTTCATTATATTTTTCCTTGGGGGAAAATGGTACTCAAATGATATTTTAACTGTTTTCATGCTGTGATTCTATTGTTTTCATGATTTTGGACAATATGTGCGTTTGATTGCAATATGTGCCCTTTTGTGTGAATCAAATTGTGCGAACAATATTTAGGTGATTATCATTGTGTGGATTTATTTTGTTGTTTATCACTAAAAACGTTAAGTCCTGTAACAACTCCTAACTTAATTTCATGACAGTTCTTGTTTGATGAGTTGTGAAATTAAGTTAGATCCAAGTTGTTACATAGCTTAATGTTTTGAATGATGGACACGGTGTTACTAGGAAGTGAGTTCTTATGGTGTGGTTTGTACTGTGTGAATTCAATTGTGTGACTTGGCTTGACGTGTGCAACCGATTAGTGATGCATCGACAGTATAACTTTGGGGAAGGGCACCCAGTATATCATTTTGGGAATATGGCACCCAGTGTATCATTTTGGCATTTTGGGAATATGGCACCCAGACTATGTGTGGATCAATTATGCGTGTTTGCCGTCTGTGATAGTTTGTGGTCTTACTATGTGCTCATATTCGTATATCTTGCTCACTATTGTCCTACGCTACTATTCACAGCATCGTGGGTCAAATTTTAAACCTACGAGCTCACCAACTTTATGTTGACGTTTTCTAGTACCATTTTCAGGTGTTATTGAAGCTGCTTAGAAAGTTGAGTATTGACTGGCTTAGCAAGACTTAAGACAAGACCCTCCCGAGTTATATCTCGTGGAGTTGCATTTGATATTTCCTAATGACGTTGTTTAACTTTGAGACTTATGTTTATCTTGGATCTTTATACTCCTCCCTGTTGTGGGAGTTTGCGACTATTATTGGTCTTATGTTATACATTTAGTTTTCTCTATTGTGACACCTTGTGTTTTCTTGACTATGAGGTCATACCCCGTGAAATGCCATTCCGCTGCGCCATTTTTGGGGTGTGACAGATTGGTATCAGAGACCAAGGTTATAGAGAATTAGGTGGTTTAACCTAGACTATAACCTAAGAATCCTCATATAGTTTGCATTATAGGAACTACGTGTGCGATTATGCGTATAGTTTGACACGAAGTGATGATGATAAGTAAATGCATCATGATGCTATCCTAAAAACGCCTGGCCAACGTTTTTACGATAACATGATGCGGCATAGACTTATCAAATTCATGGATTGTCAGATAGGAAGTTGAGTGTAATATTACGACATGTATACCGACCTATCCCACCTACCTCCTATCTAACGTTTACCAATGTCCTACCTTGTAGAATCATGCCTCCAAGAAGGTCGACTCGAGTTAACCGAGGTGTTCCACTACCGAGGGGTGGAAGGACTGGTGGACGAGGAGGTAGGGCAGGAGGTCGCGGCACGAGAAGCGACGATACCGGCAATGAGACTCATGATGTTGCTACCATTGTCGCCCAACAGCTAAGGGAGCTGCTACCCACTATCATCACCCAAGTTGGTGACCATATCAGCAACCAAGGGAACAACGTGAGTGGGAATGATCAAGCGGACAACAATGGTGGAAGTGATCACGTCAATGACGGAAACCACAACAATGGTAACAAAGGATGTACTTACAAGGAGTTTACTGCGTGCAAACCGATGGACTTTGATGGTACTGGAGGTGCGATAACTTATACTCGATGGGTCGAGAAGATGGAGTCAGTGATTGACATAAGTGAGTGTGCGAGTCATCAGAAGGTGAAGTATGCTGCTTGCTCTTTGATTGGAAAGGCATTGACTTGGTGGAATACGCAAATTCAGGCTAAAGGTAGAGAAGCCGCTATAGGGATGAGTTGGGATGAATTCAAGGCGTTGTTAAAAGAAGAGTATTGTCCAGACAATGAGATGCAGAAACTGGAACATGAATTCTACCATCACACCATGGTGGGAACTGGACATGCAGCTTATACGGATCGATTCCATGAGCTCGCTAGATTAGTACCTCATATGGTCACACCTGAATCTAAGAGAATTGAAAGGTACATCTATGGGTTGGTCCCTGAAATCCGTGGAATGGTGAAAGCAACCGAGCCTGCTACTATCCAGAGTGCGATACTGAAATCTGCGGCCCTGACGGATGAGATGATCAGGAATGGGACATCGTCTAAGAGTGGTGAAAAGAGGAAAGCTGTAAGTGAGTCGGGTAAGCAAGATGGAGCAAATGATAACAACAAGAAAGCTAAGTGGGGAAAAGGATTTGTGGCAACGAGCTCGGGCCGTAAGGGATATGAAGGTCCTCACCCTAAGTGTGCCAAATGTAACTACCACCACCTGGAGACTAAACCCTGCCTAGTGTGTTTCAACTGCAATCAGATTGGTCACATTTCAAGGGATTGTCGGGCAGTAGCCATGCAAGCGACTCCGATTAAGGTCATTTACCCAAGGACATGTTATGAGTGTGGGAGCCTGGATCATTTTCGAAACACGTGTCCTAAGTTGAATATGGCACAGGAACAAGTGCAGAATAACCAGAATCAGGCCTTATTGACTAATGGGAACACTGGAAACAATGGCAACCCAGCTCGTGGGCGGGTATTCGTGATGAACGCTGAAGAAGGACGCCAGAACCCGAACCTCGTGACGGGTATGTTCTCTTTAGATGAATGTTAGACTATCATACTGTTTGATTCTGACGTCGATTATAGATTTGCTTCCACTTAGTTCATGCCTCTGTTAAAGGCGAAGCCTAGTGTCCTAGCTCTTAGATATGAGATTGATATAGTGTATGACCAAAAAGGTAGAAACCGATTTGATGGTTCAAATCTTCACCACCTGGTAGTAGGATCTTGGAGTGCTGAAATGCCACCCGTACATTTTTGAGCAATCCCAAACTTTAACTAAAAATTTTCTTTTTCTTCGATAAAAAAAAAAAAAAAAAAAAAAAAAAAAAAAAAAAAAAAAAGCTTTTTAACAACTTTTAACTTAATTTCATGTCAGTTCTTGTTTGATGAGATGTGAGATTAAGTTTAAAGTCGCTACTTAGCTTAAAATTTTTAAATGATTTTTGCTCAAGAATGGGCGAGGCATTTCATGAAGCCTAGTCACTCGATAGTTACTATAAAACAGCCTTTTTCAGTGCGCTTAGTAGGACGAGCAGAAACCCAAAGATACCTCGCGTGCTTAAGACTCCCTGGATTACTTCGTAAAGACCTAACGGGAATTACCCCTCCTTGAAGAATTGAGATACGCATCAACTTAAACTCCCGGAGAGACACAAATTTCATGATACGCGTTACTTCTCGAAGAAAAGTTCCGAACCCGAATATCATTAGTTGAGAGTGCACAAGACTGACAACTCTAAAACCACGTTAAGGACGATATACAGGCAATTCGAGTTCTCAAGTTAAGTCCTTTAGTTTGACCAATGCCCCCGCAATATTCAAAGATAAGAAATCTAGTTAAAGCGACACACAAGAGGAACACCTGTATCTATTATATCGGATTGTGACATTGGTTTGCATCACGATTTTTTCAGACACTATAGGATGCATTAGGAGCACAGTTAGAATTGAGTACGACCTTCCATTCCTAGACCGATGATCAGGGTAAGCATACTATTCGACTTTAGGAGATATACTTAGAGCATGCACTGTCGATTTTGGAGGAAACAGGAATACCCATCTCTCTTAGTTGAAGCTTCTCAACCTTCTAAATCTAAGCTTTGTGGGTTTATTGATTTGTTTATTTGGAAGAGATCCAATAATTGAGCCAATACTTCAAAAATGTTGAGTTCTTTTCTTACAACTTGATATTTAACTTAATCCCATGACAGTTCTTGTTTGATGAGTTGTGGAGTTAAGTTAGGTTCAAGTTGTTCTGTAGTTTAAGGTTAGGTCCAACTTGATTTTAGCCTAATCTCATGACAGTTCTTGTTTGATGAGTTGTGAGATTAAGCTGAAATCAAGTTGTTACTGGGCTTAAATTTGTGATTTAGCTTAACCTCATGACAGTTCTTGTTTGATGAGTTGTGGGGTTAAGCTAGATTTCAGTTGAGGCTCAACTCAAACTACCGAAAAGATGCCTAAGGTTTTTGACGGCTTTGCTCAAGGACGGGAAAGCTTGCCTTACTATGTGATTATTATGTGGTTTTATTTGTGTGACTTCTAGAGGTTAGGAAGTATTGATAGTACCAATTGGGAAGTAGCACCCGGTACTATTTGGATTGACACCCACACCCTTACCTTCTGTGTGCAACCAAATCGAAGGGTGAATACTATCCGAGCAAGTTCAGACCCTTAGTCAACTGAATTTTGATTACAAAATTCTGTTAACGGGGGTAGACTGTAGCAACCGTGAATTTTCTAGGTTCTTGCGTGACGATTTATTTAGGCACTACTCCGACTCTGGCACTAGGAAACCTAATAAGTCGAGTTTAAACGAGAAACGATCACGTTTTATTTCATAAACGTATTTATTATCAAACTCAATGGAAAAACATTTTAAGACGAACGGTGACGATTAAAAATTTAATCGGTGATGTTTAACATTTTTCGGGAATAAAAACTAGTAACCTCGGGAAAGAATAATAAAAAAATTATTCCGCTAGTCCTTGCACCGACTCCTCAAGTGAAATAAAATATTACAACAAGGACCCAATTGCAATTTTCGGTTTATATAATCCAAACCCTAACCCTTTCATATTATTATTTCATATCTCATCTTCAACCTCACTCTCCCTCTCCTCTCTTTACTTCCGCCGCCGGCCACATCCACAACACCACCACCGCCACCTCCACAGCTGTACCACCACCATCAAAACACTCACAATCACTCCCTCTCTCTGTTACTGTGACTCACGCGCCCAAACAACACCCTCACCACCTCGTTATCATCACGCCGCCGCCAATACCCTCACCATCATCACGTTTTATCACCTCACACGAGTAGATCTATAAGAGAAAAGGTAAGAAACGAGACAAAACTCGTCGGTTGACTCGGATACGAGTCAACTCGTGGTTAAACTTGTGATTTTTGGATTAAAACTAATGGGTTTTATGTTTTTATTAACAAAAGAAATCAATAACAACAGTTTGGTATCACGTCTTGGTTGTGTCGTGTCATAAGGAGTCAAGTCGTGGTCTAGGGTATACACTGTGGTCGCGTTGAGGCCGAGTCCTAGTGTGTAAATTTGTGTTTTGGTCGAATCTGGTAGCCTAGCGTGTCGTTATTTATTTTGGTTGTGGGCAAAACATTAACTGTGGTTATGTTGAGTTGGGTCGTTTCTTATAATCTAGTGTGTCGTTATTTGTTTGTCATGGGTTGTTTTCACTCGAACCGAGGGTGTGGTAAAACCCTCGGCTTCATCAGTTATTAAGGTAGAATCTGGGATTGTTCATATTATTCTGGTTTTGGTTAGATTGAGGCTGTTGGACTGTTGTTGTTGTTGTCGTTGCAGGTTGTGGCCGAATGGAACTTAGGTCCGTTTGGTGTCACTTGGTGCCGAGGAGGAATAGGCCGAGACCATTAGGGTCTCGGCATTGGATTGTTATTTTTGTTGAAGTTGTATTGTGAGGTTGAAGTTGTCGAGGTTGGGTTGTTATTGTTGGTTGATGTTGTTGTGGTTATTGTTAGTGCCGAAAGAGTAGGCCAAGACCATTAGGGTCTCGGCAAACATGTTGTTGTTGAAGTGTAACTTAGGTCGAGAAGTAGATTGGAGTTAGATTGATTACGGATAAAGTTGCCGAGCCGTAGGATTAGGGCCGGTAACCTAAATATAGATTTGATTTGTGATATATATATAATTGTGATTATTTGTGCCACGTCGGTGTCACCGTGACTTTCTAGTCTCGGTTTGACTCCGACAATGCCGTAACATGGACTTTTAGAGTATATTGGATATAAGACATTGTGATTACTATATAAGCCGAGAGTGATGACTCGGACTTGCGACTCGAAACAAATAATAACTCAAAACCAATTTATTCAAAAATTTATAAACATATATATAAAACAAGAAAGGTAAACAAATAAAAATGTTTCATATAACAAATATTGAATAACTTGTTTATTTAATATTTAAACGAAACTAATAACTTAAAACGGAAAGTTTTATAATAAAGAGTTATTAAATGTTTCGAGGGCACGCAAGACAAGAGGTATTATTAGAGTAGTATTGATGATATTATAGGATCAATGTCAAGTTGACGAATCGGATAAGTATCCGACCATTCATTCAAGTAACATATTAAGTCTTAAGGATTTATCACTAAATTTTCAGGTTGTCGTAGAGATTGTTTTGGAGTATTGCTTCAAATTGTCGTGTTGCTATATGAAGTTTACTTTGAGTCGTTTACGTCTTGGTCATTTTGCTTGGCGTGTGTTCACTTGAGTCTAAGTCGTGTCGTCACTACACACCCGTTGATACCAAACGATAGTAACTAATATAAGAAAGAGATTTTGGAAATTAAAAGGATTCTACTTGGGATTGTTAGCTTTTGGAACTTTTACATTTGGAGATTATGTTAAGGCGAATTTACATTATTAGGTTGTGCCGAGTCCGTGAGTGCCGATACTTGAGAGCTGCCGAGTACTTTACTTCTGTAGATCTTGTTGTGCTTTGCTTGCTTGAGGTGAGTTCTCGTAGCCCCTTTTTCATTATATTTTTTCCTTGGGGGAAAATGGTACTCAAATGATATTTTAACTGTTTTCATGCTGTGATTCTATTGTTTTCATGATTTTGGACAATATGTGCGTTTGATTGCAATATGTGCCCTTTTGTGTGAATCAAATTGTGCGAACAATATTTAGGTGATTATCATTGTGTGGATTTATTTTGTTGTTTATCACTAAAAACGTTAAGTCCTGTAACAACTCCTAACTTAATTTCATGACAGTTCTTGTTTGATGAGTTGTGAAATTAAGTTAGATCCAAGTTGTTACATAGCTTAATGTTTTGAATGATGGACACGGTGTTACTAGGAAGTGAGTTCTTATGGTGTGGTTTGTACTGTGTGAATTCAATTGTGTGACTTGGCTTGACGTGTGCAACCGATTAGTGATGCATCGACAGTATAACTTTGGGGAAGGGCACCCAGTATATCATTTTGGGAATATGGCACCCAGTGTATCATTTTGGCATCTTGGGAATATGGCACCCAGACTATGTGTGGATCAATTATGCATGTTTGCCGTCTGTGATAGTTTGTGGTCTTACTATGTGCTCATATTCGTATATCTTGCTCACTATTGTCCTACGCTACTATTCACAGCATCGTGGGTCAAATTTTAAACCTACGAGCTCACCAACTTTATGTTGACGTTTTCTAGTACCATTTTCAGGTGTTATTGAAGCTGCTTAGAAAGTTGAGTATTGACTGGCTTAGCAAGACTTAAGACAAGACCCTCCCGAGTTATATCTCGTGGAGTTGCATTTGATATTTCCTAATGACGTTGTTTAACTTTGAGACTTATGTTTATCTTGGATCTTTATACTCCTCCCTGTTGTGGGAGTTTGCGACTATTATTGGTCTTATGTTATACATTTAGTTTTCTCTATTGTGACACCTTGTGTTTTCTTGACTATGAGGTCATACCCCGTGAAATGCCATTCCGCTGCGCCATTTTTGGGGTGTGACACTCTCCTATGAGATGATTAGGATCTCCGCATCTAAAGCATTTCCTATCACTTGTCCCTTTCTTTTCAACATGGTTCTTTTGTGATGTCTTCTTCTCATCACGAGGTTGCCTAACGAACCTACCTCTTCTCCTAAAGAACTTTTTAAAGTCCCTAACCGCTAATGCATATTCCTCATCTTCACTATTGGAACTCGAACATTCCTCATCACTAGACTCCTTCCTGGCTTTTAATGCTAGAGATCTAACTCTCTCACTTTTGCCTTTGACAATGTCGGAGTCTTTCTTGATGATCATCTCGTGAACTTTCAAGTTTCCTATAAGTTCATCGAGTGACAATGCCGCCAAGTCCTTTGACTCTTCAATGGCGGTGACCTTTGCTCTCCATTTAGGATGTAGAGCTCTAAGAAACTTCCTAACATAGTTCTTACTAGAATAACCTTCATCAAGAGCTTTAAGACTAGTGATAATAGTATTAAATCTAGCAAAAGCATTATCTATTGACTCATCCTCCGAAATGGAGAATTGTTCATATTGTTGAACAAGAAGATCTATCTTGTTCTCTTTGACTTGGTTATTACCTTGGTGAGTGACTAACAAAGTTTTCCAAATATCTTTTGCCGTATTACACATGAAAATTCTTTCGAATTCCTTTTTAGGCAAAGCATTATAAATCATCATTTTAGCCTCATTATTTTTGGCTAATTTTCTTTTTAGTTCATCACTTTGTTTATCATAAGAAACAATTTCATCCTTTTTAGTTTTCGGATTCATTTGAATAGGTTGAAAGTCACCCTCGGTAATAACATGCCAAAGATCAATGTCTTTTGATTTCACATACGTTTCGAATCTTGTTTTCCAATAAATAAAACAATCGGTTTCGAAAAGTGGTGGTCTTTGCATAGATTTCCCTTCTAGATATTTGTCGGAATCCATTGATCGATTCAAGTTTTAAAATACAATATACTTTAAAATCTTGACTGACGTGGCTCCTGATACCAATTGTGGGAAACTAGAAGGGGGGTTGAATAGTTTACCGGTTTAAAAACTTCTTTTAAAAATCTTGTTTTAAAAGTATGATATTGGAAACTTTGATTCGAACACTTATATGTAATCAATCAACACCAATATGAACTAGACACTATTCTAACTAATGATAAATAATAAAAGTAAAGAGTAGAGTTGGAAAGATCAAACCGAGACAGAGGATTTATAGTGGTTCGGCTACGAAGCTCTTCTTCGCCCTACTCCACTCCCCGAGTACCACACTCGAGAGTTTCAAGCACTATGTCAACAACCTCCCTTAAGGCGGAGAAAACCGTACACGTCGCTTATCCTTTTACCGACACTAAGCTAGATGTCGAGTGCTAATCTTAGCTAGCACCAATCTACCAAGGTCCACGTGACCAAACACACAAGCCCAATGGCTTCAAGAGATCACCAAGATCTCAACACGATCACAATGATCAACACTCACTTCACTCTACTCAACTAACACTAACCTAATGACCCTTGATCTTCTTGATCAATCACACAAGCCCAATGGCTTCAAGAGATGTTCACTATCTCTATAGATCACACTTGATCTTCACTCTCACTCACAAAAAGAAAATAAACTTGATGTATGCTAAGACACAACAAGGTTGTAACAAGTGTTACAAAAACCTATCAACTATAACTCTAGTATCTTCTTGATTACTTGAGTTCTTCTCTTGCTAATGAAGAGGGATGACAACACCTTGTATCAACTTGGATACTTGTGTTCTTCTCTTGCTAGTGAAGAGGTATGAAGAGGATCACTTGAAGGATGATTGGATCACTCTTGAAACAAAGCAAAACTAATCTAAATGACCCTAAGAAGTGAAAGGTGTGAGAGGATTTAGCTAAGGGATTTTTCTGTGTGTGAAGGGTGCCTAAAACTGTGAAAGAGGTGGGTATTTATAGGCAAAGAAAATCTGAACGTTACAATTCAAAATGGTACGGACGGCTCCATTAAATGACCCACGGCTCCGTTAAATTTAACGGTACCGTGGAGCCGTGGTAGACTAGGACGCTCCAAATTTTGTCTTTTCTGGTGAAAACTTATTTGGGGAAGGTTGGAGTTGATTTTGGGGGGAAAAATAGCTGTTGTGATTTTCAAACTTATTTTTCCATTAAAACATTTCTTAATATTTCAAAAATAATTTGTCATGTGTATTTTTGAAAAAATGTTTTGTCCCATTTAAAATGTGAATTTTCAAAACATGAATTCACTTCTTTGATCACTAGTTCAAGTTGTAACTTTGTTCAAGAGTGATTTGCGTAGAAACGGGATCTTCCGATTAAAAACTTGTTAACGTTAATTTTAACGTAACATGAGTTCACATTTTGTCATCCTCAAAACGTGAAGTAATCGAAAGATATAAATAACGTTTTTAGAACATTATTTGCATCAACACCCCTAACACTTGTACAAGGCTTTGGACAAGTGTTCTATTCATATGCATGTGTCTTCCACTAGTTTCAAAACCACCTAACTTAAACTGTATACATGCAAACTAGATCAAATTTCTTCCTTTTCTCTTGATACCAACGACCAAGAACAGATCTCAATCACCAATTTCATATAAATTTTCACTAAATTATTGATCATAGATTAAAGATCTTGAAGCCCTAGTCTTGTTCTTGATTTATTACACTCAAACAACACATAAATCTCATGAAATATTGTGTTCCTTTACACTCTTGTAAGAAACCACCTCCATTTTCATTTCACTTCTGTAAATACTTGTTGTCTATGTATTTTATATGTTCAATATGTTTATTATGCTTGGTTATACTTGGTACATATGCTAGATCACTAGAAAACCTAATAAGGACTAGACATGCAAAACCACTTTCTGACCAGGGGTAAAAACGGAATAAAATGATTTTATCAGTGGACTTTGGACCTTAAATAAAAATATGTGGTTATAGATCAATGTCTTACGGTCGTTTTTCCCGGTATTTCATTGAGTAACTCATTTCGATGATTAAACTAAAAATGTTTTCGTGAAACATGTCAAATTTTGAGTAACAGATTCTAAACTTAAAAATCTCATTGATCTAATCATTTTCATTACTTGGCCCAGTTTTATGAAATATAACTAACATCTTAACTTAAACGTGGCCGCAAAAATGGGGTTAAGTGGGCTTGTAGAACTCTAGATATCGTATTTTTCCCAGGACGGTTGTGATGCTGTTAAAATCAGAATTGGGTAGTCTCTCTCAGACATATACCAGATACAAGACCCTGATAAACGAATTATCAAATGATGGTGTAGTTTTGTCTAAGCATGAGATCAATGTTGGCTTTGTCAACAGTCTCCCTGAGAAGTGGCTAAACTTCTCCCAGGGCCTCAGGAATGCTAATCACATTCAGACCCTTGAGCTCCCTGAGATCTATGGGAAGTTTGTCTATGAAGTTTGTCTATATAAATTACATTTGTATAGATCTTAAGTTTGTAGAAGAACAACGGCTTAATTTGCTTTCAAAATATAACAATCTTGTGTTAGAATTAAATAAGTGTAGAAATGAATTGCTTGTATTAAAACAAGCCAAGTTAGAAACTATTACACTACAAATTCAAAACACTGAGATTTTGAAACAAAATCAAGCTCTTCAAAATGAACTTAACAAAGAAAAGGCTATTATTGAAGGCTGGACTAAAAGAACCCCAAAGTCTATGAAACTGTGAGTCTAATTCCTAGTGAAAACAAGAAAATTATAGGAATAGACCAACTCACTGAAACACCCAGTGATAGTCACAGAGATAAGACTTTTATTCCAGCTGGCATATCTTTTGAGCAGTAAATGGAACCCAAGTCAAATGGTTGGATTGTCAGAGACAAACCAGTCAATAAGTTACCTAACTTTGAGACTGGAAAAATCTTGCTTCCTGAAAGTCAGGCTCTGAAAAATATGATTGGACTCACTGACCAACCCAATAGTATTGAGTCAGTCAATGAGTCTGAATAAAAATATGTGGTTATAGATCAATGTCTTAGGGTTGTTTTTCCGGTATTTCATTGAGTAAATCATTTCGATGATTAAATTAAAAATGTTTTCGTGAAACATGTCAAATTTTGAGTAACATGTTCTAAACGTAAAAATCTCATTGATCTATTCATTTTCATTACTTGGCCCAGTTTTATGAAATGTAACTAATATCTTAACTTAAATGTGGCCGCAAAAATGGGGTTAAGTGGGCTTGTAGAACTCTAGATATCGTATTTTTCCCAGGACTGTTGTGATGCTGTTAAAATCAGAATTGGGTAGTTAAGGGTAAATTGGTAATTTCACAAAGGTTATATAATTTTTGACTCAGTGGGACCTACAAATCTGTTTAGTACACTCAAATACCTTTTCGGAGATATAAAGATCATAATTCTTCAACTTACGGTTTGCGAGTAATGAATTTTTGAATATAGACATTCTTATAAAATTTCTAACAGCTTTGGACTCAAACTGTGTAAAAAGTTATTAACTTATAAAAATAACCCTTGGACTATTAGAAACTTGTCAAATAACACTACTTGACCATTTTTACATAAAAACCAAAGTGGTAGGACCCACTATCGGAAATAGACCCGAAAATCCTTTCATAGACTAAAAAAACTTAAGAACGACTAATTTGAACTCATGACACATATTTGGAACCCTTAAATTTGATTTTGAACCATTTAATATATTTTGAACTCTTTGACTTAATTTGAACTTTTAAAGTAATTTGAACCCTTTTGACTTAATTTGAACCATTGGACTTAATCGAACCCTTATGACTTGTCTTGACACTGATTTATATATTATGTACCAAGCATAATTGAAATAATAATCTATAAAGCATATAGACATACTTACCTTATTATTTTAGAATATGAGACACGCGTATATGTCTAGGTTGCTCGTAGAACACTTGCGGTTTATTCATCACTTCATTCACTTTGATTGTTCACTTGGCTTTCGGTGAGTTTATAGCCCCACTTTAACTCTTTAAACTGTTTATAAACCCATTGGGGGAGATACATGCTATTTTACAATTTGGACACAAGTGTTTTAAACTGTATGCTTATCAGAACATATTATTGCTAAAGTACCGATATTGCCAAAATAAGTCCCTAACGAATCATGAACCATTAATCACTTGCGAGTGAACGCGAATATTGTGAATAAGCCTATTGGGATTGACGAATCCTGTTTGTGCGGTCAGATAAGATGCCACAAACGCACTATATTTGAATTTAAGGTAAAATGGCAATTTACCTTTCAGGGCATTGGTTCATTTTATGAACCTTCAGTCAGTTTGCGTGTCATGAGCTTAGATCAATAATTATTATTTACCCATAATTGTATTCGTTGCAATTATTATTTTAACTTTGAAATCTTGTGGTCCATTATTTATTTATAAACCTTTGAATTTCACTCAACCTTTGTGTTGACTTTTTAGCATGTTTTATCTCAGGTCCTTAAGGTATTTGGCAAGTACGAAGTCGCACGGAGAATGCTTTGATGGCTTGCATTTTGTTATCATTCGATAAACTTTTAAAAACTTTCATGTTTACATATTATGTATTCTAAAACTACTTGGGACCTCTTGTAACTCTGATGTTTTATTTTGATCGAATGATAAACTTTTAAAACGTCTCATTTAGAGTCGTTTTCTATGATTATGTCTGTCGTACTAATAAGTAGCACCCCAATGATATTACATTCCGCTGCGATTGGTACTAGAGCCATGGTTATAGAGAACCAGTTGGCTGACTATCTTCTGAAGCCTATTGAAGATATGGTCAAGTGATTCGTGCTTGAAGCACTAAAGTTTTTGTTGGGTCCGTCAGTACCCAAGGATCCTGAAAACATGATTTGAATACAAATTAAGGCAAGTGTTAATCAACCGAAAACAATATTAAGTCACTGAGTGAACAGTCACTCAGTGAGTTACCTTCAAGATGCTCAGGACGAGTCTAAGAAGAAAGATTCACCACTCAGTGAGGCGGAACTCCCTGAGTGTCACTTAAGCCAAAGAAGAAGGTAATGGGTTCAGTGAGTATTGGACAAGAACTCACTGAACCCCGGCCTCCTCAACAACAATAAGTGATTGAAGACTAAAGACTGAAGGCGTAGACTAAAGAACCTGAAGTCTGAAAGAAAGGCGGGAAGAGTTTGAAGAGATAAGGAGAAGTCTTATCGGGCCAAAAACGAACCTTCCCTAAAACGGAAAAAGTCAAGAAGTGTCAGAACTGACACTCGGAAAGACTTTTGGCCTACTCCTATTGGTTCTTGGAAATGACAAATACTGTTGTAGTTGTCAGACATGCTTTGTTATTCTTTTTGTATTTTAATCATCAGTGCTCTTTTATACTTGTGTATAAATAGGAAGAGATTGAGAAAAGTGGGTGAAGTTTTGTGCATTAAAAGCTTAGACTTTCACAAAACTACTTTTCTCCTTCAAAGAGCAACTGCATCCCTGAGATAGCTCAGCGGGTCTTTATTGTTGTCACTCAAGTATAACTTGAGTTTAGAAAGGAGAACACACCATACCTTGTCTATTCAATCCCAAGTGTTTATTCCGCAAACACTTGGGTAATAGATTCTTTCATTGATTTCTAATAAGAATTTAAACGTTGAAAAACTTGTGTTTTTATATTTACGTTTTACTTATCAGTTGTAATTAATCAATACATTATTCTCAGTCATAAACACAATTAGATTAACTTTATAGTTACTTCTAAGCATGTAAAGGGAACAACAAGTGGTATCAGAGCCTCTGGTTTATAAAATCTTTCAAAAACTAAGAGTGCTCAAGGTTTTTAAAACCAAGATCCTACTATGGCTGATGTTAATGTGCCCCAGCTCATCGATAAAAAGGGTGGCAGCTATTCAGCTGTTGCTCCGAGACTCGAAGCTAGAAAATTTAGCAAGTGGAAAAAGCGAATGCTTTGCTACTTGACTGGTATGGAACCATAGTACATCAATTGTATCAAGGATGGTCCTTTTGTCCCTAAGACTGCTGAGGGGCTAAACAAGCCTGAAACTCAGTAGACCATTGGTGAGAGAAGGGTGGTCAATCAAGACCAACACCTGAAAAGCATAATTATATCTTATCTTCCTGACGATATAATGCAATCAGTCATTAAGTGTTCAACGGCCAAGCAAACTTGGGATGACTTGATTAACAGCTTTGAAGGTCCCTCAGATACCAAGGAAAATAGGATCATGGACCTGAAACTTGAGTACAATACTTTCAGGGCAAAGGACTCTGAAAGTCTCTGTCAGACATATACCAGATACAAGACCCTGATAAACGAATTATCAAATGATGATGTAGTTTTGTCTAAGCATGAGATCAATGTTGGCTTTGTCAACAGTCTCCCTGAGAAGTGGCTAAACTTCTCCCAGGGCCTCAGGAATGCTAATCACATTCAGACCCTTGAGCTCCCTGAGATCTATGGGAAGTTTGTCTATGAAGACAACTTAATCTCTAGGAGATACCCAGACTCAAAAAAAGCTCTTAAGACCAAAAAGGCTCTGACCTCCTCACCCATATCAGCTGCCTTTTATTCTAATGGTGTTGTGCAGGATTTTCAAGAGGATTCTGAAGATGAGATTGATGAAAGAACTAGTGATGAGTACCTAAATGATTTAAACTTGGAATTCCAAGAAAGGGCACTCCTTGCTAATTCAAAACGTTTTATCAAAAGAAATCAGTCTAACTTTTCAAAAGCTAAAGCAAATGAAACCACTGAATGCTTCAGATGTGGTAAAAAAGGGTTATTTTGCTAAAGACTGTTATTCAAAAACCATCTCAGAACCCTCTTATAAATTTTCTGGAAACAGTTCCTCAGGAACTAGCAAGTTTCAACCTAGAATGCTTCAGTCGACCCAACATTTTCAAAACAATAATGTTCAAAAGGGTCAAAAAGATTTTGAGGCTAAATATAGGAAAGCTAAGGCTAAACTTGCCCTTCTTGAAACTAATCCCTCAATGTCTCAGGCTGCTCAAACTTCCAAACCTGTTCAGACAAAGAACAAGGTTCTTGTAGCAGAAGCCTATGACTGATGGCACTTTCAGAAGATGAGGAAATTAGAGTGAGTGCACTGATGACACTTTCAGAAGGTGATCAGGTGGCTGTTGGAAAAAGCCATGCAAGGAATGGAGAATGGGTCAACATAACCATGAGAAAGGTAAACATTTTACTTTCAATGGATGATGATTCTGACTGGCAGTCCTATATGAATTACATTTGTGTAGATCTTAAGTTTGTAGAAGAACAAAGGCTTAATTTGCTTTCAAAATATAACAATCTTGTGTTAGAATTAAATAAGTGTAGAGATGAATTGCTTGTATTAAAACAAGCCAAGTTAGAAACTATTACACTACAAATTCAAAACACTGAGATTTTGAAACAAAATCAAGCTCTTCAAAATGAACTTAACAAAGAAAAGGCTATTATTGAAGGCTGGACTAAAAGAACCCCAAAGTCTATGAAACTGTGAGTCTAATTCCTAGTGAAAACAAGAAAATTATAGGAATAGACCAACTCACTGAAACACACAGTGATAGTCACAGAGATAAGACTTTTATTCCAGCTGGCATATCTTTTGAGCAGTAAATAGAACCCAAGTCAAATGATTGGATTGTCAGAGACAAACCAGTCAGTAAGTTACCTAACTTTGAGACATTGAAAAATCTTGCTTCCTGAAAGTCAGGCTCTGAAAAATATGATTGGACTCACTGACCAACCCAGTAGTATTGAGTCAGTCAATGAGTCTGAATAAAAATATGTGGTTATAGATCAATGTCTTAGGGTTGTTTTTCCGGTATTTCATTGAGTAACTCATTTCGATGATTAAACTAAAAATGTTTTCGTGAAACATGTCAAATTTTGAGTAACATGATCTAAACGTAAAAATCTCATTGATCTATTCATTTTCATTACTTGGCCCAGTTTTATGAAATGTAACTAATATCTTAACTTAAATGTGGCCGCAAAAATGGGGTTAAGTGGGCTTGTAGAACTCTAGATATCGTATTTTTCCCAGGACTGTTGTGATGCTGTTAAAATCAGAATTGGGTAGTTAAGGGTAAATTGGTAATTTCACAAAGGTTATATAATTTTTTACTCAGTGGGACCTACAAATCTGTTTAGTACACTCAAATACCTTTTCGGAGATATAAAGATCATAATTCTTCAACTTACGGTTTGCGAGTAATGAATTTTTGAATATAGACATTCTTATAAAATTTCTAACAGCTTTGGACTCAAAATGTGTAAAAAGTTATTAACTTATAAAAATAACCCTTGGACTATTAGAAACTTGTCAAATAACACTACTTGACCATTTTTACATAAAAACCGAAGTGGTAGGACCTACTATCGGAAATAGACCCGAAAATCCTTTCATAGACTAAAAAAACTTAAGAACGACTAATTTGAACTCATGACACATATTTGGAACCCTTAAATTTGATTTTGAACCATTTAATATATTTTGAACTCTTTGACTTAATTTGAACTTTTAAAGTAATTTGAACCCTTTTGACTTAATTTGAACCATTGGACTTAATCGAACCCTTATGACTTGTCTTGACACTGATTTATATATTATGTACCAAGCATAATTGAAATAATAATCTATAAAACATATAGACATACTTACCTTATTATTTTAGAATATGAGACACGCGTATATGTCTAGGTTGCTCGTAGAACACTTGCGGTTTATTCATCACTTCATTCACTTTGATTGTTCACTTGGCTTTCGGTGAGTTCATAGCCCCACTTTAACTCTTTAAACTGTTTATAAACCCATTGGGGGAGATACATGCTATTTTACAATTTGGACACAAGTGTTTTAAACTATATGCTTATCAGAACATATTATTGCTAAAGTACCGATATTGCCAAAATAAGTCCCTAACGAATCATAAACCATTAATCACTTGCGAGTGAACACGAATATTGTGAATAGGCCTATTGGGATTGATGAATCCTGTTTGTGCGGTCAGATAAGATGCCACAAACGCACTATATTTGAATTTAAGGTAAAATGGCAATTTACCTTTCAGGGCATTGGTTCATTTTATGAACCTTCAGTCTGTTTGCGTGTCATGAGCTTAGATCAATAATTATTATTTACCCATAATTGTATTCGTTGCAATTATTATTTTAACTTTGAAATCTTGTGGTCCATTATTTATTTATAAACCTATGAATTTCACTCAACCTTTGTGTTGACTTTTTAGCATGTTTTATCTCAGGTCCTTAAGGTATTTGGCAAGTACGAAGTCGCACGGAGAATGTTTTGATGGCTTGCATTTTGTTATCATTCGATAAACTTTTAAAAACTTTCATGTTTACATATTATGTATTCTAAAACTACTTGGGACCTCTTGTAACTCTGATGTTTTATTTTGATCGAATGATAAACTTTTAAAATGTCTCATTTAGAGTCATTTTCTATGATTATGTCTGTCGTACTAATAAGTAGCACCCCAATGATATTACATTCCGCTGCGATTGGTACTAGAGCCATGGTTATAGAGAACCAGTTGGCCGACTATCTTCTGAAGCCTATTGAAGATATGGTCAAGTGATTCGTGCTTGAAGCACTAAAGTTTTTGTTGGGTCCGTCAGTACCCAAGGATCCTGAAAACATGATTTGAATACAAATTAAGCCAAGTGTTAATCAACCGAAAACAATATTAAGTCACTGAGTGAACAGTCACTCAGTGAGTTACCTTCAAGATGCTCAGGACGAGTCTAAGAAGAAAGATTCACCACTCAGGGAGGCGGAACTCCCTGAGTGTCACTTAAGCCAAAGAAGAAGGTAATGGGTTCAGTGAGTATTGGACAAGAACTCACTGAACCCCAGCCTCCTCAACAACAATAAGTGATTGAAGACTGAAGACTGAAGGCGTAGACTGAAGAACCTGAAGTCTGAAAGAAAGGCGGGAAGAGTTTGAAGAGATAAGGAGAAGTCTTATCGGGCAAAAAACGAACCTTCCCTAAAACGGCAAAATTCAAGAAGTGTCAGAACTGACACTCGGAAAGACTTTTGGCCTAGTCCTATTGGTTCTTGGAAATGAAAAATACTGTTGTAGTTGTCAGACACGCTTTGCTATTCTTTTTGTATTTTAATCATCAGTGCTCTTTTATACTTGTGTATAAATAGGAAGAGATTGAGAAAAGTGTGTTAAGTTTTGTGCATTAAAAGCTTAGACTTTCACAAAACTACTTTTCTCCTTCAAAGAGCAACTGCATCCCTGAGATAGCTCAGCGGGTCTTTATTGTTGTCACTCAAGTATAACTTGAGTTTAGAAAGGAGAACACACCATACCTTGTCTATTCAATCCCAAGTGTTTATTCCGCAAACACTTGGGTAATAGATTCTTTGATTGATTTCTAATAAGAATTTAAACGTTGAAAAACTTGTGTTTTTATATTTACGTTTTACTTATCAGTTGTAATTAAGCAATACATTATTCTCAGTCATAAACACAATTAGATTAACTTTGTAGTTACTTCTAAGCATGTAAAGGGAACAACAAGTGGTATCAGAGCCTCTGGTTTATAAAATCTTTCAAAAACTAAGAGTGCTCAAGGTTTTTAAAACCAAGATCCTACTATGGCTGATGTTAATGTGCCACAGCTCATCGATAAAAAGGGTGGCAGTTATTCAGCTGTTGCTCCCAGACTCGAAGCTGGAAAATTTAGCAAGTGGAAAAAGCGAATGCTTTGCTACTTGACTGGTATGGAACCATACTACATCAATTGTATCAAGGATGGTCCTTTTGTCCCTAAGACTGCTGAGGGGCTAAACAAGCCTGAAGCTCAGTAGACCATTAGTGAGAGAAGGGTGGTCAATCAAGACCAACACCTGAAAAGCATAATTATATCTTATCTTCCTGACGATATAATGCAATCAGTCATTAACTGTTCAACAGCCAAGCAAACTTGGGATGACTTGATTAACAGCTTTGAAGGTCCCTCAGATACCAAGGAAAATAGGATCATGTACCTGAAACTTGAGTACAATACTTTCAGGGCAAAGGACTCTGAAAGTCTCTCTCAGAAATATACCAGATACAAGACCCTGATAAACGAATTATCAAATGATGGTGTAGTTTTGTCTAAGCATGAGATCAATGTTGGCTTTGTCAACAGTCTCCCTGAGAAGTGGCTAAACTTCTCCCAGGGCCTCAGGAATGCTAATCACATTCAGACCCTTGAGCTCCCTGAGATCTATGGGAAGTTTGTCTATGAAGACAACTTAATCTCTAGGAGATACCTAGACTCAAAAAAAGCTCTTAAGACCAAAAAGGCTCTGACCTCCTCACCCATATCAGCTGCCTTTTATTCTAATGGTGTTGTGCAGGATTTTCAAGAGGATTCTGAAGATGAGATTGATGAAAGAACTAGTGATGAGTACCTAAATGATTTAAACTTGGAATTCCAAGAAAGGGCACTCCTTGCTAATTCAAAACGTTTTATCAAAAGAAATCAGTCTAACTTTTCAAAAGCTAAAGCAAATGAAACCACTGAATGCTTCAGATGTGGTAAAAAAGGGTTATTTTGCTAAAGACTGTTACTCAAAAACCATCTCAGAACCCTCTTATAAATTTTCTGGAAACAGTTCCTCAGGAACTAGCAAGTTTCAACCTAGAATGCTTCAGTCGACCCAACATTTTCAAAACAATAATGTTCAAAAGGGTCAAAAAGACTTTGAGGCTAAATATAGGAAAGCTAAGGCTAAACTTGCCCTCCTTGAAACTAATCCCTCAATGTCTCAGGCTGCTCAAACTTCCAAACCTGTTCAGATAAAGAACAAGGTTCTTGTAGCACTGATGGCACTTTCAGAAGATGAGGAAATTAGAGTGAGTGCACTGATGGCACTTTCAGAAGGTGACCAGCTGGCTGTTGTAAAAAGCCATGCAAGTAATGGTGAATGGGTCAACATAACCATGAGAAAGGTAAACATTT
This sequence comes from Artemisia tridentata subsp. tridentata, assembly GCA_021014915.2. Classification (NCBI taxonomy): domain Eukaryota; kingdom Viridiplantae; phylum Streptophyta; class Magnoliopsida; order Asterales; family Asteraceae; genus Artemisia; species Artemisia tridentata. The sequence goes on from CP139508.1 coordinate 77,929,845, forward strand.
TACTTTCAATGGATGATGATTCTGATTGGCAGTCCTATATGAATTATATTTGTGTAGATCTTAAGTTTGTAGAAGAACAAAGGCTTAATTTGCTTTCAAAATATAACAATCTTGTGTTAGAATTAAATAAGTGTAGAGATGAATTGCTTGTATTAAAACAAGCCAAGTTAGAAACTATTACACTACAAATTCAAAACACTGAGATTTTGAAACAAAATCAAGCTCTTCAAAATGAACTTAACAAAGAAAAGGCTGTCATTGAAGGCTGGACTAAAAAGAACCCCAAAGTCTATGAAACTGTGAGTCTAATTCCTAGTGAAAACAAGAAAATTATAGGAATAGACCAACTCACTGAAACCCCCAGTGATAGTCACAGAGAAAAGACTTTTATTCCAGCTGGCATATCTTTTGAGCAGGAAATGGAACCCAAGTCAAATGACTGGATTGTCAGGGACAACCCAGTCAGTAAGTTACCAAACTTTGAGACTGGAAAAATCTTGCTTCCTGAAAGTCAGGCTCTGAAAAATATGCTTGGACTCACTGACCAACCCAGTAGTACTGAGACCTCACACCATTGGTCTACTCTCAGTATTCTCCAAAGGAGAAGCCAGGAATGGGAAAAACCATCCTGAAAAGGCAAACCCCTGAAGTCTCAGTTCATACTGATGACTCATCAACTTCAGTCCCTTCTGAAGTAAAAACAGAAAGCCCTGACTCAAAAATTGATCAGTTGGCTGAGCTTGTCAGGAAGCTGAGTGAGAAGATTGAATCTTCTGAGAAGCCTTCTCAATCCAAGATGAAGGAACCTAAATCAGCTTCCTCAAGCACCAAACCAAAACCCTCCAAACCCCTGAAAAGGTGTGAGCTGTGTCACTATACCAATCATTTCACTGATGATTGCTATAGAATCCTTTACTGCATGATATGCAAAAAGGAAGATCACAGGACATCTGATCACCAATCATACACAGCCTCATCAAAGATGGCAAACTTTAAAGCTCAGGCTTTAAAATATCCTTCTGATTCTAAACAGAAACAGAAACAAAAGGCCAAGCCTTTTGCACCTTGCCCTCACTGTGGCTTCTATGACCACCTTCCTAAGGATTGTCTAATGGACAACAATTGTGAAATTTGTGGAGATCCCACTCATGACACATCAGGACATGAGAAGGTCATTCAAACCAGAAGAGGTATGACCAAGTCATCCTCTCAGTCTACTAAGTCTACCTCAGCAATCAAATGCAAAACCTGTGGTAGCTCAGTCCACTCAACCACCGACCATGAATCAATTGTTTCCTTTAAGAAGGCTACTAAAGCCAAGCCCTCCAAGATGAGGGGTCCTAGAAAGAACTAACTCAGTTTACCATTTGTGCAGAGGCATGCCAGGGAGCCAATTTGGCATCTAGATAGTGGATTTTCAAGGAGCATGACTGGTGTGAAAGAGTATCTGCACAAATATGTAGAAGAACCAGGATCCAAGGTGGTATTTGCTGATAATTCATCATGTCTCACTGAAGGTTATGGTTCAGTAAACTGTAGTGGTATAGTCTTTACTAGGATAGCTTATGTAAATGGTCTGAAGTACAATTTGATCAGTGTCAGTCAACTATGTGATGCAAAGTACATAGTTCAGTTTGTTGATAAGCAAGGAACCATCTTCAATGCAAATAAGGAAGTTGTCCTTATTGCACCAAGAAGGCAAGATGTTTATGTGTTAGACATGTCCAGTCTAACTTAGAATGGAACTTGTCTCTTTGTTAAGGCCACTGAAACCCAACTGGCTTTGGCATAAGAGACTCTCCCACCTGAACTTCAAAAACATAAACCATCTTGTAAAACAAAACAAGGTCCTTGGCTTACCATTACTTGTGGTTTCAAAGGATAAACCATGCTCTGCCTGTGAAAAAGGTTGATGAAGCGAAAAGTGTACCGCTTTTAAGGGGTCATTTAAGCCCGAAATCGTATTTATTTGATCAAATATCGCCCTAAATCGTTCCTTTTGTCATTTTAGGTACTTTTGAGGAGAAATCTGGAAAAGGAGGCATTTTGGACGTTTTTGGAGCATTAAAGTGAAGAATACGACAAAGTCTCAAAATCGGCTGAAATTTACCTTTGACGGCGTCAGAATCATCTCTTGACGGCGTCATGCCTTGGCAAGAAAAGTGGGATGTGAAATTTACTCATGACGGGCCAGTGAGTTAGCATGTGAATTCTGACGGCGTCATGCTTTAACTAAATCAAGGGCGTCACGGCTTAATTCATAAGGGGACGGCGTCACGTTCAAGAGGTGAGGGCGTCAAGCCTTGATAGGCCAGAACGGATTTTGGAGAATTAAAGAGGGACGGCGTCAAGATGGTCATCCGAGAACCCTAAAAGCGGCGAGGTGACGGCGTCACAATCCATAAGGTGACGCCGTCAGATGCAAAAGTCTATATATAGTTTTCTAATTTTTTGTCATTAAGAGAGAGCTTAGTGTGTGGAATTTTGGGATAAAACCCTAAGACGATTTTAGCTACTTTTTCAGGGCTTTTTGCCTTGAGATCTTCCATGTTTCATTGAAAGATAAGTTATCAATTAATCATTCAATATGTCTATGTGTTGTTTGATTCTATCTTATGCTTGTCTTTTGTTTAACATGTTAGGCTAATTTTATCTTGTGTTTGCTTAGATCTAATGAAACCTAGCTATTGATTATTGGTTGTTAGTGTGTTGTTAGTTGTATTGGATGATTGTTTATCTATGTTAGGCTTAAGAAAACTGGCTAACTTCCTATTCGGTAACTTGCTTGAACGTCTTAAGAAACATGAACCAAACGCGTACTAAAGGTTTTTATGGTTGTATTTAATGCACAAGCGAATTCTAGTGATCCCATGTTAGGAGCTTCCTAGCCGGCTCGACATAGGAGTGAAGTAGGAGCTTGTAGAGTTTGGGGAAGTAAGTACGCCACCCCACGAATGGTATTAAGGAATACACCCGTCATCTGCGCAACTAATACACACTAATTAACCGGTAAAAGATAGTTAGGGAGTAAGGAAATCTAAGTAAATACATTTCTCTACACATAAGTTTCTCACCACTTTTCATTTTTGTTATTTTATTTTATTTGCATTTGTAGTAATTTGGGTTAGTTGACTAGCAACTAATTCCGCCCACTCCTTCAAAACCGAGATTTTACTTGCTTTCATAAAAATTATAAAAACATAAAAAGAATCTTCCTCAATCCTTAGACCTAATTAGAGTAGCCTTTCATACCTAACGAACACTATTCCCTGTGGAGAACGATCAATCCCCCGTACTTACCACTACACTATACTACATCGGTCAGGTACACTGCCTGGTGGGGTTGTAAGCCTCTTGAGATCCCTCGAGAGGTAAAACCTGTTGTAAGGTTACAAAACCACGCATCAAAGGTAAACATCATAGAGCATCCTTTAAAACCAAAACAAACTTTTCCATCAGGAACTGCCTTCATCTTCTCCATATGGATCTCTTTGGGCCTATCAGTCCTAGATCCATTAACCATGAGAAGTATACTCTGGTCATTGTGGATGAATACTCAAGATACACTTGGGTTTACTTGCTGTTCAAAAAGAGTCAGGCAGCTGAAACAATCATGTCCTTTGTCAGGAACATTGAAAATCAAAATGACATTAAAGTCAAACAGATTAGGACTGACAATGGAACAGAGTTCAGAAACTATGAACTTGAATTTTTCTGTGATGAGAAAGGAATTTCCCAAAACTTTTCCTCTCCTTACACACCTGAACAAAATGGTGTTGCTGAAAGGAAGAATAGAACACTCATTGAAGCTGCCAGGACAATGCTAAATGGATCAGTCCTTTCCAAACACTTTTGGACTGAAGCAGTAAAGACTGCCTGTTACACACAAAATAGATCCATCATTGTCAAGAGACATAGCAAAACCCCTTATGAGTTATTAAAGGGAAGGATCCCTGACATTAGCTACTTTCATGTCTTTGGGTGTCCTGTGTTTATTCATAATCACAAGGATCACTTAGGGAAATTTGATGCCAAAGCTGATGATGGATACTTCCTAGGATACTCACTTGTCTCAAAGGCCTTCAGGGTGTTCAACACTAGGAGACAGCAAACTGAGAAAACATTCCATGTTACCTTTGATGAGAGCACTGATGCAATCAGTGTCTCTAACACCTCAGTGGAAGAGATAGGTATTGATGATTCATCAAGATACCTTCCTGATGAACATCATCCTGACAATGATCCTTCCACTCAGTACCAAGAAAATGCTAACATCTCCTACTACATCATCCCTCACAACCTTCCTTACCCAACCATCACTGAGTTTGTTGAAGCACAAAGAAGTACTGATGCAATAAATCAGTCTGAACAAAGTGCTCATAAACCAAACAATCTTAGTGATCAGTCAACCCAGTCAAACACTCAAGATCTTGAAGATCATCAACTGTCTACACTAGACCCTACCAATCAGGCCTCCACAAGTTATAATCAGTATCCAAGACCTCAGGACAGTTGGACTAGGTCTCAGGATATAGAACATGTCAATATAATTGGAGAGCCTACTGAAGGCATGCTCACCAGAAGCATGGCTGCTAGTCTAAGAGCAGCCTCTGCCAATGAATATCTATTTGTGGACTTCATCTCCACAATTGAACCCAAAAGTGTCAAAGAAGCACTTAAACATCCAAGTTGGGTTCAGGCCATGCAGGATGAACTGGAACAATTTGACAGAAACAAGGTAATGACCTTGGTCAAATGTCTTGAAGATGTTTCAGTCATTGGCATGAAATGGGTGTTCAAAAACAAATCTGATGAAAATGGCATAGTCATTAAAAACAAGGCCATACTTGTAGCCAAAGGCTATAATCAACAAGAAGGCATTGAGTATGAAGAAACATTTGCACCAGTGGCAAGGATGGAAGCCATCAGGATCTTCCATGAATTTGCAACCTACATGAACTTCAAAGTGTACCAAATGGATGTTAAAAGTGCATTCTTAAATGGCTCACTGAAAGAAGAAGTTTATGTTCAGCAACCTCCTGGATTTGAAAGCAGTGAGTTTCCTGACTATGTCTGCAAGCTTAACAAAGCCCTTTATGGACTGAAACAAGCTCCCAGGGCATGTTATGAAACTCTCTCAGCCTTCCTGATCCAAAACAAATTTGTCAGAGGCAAGATAGACAACACATTGTTTATCTACAGGACAAATAATGATGTCATACTTGTACAAGTATATTTTGATGACATCATCTTTGGCTCAACAAGTTATAAACTTTGCAAATAGTTTGAAAAACTGATGGCAAAGAAATTTGAAATGAGCATGATGGGAGAACTGACTTACTTCCTTGGACTGCAAATCAAGCAGACTGATAAAGGAACCTCTATCAGTCAAGAGAAGTATGTCAGAAGCCTATTGAAGAAGTATGAGCTCAGTGACTGTGCCTCAGTCAAAACTCCCATGGTTCCCCCCAACAACCTTGGTCCTGACCTTACTGGTAAACCAGTTAATCAAACTCTATTCAGAGGAATGATTGGGTCACTGATGTATCTTCTTGCATTAAGGCCTGACATCTAATTCTCAGTATGTTTGTGTGCCAGATATCAATCTGACTTAAGAGAATCTCATCTCACAGCTGTGAAAAGGATACTCAGGTACCTGAAAGGTACTCCAAACCTTGGATTATACTATCCAAAATGTTCAGGCTTTGATCTCAAAGGATACTCAGACGCTGACTATGCTGGATGCAACATGGATAGAAAAAGCACCTCAGGCTCCTGCCAAATCCTTGGTGGAAAAATAGTCTGTTGGAGTGCTAAGAAGCAACAATCAGTTGCCATGTCCTCAGCAGAAGCTGAATATGTTGCAGCAGCCAGTTGTTGTGCAAATGTACTTTGGATGAAAAGTCAACTCAGTGACTATGGAATCCAGTATAAGATGGTTCCCATCTTTTGTGATAACACAAGTGCAATTGCCATCTCAAACAACCCTGTTCTTCATCAGAGAACAAAACACATTGATATTAGATATCACTTCATCTGGGACCATGTCATGAATGGTGACATTGAATTACACTTCATTCCTACTGAATATCAGCTAGCTGATATATTCACCAAACCATTGGATGAACCAACTTTCACAAGACTGAAAGCTGAATTAGGAATGTTGGATATTGAGAATCAGTCCACTGATTGAATCCATCCAACTAAGTGTAAATTCTGAAAAACCCCAGGTCCCTGACTCAATGTGTTCCTCAGTGAAAAAGATCAGTGAATCACCTTCCCTGAACCCCTCACTGAATGAAAAGTCATTCAGGTCCCTCAAGATGACATTCAATGCTAACTTAAATGCTCTAAGTATCTAGTTAGTAAATGTCCGAGGTTGGTAACTGAATACCTATTTAATATAGGAATATATGTTCTTTTACCAACTGGCATACATATCTTGGGCCCCCACATACCCACTTGGCATTTAATGCCTCTGCTCACACATCATATATATGTGATGATGTAATCTCTGCAAATTACACTTTTTGCAGATGGCACAACTGTTCACCTCGATTGTTGCGTAAAACCCGAGAAAGTGGAGTGGTGGCATTTAATGCGGATCCCAAACGTTTTATACAAAACGGTTTTCAAATTTTTGAGAATAATTCACTTAATACCCAAACCACCCTTCCCTCCACTTTCCTATAAATACCCCCAAAACGGATTAACATACACATGTTTTAGAAAATCTTAAGCAAACTCTGCCCTTTTCTTTCAAAACTATTGTGTGTGTTCTTCATCTTTAGAAAACCAGACCATTTTCTTGTAAAACCAAGACCTTTCAAACAAATGGCTACTTCTAAAGCTATAACCTACGCCCCAAATGTGGAATTCACAATAGAGGGCGTGGACATGACCAAAAATAACGTCGAAGGAAACTTTGCCTACCCCGAAAATTTTTGGGCGTACAAGAATGTGGTTAAATATCTTCAAAATTGCTTTCTTGCTACGACGTTCACAAAAACCCCCTTAGTCATATATAATGACTATCTGAGGGAATTCTGGTGTACAGCAGTGGCAACAAGCCCTAAGGACACCAAAGACTCAATAATCACGTTCTCAGTGATGAATGGGAGAAGGACCCTCTCCCTGGATTACCCAACCTTCATCAAGGCCACAGGTCTTGATTTCACTGAGAACTTTGAGCCCAACCTCACTGCCGCAGAAGTAAAGGCCGAATTGCTTTTACTAGGGCCACATGATGAAAAACATCATGATGTGTCCCCAGGAACCCTTTTGGCCAAAGTGCCTATCATTAAGACCTAGTTCCATCCTGTCTGGAAGATCCTATGACCTTTGTCATTCAGGTCCTTGAGGGCAATAAATCCTCCACGGAGCAATTGAATGCATCACAACAATTGATGGTGTTCAGTCTCCTGGAGGGTAGAAAGATTGACATCGGAGGAATAATCTTCCGAGACCTCGTAGCCAAGCTATCAGGAAAATCTAGGCAGAGACACGTGTCTTACCCTAGGTTCATTTCCTATGCGCTTCAGGACTTACTAGGCTCTGATTATGTTAGGCCTGACGTTGAAGGATCTAAACCTGACGTCCTTCATAAAGCCAACTATTCAAGAGACCTTACTGAGGTACAACCAGTCTCCCTGACCACATACATGCTGTTGGTCATTCAAGGAGCAAATGTTGTCTCACCTGTTCCTTCTCCTACAAAGCAGGAGAAGAAGAAAAAGAAGGCAGGGTCCAAGAAGGTGGTTAAACCCAAACCACTCGTCCTCGAGACTTCTGCCTCAGAGCCTAAAGAAAGGCAAACTATGGCCAAGACCTCTGAGACACCCATCACTGAGACCCTCTTGACCATAAAACAAACGCCAATGGAGGATACTGAGAAATCATCCTCAGTGTCCTCGGGCAAAACCCTTCCACATGGCTCTATTGACAAACACAAGTCAGTGGGGTCTAGAACCTTTACCCTCTCACATCCCGATGAAGGCATTAGTCAATCCCAACCTTTTCCTGATGGAGTTCAGGGTCCTATACCCTCGGTAGAGCAGCACTACTCTATTGAGAAGGGGACCCATACCCAATCACATCCTGCTTACGGTCTTGAGAAATCACACTCAGGATCTCAGGGAGACAAGGACCCTAAAACCTCAGAAGGGCAGTCCAACCCTGATGGGAAGGGGGTCCACCAACAATCATTGCCTCATGATAGTACTGGAGAATGCCCGCCAGTTCTTGAAGGTACTCAGGGGGACAAAGACTCAGAGGGATTAAAACCACCCACTGATTTGGAACCCACAACCCCCTATGGCGAATCCATTCACTTGGGAACTGACTCCAAGGTCCAGGCTGAGAAAACCCACTCAGTGCACTTGGAGGGGTCAGAACCTGGCCACAACAAAGGTGAGCCCTCTTCTGAGGGGGAGCCGGATTCCTGCAGGGTTCCTACTCTGGCAGATCTTGAAAGACTGCTAGATGATGTGTCAGAGGAGGAAATGGTTAATTTTGGTGATGAAGACGTTTTTGATGCTGAGGAGGAAATGGAGACTGAAACATACAACTCTCCTCAGCACCCTGAGCAACAAAAATCATCTCCTACTCCTAAGGATCAAAAACCCCTAACCAACCCATCAACATCATCATCTTTAGGTCACTCATCTGCTCCTGCTACTCCTCAGTGGTTGCAGAAATATGACAATGTTCTTCCACTTACTGAAAGGCAGCTGGTAATGTTTCTCCGCAAAGCCAACCATGCTCTCTTTCGTGAGATTACTGAAGAGCAATGGGATCAGCACACTGAAGCAACAGCTAACTATGCTGACTTCAGGGCTACTATTGAAGAATCACAAGGTAAACTGCTTCAGGTCGCCAACCTCACTGACAAACAACTCGGTGACCTGAGGGAATCTCTTGAAGATATGGGTACTGAACAGGATAAGCAACTCACCAATATCCTGAAGACTCTTGATTCCATTCAGGAGGAAATGAGAGATGACCCAACCCTGATCACAAAGCTGAAAGAGTACATGGATACTCAGAAAAACACCTCCACCAACATCGCTGAGCTTCTAAAGCTTCTTCCGGAGGTGGACCTTAAAACAATAAGGTCTCAGCAGGATTCTATTCATCAGTATGTCGCTGATTCCAAGGAGTACCTGCTCCAAATGTCCTCAGCCTTTGATCCGCTCTCAACAAAACATAATGAGCTGATCACCCACTACACCACCAAGATCGCTGAACTCACCTCCACTCAGAATACCATGGCCGCAGAAATGTCCACACTGAAGAATGAGACCTCTGAAATGAAGAAAATGGTCTCCAGCATCTTGTCAATTCTTCAGGCCTCTCCGGTTACCCCAACTCCTCAGTCAACAGGTGCATACACTGAAGTTCCAGCATCTGTTGAGGGGGAGAAACTTGATGATCAAACTCCTGAACAACCTTCATCCTCTGACCTTGTGGTTGCAACAACAGAAGTCCCTGAAACTTCCACCAGTCAACCCCCTCCCACTGACAAAGGGAAGGGAATCATGGTGACTATAGATCCTCCTCAAATGCAACTGGTGCCAGCATCAACCGAAGTGCGTCCAGACCCTGATGCACCATTTGAGGTTGATCTGGATGGTGGAAAGAAATTCTTTGGGACTCCACAGGAAGTAGCCATAGTCTTGCATGAACAAGACATAAGAAGGGCTGCTAAGAAGGCTGAGCAACTTAACAGATCAGTAATTGTTGAGGTTGCCAAGGAGGAAATGAAGGAGACTAATAAAGACATCAAGGGGGAAGAATTCCTCAAGCTTCAGGCTGATCTTCTTTAGGAACACAATCAGCAAGTCAAGCTGAGAGAAGAAAAGAGGAAGAAAACCTATGAGAGGTATATGTGGCACATGACAAAGACCAAGGGAGAAGGCACAATCACTGACATGACCACTCACCTCACCAACCCAATAAGCGTTACGGTTCACAAGGGACCAAGAAAGTCTGAGGTAAATAAACCCTTCAGATTCTCAGAATATGGGTTAAGGGAATGGGACATGATGATGCCCATCCTGAGGAAGAAGCATGGCAAGATCGTTCCCAGCCTTCTCAAGACCCTGAACTCTAAATATGAGGAACTGGAAAAAGTGGCTAAGAGTTTGGGTATAGATCATGAGAAGGCACTTGCTTCTCAGGGACTGTCAATCCCTGAGCCTACTCAGAAGATCGGGAGGAAAAGAAAAGCTGTGGGTCAGGAGCCTGAACAATTCATAGCTGCTCTTCACTGCAACAGGATTCCTCCTCTGGGAATCAAGTTTGTTCCCAACCTGGTCATCAAGGAGCCTGAGTATGGCATATTCTTTGTCGATGAGTTCAACCAACCGGCATTTCAACGAGTTAGTGATATCAAGCTTGTGGAAACGACAACTCTCTTAGCATACAAGCTAATGGCACTTCAAGTGAAGGGTCCTGCAAATGAAGAGTTTGTCAAGCTGTTGGACAGGATGATGAAAGAGCGACCTGACAAAGAAGTGTTAGTGTCGAAGAGAGCTAAACTGGAACTCTTGGGTATCTTGGAAGGAGAACAAGAACCCTGAGTATTATGATAGATGTTAGGACTTTGTAATGATATTAATAAAATTGATGGCCTATGTTTTTGTTATATCAGTGTCCTTAATAGCTTTCTAGTATATTTAGTATGAGAAGAAGCCCATTGTCTCACTCATAACTAATCAAAACACTTAGGCATAATTTATATCCAAATAGGGGGAGATTGTTGGGTCCGTCAGTACCCAAGGATCCTGAAAACAGGATTTGAATACAAATTAAGCCAAGTGTTAATCAACCGAAAACAATATTAAGTCACTGAGTGAACAGTCACACAGTGAGTTACATTCAAGATGCTCAGGACGAGTCTAAGAAGAAAGATTCACCACTCAGTGAGGCGGAACTCCCTGAGTGTCACTTAAGCCAAAGAAGAAGGTAATGGGTTCAGTGAGTATTGGACAAGAACTCACTGAACCCCAGCCTCCTCAACAACAATAAGTGATTGAAGACTGAAGACTGAAGGCGTAGACTGAAGAACCTGAAGTCTGAAAGAAAGGCGGGAAGAGTTTGAAGAGATAAGGAGAAGTCTTATCGGGCCAGAAACGAACCTTCCCTAAAACGGCAAAAGTCAAGAAGTGTCAGAACTGACACTCGGAAAGACTTTTGGCCTACTCCTATTGGTTCTTGGAAATGAAAAATACTGTTGTAGTTGTCAGACATGCTTTGCTATTCTTTTTGTATTTTAATCATCAGTGCTCTTTTATACTTGTGTATAAATAGGAAGAGATTGAGAAAAGTGGGTTAAGTTTTGTGCATTAAAAGCTTAGACTTTCACAAAACCACTTTTCTCCTTCAAAGAGCAACTGCATCCCTGAGATAGCTCAGCTGGTCTTTATTGTTGTCACTCAAGTATAACTTGAGTTTAGAAAGGAGAACACACCATACCTTGTCTATTCAATCCCAAGTGTTTATTCCGCAAACACTTGGGTAATAGATTCTTTGATTGATTTCTAATAAGAATTTAAACGTTGAAAAACTTTTGTTTTTATATTTACGTTTCACTTATCAGTTGTAATTAATCAATACATTATTCTTAGTCATAAACACAATTAGATTAACTTTGTAGTTACTTCTAAGCGTGTAAAGGGAACAACAGTTTTCATACATCTGCTTGACCAGAGTCTTCAATGTCTTCTTGGTGGCTTCATTACCACCAAACCTTGTTGTAATGGCTTCAAACAAGGTTTTAGCATCCTTATATTTGCTGAAAGTCAGCAGTTGCTCATTGGGGATAGCCATTAACAACATGCTCCTTGCTTTAACATTGTTTTTCTTCTAGAGCTTCTCATCAGCAGTAATAGGACCATATACAGTTATAGTTTTAATGCCATCATCTCCTGTTGATTCAGTAGTTTTGGGAGTGATGTAGTTTCCTTTCTCAATAATGTCCCAAAGTGCATAATCCTGCACTTGGAAGTACTGCTCAATCCTGAGCCTCCACATCTCGTAGTCATTCTGCTTAAGCAAGGGCAGTTTACCTGTGCTTGTAGTTTGTGTTGTTTTAAGATCCATCTTCTTGAATGAAAGTAGAGTTCTTCTGTTATGTTTCTTCTAGAGCAAAGTTTCAGAACCTTTAGCTATGATGCCTCTTGTGGATCCCAATACACGGATCTTGCTGAGCTTGTTAGAAACTTTGATTAACACCAAAGAGTAGATTCCGCATACTCTTCGGTGTTAAACAAAGTTTCTAACAAGCTCAGCAAGATTCATGTATTGGGATCCACAAGTGGTATTAGAGCTAAAGGTTCTGAAACTTTGCTCTAGAAGAAACATACCAGAAGAACTCTACTTTCATTCAAGAAGATGGATCTTGAAACAACACAAACTACAACCATAGCTAAACTGCCCTTGCTCAAGCAGAATGACTACGAGATGTGGAGGCTCAGGATTGAGCAGTACTTCCAAGTGCAGGATTATGCACTTTGGGACATTATTAAGAAGGAAAACTCCTTCACTCCCAAAACTACTGAATCAACAGGAGATGATGGCGTTAAAACTATAACTGTATCTGGTCCTGTTACTGCTGATGAGAAGCTCCAGAAGAAAAACGATGTTAAAGCAAGGAGCATGTTGTTAATGGCTATCCCCAATGAGCAACTGCTGACTTTCAGCAAATACAAGGATGCTAAAACCTTGTTTGAAGCCATTACAACAAGGTTTGGTGGTAATGAAGCCACCAAGAAGACACAGAAGACTCTGCTCAAGCAGATGTATGAAAACTTTAGTGCTTCAAGCACTGAATCACTTGACCATATCTTCAACAGGCTTCAGAAGATAGTCAGCCAACTGGCTGTGTTGGGTGTTGAGATCCCATAGGAAGATCTAAACTTAAAGTTCTTGAGAAGCTTACTTGTTGAATGGAACACTCATGTAGTGGTCTGGAGAAACAAGCCAGATCTTGATACTATGAGTTTTGATGATTTGTACAACTTCAAAATTGTTGAACAGGAGATCAAGAAGACTGGAAGCTCAAATTCCAACACTGGGAACATGGCATTTGTGTCATCCCCCAGTAATAGCAGTCCAGAGGAGGTTCATGTTGCTTCAGGGGTTAGTACTACTAGCCCTAAAGTTAGTACTGCTAGTTCTCAAACTAGTACTGCTAGCTTAGGAGATGATACTGTTTATGCTTTTCTGGCTAGTCAAGCTAATGAGTCATAGCTTGTGCATGAAGACCTAATTCAAATTCATGAAGATGATATAGAGGAGATGGATTTGAAGTGGCAATTAGCTTTACTAAGCATGAGGGCCAAAAGATTCTTCCAGAGGACAGGGAAGAAGATCACTATCAATGGTAGTGATACTGCTGGATTTGATAAATCAAAGGTAGAGTGTTACAACTGCCATAAGTTGGGACACTTTGCCAGGGAATGTAAAGGGCCCAGAAACCAGGAAAGAAGTAGGGGATCTAGGTCTCAGGAGGGAAACAGGAAGGCTGTGAATGAGGATGAGTTTTCTTCAAAGGCAATGGTGGTTATAGATGGACTTGGTTTTGATTGGAGCTTTATGGCTGAGGAAGAAGCACCAACAGAGATGACACTGATGGCTTTCTCTGACTCTGAGGAACATACTGTTAAAGCTTGTTCAAAATCATGCTTAGCTTTAAAAGACTATGAAACACTTAAAAACAGTATGATAACTTGAGAATAGAGCTAAACCAATCCAATTATTATTTAGCAAATTATAAAGAGGCTTAGCTGTTGTAGAAGAACTACTAGTGTTCTATAAAAAGAATGAAACTGTTTTCACTAAGGACATAGCTGTATTTAAAAGAGATATCATGTTTAAAGATATAGGGATTAAAGAGCTTAAAAATTGGCTAGAAAATATTAAGCTTGATAAAGATAGCATTGAGATGCATATAGAGAAATATGCAGGGTCAACTAAAAGTCCTCGAAAATATTGTAGAGTGTCAGCTTACTAATAACTTTAAAAAATGTCTAGGTTATAAGTCTGTTGCACCACCTTATAAAGGGGCACATCCATCCCCAGGTATTGATTTGGCACATATTGGTTTAGAGGAATTACAAAAGCCTAAGTTTGAATATGAACAAAAGACCAGTGAGAGTGCTAGTGTAGAGAAGTATGAAGAGATTAAGGAATCTTTTGAGAGTGCTAGTGACACCTCATTGATTGAGGAAAATGTGTCTGAAGTTAAGATTGAAAAGAAAACTGTTGTTCCTAATGTGGCTAAAATAGAAATTGAAAAACCAGTTAGGAAGCAAGTTAGATATGCAGAGATGTATAGATCACAAAATAGGTTACAAAGTCTTAGGGGTAACCAGAGAAATTGGAATAACTTGAAGTCCAAACAACTAGGAAGTGATTTTGTCATGTACAATAAAGCATGTTTTACTTGTGGCAGTTTTTATCATGTTCAGGCTAATTGTACCTACCACCAAAGGGAAAGGGTGGTAAATGGGAATTCTAGGGTGAACACAAATGGCTTTGCTAAATATAATCAACCTAATACTCAAAGAAATATGGCTCCTAGAGCAGTGTTGATGAGAACTGGCCTTAAACCATTTAATAATGTTAGGCCTGTTAGTACTGCTCACCCCAAATCAACAGTTTATAGTGCTAGACCAATGTCATGTTATACTAAACCAGCAGAACAAACTGTTAAAAGGCCCTTTCAATACAAAACAGCATTAACTATCAGAAAATTTGGCCAAAAAGTTAATACTGCTAGGCCAGCAGTTAGTACTGCTAGGCCAGTAGTTAGTACTGCTAGGCATATGAATGCTATTTGGGGACAAAGGGGCAATGCTGTTAAGGCCTCAACATGTTGGGAGTGGAGACCTACCAAACCCAATAGTGCATCAATTATCATGATGAAATATAACTACATTGATGCACGAGGCAGATCCAAGTCAGTAATGGCTTGGGTCCCCAAAGAAAACTAATTTCCTTTATTTTATGTGCAGGGACATCCACAACAAGATGATGAAGAAGATCAAGGATATGCTGATAGTGGATGCTCTAGGCACATGACTGGGAACATGTCCTACCTCTCAGATTTAAAACCTTTTGATGGAGGATATGTTGCCTTTGGGGGAGGAGCAAGAGGTGGAAAGATTACTGGTGGTATAAAGTTTGTACTGTTAGTCCAAATTAGTACTGCTAAGTTTATACTGTTAGTCAAATTTTATACTGTTATATAGAAAATGCTTTGGTTTGTGTTTTCTTGGTTTTGGACTGACGTTTGCAGGAAGAGAAAGCAGTATGATTGGAGTTTATGATGTGTGAGAAGCTAAAGTGGTGGATGGATTGCTGTCATAATTGATTCATGATAGAAGAGGATTTGGGGATTACTTGACAAAGGTTTTACACCTGAGTTGGGAGGTTCCTTAAAATCTTATTCTTGAAATCAATTTATGCTTATTTGGTGGTATAATTGAACATGAATTGATGGTCATAGTTAATCAGATAGTAACTGAGCTAACTCACTCTATACCATTCTATCATTTGATAGTATGTTAGTCTAAGGACATCTGGTATAGAGAACAGCGAGCAAAAGTGAATCTAACACATTTGTGTTAGAGGCAACACCTGCCACGAGCTGGAAACCCTGTCAAGAAAGCTCTTTGAATGAGTTTATCTGATCACAGGCAGCATTTATGCTGAAAACATTGGTTCTCACACAACCAGAGGTTAAATGCAACCGAAAAGGGTTAATATACAAAGAAGTTACTAAAGTTTGGAAAAATGTTCGCCTAATTTACTATAGTTTAAAACGTTACAAATAAGTTACTCAACTTTTTCCCACCGGTTACATAAGTTACTGTCTTAGTTTTAACCCTTTACTACCGGTTAAATTCATACGTGGCACTGATGTATTATGGATTAGTAGACAAATAAGTTAGTAAAGTTTGAGAAAATGTTCACATAAGTTACTAATGTTTGGGCCAATGTTCACTTAAGTTACTATAGTTAAAACGGATAATGGGTTTGTATTCCCGTTCACAAATGTCTAATTCGGGATTATATTCCCTTATAGATGAGGATTTACATGCCATCAATATGGGGGATTAGTAGGTTTGATGTGATAAGAGACGGATGCATCTTTAAGTTCCCTGTAAAAACGGATAAAAACATATAAAATGGATAAAAACGTAAAATATGTATAAAAAAAACACATAAAAACGTAGAAAAACGCACAAAATGTATAAAAACGTACAATATGTAAAAAACACATAAAAACGTAGAAAAACACACAAAAGGTATAAAACGTAATTAAAAAGCATAAAAAAGCGTACACAAACGTATAAAAACGTACACAAACATATAAAAACGTATAAAACGTACAAAAACATATAAAAACGTAGAAAAGTATAAAAACGTAAAAACGTATAAAAACGTACAAAAAAGTATAAAAACGTACACAAACGTATAAAATAGATAAATAGCGTATAAAAACATATAAACTAAAACTTTTGAAAATAATTACAAACGCCATTGGCCAAAAGGATAGACGCTGCAAGATTCTGCAACAAAAGGGACCAAACGTGCAAATTTTCTTTGTTTATAATGCTAGTTTCGTTAGTTGGTTATGTATAATGAATCACTTCAGTTAGTACATCTATAGATTTTACCCTGTTTTATTCTGTATCATAGTTATTACAAAACCGGCTTAAAAAAAATAAAAAATAAAAAAAAAATTGAGTAACTTAGATGACATTTTTGAAACTTTAGTAACTTGGGCGAACTTTTTCTCAAACTTTAGTAACTTCTTTGAGGTGGAATATGTTTCAGGTTGGGATACCGGATATCAACCGGTTGCCCACCTTATGAGTAACCCTAGTGTAACATTTTTGAAACTTTAGTAACCCAGTTGATAAACCCGTAAACTTGAGTAACTTGGTTGTAACGTTTTAAACTATAGTAACTTAGGCGAACATTTTCTCAAACTTTAGTAACTTCTTTGTCTATTAACCCCAACCGAAAAAGATTAAGTTTCTTCCTTTACACTTAATCCCTTCAAAAGTTTGTGGGCAGTATGGTTTTTAAAAGAAAATTGAGTTAATACTGCTAAGAAAACGTTTTTCCAAAAGTTTGTACTGTTAGGCAAAAATTTGTACTTCTGGGTAAACGTTAGTATTGTTTGCGAAATAACAAATATAGTCGTTGGGGTAAATTTGTGTCAGTTACTTTGTTTAAGGGTTTATCTAACTTGGATAATTCACACTCTTTCTTTCCTAACACAATTTCTTTTACTCAAGTCGATGTATTCTCAAACCCTAAGTGACTTTTATAATATCTAAATTGGCTTTACCACATACTCATTTAACTCATACACGATCATAACTCATCAATCTAATCAAAAGTTTATCATTTATAATGGCGAATTTGGCTTTTGTCGATAAACATAACATGGTCTCTTTCTTGGAGAAAACAGCGGGAAGCAATGACTTCTATCAGATAGTAGACTTTCTCAACTCTACTCACATCAAGTATGCTTTGACCGTAAGTCCTACTATCTATCGTTCTCTCATCACACAGTTTTGGCTGACTGCAACTGTCAGAATAGGTGAAAATGGAGAACAAGAGTTACAAGCAACAGTTGATGGCAAAACAATCACTGTTACTGAGTCATCTGTTAGGAGACATCTCCATTTAGTAGATGACAATGGTATTAGTGTTTTGCCTAACACTGAAATTTTTCAAACCATGTCCAGAATGGGGTATGACACAACTGCTCAAATATTAACTTTTCAAAAAGGTTGTTTTGCCCCACAATGGAGATTTTTTATCCATACTATCCTTCATTGCTTAAGTCCCAAGAAAACCTCATGGGAGCAATTCAGTAGCAATATTGCAACTGCTCTCATTTGTTTATCAACCAACAGGACTTACAATTTTTCCAAAATGATTTTTGAAAGTGTGGTGAAAAATGTGGATAACACATACAAGTTTTGGATGTATCCACTGTAACACCCCAACCCGACAAGGGTAAAGATATCACAACAATGGATTCATATCAGATCAAAACAGAGCATACATCTACAGTAATACAAAAATCTCAAAGGTTTACAAATGAAATACTGAATCTACAAGATTTCAACGAAAACTTTCAAAACTAATTCTAAAACATAATATCTTCTATCCATTTCTAATCCAGAGTAGCTACCAAGCCTTCTAAGTCCAGAGGTACACTCTCACTCATTCCCAGCTTCCTACTAAAACCTGCCGCAGGAAAAGAAATGCGGCTGAGCTACGAGAGCTCAGTGAACAGATATATAGATGACAGAAACAATAACAGATAACAGTACAGAAACAAATCCGAAATACAGATTATACAGATACTGAATTAAAGTGAAAGAATAGGAAAGGAATAAGGGTAAAAGAAAGGAAATGAGAAAGGAATAATGTACAAACCAGGTTTAGGGAAAATACAGAAATCCATCACGAGCCCAGAGGTAACAGATAATATCATAACAGAGTAATCATATAATAATCCAGAGGGGATACCTCTCAAGTAACAGATAATATGAGGGGTGACCTCATGTATCAATTGGAGTGATCAGCTCCCAGATAATGTGAAAGACGTGTATCGCACACACCATCAATCACCAGAGATATATATAACAGATAACATAATAACAGATAACAGAAATCAGATCAGAACTAGGATGCATCCATGCGCCCCAGTAGGCCAGAATCTTCTCCTACATAACAGATAAAATCAGGGACGGGACAGGTCATCACTCTCCTGCCCTAGAGTCATGCCATCGGTGCATCAATGACATGGACATGAAACCCTCATGCCTAGTGATTGGCTCGGATATCAGACTGTGGTCAAGGTCAGATGTCATATAATAAACAGAGTCACATCTAAGGGTTCATGGCAGAAAGGTCATGTCAACGATTCAGATTAAGACAATAAGGTTTAAATCAGAGTTTATCAGATTAAGTTTAATATCAAAGCTTAAGTTCAGATTAAAAGGTTTATTTCCAATAGTCCAAAAGAGTATATCAAAGGTTAATAATTACAAATTTATAGCAACAATCCATTTCAGAAGTTCCTGTCAAAAGTTCATTTAAATCAATCCTTTAATAATGATTTTCATTGAAATAATCTTACAAAATAGTTTTCATAAAAATGGTCTTCAAAACTTCTAGTAACTTCCATTTCAAGTGGTATCACTTCTTTTTAAAATAGCTTTTCTTAAACAGTTTCTTATGTAGTTTAATAAAGGTTCAAAATCAATTAGGTTCAGATAAGGATTTAACAGGTTAAGGTTTATACCAAAAATCAAATCAAAGTTTACAACAGATATATCAGGTTAAGTTTCAGAACAAGGTTCACAGATCAGATTCAATCAAGATTCACAAATTCAGGGTTCAGAACAAGAGATCAATCAGAGTTCAGGAAAAAGGGTCAAAATAAAAGAATCATAGCAGAGGTTCAAACAAAAAGGTTCAAGACAAACAGATCACAACAAAGATTCACAACAGAAGGGAACATAGCAGTGGTATCGGAGATCCTAATAAAGAAAATGTAAAACTGAAAGAAAAGGGGATGAAAAACCCTTACTGAAAAAGGGCAGAATATCTGTACCTTATTAGCACAGCAGATAACAAACAAACACAGAACAAATGATCAGGACTTCTCCTTCTTCACACCTAAGGAAGAGGAAGACAGAATTACTAAAGTTTCTTATTCAGATTATTCCTTTTAGTTTATCTCTTCATTTTATGTACTTTCTATTTTTAGTAACTTTCCAGATTTAGTAAGTTCCCATAATTAGCAGGTTTCCAGAATTAACAGATATTATCATTTCAGATTAGGTTTAACCCTGATTCAAAGATTATTATGGGATAACAGTATATTTTATCAAGTTACAGAAGTTTAGGGTTAATTATGACAATTATACAATGTTTAGGGTTTTAAATGTAACTTCATTAATTTCCAAGGTCATTTGTGAAAATACTTTAAGTTACAGAATTATATGCTCATTTTATTCAGAATTACATTTTATTCCCTTAAGTTTCACAATTTACAGATTACACCCCTTTTGTTACATAATTTACAAAACCAACCTTATAATTACATATTTTACAAATTAAACCCTACAATATCCATAATTACCAACCAAGCATATTATATTTCATAATTACATAATATACCATCAGAATTTAGTACATTACAGATTAGACCCCTCAGAATTCAGAATTTACATATTTAGTCCTTTAAGTTTATAAAACATATATATTAAGTCATAATTCATAACAATTACATATTTAACCCATAAATCCTCAAAATTACACAACAACCTTTTTATATCAGTATTAACTCAAAATAACTTCAAGATTTCAGATTTACACTTTCAGTCCCTCTCTTTTATTTAATTTCCATTCGTACCCTTTAAAATACCATTAATTCATTATATTGCAATACTTACACTTAGAACCCCAAAGTTATATTTTTCCCACATTCCTACAGATGTATATGACATTACAAAAATATCCCAGAAGTTTCAAAGTTGGCAAAACAGGTCCTTATACTTTTTATTTTACAAATCGTTAAACACAAAACCAATTTAAAACCCTAGCATTAATTCCCACTCATTATCCCATAATCATTACAACCTTAAAATATCATCAATGACCAGAATCTTGCAACCAAACCCTAACCCTAAATCGATTACATTATTTTCTTATTTATTTCCTTTTTATTTTATTTTAGCGACAAGAACAAAAATCCCCAAGACATGATTAGAGCCTCTATAATTCCAACCATCATTTTTATAACGTGATATGATGTATATATAACTCAGGAAAAATACTTATACAACCCAGATAATTCGCATGTAACATATATAAAATAATTTCATTTTTAGGGTTTAATAACTCGTTAAATTACAAACGACTCATAGATCTTGCATGGCTCATTTTTACCATTTTATACTGACCCTATGTGATGTAGAGGTCATAAGAAAAATACCAGAGTGAGCTCAGAATGATCGGATGGAAGATGGAAAATAACACCACACGTATTGCTTAATTCGAACCAAAAATTCTCCACGAGCACAAACGCGACCAACAAACCTTGTAATCATTTTTCACAGATCACATATGATATGAGGAACACAGGAAAAATGGAAAACGAATTTATAAGGGATCGTATGAATTTTAATGGATTTTACCTCACGTTTTGAACAAAATTCGACACCACAGAATTCAGGCCTCTATAATTCGAAGTACTATTTTTATAGCCTTCCTTGAATGGTAAAGAACACAGGAAAAATAATCTTAGGGCTCCAGAAAATCGTATGGGATGAAAAACGAATTATTTGGTGTTTTGGTTTCTCTCGGTATGAAAAATAAGAAGAGAAATAGGTGTATAAATTATATGGGATGAAGATACCGAGTCTTAGGGGAGGATATACTTAGTAATCGGCCTAAATTAGTTAACACAATCAGAATTTTATTTAGTTGATCATATCTTTAATTTCTTGTAGTTATCTTGACTTTTAAATCAATTTTAAACATAAATAATTAAAATAAACTCATAATTTTCGGTTCATATACTTTTGTAAGGTAATACAATATTATTTTGGACATATGAAAATTTTAAAATGTCTTGTCCTAATTTCATTTTATTTTATATGTAATTTATTTCATAAGCTTGGATTAATTTGATGCTTAAATAGCTTTTAATTAAATTTTTAAGTCGTGAGGGCATTTTGGTCATTTTACATGTTTCATATTTTCAGGTATTACATCCACGATTTGTCCAAGTATTTTTAAATATGCATAAAAGACTGCCTCTACATCATCAAATTATTTATCCAACTCCCAGCCTTACTCAAAAAAATTTAACAATATGAGAATGGCTTCTAGGAGGTATAATGGGGGTAGCAGTACCTTTATTTGAAGATATGCTTGCACAGGTACAGGGTGAAGGCTCAACAACCTCAGTTGAGTCCCAACACACACCCACCAGTTCATCAAGTTCTGACTCAGCCTCACAACCAACTTCCACTTCCTATAGGAGTTCATCCAGACAAGAAACTTAGGTATCTCATCCTAGTTCTCCTACTTTTACCCAAGTTGTAGATGAGACTGTCCTAGACAGTGTAGCAAGGGCTACCACTACTGCATCAGGCTTAGCAGCTGGGCAGGCTAGTGGTAACATACATAAGACCCAAGCTATGGCAACACCTACTGTTTCAAGTTCTTATGGTCTTGATACAGGTGGTGGAATCCCCAGCCAAATGGATACTATAGGGGGCTCAGCTGATCCACCTAGTCCAACTAGGGTTGAAACTGAGTCAATGCCCCATGATGCACCTCTCCAGGAGGTAACACACCTGGAAGTGCTGAGGGCAGTGTGACACTTAAAGAATTGATGGTTATTTGTACAACACTGACAAACAGGGTGACTGTGCTGGAGAAAGAACTTAAAGAGACAAAGAAGTTGTATGGTGCTGCTTATACTAAGGTGATTCAGAAGGTGAAACAGTTGCAGCTTAAAGTCAAGTCACTCAAAGCTAAGAGGAAGGCACAGATTGTGGAGTCCTCAAGTTCAGAAGATTGTTCAGACAATGATGATGATTTAGGAAATTCTTCCAAACAGGGGAGGAAATCTGCTGATGAGACTCAGGGGAGGCAATTTGATCAAGACATAGGTAGAGATTTTGATACTGATATGGGTGAAACTGGTGTGGATAAAACAACTTTTGATGCAGATAAAGACATCAGTACTACTCAAGCACAAGTTAGTACTGATGGGGAAGAAATTGGTACTGCTAGTGTTACTTATGCTAGAAGAAGGGCTGTAGACAAAGGTAAAGGGATTATGACAGAGTCTGAGCCATCAAAGAAGATTTAGAAAAGGGATCAAGCTCAAATTAGTTACGATGTAGAAGTTGCTCAAAGAATACATGATGAAGAGCAAGCTAAATTAGCAGAAGAAGAAAGAATTGCCAGATTCATGGTAGATCAAAAGCTTGCAAGTGAAGATGCTTAAAGGTTAGCACAAGAGCAAGCAGATGAGATTTTAGCTTAGCAACTTTATGAACAAGATAGGGCAGCTATTCTAGAAGCAATCAGAGAAGATGCACTTAATGATCTGATTGAGGTGATTAAAAAGAACCAAAGTAAAAAGATGGCAGCTGCAAGAAGAAATAAACCTCCAACTCAGAATCAAATGATGAAGTACATGAAGGAATTTTTAAAGCATCAAGATGATTGGATTGCAAGTCAACTGAAAGGCAAATCTTTTAAAGAAATTCAAGGTTTGAACTGCACTGCATATAGGAAAGTTCAACACTTTGTTCCAATGGGAACAGAAGATGAAAGAAGAACTACAAAAAGAGCAGGTTTAACCTTGGAGTCTGAATCTTCAAAGAAACAGAAAATTGGAGAAGAGGAAGAAACTGAAGAAGAAGAAGAAGCAGGATTGACTGAAGAACAACTCCAACAGATGATGATGGTTATTCCTGAAGAGGGTATGCATGTTGAAGCATTACAGGCTAAGTACCCAATTATTGACTGGGAGATTCACACAGATGAATTTGGGAAGGCTTGGAAGATCATAAGAGTTGGTGGACATTCTGAAGTTCACAAGCACTTTGAAGACATGCTTAAGGCATTTGATAGAGAGGATCTGGATAAGCTATGGAGTTTGGTTGAAGAGAAGTTCAGATTAACAGATCCTTCAGAAGACAAAGACAAAGAATTATGGGTTAATTTGAAGAGGTTATTTGAACCAAATGCTGAAGATACACTATGGAAGTTCAGATCTGGAGTTCATAAGTTAACTTGGAGATTGTATGACACATGTGCTATTCATCATGTGTATACAACTGCTGGACAAGATGTCTACATGCTGGTAGAGAAAGAATACCCATTGTCAAAAGGGATTCTAACTTTGATGTTGTCTAATAAACTAATGGTGGATGAAGAGACAGAAATGGCAAGGGAGCTGCTTAGGAAGATATTCATTCAGGCTGAAGAAACAATGGCAAGAAGATAAGTGTTTGGAAGAATTCCCTCAAGATCAAGGTTGAAGATTTAATTCAAGAAACTTGCTGATTTGGAGGTAAATCACAAGTTTAGGGAAGGATTGTTGGGAATTAAAACACTTAACAGTTAGTATTGCTGCAGATTACACTAACAGTACTAACTTAGTTAGTACTTCTAGTATAAAAGTTAGTCCTGCCAGAAGATATATTGTACTGCTGAGTATGCTGAATGAACATTTGTATTGCTTAAGGGATAAGTACCTGTAAAGAGTTATGTATAGAAGATATTTAGGATATATCTTATATAGTTAGACTTATACGAATATTCTGCATGTTTAGAATATTGATAGTTATCTTGTAAAGGACTCCTTGTGCCTATAAAAGGAGGTCCTATGTTAGATCTTTAATAGTATGTTTTTGTTAAGATTCAAGGTTGTA
Source organism: Artemisia tridentata subsp. tridentata (assembly GCA_021014915.2). NCBI lineage: Eukaryota > Viridiplantae > Streptophyta > Magnoliopsida > Asterales > Asteraceae > Artemisia > Artemisia tridentata. The sequence goes on from CP139508.1 coordinate 77,954,345, forward strand.
AATCCTAGTGATATTCAGATCACTCGTATTATTTAATTAATAATATTGAATCGTTTTGGTTATAACTGTTTCATAGATTACATTGTGTTTATACATAGTTTACTGTTACATTGCTTTACACATTTTTCTAAGCATTAAAGAGTAGATTTTGCATACTCTTTGGTGTTAAACAAAGTTTCTAACAAGCTCAGCAAGATCCGTGTATTGGGATCCACATGGCTACTTATGGGAATTAATGGGACATAGAAGATGAAATTACTGATTTGATACTTGAAGACTTGTGGAAAAAATGTGGGAATAAGGAGGTTGCGAAAGGTTAGACTTAATGATTGAAAAGTAGGATAATAGTAATGGCTAAACTCTGATGTCTTTCTGTTTTTGCTATCTTTCCAGATAGCAACTCTAAAGGAAAAGAGGTTGATGTTATCATTATTTCAGACACATCTGATGATGATTTTGGGTTGTTGTCTTCAAAGAATACTACTTCCACATCAATGGTTAGAAAGGGAAAGTCTTCCACTTTGAAAGGTTCCACTCCCCAAGCTTCCAAGGCTTCCACTCCCAATGCTTCCAATGCACAACCTGTTAGCACCCTTGTTCATAAAAGTCCAAAACCAAGGGAAATGGTTACAAATGTTGTACTTGGTCTTGTTGCGGCTGTGGGAAGCTCCAACAGAAAGAGGAAACATTGGTATGTGCCTCCCCTAAGGACCTCAAGTCTCCCCCCATGAATATCAAGTCTCCCATCAAAAAGTTCACCTGTTATTTTTAGTTGTTTATGTAATGAAGATGTTAATTTTTTTGGATGATGATGGCTACTCAAAACAATGGTTATTAAGATGTATATTTTGTTGTATATGTTATAACTAGTTGCTGATGTATGTATATTTTGGTTTTGTTGTTTCCATTTTATCAGTTTGCATTTGCATATGTAGTTTAGGGGGCTGTTTGGAATAACAAATTTTGACTTATAAAGTGTATTGTTATAATCTTTTAAAACATCCTTTGTTTGCATTTGTAGATTTGCTTTTGCTGTTTACAATTTTCAGTTTGCAATTGCATATGCAGTATAGTGGACTGTTTGGAATAACCGAATTTGACTTATAAAGTCAACATATACAAAAAAAAAATAGTAACCAAACTGCATTGTTATAACATATGAATTACAACATATCAGTTAAGTTACATTTACACTGAAAGACAACATAGCATTTCTTGCAGGTGATTCACTTGGTTAATTGACTAGCAGGTGAATCACTTGGTTTATGAGTTGTAGGTTCTTCAATAGGTGTTTGACTTGCAGATTCTTCACTTGGTGTTTGACTGGCAAGTTCTTCACTTGGTGCTTGACTTGGGCATACTCCACTTGTTGTTTGAGTGCTATAGTTGATGACCTGCGGGTTATGGGCCTACGGTCAAAGTGTAATGGTGTGAAATGGTCAATGGTCTTTCGAGGTAAATGGTTTATGATCCATGGTGTGAGCAAAATCTTAACTAACAAAATTCGGGTTATCTAAACTAGTATCAATTCCAAAACACGAATACTAGGGCGAACCTCGTTATCATGGTTAATACAGGCAATTTTACTTACCACCTAGGGCTAATGTTTTCTCATGAGTACTATTATTCCTTTACAGTCTTCAAGGTCCAATTCGTTCGACTAAACCCTTAAGGTGTCCATTTCAACTGACAGGTTACTTCTTAAGGCAGCTAATGATGTCGCCCGACTCACCGGCTTATTTTGCGATGTACTCGAGCTTTCTTACAAGTTGAGGGGCAGGGGAAAACGTGATATGTGACCTAATGGGCTAAGGTAATACTAGAGTGATAATGTCTTCCATAAAAAGGGCTTTCGAATAGTATTCCTGAATAGTGTCTCCAAAATAATACTTTCAAATAGCGTGTCTCAAAATGGTGTGTTCCAACTAGTGTATCCAAAACAGTTCTCAAAATAGTATACCAATAGTGTATCCAATACAGCTCCTAAAACATTATATCAATGCGTCACGTCTTCAAGGTAGTGTAACTAGAGTTGACCATCCAAAATAGTATTCGAAATAGTATGTCAGAATAGCTATGTCAAAATAGCGTTCACAAAATAAGGTATCTAAAATAGTCTTTCCCGAAATAACATTTTCCAAAATATCGTATCAATTTATATATACATTTTGAAAAATACTTATCGCAGTTCATTGTTTCATAAAGGGGTACTAAGGTAGACTACTGGTATCCTCGAGTGATAAGCGAAAGGTTAGGTATCCTTTCTAAAAGTAGGGGCTCGGGTTGCTACATAAGTTCTTAAAGCTTCTGTTGAGTTACAAATCGACCTATTGTAAGTTTCCTAGGTTTTGCTAAAGATTCATTGGTTACTTCGTTGTTTACTTCCATCAAATGGTTTCCCCTACAAGTGTTATGGAAGAGTCATTCTTAGACGACTAGTGATCTAACTCGGTTCATTCATTGAGTGTAAGGCTTGGGGTAGCGATGACTGTAACATAACCAGAAACAAAACAAGGCTAAAGAAGCAAAATCAAATCCACAACGATATCCAGAAATCAAGAAATCACGCAATCCAAATTCAAATAAAGCCAAAACCAAGTACTAGAATAAACTCAAAATGTGCTTATTATGATATCGGATGAGTTAAAATAAACAGCTAGAATTCAAAACAGCGACCAATCGGGTCTCACCTGACTCGGTGCGAACGTAATCAGACGGCGACGAACAATTATTCCATATAAGCAGAGAGATATAGCGGTGCCAGAAGTATTACAGTTCATGAGATGTTGTAATGCCAGTGTGTCGTGTGTGTGGGTAAACCTTCGTAATATTTGGTGTTCGTGCACATATGCAAAACTTTTACCATTCCCAAAATTGAAAGTCAACCCGAAACATAATCTTGTTATAACTATCCCCAGTATCGCAAAATTCATTTCTGAGACATAGGTGATCAGGCCATGTCCCCACTATCCTTGGTTGATTATAGGTGATCAGTCTACTCTCAACGAGGATCAATGAATTTCGGGATACTCAGTTTAGTTATACAAGTACTATGTTCCTTACTTTAGAATCGTTTTAAAACCACAACAGGTGTCCAAACTCGAAATCAAATAATGTGGTTACGCAAGGAATTCAAATAGCAATGCACACATCACATCAATTGTATAATCACACACGAGGCATCGGCTTGGCAGGCAGGCACGTGACGGTCATAGGATTTGAGTTTTCGTAAAAATGGTTATAGTCTAGGTTTTCGAAAATCCCAGTTCCTGAAAATACCCAGTTCTCTATAACCTGTGGCTCTGATACCATCTGTAACACCCCGAAATCGGATCAGCGGAAACATACGGGTCGGGGGTGTTATTGAATAGTTATCACAATCACAAGGTACAAAGAACGGTTTTACTTAAACCATTTTAGAAGAAATTTCATAATTTAAAACATCCAATTTACATTATTTAAAATAGTGCGAAAAATAAAGTTTCATAAAAGGGTTTAGAGTGGTCCCAAATAGTTTTCTGAGTCTTCTATGACCATGCCATGCCCTTCGCCAAGCTCTTCCAAAGGTAAGATATGCAGCGGAAATGATTTAACACCTGAGATAAAACATGCTAAAAATCAACACAAAGGTTGAGTGAATTCATAGGTTTAAATAAAATATTTGATCACAATGTTTCAAGTTTCCAAGAAAGTAGGCTACGTTGTTATACGCCTAGAAGTTCAGATGTAACCACTGCACTAAGCTCATGACACACAAGGCGTTAACCGGCACCAGTAACTCTGGCGTAAGTCGACAGTAACCGCGGAATTTCATAATCATAATAGTTGCCCCCAAAGCCAGGTATCTTTCCAAATACCTAGTTAACTCAACTATAGCTCACCCAAGCTGCCTACCCGGTCAACAGGGGTGGGATGGTCAAATCCTATGGGCCTATATACTATAATCGCGCTCACCCACAGGTGATTAATGGTCATGATCGAGGGACTTGCATTTGGCAAGGAAGGTACTTAGTGCTTATCAGGTGGTTCGCAAAGTGGCTACTACTTCACTCACAGTACCAGAAAAGTATAAATGTTGTTTCAGCTCAAATAAAGTTTTAGATAGCAGAAACCTTAGTTTTCAGTTCAAAGTATTGTTTTCAACAATTGTGATCATAGTCAAAACAGTAGCATGTATCTCACCCCAAGTAGCTTATAAAACAGCTTAAGCAAGTAAAAAGTGGGGCTATGAACTCACCTCAGTATGCAGCAATGCAAGACATTCACAAAGATCACAATTGGCATCAAGGAGTAAAGGCACAACGATGATATCAAAAGTAGAGCACAACGGCACTCGATCGGCACAACCTAGTATATGAATAATATGTCTCAGCACTAACCTTAAAGTGATTTGTAAAACAATACTCGTATTTGAAATGAAAATGTTTTATTTCAATGGCGTTTTGAGTTAAATAAAGTTTAAGACTCGTGTGGATCCGGGACGCTAAAATAAATAAAAGTCGGCAAACACGAATGGTATGAAGAAAGAATAACGACGGGAAAAGAGGAATTAAATGGAAGAAAAGAATCATAAGAAAGACAATTAGAAAATTATATAAATATCGACAGGGTTTATAAGTTATTAGTATATGATTAAATTATAAAAGATGTTATCGAAATTTGGGAATGACGCACCCATTTATAGGATATATCCAAGTCGTTATGACTTTTGATTACAAGTTTTATTATTACGCTTTATAAGTTTAATATATCTAATCGATCGATATTATACGAGTATATATTAGTTATTAGACTTATAGTCTATATCGATTATGTTTTACAAAAATAATTAACCAAAACAATACATCGCAAAACGAAAAAGAAATAATAAATAAATTATCAAAATAATAATAAAAGAAATATAAGACTCAAAGGTATTGGGCTTCGGCCCAATACTCAACTCACACATGTTGGGCTTACATTGGGCCTTCGGGTCCAAGTTATTAGTGTTAATCCGATATATGGGTTTATAAACCATTAGACAATTGCCGTGACTCGTTGAGTCACGGCTCGAGTCTATTCGAGCCAAAGGCTTTGGTTTTTGGCTATAAGCCAAACCAAATTCAATGTTATTATAAATTTTTACAATTTCCATTTTGAATCAATTTTAATATATGTTTGTGTGTGAAGTCTTTATTGTGGCTATGCCGTGACTCATTTGAGTCTCAGCTTTAGCCAATCCGAGCCAAAGGCTCACAATTAATTTGTACATAACCAAAATCTGATTTCCAATTTCAGAAATTAACACAACACAACCATGATTTAACATTCGAAACCCAACACAAACTCAAATCCGAATCCGAATCAAAAGTAGTAAACACAATGGGGACATATGGGTTATGCCGTGACTCTTTTGAGTCACGGCTTGAACCAACCGAGTCTACGAACTCTTAGACTAACAACAATTCAACCATAAACCACAAGGCTTGGCCGTGACTCAATGGAGTCACGGCTCGAACCATAATACGAGCCAATGGCTCTTGGTTCATACCACAGCCACACAACCAGCTCCAAAATTCACAACCAAAACCACAATACAACAAACAACAATCCTAATCAAACACCATCAACATTGCTACTGCCTTGACTCCTTCTACACAACCCAAAATCCAAACCACAATTCAACTCTATAACTCTACTGTCTATACTACTAAGCATCAACACAGGTCAAAATAATTGAATCCAACAACTCCAACACAACCGCAAACGAATAAACTTACAACGAAATCGAAACGAGAAATGAAATAAGATTACAACCAGATCAAAATAAAATAAATTAAAAAATAAATATAAACTGAATGAAATGAATAATAAATAAAATAAATAATAAACTGATAAATAAAATTAATAAAAAAAATAAAAGGTTTAAACCCTAAATCTAGGTCAACCCAGTTGTCGTGACTCAGTGAGTCACTGAGTCACGGTTAAAGCGTCCTACGAGCGCGAAGCTCATCGGCTTCAACCACCAGGGTATTCTCAGTCTCAACTCGGTCCAACGCTACACAATTTCAAATGAATCAGAAAAGAGTAAAATAACGAATAAATAATAAAAGAATTAAAATAAACACGATTATATACGATTTAACCCGAGTCAACACGAGTTGACTCGGTGAGTTACCTGACTTGGACTGAGTCATGGTGTCTACGGCGTTAACAACTTAGATCCACACGTTTTTAAATTAGATCAAAAGGTTTAAACATGTTTTATTAAATAATAATAGTATTCGAAATTAGGGTTTCGATTATAATAAAAAATAATAAGAGGTAGAGCGCGTGAAATACCTTACCGAAGAGAGAAAGGGATAGGGAAGCAACGGTAAAAAGGCGACGGTGGACCGTGGTGGCTAGTGGCGTTTGGCGGTGCTACACTCCTCGGATGGAGGTGAAACTTTCCAGAAATGATCAGCACAAGCTGATCTATCTATTGGTGTATGGGTTTTAGTTCGCCGAAAAATTTTTCGGCGGCGGACTTGGCCGGAAAAGGTGGTGGTGGCCGGAGTTTAGCTGGAGAAGAAAGGGAGACGGGGAGAGAGTTTGAGGTGAGTGTGTGTGTGTTTTTATTATAAAATAAAATTTTGGCCCTTTTATACTTGCTGAGGGGCCTAAGCTGGGCAAAACCAAACTTAAGGGGGCGCGGGTAAACCTTCTGGGTGGGGTATAAACTGCCAACTAGCAATACTTTTACTTGAATCATTGTGGGGCCCATTCGAGGTACCAAATGGACTTGCAAAATTATGAAACTTGCTCCATTGTTTCCGAAATAATTTTTCTGATAAAAACGAGTATAAATATGCATATCTTTCCAAAAATCAATTTATTTGGCAAATTCGATTCGTTTCGTGTTTTCTAGGTTGTGCTGACGTAATAAGGGACTAAGGTTCACGTTTCTCAAGATATCTCACGTTTCTCTAGTTCGAATAAATTCAAAAAAATTCAACTGCTAAGGTGATACAAAAATAAATATTTGGCTAGTAAGAATTTAGTTTGGAAAATTACTGGATGTTACAGCACATACATCATATTGGGAAATCCGTCCCGGATTTCAGTTTAACTTATCAGTTCTGGTTTCAAAGATGTTTAAAAGCTAAGGAAAGTCAAAATAATTCTTTTGGCTCGTAAAATAAATTTAAGAAATTTGTCGGTTGTTACATCACATACCCCTAAAAAGGAATCGCGTCCTCGCGATTTAGTTCAAGTTACCCGTCAGAACGGTGTTGGTGAAAAGGTGGTGGTACTAGTAACATGTTCGGGTCTCTCTGGACTGTTTTAAGGGTTTCTCTTTGCCTGTGGAAGAGTACCTGGATGGTCTACCCTAAGTTGTCTCCCTTCTGGTGATTTGGTGAAGTACAATGATCCCTGAAGTAAGTTTAATAGAGGAGGAAACAATTTAAGTCCTAACTACGCGATGTTTCACAATTTTTTCAATGTGGTCTCCTCTAAATATTCTCACGGTCTTAATCCAATGTATGGTCACTAGAGTTTAACTTGATACATCTAAGGTGGTAAAATGACGTGATGACTGGTCCTCAAGATTTTTGTTTCAAAATTGTATGTTTTCCTATTCAGAGGAATGGATAAAAATCTTGTTTGAAAATTTTATTTGAGTAGGTGTTTATACGAGTTTGATCAAAATAACTTTCCAAGTATTACAAATTTCTTTGTTGGGGAAATTTAATAGTTACATAAGGTACAGTTTCAAAAGTTTGGAAGTTTTGTAAAATGGGTTTCTAATCATAGTGTGGATAAGGTAATTTTTCGCAAAAAAATTGACGTTTGACATTTCTCACCAAAAGTTTTAGTAAGGTTTGACCAGAAGAATTTTAACTGTCAAAATAGGTATTTTAGAAAAGATATAACTACGGTCTTCAAGGTTGGCATAAAAGCATTTTAAGAAAGATCCTTAAAAGTAAGAATATCAAAGAGGAAAGACAGTTGAGCATGTACGTCCACCTATGTTTCTAAATATCCGAAGAAAAGATCTAGTTGCCAATGTTGAGCGGGGTTCAATGTTTAATATCAGGCGACGCTCAAAGGTGTAAGTATTCCAACTTGTTAAATGGTACTAAAAGGTGCCCTGGCCGAATTCGTTGCACTGGTGGTCTAAAAAGAAATAACTTGGTGCTAAGGGGTATCTTGACTTAAACGGTTGTATTAGTGACTTGAGAGGTCTGAATCAGCTCGATACTATGTTGAGAAAAGTCCTTCCTATTTACAAGGTGAGATCGGGTATCACTGGTTGCTAGGTAGACTAAGATCTTTCGGCATCCCGGTGTAGAAGTTGCGTTTCATAAAAGGAAGTCAGAGCTTTGCAATGAAGCGGTTTACATAAAATAAGGAGTTTCAAGTCTATGTCGTCTAGAACTCCCAGAGAGTAAAATGTCTTGAGAGTAATGGTATATTGACAATCTAATTCAACGCATGTACTACTAGTAAGGGAATCTAATTGCAGGGAACAAATGCGGCGACTTATTCAGTGATAAAACAATATCAAAGCTTGGTAGGTTGTTATCTATAGTCTCAGGCGAAAGTGTGGGGTCCACTTCTAAGGTTTTGATCTATTTTCAAAATGAAATATTGGTTATTCGGTTTTTGAAGTAATAGAATGAAAACACTTTTCATGGAGGTAATTGGTTCACTTGGTGGTTGTAAAATACTTTATAAAATAGTTTGTAGAATAGTTTATAGAATGATAGAGAACGACTTATTGTTTATAAAATGATAACCAAATCATAGTTAAGTTTGTGATATATTTGGAAGATAAAGATCGGGTTACACAATAACTTATGAGATGATTTGTAAGACAATGCACATATTATTGAGAAAATTATTTGTTATCTGTAAAATATCAGCAAAGTTGTGGTTTACTTATTGATTTGGTAACAAAACGGTTCGTCGGGTGATAGTAAAATGGTTTTGGGAAGTAATGGTGAAATACTCTGTAAGATAATAGTAACACAGTTTTGTTGTTTTCAAGTCAAACAGTGGCTAATTCAGCTCGCGGAGGAGTAAAATGGTTCATAAGGCTGTAGTAAAACTTGTAGAGTAATTGCAACATAGTTTACAAAATTTCCGTGAAGTTGTTCGTTAGTTTAGGAAATAGTAGTAAGGTAGCGAATCGGTTTATCTCTTAATATTAGGATAGCTGGTATAACAAGTTGTAAAACAATTTATAGAGTAGCAGGAAAAACAATTCATTATTTATAAAATAGTAGTAAAACCGCAGTTTGTGATATATTGGTAAATAGTAAATCGGTTTATAAAATAATTGGTGGAATGATGTTAAGAAATTGAATCATTGTTTATAAAATAGTGGTAAGATCAAACTTTTTGTTTTTTTTTTAGAATATAGTAGTAAAACATATTGTAGAATGACTGCAAAACGGTCGGTAAAATAATTGAAAACAGCTTGTATGTTAGATAGCGACACAGTCCTCTATGGACTAGATTTGTAATTACTAAATGCTCAAAATTGTGAAAATATAGAACGTAATTGAAGTATGATCGTTTGTAGAAGTTGAAATAGAACAATATTGCTTAAGTGCGTAATTAACCAAAAAGGGGATGAGTCAAAATATAAATTTTAAAAATGCAGTAAGTTGCGAATGTAAGTGTGACTAAGTTAAGCATGTACGAGGTTAAGGTAGTGATTTGAAACTATTTATATTGAGGCTACTGTGTCTTATTCTTGGTGATTATTAAAACAAAAGTTTTTGAAAAGTAAAACATGTTTCAAGATGTGTGAAAAGGATAACAGATGCTAATGCGAGTGCTATAGTTGACGACCTGCAGGTTATGGGCCTACGGTCAAAGTATAACGGTCTGAAATGGTCAATGGTCTTTCGAGGTAAATGGTTTATGATCCATGGTGTGAGCAAAATCTTAACTAACAGAATTCGGGTTATCTAAACCAGTATCAATTCCAAAACACGAATACTAGGGCGAACCTCGTTATCATGGTTAATACGGACAATTTTACATACCACCTAGGGCTAATGTTTTCTCATGAGTACTATTATTCCTTTACAGTCTTCAAGGTCTAATTCGTTCGAATAAACCATTAAGGTGTCCATTTCAAATGACAGGTTACTTCTTAAGGCAGCTAATGATGTCTGATGAAGCGAAAAGTGTACCGCTTTTAGGGGGTCATTTAAGCCCTAAATCGTATTTATTTGATCAAATATTGCCCTAAATCGTTCCTTTTGTCATTTTAGGTACTTTGGAGAAGAAATCTGGAAAAAGAAGCATTTTGGACGTTTTTGGAGCATAAAAGTGAAGAAAACGACAAAGTCTCAAAATCGGCTAGAAAAGTACCTGTGACGGCGTCAAGCACCATTGTGACGCCGTCAACCCTTGACGCGCCAGAGAGGATTTTGGATGATTAAAAGGGGACGGCGTCAAGAAGGCCATCAAGAAACCCTAACCGCGGCGAGGTGACGGCGTCAGCTCTATAACGTGACGCCGTCAGATCTGATTTTCTATATATATTCTCATAATTTTTAGTCATTACTGTGCAAATTTGTGAGGAGAAACCCTAAGACGATTTTTCTGCTACTTCTAAGGGTTTTATACCCTTGGATCTCCCATGTTCAATTGAAGATAAGTAATCAATTAATCATTCAATATGTCTATGTGTTGTTTGATTATATCTTGTTCTTGTCTTTTATTTAACATGCTAGGCTAGATTTATCTTGTGTTTGCTTAGATCTAATGAAACCTAACTATTGATTATTGGTTGTTGGTGTGTTATTAATTGTATTGGATGATTGTTTATCGATGTTAGGCTTAAGAAAACTGGCTAACCTCCTATACGGTAACTTGCTTGAACGTCTTAAGAAACATGAACCAATGCGTACTAAGGTTTTTATGGTTGTATTTAATGCATGAGCGAATTCTAGTGATCCCATGTTAGGAGCTTCTTAGCCGGCTCGACATAGGAGTGAAGTAGGAGCTTATAGAGTTGGGGAAGTACGTACGCCACCCCACGATTGGTATTAAGGAATACACCCGTCATCCACGCAATTAATACACACTAATCAACCGGTAAAAGATAGTTAGGGAGTAAGGAAATCTAAGTAAACACATTTCTCTCCATATAAGTTCCACAACCTTTTTATTTTCAGTTATTTTATTTTATTTGCAATTGTAGTTATTTGGGTTAGTTGACTAGCAACTAATTCCGCCCACTCCTTCAAACTCGAGATTTTACTTGCTTTTATAAAAAATATAAAAAATACAAAAAGAATCTTCCATCACCCTTAGACCTATTAGAGTAGTTTTTCAATCCTAACGACACTATTCCCCTAGAGAACGATCAATCCCTCGGTACTTGCCACTACACTATACTACATCGGTCAGGTACACTGCCTGGTGGGGATTGCAAGCCTCTTGAGATCCCTCGAGAGGTAAAACCTGTTGTAAGGTCGCAAAACCACGCATCAAGTTTTTGGCGCCGCTGCCGGGGAATAGTTATTGTTTAGGCTGAATTTTTATTTTATTAGATCTACTCACTAGATTCCTTTCTGGTGAAATTTTTATTTTATTTTTCTAGGTTTTCTTTAGTCTATCTTTTTTCTTCGTTTCTTTGTTCGTAACCATTACCATCCGACATTATGGAAGGTGGTAATATCCTCGATCCCAACAACCCACCACCACAACAATACCCACCTCCTATAGCCCGTACCTTAGGAGACTACTCCCGTCCTAGCCACCATGGCTATCGAAACACCATTGAGCTCACTCAAGGAGCCAATGTCACTCCCTTGCGATCCGACACCATCCGGTTGGTGCAAAGCGGATGCGCATTCCATGGACTTCGTTCCGAAGATCCTAATCAACATCTCAAGGACTTTCTCAAAATCGTTGATTCCATAGACCTTGATGTTGCCACTCGAGAGACGACCCGACTACGTCTCTTTCAATTCTCTCTGCGGGACCAAGCTAGTCAATGGCTAGAGCGTCTACCCGCAGGATCCATCACCTCTTGAGATGATCTCACCACTCGTTTCCTCGCTCAGTTTTTCCCACCAGGAAGAACTACCAAGCTAAGGAATGATATCTTGATGTTCCAACAACGTCAAGGCGAAACCCTCTACGAGGCATGGACTCGATTCAAGGACTTACTCCAAAAAGTCCCTCACCATGGCATAGAACTTTGGCTCCAAGTCCAAATCTTCTATGACCACATCAATCTCTCCACGAGGCAAACCATTGACCAATCGGCCGGTGGTAAGCTACGTGATCTAAGTGCGGAACAATCATGGGCTCTCCTGGAAGATCTTGCTCTTTATGACAACGAAAGTTGGAATGATCCCCGTGATTTGAATAAAACGGTCAAGGCAATATCTTTGCCTTCGAACAATTCAAGCACTTCCGACCGTAGGATCATAGAACTTGAAGACCAAGTCAAGTTTCTTATGAAATCCTACGAGGCTCCTAAACCTTCAAGCCAAGTGAACAAAATCACTTCTTCGTGTGAATTATGTAGTGGTCCCCACGACACTCGTGATTGCGTGGAACTCCCCGAACAAGCTTTTGCGGACTACGCATCCTCGCGTACCGACGGAGCGGGAGACAAGTGGTACACTTTCAAACCTGAGCCAAACCCCTACGGTGATTCATACAACCCCTCATGGAAAAATCACCCAAACCTTAGGTGGAAACAAAACCAAAACGCACAACAAACCAATTCTTCCAACCCACCTAATCGTTTTCAATCAAGCAGTTCATCCTCGAACCGTACTTTCAAGAACAATCCTTCCAACTATGGTAGTACCAATAACTTTGAAGAGTTGATGTCCAACTTCGTGACATCTCAAGAAGCTCGTTTAGCAAAGTTTGAAGCCGATTTCAAACAAAAACAAAGCGAGATGGCCAATAAGATTGACACTTTGTTGAAAGCCCTCAATGACCGAGAAATGGGAGCACTCCCTAGCAACACAGTTAAGAACCCGAAACTAAACGTCAACGCCATTTCATCGGTTTCGTCTCCTAGTTCTTGTCCACAATATTATTCGGTCAATTCCATGAGCTCGTGTTTCAAACAAACCCAAGTCGTTCAAAATGACCAAGAAGTTATGATATCCAACACTAAATTGGTCAAGAACATAGTTGAAACACCTCCCACTCAAAACCTTGACGAAGAATTCAAGGAGCTCCACCTTGAACGTCCGGTTATTGATGTATTAGCACGAGCCTCCTATTATAATGCCCTCTTAGAAAAATATGAGAAGAAGCTCAAGTTAGGTGACAAAGGGACCGCCTTCGTTCAAAACAAACTACCTAAGAAGTTAGATGATCCGGGCTTATTTGTTCTACCTTGCAAGATCGGTAATTCGGAGGCTTATGACACATTAGCCGATCTTGGATCAAGCCTTAACCTACTTCCGTTACCTCTCCACACCTCTCTAAAACTAGGGAAACTTGAAGAAACTGAGGTAATAATAGGCTTAGCAGATGGAAGTGTTGCTTACCCGGTTGGAGTAGTCAAGGACGTGTTAGTACACATAGGAAAACTAACCATTTTAGTCGATTTCCACGTCCTTGATATGGTTAGCGACCCTACATGCCCCTTGTTGATAGGTAGAGGATTTTTGGCGACCGCTAGTGCTATGATTGATTGTAAGGAATCTAAGATAGCGGTAGGAGAAGGTGATACTTGGTCAGTCTATGATGTGAAGAAACATGCCTATGATACTAGTGAGAAACCAACACCCCATTGGTTAGAATTAAATAGGGGACCATCTAGATATGGACCCTGGATCGATAGAGACTTCATAGGACCCCAACGCCCATTTTACCTAGAAGAGGACTTTGTGAGCCGAACACATACGGAAGAACAACTCTTGGCTAGGGACACCGAATTGGATCCATTTGAAGACCCTCTAGTTTTTAGGAAGATGATTGATTTCCTAGGAGTTTTGCCAATTAACCTAGGGATGAATAGGTGGACATGTGAAGACAATGATCATAAGTGGGATTGGGACAAACCACCCAAAGATGGAGATGGGTCATGACATATTAAGATGACATTGTATGACTCGGATGGAGAGAGGTTTGAAATGATATATCGTACTATGCGGACCAATAGAAAACTTCAATCCAAGCTTAACCCTAAAGATGTCCTCGATGACGATCTCACTTACATAGGTTAAAAGGACTTTGAGTCTAGCTACAAGACTCGTTAATAAAGAAAAGCGCTTCTTGGGAGGCAACCCAAGCTTTATTTGCTTTGTGTGTTTATTTATTTGTTTGTTTGATTTTATTTGCTTCCGTATGTATGTTTAATTTTTATTATTATTGATTCATGTTTGAAACTAAATTGTGAAAATGCTTTATCTTGTTTTTAACTTCGTCTTAACTACATATAAAGGTATTTTGCAAAAGATAAGTGTAAGGAAAATCCAAATCGGTTTATTAGAACAAATGAACATGAATCATAACAATATTAAATTAACATACATATTAGTAATTGTTTGAGTCAAATGCTTGTATCGAGTCATAATGATATTTTGCAGGATTTCCAGGAAATAAGGATTGAGTTTTTCCAGAAATTTTCCGGAAACTTAACATGAAAAATCTGTCAGATCACTTTTGACGGCGTCAGACCCCAGTCTGACGGCGTCAGGAACAGTTTTCTGGAATTTTTTTTTTTGAAGGCTTTGTTTTTCTTCCGGAATCATAAAATGCTTTATTAAATCTCTAACTTATAAACTCCAGGAATCTGCAAAATAATCATTCCACAAGCATTATATCCTTATACATATTTATCCCGCCGATGTTATGCAGGTTTTCGTGTTTGTTTTCTCAGGTTTAACAGGTTATTTTGGACAAGGAGATGTATGTGGAATCTAGCTTTTGGCGCTGCTTTAATCTTGAAGTTTCAACATTACCTTGGAAGAAGATCTAACCATGTTACCTCTTTATCCACCGAGCGAATCAGGGGAGTATTTGATTTCATTCTTTTACCTTATTTACTTTTACATCTTGTTATTTGAACATTGGGGACAATGTTCATCTTAAGTGTAAGGGGGGGGGGGGGTAAAGTACGATACCTTAGAGAATGCTATTATGCTTGATTTTTCGTTTGTTTAATGGTAGATGTGTAATAAAACTGAGAGAAATACCTGTTAAGGCAATTTTAGTGCCAAATTTAAATTTTTTTACAACATATAGGAGTGAAACTTTGGTCTTAATGAGCGTCTCACGGATAGGAGTTATATGACTAGCACAAAACCGTACCACTAAAAAAAATTTCCACCCCCAAATATGTGAGGTTCGCCCCTAGAATTGGTAGGAAAAGCATTTATGCTATGATGTGTGTACCGGTAGCACTTAGATTCTAGAACTTGCGTTAGGACCATTCCGAGGCCACAAGTGAGACTACATTCGTGTAGTTAGATTTACTACATGATAAGAGGCATTAGGATTAACCCATTGTTTTACACCTGTGTTTTTGTTATAATTACATTGGCTACATTGGTCAAGTAATTCTCCCAAACCCTTTGCGTTGTACTCATTTTTAGTACACGATACCCCTAGTACACCCCTCAGAGCCTATCTTTTCGTTTCTAACTTTAAGCATTTTACTTAAAGTAAGAATTTGTTTACACCCCACTTAAATGTACACCCAAATCGCCTTAGCCTACCTTGTATGCACTCATTTTTAGTGCATTATTGTGACAACATTTGTTTAAACCCCAAGTTAATTATCTAATTGATTACATGGTTGCTAAGTCGAGTCATATCCTTGTACATATTTTTTTGGGACGATTGGGACTCATGGGTAAAGTACTAGTGTAATGGAGTAATGGGGAAGAACAACATTATTACCCCCATATGTGCTAAATATTTTAAAAGTACTCCAAGTGTTTCGATTATCTTAATTCGAGTCATTAGAATAGTTAATTGTAAAGTTATGTAAAAGTTCAAGTGTAAGGGGGATACAACCCCCCTACGATGTATTATTTTGGATGGTAGGGCAAGAGTGTATGCAAAAAAAAAAAAAAAAAAAAAAGTAGAAAAAAACATACGGACTACCATCCCGTTTCATTTTATGTTTATTTTATCTTTTTGTTATTTTTTTTCATTAGCTTAAGTCGAGTCTAGTCTTGGCTTAGCAACGCCATATTGTACATGTAATTAATCAAGATCTTTAACTCGCCACCAGTAAAATATCCTTTATCCAACAAAACCGTGTTTATCATATCCCTACACCTAACGTTATAACCCGTTTAAAAGCCCTCTTTGATAGTTTATCTTAGGTGCTTACGCCTAGTGGAGGAGGGTTTTGATCCTTTCCCAAGCCTATGGTAATCTATTTGCTATGACAGGTAGTGAGAGATATTATTCATTTTCATTTATGAGATATACTTTTATGACACCTGAGAGATGTGAGTATTTAAACACTACTTGTGAGGTGCTAGTCTGTAATCTCCGTGCTTATTATGATTAAAGTGGAACGACTATTTGTTGTAATTACTTTTATATTAGCGTTAAATGACCCCTAACTTGTATTTTGATTAGAATAAAAGCGCATTTGCTTGAGGACAAGCAAATCTCAAGTGTAAGGGTATTTGATGAAGCGAAAAGTGTACCGCTTTTAGGGGGTCATTTAAGCCCTAAATCGTATTTATTTGATCAAATATTGCCCTAAATCGTTCCTTTTGCCATTTTAGGTACTTTGGAGAAGAAATCTGAAAAATGAAGCATTTTGGACGTTTTTGGAGCATAAAAGTGAAGAAAACGACAAAGTCTCAAAATCGGCTGGAAAAGTACCTGTGACGGCGTCAAGCACCATTGTGACGCCGTCAACCCTTGACGCGCCAGAGAGGATTTTGGATGATTAAAAGGGGACGGCGTCAAGAAGGCCATCAAGAAACCCTAACCGCGGCGAGGTGGACGGCGTCAGCTCTATAACGTGACGCCGTCAGATCTGATTTTCTATATATATTCTCATAATTTTTAGTCATTACTGTGCAACTTTGTGAGGAGAAACCCTAAGACGATTTTTCTGCTACTTTTAAGGGTTTTATACCCTTGGATCTCCCATGTTCAATTGAAGATAAGTAATCAATTAATCATTCAATATGTCTATGTGTTGTTTGATTATATCTTGTTCTTGTCTTTTATTTAACATGCTAGGCTAGATTTATCTTGTGTTTGCTTAGATCTAATGAAACCTAACTATTGATTATTGGTTGTTGGTGTGTTATTAATTGTATTGGATGATTGTTTATCGATGTTAGGCTTAAGAAAACTGGCTAACCTCCTATACGGTAACTTACTTGAACGTCTTAAGAAACATGAACCAATGCGTACTAAGGTTTTTATGGTTGTATTTAATGCATGAGTGAATTCTAGTGATCCCATGTTAGGAGCTTCTTAGCCGGCTCGACATAGGAGTGAAGTAGGAGCTTATAGAGTTGGGGAAGTACGTACGCCACCCCACGATTGGTATTAAGGAATACACCCGTCATCCACGCAATTAATACACACTAATCAACCGGTAAAAGATAGTTAGGGAGTAAGGAAATCTAAGTAAACACATTTCTCTCCATATAAGTTCCACAACCTTTTTATTTTCAGTTATTTTATTTTATTTGCAATTGTAGTTATTTGGGTTAGTTGACTAGCAACTAATTCCGCCCACTCCTTCAAACCCGAGATTTTACTTGCTTTTATAAAAAATATAAAAAATACAAAAAGAATCTTCCCTCACCCTTAGACTTATTAGAGTAGTTTTTCAATCCTAACGACACTATTCCCCTAGAGAACGATCAATCCCTCGGTTCTTGCCACTACACTATACTACATCGGTCAGGTACACTGCCTGGTGGGGATTGCAAGCCTCTTGAGATCCCTCGAGAGGTAAAACCTGTTGTAAGGTCGCAAAACCACACATCAATGTTGCCCGACTCATCGGCTTATTTTGCGGTGTACTCGAGCTTTCTTACAAGTTGAGAGGCAGGGGAAAACGTGATATGTGACCTAATGGGCTAAGGTAATACTAGAGTGATAATGTCTTCCAGAAAAAGGGCTTTCGAGTAGTATTCCTAAATAGTGTCTCCAAAATAATACTTTCAAATAGCGTGTCTCAAAATGGTGTGTTCCAACTAGTGTATCCAAAACAGTTCTCAAAATAGTATACCAGTAGTGTATCCAAAACAGCTCCTAAAACATTATATCAATGCGTCACGTCTTCAAGGTAGTGTAACTAGAGTTAACCGTCCAAAATAGTATTCGAAATGGTATGTCAGAATAGCTATGTCAAAATAGCGTTCATAGAATAACGTATCTAAAATAGTCTTTCCCGAAATAACGCTTTCCAAAATATCGTATCAATTTATATATACGTTTTGTAAAATACTTATCGCAGTTCATTGTTTCATAAAGGGGTAATAAGGTAGACTACTAGTATCCTCGAGCGATAAGTGAAAGGTTAGGTATCCTTTCTAAAAGTAGGGGCTCGGGTTGCTATATAAGTTCCTAAAGCTTCTATTGAGTTACAAATCGACCTATTGTAAGTTTCCTAGGTTTTGCCAAAGATTCATTAGTTAATTCGTTATTTACTTCCATCAAGTGGTTTACCCTACAAGTGCTATGGAAGAGTCATTCTTAGACGACTAGTGATCTAACTCGGTTCATTCATTGAGTGTAAGGCTTAGGGTAGCGATGACTGTAATATAACCAGAAACAAAACAAGGCTAAAGAAGCAAAATCAAATCCACAATGATATACAGAAATCAAGAAATCACGCAATCCAAATTCAAATAAAGCCAAAACCAAGTACTAGAATAAACTCAAAATGTGCTTATTATGATATCGGACGAGTTAAAATAAACAGCTCGAATTCAAAACAGCGACCAATCGAGTCTCACCTGACCCAGGGCGAACGTTATCTGACGGCGACGAACAATTATTCCATATAAGCGGAGAGATACAGCGGTGCCAGAAGTATTATAGTTCATGAGATGTTGTAATTGTTGGGATTTAAGATGCTGCTGCTTCATACTGCTCAAAGTTCTTAAAGGAAAATATACCAAGTATGATTCTGCTGCTGGGCTAAATCATTCTACTGCTGGTATATTCATTCTACTGCTGGGTTTCTGAGACGATTGAAGAAATAAGATAAGTATGATTCTGTTGCTAGACTACGAAGATTCTACTGCTAGAGTAAATCATTCTACTGCTTATTAGATAAACGTGTATAGTTTGTTAGATAATTATGGTAATGATACGAATAGATATTATCTTGTATAGAAAGTCTTTGTAACCGACTAGGACTCCTTAAGTCTATAAAAGGAGGATCTAGGGTTAGGGTTATTATACGTATTATTGTTAGTTCGATTCACTTCAAGGTTATTGTAACCCTGTTACTTTTGAGTAACAGTATTTAATATATTGAGGTGATAGTTGAGAGAATTCTTGTGTGTTCGATTCATAATTCTTCTTAAGATTAAGTATTAGTTTCCGCATAATACTTAATAGATCATTCAAGAACAGTTTCTATACCTATTGTCTTAGATCTACATCTAAGGTAATTAACAAGATCGTTAGCTCAACTGGGATCAACAGTAATGCCAGTGTGTCGTGTGTGTGGGTAAACCTTCATAATATGTGGTGTTCGTGCACATATGCAAAACTTTTACCATTCCCAAAATAGAAAGTCAACCCGAAACATAATCCTGTTATAACTATCCCTAGTATCGCAAAATTCATTTCTGAGACATAGGTGATCAGGCCATGTCCCTACTATCCTTGGTTGATTATAGGTGATCAGTCTACTTTCAACCGAGGATCAATGAGTTTCGAGATACTCAATTTAGTTATACTAGTACTATGTTCCTTACTTTAGAATCGTTTTAAAACCACAACAGGTGTCCAAACTCGAAATCAAATAATGTGGTTACGCAAGGAATTCAAATAGCAATGCACACATCACATCAATTGTATAATCACATGCGAGGCATCGGCTTGGCAGGCAGGCACGTGACGGTCATAGGATTTGAGTTTTCGTAAAAATGGTTATAGTCTAGGTTTTCGAAAATCCCAATTCCTGAAAATACCCAGTTCTCTATAACATGTGGCTCTGATACCATCTGTAACACCCCGAAATCGAATCAGCGGAAACATACGGGTCGGGGGTGTTATTGAATAGTTATCACAATCACAAGGTACAAAGAACAGTTTTACTTAAACCATTTTAGAAGAAATTTCATAATTTAAAACATCCAATTTACATTATTTAAAATAGTGCGGAAAATAAAGTTTCATAAAAGGGTTTAGAGTGGTCCCAAATAGTTTTCTGAGTCTTCTACGACCATTTCATGCCCTTCGCCAAGCTCTTCCAAAGGTAAGATATGCAACGAAAATGATTTAACACCGGAGATAAAACATACTAAAAATCAACACAAAGGTTGAGTGAATTCATAGGTTTAAATAAAATATTTGATCACAATGTTTCAAGTTTCCAAGAAAGCTGGCTACGTTGTTATACGCCCGGAAGTTCATATGTAACCACTGCACTAAGCTCATGACACACAAGGCGTTAACCGGCACCAGTAACTCTGGCGTAAGTCGACAGTAACCGCGGAATTTCATAATCATAATAGTTGCCCCCAAAGCCAGGTATCTTGCCAAGTACCTAGTTAACTCAACTATAGCACACCCATGTTGCCTACCCGGTCAACAGGGGTGGGATGGTCAAATCCTATAGGCCTATATACTATAATCGCGCTCACCCGCAGGTGATTAATGGTTCATGATCGAGGGACTTGCATTTGGCAAGGAAGGTACTTAGTGCTTATCAGGTGGTTCGCAAAGTGGCTACTGCTTCACTCACAGTACCAGAAAAGTATAAATGTTGTTTCAGCTCAAATAAAGTTTTAGATAGCAGAAAACATAGTTTTCAGCTCAAAGTATAGTTTTCAACAATTGTGATCATAGTCAAAACAGTAGCATGTATCTCACCCCAAGTAGCTTATAAAACAGCTTAAGCAAGTAAAAAGTGGGGCTATGAACTCACCTCAGTATGCAGCAATGCAAGACATTCACAAAGATCACAACTGGCATCAAGGAGTAAAGGCACAACGATGATATCAAAAGTAGAGCACAACGGCACTCGATCGGCACAACCTAGTATATGAATAATATGTCTCAGCACTAACCTTAAAGTGATTTGTAAAACAATACTCGTATTTGAAATGAAAATGTTTTATTTCAATGGCGTTTTGAGTTAAATAAAGTTTAAGACTCGTGTGGATCCGGGACGTTAAAATAAATAAAAGTCGGCAAACACGAACGGTACGAAGAAAGAATAACGACGGGAAAAGAGGAATTAAAAGGAAGAAAAGAATCATAAGAAAGACAATCAGAAAATTACATAAATATCGACAGGGTTTATAAGTTATTAGTATATGATTAAATTATAAAAGATGTTATCGAAATTTGGGCATGACGCACCCGTTTATAGGATATATCCAAGTCGTTATGACTTTTGATTACAAGTTTTATCATTATGCTTTATAAGTTTAATAAATCTAATCGATCGATATTATACGAGTATATATTAGTTATTAGACTTATAATCTATAACGATTATGTTTCGCAAAAATAATTAACCAAAACAATACATTGCAAAATGAAAAGAAATAATAGATAAATTATCAAAATAATAATAAAAGAAATATAAGACTCAAAGGTATTGGGCTTCGGCCCAATACTCAACTCACACATGTTGGGCTTACATTGGGCCTTCGGGTCCAAGTTATTAGTGTTAATCCGATATATGGGTTTATAAACCATTATACAATTGCCGTAACTCGTTGAGTCACGGCTCGAGTCTATTCGAGCCAAAGGCTTTGGTTTTTCGCTATGAGCCAAACCAAATTCAATGTTATTATAATTTTTTACAATTACCGTTTTGAATCAATTTTAATATATGTTTGTATGTCAAGTCTTTATTGTGGCTATGCCGTGACTCATTTGAGTCACGGCTTTAGCCAATCCGATCCAAAGGCTCACAATTAATTTGTACATAACCAAAATCTGATTTCCAATTTCAAAAATTAACACAACACAACCATGATTTAACATTCGAAACCCAACACAAACACAAATCCGAATCCGAATCAAAAGTAGTAAACACAATGGGGACATGTGGGTTATGCCGTGACTCTTTTGAGTCACGGCTTAAACCAACCGAGTCTACGGACTCTTGGACTAGCAACAATTCAACCATAAACCACAAGGCTTGGCCATGACTCAATGGAGTCACGGCTCGAACCATAATACGAGCCAATTGCTCTTGGTTCATACCACAGCCACACAACTAGCTCCAAAATTCACAACCAAAACCACAATACAACAAACAACAATCCTAATCAAACACCGTCAACACTGCTACTGCCTTGACTCCTTCTACACAACCCAAAATCCAAACCACAATTCAACTCTATAACTCTACTGTCTATACTACTCAGCATCAACACAGCCCAAAATAATTAAATCCAACAACTCCAACACAACCGCAAACGAATAAACTTACAACCAAATCGAAAAGAATAACGAAATAAGATTACAAAACCAGATCAAAATAAAATAAATTAAAAAATAAATATAAACTGAATGAAATAAATAATAAATAAAATAAATAATAAACTGATAAATAAAATTAATAAAAAAAAATAAAAGGTTTAAACCCTAAATCTAGGTCAACCCAGTTGTCGTGACTCAGTGAGTCACTGAGTCACGGTTAAAGCGTCCTACGAGCGCAAAGCTCCTCGGCTTCAACCACAAGGGTATTCTCAGTCTCAACTCGGTCCAACGCTACACAGTTTCAAATGAATCAGAAAAGAGTAAAATAACGAATAAATAATAAAAGAATTAAAATAAACATGATTATATACGATTTAACCCGTGTCAACACGAGTTGACTCGGTGAGTTACCTGACTCGGACTGAGTCATGGTGTCTACGGCGTTAACAACTTAGATCCACGCGTTTTTAAATTAGATCGAAAGGTTTAAACATGTTTTATTAAATAATAATAGTATTCGAAATTAGGGTTTCGATTATAATAAAAAATAATAAGAGGTAGAGCGCGTGAAATACCTTACCGAAGAGAGAAAGGGATGGGGAAGCTACGGTAAAAAGGCGGCGGTGGACCGTGGTGGAGGTGGTGGCGTTTGGCGGTGCTACACTCCTCGGATGGAGGTGAAACTTTCCAGAAATGATCAGCACAAGCTGATCTATCTATTGGTGTATGGGTTTTAGTTCGCCGAAAAATTTTCCGGCGGCGGAGTTGGCCGGAAAAGGTGGTGGTGGCCGGAGTTTCGCCGGAGAAGAAAGGGAGTCGGGGAGAGAGTTTGAGGTGAGTGTGTGTGTGATATTATTATAAAATAAAATTTTGGCCCTTTTATACTTGCTGAGGGGCCTAAGCTGTGCAAAACCAAACTTAAGGGGGCACGGGTAAACCTTCTGGGCGGGGTATAAACTGCCAACTAGCAATACTTTTACTTGAATCATTGTGGGGCACATTCGAGGTACCAAACGGACTCGAAAAATTATGAAACTTGCGCCATTGTTTCCGAAATAATCTTTCTGATAAAAACGAGTATAAATATGCATATCTTTCCAAAAATCAATTTATTTGGCAAATTCGATTCGTTTCGCGTTTTCTATGTTGTGCTGGCATAATAAGGGACTAAGGTTCACGTTTATCAAGATATCTCGCGTTTCTCAAGTTCCAATAAATTCAAAAAAATTCAACTGCTAAGGTGATACAAAAATAAATATTTGGCTAGTAAGAATTTAGTTTGGAAAATTACCGGATGTTACACGGATCTACGAAAGAGTTACAAACAGATTCAGATGAGCAAAAACTCTGGACTACAAGGTAATATATCTAATGTGTTTACCTTGTGATTGAACCAGGGAGGAAAACTTGTTTCCACGGTATTGTTAGAAAATTCATTGCAAAAGTTCATGATATTAGAATAAGTCATCAAAAACAAATAACTTAGGAAAAAAAGGGTTCTTCAAAATATAAAAAAGAAGAAACATACTCTTTGTACGCCTGGATGTCTGCGTATTTTAGGACTGTTGTTAAGTACAAACCATACAACTGCCTGCATAACATCTGGCTCCATCCGAGTATCTACATCTCTACCCACCGGTTTGCATACTGACTGGAACACCTGGAATTTACCTAGTTGTTCAGGTGCACCTTCGTCATTTCTGTCAGGATGATTAAATCTCGTCTCAACATCCTTAAGATAACGCGAGCAGAAAGTTAATGCTTCTTCTGTAACATAACCCTCCGCTATAGAACCTTCAGGCCTGGCTTTATTTTGGACATAATTTTTCAGCTTCTTCATGTATCTTTCAAATGGATACATCCACCTGTAGTAAACAGGGCCACCTAGAATAGCCTCTTCGGGTAAATGTATAACCAAATGAATCATTATGTCAAAAAAAGCAGGAGGAAATATTTGCTCTAAATTAATCATAACATCGATCATTTGTTTTTTAGCTTTCTCCATGTCCTGCTGCATCAAATTTCGAGCACAAATCTACTTAAAGAATAAGCAAAGCTCGATTAATGGGGGTGAAATGTCTTTGGGTAAGTATTGCTAAACTCCATAAGGAAGTAACCGATGCATCATTATATGACAGTCATGAGATTTTAGGCCCGTTATGTTGTTATTGTCAGCGATCACTTTTTTCTTGAAGTTGGATCCAAACCCATCGGGTAGTCTAACTCCTTTGATGAATTTACAAAACCGTTTTCTGTTTTCTGGTGTGAAAGAGTACTTTGGATGAGGCTTATCGAACTTCCCGTTTCCTTTATCAACGAGCCACAACTCCTTTCGAACTCCCAAAGTTTTCAAGTCTTACCTTGCCTTTAGCGTGTCTTTGGATTTGTCGTTCATTAACAAGGTATTCAGCACACTCTCAAACACGTTCTTTTCAATGCGCATGACATCGAGATTGTGTTTTAGTTGAAGAACGGGCCAATACTCCAGTTCGTAGAAGATAGAACGCTTACTCCAATTCAATTCGATTTCTCGATTAGGTTTAGGGTTAGTTTTAACAATAGGTGGATGTTTCCCCGAGACACGTTTAAAGACTTTACTAATTTGAATCATGATTTCTTCATTGGTAAAGTCTCTAGGAGGATGCTTCTTTTCAGGTTTACCATGGAATTCCTTATGTTTCCTCCTTATTGGATGGTTTACGTGTAAGAATCTTCTATAACCAACATAAGCGATTTTATGCACCTATTGGTAAAGTCTCTAGTAGTCTCTAGTAGTCTCTAGGAGGATACTCGAGTTCGTAGAAGATAGAATGCTTACTCCAATTCAATTCGATTTCTCGATTAGGTTTAGGGTTAGTTTTAACAATAGGTGGATGTTTCCCCGAGACACGTTTAAAGACTTTACTAATTTGAATCATGATTTCTTCATTGGTAAAGTCTCTAGGAGGATGCTTCTTTTCAGGTTTACCATGGAATTCCTTATGTTTCCTCCTTATTGGATGGTTTACGTGTATGAATCTTCTATAACCAACATAAGCGATTTTATGCTTCACAGGAAGCGATGGAGTGTCTTGATTACATGTTGGGCATGCATAGTAGCCTTGTCCACTCCACCCAGACAAACTACTTCGAGCTGGAAAGTCATTTATGGTCCATAAAACCGCCGCCTTCATGTTGAAATGAGTACCCGTAGAAGCGTCTAAATTCCGCACACCTTTCCATAACTCTTGGAGTTCTTTGATCAAAGGCTGCAAAAAAACATCAATGTCCTTTGCAGGTGATTTAGGGCCGGGAATTAACATCGTCAACATTAAAGAAGTCTCTTTCATACACATCCACGGGGGTGTGTTGTATGCTATGAATATGACTGGCCACATGCTGTAACTTTGACTCATGTTTCTAAACGGATTGAAACCATCAGTAGCCAACTCTAATCGGACGTTTCTAGGGTCACTAGAAAACTCGGGTTTCATTATGTCAAAAAATTTTCATGCTCTACCATCACACAGGTGATTCATCTTACCGTTTTCCTTAGACTGTCCAGTAGCATGCCAAGTCATCCACTTTGCGATGTGTTTTGTGTTGAACATACGTTGTAGTCTAGGTTTTAACGGAAAGTAACGCAACACCTTGTTGGCAACTTTCTTCCCCTTTTTCTTTAGGTTTTTCCATCTACTCGCGTTGTAGATTGGACAATTATTCAGACTTTTGTTCTCATCTGATCCCCAAAATAAAAAACAATCATTTATACAAGCATGGATCGATTCGTATCCTAACCCGATATCTTTGTATGTCTTCTTGATTTCATAGTATGACGGTGGGAAGTTGAATCCATTCTTAGGGGGACATGCCTTTTGCAAAAGAGCTAGAATCATGTTAAACCCTTTATCAGGTATTTTACATAAGACCTTGATGTGCGAAAGCTCTGACGTAAAGTTCAGTGCAGTCATATCACAACATGGACCCAACATTTGGGTGGACCTAGCAAGTAACTCTTTGTACTTGTTATTAATGCTAGGACCCATTGTTTGAGCTGGTTGAGAACCTGTTGTTTAAGCTGGTTGAGAACCTGTTGTTTGAGATGGTGGAGTTGGGTCATTATTTGCAGAAATATCTTGGAAGAATTCATCCATGTCAATGTGTTCAAGTGAAGGTGGTTGTGGTGTGGTGTTTACTACGGGTGGAGGAAACGGTTCACCGTGATATTTCCAAGTGGTATAATTTTTGTCAAACCCGTATTGTGATATGTGTGACTCAAGAGTTTTGAGCGTAACCAATTTATTCCAAGCGTTACCACAACGAACACATGGGCAAAGAATCTTTTTTGTGATATGGTGTAACAATGGCTCACAACGCGCGACGAATGCAAAAAGACCATCTAAAAACTCATGGGAATTACGGTTGGATATAGTGGTCCAACTCTTATCAATTGTCATGACTGCGTTGCAAAAAAACACAATCAAATAAATGAATATATATATATATATATATATATATATATATATATATATATATATATATATATATATATATATATATATATATATATATATATATATATATATATATATATATATATATACATATGCAAATAAACACATTCAAACATGAAAAGGCGTAATTATGAACTGTTTTGATTACCTAGTGCAACTATGGAAGGCAATCCTAACCCACTCTTTGAATGTCTCGTCTCATATATGAATGCGTATAACCAATTTACTATTTGAAAAAAATTCGGCAGCATTTCCCCTCAACTCCCCAAATATGTGCATTAAAGACATATTCGTAGGAGTGAAAGGGAAATACAGTCGAATTTCTCTCAAATAGTAAAACAGTTATACGCATCCATATCCTAAATGAGACAAAACATTAAAAAGTAGTCCCAAACAGGGTGCTTTCTGAAATTAATTTCTAATAAATTAATTTCGGACGGGTTTTCTATAGGATGATTAATTCCAGATGGGGGTTGTCCGAAATTAATCACTAAAATCCTAAAAAAAGTCACATAAGTTTAACAATCACAATATCATACTAACCAAACGGCATATTCACAATATCATACTAACCAAACGCATATTACAAACCAAACGGCATATTCACAATATCATACTAACCAAACGCATATTACTAACCAAACAGCATATTCACAATATCATACTAACCAAACGCATATTACTAACCAAATGACATATTCACAATATCATACTAACCAAACGCATATTACTAACCAAACGACATATTCACAATATCATACTAACTAAACGCAACCATCAAAGTAATTAAATTATATACCTAGTTCACGGTTGAAATAAAGGAAGAGAAGAAAAGAGAAAAAGAGGAAAAGAGGTGGAGCTGTTGTCCCGACTCTCCCGGCTGTCCCGCGGCTGTGGTGCTACTGCTGTCCTGACTCTCCCGGCTGTCCCGCGACAAACACGTAAAAAAAACAACCTAAATTAAACAACCAAACTAAAAGTAACCAAATTAATTAATAAAAACTTTTGACGGCGACATTGTCGTCCCAAAACACATTAACACAATAAAAAAAACACCTTTAACAAACATAAACACAAACAATGCGGTTGTGGTGCTACTGCTGCTGGCGGTGGTGGCTAATACGGCTGTCATGGTGGTTGTGGTGCCATCTAACAAACACAAACACAACAAACAACAAACAAATATTAACAAACAAAAATTAAAAAAAAAAATAATATATAAATTAACACACAAAAATTAAAAGAAAAAACATTCCTTTAAAACAATACAGCTGTGCACAATGGTGTTGAAGGTGGTGGTGTTGCTACTGCTGTTGCCTTTGAATGTGGTGTTGAAGGTGGTGGTGTTGAAGGTTATGGTGTTGAAGGTGGTGGTGTCAATCGATCGATTGAAGAAGCAGTTGGTTTTTTTTTTTTTGGATAAGAGTTAGAAAAAAATGAATTAAGCAGATCTGGTGGTATACCTCAATAATTGATAAAATTGTCGTCCCTAAGTGTGGCGGGCTAATAAAAAAATTTGTCGGGCCGTTTAATTTTCGAGGAATTTTTTGGTGAAAAAAAGGGACGACAATGTCGTCCCTTTCTGTTTTTTTTTCCTTTATCTTTATCTTTATCTTTATCTTATGTATATTAAAAATGATTTAAATTATTTAATTAATATTAAATAAATTAAAAATGATTTAAATTAGTTATAAATTATTAAAATAATTTAAAAATTATTTAAATTAGTTTTAAATTTTTTAAAATAATTTCGATCCCGAGAACCTGCTCCCGATTGGTTAAATTTTTTTGAAAAGGTGCGGCTAGGGTTTTTAGAGTGAGAGAAAAAAGAGATAAAAACTGAAACTCAATATCACGCATGTTAAGTAGGAGCGGTTTTGAAAGAGATAAAAACTGAATATTAAGAATGTCATTAATAGTCGATATCACCACCTAGAAACTCATCCGCTGTGAAGATATCGAGCCTTTGTCTCGTTGCGGTAAAAGGTCCTCCTGGTCTAGGACCATCATTTGTTCCTCCTTCCTGTTCCATCCCCAATTACTCCCTTTATCAGTAGTCTGTTCATTTGACCCTTCAGTCCGATCAACATCCATTTCATCAATATTCAGATCTAAACCGTCTTCAAATACAGGTTTAGAACCGGATTCGAGCTCAGGAGATCCCGCTTCCATGTAATTATCCTCTAGTTCATAATAGTCGAGATCACCACCTTTACATAATTCTCAACACATTTAATGTACGAGAAGTCTTCTTCACGAATGAGTCGATATGATACCGTTATACATGAGATGTTAAACGAATGAGTCGATATGATACCGTTATACATGAGATGTTAAACAAACGAATGAGTCGATATGATAACACAACAAACAACAACTACAACATTTTATTAAACAACAACAATAACACAACAAACAACAACAACAACAACAACAATAACACAACAAACAACAAAAACAACAATAACACAACAAACAACAAAAACAACAACAACAACACTACTACATATGAAGATTTTCCATGTCACCTAACAGCTCATGGAGTATTGCATCCGACTGACATGCGTGGTCGTGTTCGTCGGGATTCCTTGCCATTTCAAGTCTTGCCTCCAGCATCCTTACTCTTGTCTCTAGCACCTGTTTTTGTGATTCCAGCATGTTTATCCTAAGATCTTTGGCATTACAGTTTGAGCACTCTGTTGGTGCAGATCTAGAACCTTGAGATGTTGAAGCAGAAGAGATTACTCGTAACCGGTCATCAAATTTACTCTTCCACATAAAATATCCACATCCATGATCATTTTCTCTTGGCTGTTACATAAATAAGGAAATATTATGATTGTTTGTATATTTACATAAATAAGAAATGTATGATTGTTCACCTTCGAAAGAGGACATGCATAATATTCCCATCCAAATGTATCTTTTTTATGTGATTTTCTTAGTTTTATATTTCCTGTTCCGCAAGAACACATAAAAGGATTATATCGCTGCATCTCAGGTTTTGAAATTGGTGTGAAGATAAGAGGTTGTGAGGTTGAGTGGTTTTGAGGATAAGAGTGTATATAATGTGTTTGTGAGGATAGAGCAGATATTTTATACAAACGTTTTGGTGGGAAATTTTGGCGCCAATATTTTGGTGGGAAGTTTTAGTGGGAAGTGTTTTGGCGGGAAGTGTTTGGTGGGAAGTTTGATAACAGAAGGAAAATGTGGATAACAGAACCACAGTTTTAGTATCTACTGGTAGCCGTAGGTGTTCAATTTTTTGGCTTTTATGTTGCTTCACTCACAGTTTACTGCTGCAAAAATTTTGAAGTTCTTTGTTTTGCAAATTTGGTTTTTAAACAAAGATTGAGTCTCATACATAGAGATAGCATCAACATTAAAATACCAAGTGCAATTTAATGATAACCTATGACTTAAGAAAAAGGTATTATGAGGTTATAAAAGTTATACCTTCAGTTAGGAGAAGAAACCACACCAACTCATCTAAACAGGGAAATCTTGGCCGAAAAACAATCAAAATCATCTCCAAGAAAGCATCCACTAGATGGACAACAAAATGAATGGTTCCAACTTTGATCAACATGACTCAACGCCAGCAAATGTAAGATTTAGTGTTGGTGATATTTAGTGAGATAGAAGTGTTTGGTGGTAAGTTTGATGCATAATCCTGCGGATAGACTGAATGATGGGATTAATTTCGTTAATCATCTCTTGCTCATCCGCTGTGAAGATATCGAGCCTTTGTCTCGTTGCGGTAAAAGGTCCTCCTGGTCTAGGACCATCATTTGTTCCTCCTTCCTGTTCCATCCCCAATTACTCCCTTTATCAGTAGTCTGTTCATTTGACCCTTCAGTCCGATCAACATCCATTTCATCAATATTCAGATCTAGTTCATAATAGTCGAGATCACCACATTTGCATAATTCTCAGCACATTTAATGTACGAGAAGTCTTCTTCACGGCCATCGGTTGATACAACAAAAAAGCAACGACTTTCTTGGAACTTTGTTTTCTGAACATTATATGGATGGTGATTGAAGACGTTATCAAGAATATAAGTTTGATCATTGGCGGACAAAGGATCGCCATCATTGTACCTTCACCAATTACTCCCTTTATCAGTAGTCTGTTCATTTGACCCTTCAGTCCCGTCTTGAGGTTTATTCTCGTCTTTTTTCTTACCCCATGAATCACCCCAACCACCTTGCGATTTAGTTTTTTCTTCAACTTTTTTACTCCAATCTGAACCCTGTGGTTTATCAGATTCCACAAAACCCCATTATAATTAATATTTTTAACATCAAAAATATTTTTGATAAATAGTAAAGTATTGATTTTGTAAATTTTTTAATTTATGTAATTTTTAAAATTAATTTTTACACTAACATATAATTTTAAAGCAAATAATTTTCTAAAATTAATTTATATACAAGTATTTTTAAATAGATTATTGGATTAAAAATGCCATTTTAAATATTTAGAAAAAATGGGACGACATTGTCGTCCCATTTTGTTTTTAAAAAAGTTTTTATATTGATTTAAAAATAAAAATTGATTTACAAAGTTTTTAAATTAAAAAAAAAAAAAAAAAAAAAAAAAAAAAAAAAAAAAACAAATACACGCAGAATGGGACGACATTGTCGTCCCATTTTGTTCAAGTTGAAAGGCTCCTTTGACTGCCTTTTTTGTTGAAAAAAGTGTGGGCCATGGCCAAAATTTGGGACGAGAATGTCGACCCAAATTTTTGGCTGGTCCCAAAACCTTTGTTTTGGTGTAGTGTTTCACACACTACAAGCGGGTTTTCCATATGAACTTCCTTGCCAGTACAACAGTCCCTCAATTTCTGAATAAATGCTTCAACGTCATTAAGCTTGTTTTTGCCACTAGCCCAACTGCAATTGATAAGTGCCCACCTCTTAGCCGCCTTGCCCATAAATACAAGTTCTCTACTAAAGTATTCCCAGTCACGGTTGTCTGGGTGAGCACTTATGGTGTGGTTCTCGCCAATTTTCAGTTTAGGCGGTTCCATTACTCGCCCAATCACTTCTGTCATGTTTATACCAACCTCAACTTTAAAACTCTCAAGCACTTTAGCACTGTGACCCCGACAACAAATTGCATATTCGTCATGGACCATCCTAGATATCTTACTCCTCCGTACGTCAAGAGAGAGTAGAGACACTTCTTTCAGTTTTCTAGAAGCTTCTGTACCCAGTTTCTCCTTTGGAAAACTTGTATCGTTAACCAGGACACAGAATTCCATCGGAACATAGTTTGGCTTTTACCACGGCCAAGTTTCAAACATGGAATATTCCAATGCACTATGCTCCAGTTCCACTTTCTCCTATAATACTCAATAAGATATATACCTTGTTGCTCTTTCTTCCCTGTATTATCTTTAAGTTCGAAACAGATATTCATTGTTATACTTTCTGTCAATCCAGATACAATATATGTCTCTTTTGTAGGACGATGAGTCACAATGACCCTCAATCCTCTTAATGCCATATGTACTTTGTCCTGAAACTTTGAAATGTCTGAAGGGTCTTCAATTTCAGGAATGTACTCAATCAGGAAGTCAAGAACATACATCTTCTTGCGGAAAGGTAATGCAGAGTGGTCTGCACACAAAGCCAACCCATTTTTAGTGGCCATTAAGCTTTGTTGTAAGCCTCTAAAAGGAGCCACACAACAACGAGGGTCATCTTCTCTCCGGTGTTTGGTAGGGTAATATCCTCTGCCAACAGAAATCTTTTCCACGAAAAGACCACTTCATCACTGCATTGAGAGCTTGCAACTCGTCAAAAGGGACATGCATGGCATCTCTCTCGATGTTTGAAAGGTTTAACTTACGTTCACTGCTAAGGATGCATGCGTACCGCTGACCATGTAAATCCACAACAAAAGTAGAAGATGGTTTCTCCAACGCCTTTAAGGTGTAAAGGTAGCTTCCACCATCATATGCAATCCGGTGTAACGGAAACGAAGAAGAATGCATATTGCATAGTTTGATATATATCAATCTCAAGAGTGGTTTTCATATTGGTCTGGCCTCGTCATCTGACTCCCGTCTGACATTTATATGATAGCGAAAAATTGATACCGATGGATCAAATTTGACCGGAAAGTGGTTGATTAAAAGCTTCACTGACTTCTTTAAGAGCGTCCCGCCATCATCTGGACGGCTTATTGGCACATAAGTCTTATGGCTGATCTCAAGATCAGTAAATTTCTTCTCCATATATATTTTTGTATATGCTTTCTGAAACAATATTAGAGTTTGATGGAAAAATACTAATCGTATATGACTAGATTCGAACACGGGACCGAGGGATTGCACACTTTACGTATGAATGATCAAGTAAATAATTAATATATATAATAGTTATGTATTTTAATTATTTGGACACGAAATGAGGACTAACGGACGTTAAGTAATTAACCGAATTGACTAACGACCGTTAAGGAATAAATGAAGGACCGTTAGTGCAATTTGGAGCAAAAGAAGGATCTAGAACCCATCATTGATGGGTTGGCCGGTTGGGTTTGGGTTGCCATAACCCATTGTCAACCCATGATGCTACTTGTGCTCCAAGTTTAGGGTTTGCCTATATAAACAAATTGAAGGGTTATTGTTTTGGTTACCTTGTGCATTTACTATAACCCTTGAAGTTGTTTTTCTTCCTCTCTTGTCTTCCAACCGATCGTATACCTTATAGGGTGGTCGATCCAAAAGTTTTTCAAGCAACAAAATTGTTTTGGTTATTCGTGTTCATTCACTAGCATCAATACATGACCGGTTATAGTACGTGTGTACAAGAGTTCGGTAATTACTTACTTTAGTAATTAATCTTGGATTGTGGAATAAAAAGGTAAGAGGTTCCACGTTAATCCTATTCTTTGTTCAAGAGAAGAAGAGTTCAAGTTCGATCCTTGTTTAGCTAGGATCAAAAGGTACATAACCATTTATTATTCGGTAATACTTTATACATGTTAAATAAAGATCCTTGCTTCCGCTATATGTGCTTTGATGTTTTATTTATTTATTTGAATGTCAAGTTATTTAAATTACAACAGTGGCATCACGAGACAATTTAACATGTAATTGTTATTACCTAAACGCATAATAAAAATCAAATCTTGATTTGGATTTACATGTTAATCGATTTGTGTTAAGTTTAGAACATAAAATATAAATCATACATAATTTAGGGGGGGTTCGACCCTTCTTTTATTAAAAAGTTAGTTTTGTAACCCTAAATTAGGATATGTTATGTTTATGTGTTTATTTGAATAAAGGGTTACGTTCCTGGTTGATCCATGATTCTTCATGCAAGGAATTCATGGATTAGGGTTTGTTTTATATGCTACATGTTTTAGATAAATCTAAAATTAGGAAAGACCTAATATATTAATTAATGAATCAGTTATGTGCAACGTGGTATTTAATTATTAAAGCTTACGCGGCCAACTTGTTGGTGTCTGTGGTCCATTGGGTACAATGCGCTCGAAAACCAATGGGAGTTTTAGTAATTAAATACATTAAAATTTCACATAGAGATTATTAATAGGATTTATCAAAAGGTTTGCATGTGGCTATATGATTTAATAGTTAAGATTATGTATGCGTTATTATGTGTTTATTTATTTTTGTTAAAATTACTTGTTCTTTTTTGTTGAAATTGTTCTTGAATTATAAGCAAAAAGTGGGTAATTTTTGGTATAAAAATAAATGGACCTAATAACTATGAAACCTTGATGTGATAAATTATTTATTGCCAAGTCTTATGTGCCGACAGTGGTTCGCTTCGCACGGTAATTTGCTCCCAGGCGAGACTAGCAATTTAATAATTTACAACATATTTTTATAAGACTTAGAATCATAAACTTTTAATTTGATTGATGAGTTTTTGCACCAATAGTTGAACGGCGGACCCAATGTTGACAAACTATAAGGTGGGTATAAGGTTGGTTTCGCATTAAATTGTGGCCTTAAAGAGACTACATTCTGTCTCTCCGCTTGCTTGTGCGTCAAATTGGACTTACCAAGTACCACTATTAATTTGTGCAAAATCATCTTAAGGGTGAATTGACCTTAATTCCACGCGCCACTTTTGTGGTAATTATCCGAATAACTTGAGTCTTTTGACTCATGCAGCAGTAGGATATAGTGGGCGATAATTGTAGGTAATTCTTTGATTGGTGAACCCAATACCTCAAAATTAAAACTTTGTTGATTTAACTCTTAGTGAATTGGTAATTAAAATGGTTTTGAAAACTTATGATACGAAGATGAGTGCATGCTTCTTCGTACATATTTTGATTATAACATCAAAATAAATACCCTAAAATTTAAGTCCATGCTATCTAATTATAAGAGACACTTGGAATTAATATCTATTGTAAGTGAGACCTTGACACAGATATTAATGACAAGGTAAATTACATACTTTCATTGCTAGCAGATCAACTAAATGCAATGAAACTATGTAGATTTGCAAGTTTCTAAATTAGACGACTTAATTAAGTTATAAGTGAGACCTTGAGACTTAAAGCATGAGATGGGAAGAAACATGCTTACATTGCAAAATTGTTTGGCAAATGTAATTCCCATAAATTTAGGAGTCGGAAATTGTTTCGCTATTATTGTACGACAAGTTACCATCTTTTGTACTTCCACTGCTAGCAGATCAACTGATGTGGTGGAACTATGGAAAGTTGGATCCTAGTTTTCAAGAAAATTAAATGGTTATATTGTATTTTCTGGGTAGTTTTCTTTTCTTGAAATTTGTATTATTGAAAATACTAATATTTGAACTTTTTCTGTAGAAATGGCTCAACCCGATAACACTCAACTTGGTTATGCTTTCAAAACTTTCTTTGAGAGGGAAAAACAGACTAACCCTAACTTCAATGATTGGCATCGGTCCTTGAGGATTGTCCTGCGTGTGACCAAGAAGCTAGATTATTTGAGTAAGCCTTGCCCACAGCAGCCTGCTGAGACTGAATCTGATCAGGTCAAAGCAGACTGGCAAAAGGAGTATGATGCGCACAATGATGTGGCATGCCTTATGCTCGGGAGTATGATTCCCAAGTTGCAAAAGCAATTTAAGCATTATTTTCCCAAGGATATGCTTGATGAACTCCAGAAAACCTATGAAAAACCTCCAACTGTCGAACTGTATGATTTGATCGATCAATTTCACAGCTGTATGCAAAAGGAAGGTCAACCCGTGTGAGAACATGTGTTGGAGATGAAAGATTACATCGATCGTCTCCAAACTATGGGTTATGTCTGAGCCGAGAATGTTAATGTGAACTTGATCAATAGGTCTCTTAACAAGGACTTTAGTGGTTTTGTTCAAAATTACAACATGCATTGCTCGGGGAAGACAATAACGGAATTGCTCGCAATGCTCGTTGATTATGAAAAGGGTTTACCTGGCAAGGATAAGGCACCTACTCCACAAGTACTTGCAATACAAAGGGGTAGGGTTCAGAAAGCAAAACCGCAAGGGAATAAAGGGAAAGGTAAAGCTGATAAGGGTAAAGCAGTTATGGCCTATCAGCCTGAACCTAAGAAGGCCCCTCAGAAGAACAAGCCAAATCCTAAAAAGAAAGATCAAGGTTATCATCACTGCCACGAGATAGGACACTGGAAGAGGAACTGTCCTCTCTATCTCGAGGAGTTGCGATTGAAAAAGCTGAAGGGTGAGACTGGGAAAGCCAGTACTTCAGGTAATGTTTTCATGATTGAATTATTTTCACTAACTCGTAAATTAAATTCCTGGGTATATGATACAGGATGCGGTATCCACATTTGTAATACGCAGCAGGGATTTAGAGTGGGAAGGAGACTCGCCTATGGGGAGCAATTTTTGCAAGTGGGCAATGGAGCACAAGCAGTAGTTGAAGCCATAGGAATTTTTGAATTAGTTTTGCCTTCGGGCTTGATACTGAATTTAAATAATTGTCATTATGCACCATCTATTGTTAGAGGTGTAATTTCCTTTTCTTGTTTGTTGGATCTTGGATTTCATCATACTATTATTGGCAATAAAATTTCTGTTTCATTAAATGATGTTTTTTATTTTAATGCGATTGCTGTTAATGGTGTTTTTGAGATTGATATGAATGAACATAGTGATTATAATTTGCTAGGATCCTGGACACACGATTAAGGTGGTTAAACCTTGTGACTTTGTGTGTATGATATGTTGTGTTAAAATGATTAGGGCGCGGAATTCACTCAAACAAACTTAGAAGGTTGTGTATGTTATGGAAATGGAATTGTTATGTTTGTTAGTTAGCAATGAACACATAAAGATTATCACCAAACGATTCAATATTATTAAAGATAATAATACGAGTGATCTTGAACTATCACTAGGGTTACAACCTTGAATCTTAAGTTTTTCTAACTTGTGATGTTTTTGTGTTTGTTCTTATCTAACAGTTATATGTTCTTGCAAAATAATATATGCATGAACTAACTCTTAACACACTTGACTAACTCTTAACGCTCTACACTAATATCACAACTAAGATCTCTTTTATAGTCAAAAGATCTTTACATATTGCTTAAAGTCTTGGCCGACTTACTTTGTTAACTTATCCTTTTGAGTGTCAGTACATAAGATACAACATGTATCTATGTATACAACTTGTTAACTAAGCACATGGGGTAAGATATTATCTACCGTATATTGTTGAACAAAATACAATAAATATCTTTTCGATCTTATCCACTCATCAGCAGAATGTTCACTATCAGCAGCAACGAGTTATCGCTATCAGCAGGAACAAGTATCATTATCAGCAGAATCAATCAGCAGAATGCTAAGCCTATCAGCAGAGTCATTTATCACTATCAGCAGAGTGAAATGTTCTATCAGCAGAATCAACATTAACAGCAGAAACCATTTTGCATTAGCAGCAGAATTACACTTAGAGTATTTCTTGGATTAGAACCCGATATTAGACATCTTGAATATTTAATTCCCAACATAATTCGGTGTATAGCATCAACAATAAGAGAGTCAAGAATGTCTTGGATTAATCTTATTTTTGGCATTGTTGACTTGCCTACATAGGCAAGACTCGCATGCAAAAGCTGCAACGTGATGGGCTTTTTCAAAATATCAATGATGAGTCATTTGATAAGTGCGAATCTTGTATATCTGAGAAGATGACTAAGAAACCTTTTAATAATTGTATTGAAAAGGTTGATGATCTACTTGGTTTAATACATACTGATGTGTGCGGACCACTTAGACATACGTCAAAGAGAGGTGCTAGCTACTTCTTAACCTTCACGGATGATTTCAGCCGTTATGGTTATGTTTATTTTCTTAAACATAAACATGAGGTGTTTGAATCATTTAAGGTTTTTAAAGCTGAAGTAGAATTGCAACTCAGAAAGAAGATTAAAGCTCTTCGATCCGACAGAGGTGGTGAATACCTTAGTCAGGAGTTTAAAGATTATCTAAGTGAGACTGGAATTGTTTAGCATCTCACATCTCCATATACTCAACAGCAAAATGGTGTATCTGAGAGAAGGAATCGTACATTATTAGATATGGTGCAATCTATGTTTAATCTTACTACTCTGTCGTTATCCTTTTGGGATTATGCCTTGGAATCTGCGATTCGCATACTTAATATGGTTCTAACCAAGAAGGTTGATAAGACACCCTATGAGTTATGGTTTAAGAAAACGCCTAACTTGTCTTATCTTAAGGTCTGGGGTTGCGAGGCGTTTGTTAAACGTGACTCAGCAGATAAACTTCAACAGAGATCTATCATATGTATCTTTGTAGGATACCCAAAGGAAACGATGGGTTACTACTTTTACTTTCCACCTGAACAAAAGGTAATTGTTGCTAGGTATGCAGACTTTCTTGAAAAGGATCTCATATCTCAAGAATTCAGTGGGAGGCTCTATGATCTGGAAGATGATCAAGAGGATACATTACCTTCTGAAAACACTAGCGAACTTCCTGCGGAACCAGATAGTCTGGGTCCTCCACCTGAAGTCGAAGTGATTCCCATTCGCAGATCCGTAAGGACTGTGAAAGCACCTGAACGTCTATGTCTTAACGTAGAGGTTGAGGAAACTATATTAGGGGACCTTGAAGAGCCTGCTAATTATAGAGCTGCCATGAATGATCCTGAAAAGGATAAATGGCAGATTGCTATGAATGGGGAAATGCAATCCATGAAAGACAATGAAGTCTGGATTGAAGTAGACCTTCCTCCCAATGCCAAGGTAGTTGGGAGTAAGTGGCTCTTTAAGAAGAAGACTGACATGGATGGCAATGTACACACCTATAAGGCCCGTTTGGTAGCTAAAGGCTTTACTCAAACATATGGCATTGACTACGAGGAGACCTTTTCTCCTGTAGCTGACATTAGGGCTATTAGGATTCTCATAGCCATAGCTGCACACTATGATTATGAGATTTGGCAAATGGATGTCAAAACCGCTTTCTTAAACGGTCGTCTAAATGAATACATCTATATGGTGCAGCCTGAGGGGTTTGTGAATCCAGAATTTCCAAACCGTGTATGCAAACTTCAAAGATCCATTTATGGATTGAAGCAAGCATCACGTCAATGGAATAAGAGATTTGATGAGGAAATCAAAAGGTTTGAATTTACTCAGAATCTTGATGAGCCATGTATATATCACAAAGCTAGTGGGAGTGATGTTATTTTCCTAATTCTATATGTGGATGACATACTGATCATGGGTAAAAACATTCCAAG
Organism: Artemisia tridentata subsp. tridentata; assembly: GCA_021014915.2. Classification (NCBI taxonomy): domain Eukaryota; kingdom Viridiplantae; phylum Streptophyta; class Magnoliopsida; order Asterales; family Asteraceae; genus Artemisia; species Artemisia tridentata. The sequence goes on from CP139508.1 coordinate 77,994,184, forward strand.
TTTGAATAAGGTGAAAGCCTATCTTGGGAAATGTTTTTCTATGAAGGACTTGGGAGAAGCAGCATACATTCTGGGAATCAAGATCTATAGAGATAGATCAAGGCGGTTGATTGGTTTAAGCCAAAGTGCTTACATTGACAAGATATTGAAGAGATTCAGTATGCAAAATTCCAAAAAGGGATTTTTGCCAATGCAAGTAGAACATGGCTTGAGTAGCAAAGCTTGTGCTTTAACACCTGAAGAGGTGGCACGCATGAAGAGAGTCCCTTATGCTTCGGCTGTGGGATCTATTATGTATGCAGTGCGATGTACAAGGCCTGATGTGGCGTTTGCTCAGAACATTACCAGTCGTTATCAGCAGAACCCAGGTGAACTCCACTGGACTGCTGTGAAACATATTCTCAAGTATTTAAGATCTACGAGAGAAATGTTTTTAGTGTATGGGGGAAATCCAGAAGCAGAGCTGTGTGTTACAGGTTACTGCGATGCATCCTGGAAGTGTGATAAAGATGATACGAAGTCTCAGATGGGTTACGTCTTTGTCATCAATGGAGGAGCTGTGGATTGGAAGAGCAAGAAGCAGAGCACTATAGCAATGTCTGCAACAGAAAGTGAGTATATTGCTGCCTCAGAAGCTGCAATGGAAGCCGTTTGGATTAGGAAATTCGTTTCAGGGCATGGAGTTATGCCCTCAATCGAAAGACCTATAAAAATGTATTGTGACAACTCAGCTGCAATTACATTTGCCAATGAGCCTGGAATCATGAAGGGCACCAGACATTTCCCGATTCGATATCACTATGTTAGAGAACAAGTGGAGATAGGCGAAATCGAACTACTCAAAGTTCACACATATGACAACTTAGCGGATCCATTAACGAAGGCTCTCCCCGGTGGAAAGCTTAAACAACTTTCTAAAGGCATAGGACTTCGTTTAGCTGATACTTTCATGCATATCTGTGATTAGTGTTTGGATAATGGGATGTTGTAAAACAGTTATTATTTTAATGGAATAAAATAATGGTTATGTTTGTTTATCATTTTCTTAATGATATATCCTGTATTTGCTTGTTTATATCCTTGAATATATTTATATATTCTAAACTGTCCGTTGTCAGTTAATGATATTGGAATATCATTAAATTATGCATGTTTATATCCTTGAATATATTTATATATTCTAAACTGTCCGTTGTCAGTTAATGATATTGGAATATCATTAAATTAAGACAAATCTGAGTATTGGCATAATATACTTAAAGTATATTGATGCGTTGTCATACCAATTTCACATGATATTCAAAATGTTTGAGTATAGTACTTATCCCGCCGACATGAGTTTACTTTATGGATCTTGTCATCAAGTAAATCATGAGTATATAGTTATCCTCAGACTTGAGATGCCAGATAACTGTCATGCATGTAGTGCATTTCTGTGATTCAATTTAACGTTATACGTAACTGGTAGCTATACGGATTGTTTTCGGAAGCATTGCGAAGTGCGTTAGTTATGCTCGTAGTCAAGATAGAATTTGTTCCTTCAAATAGTTTGGAGTTTAATACTGCTGGGCCCCTCGTAGGATTAGTAAGATGTATGTGTGGCCACACCCAAGATCTCCCCTGAATGGTTCAGAAGATTTGGTAATCTTATTTAATCATAAACAACGAGAAACAGAATTGTTAATAAAGAATGACTTAGATCCATATCTTTATTAATGTGGTATTAGAAACAAAAGGATGAGTATGATGAGTAATCATCGAATGGTTTTTCCAGGAGACCACCACCCGAGTTGGACTAGGGGCATTGGCGTGTTGCTAGACGCTAACCAATGTCAATTATACTTTTAATAGATTTCCAAGTGGGAGCTGTTAGAGTTTGATGGAAAAATATTAATCGTATATGACTAGATTCGAACACGGGACCGAGGGATTGCACACTTTACGTATGAATGATCAAGTAAATAATTAATATATATAATAGTTATGTATTTTAATTATTTGGACACGAAATGAGGACTAACGGACGTTAAGTAATTAACCGAATTGACTAACGATCGTTAGGGAATAAAGGAAGGACCGTTAGTGCAATTTGGAGCAAAAGAAGGATCTAGAACCCATCATTGATGGGTTGGCCGGTTGGGTTTGGGTTGCCATAACCCATTGTCGACCTATGATGCTACTTGTGCTCCAAGTTTAGGGTTTGCCTATATAAACAAATTGAAGGGTTATTGTTTTGGTTACCTTGTGCATTTACTATAACCCTTGAAGTTGTTTTTCTTCCTCTCTTGTCTTCCAACCGATCGTACACCTTATAGGGTGGTCGATCCAAAAGTTTTTCAAGTAACAAAATTGTTTTGGTTATTCGTGTTCATTCACTAGCATCAATACTTGACCGGTTATAGTACGTGTGTACAAGAGTTCGGTAATTACTTACTTTAGTAATTAATCTTGGATTGTGGAACAAAAAGGTAAGGGGTTCCACGTTAATCCTATTCTTTGTTCAAGAGAAGAAGAGTTCAAGTTCGATCCTTGTTTAGCTATGATCAAAAGGTATGTAACCATTTATTATTCGGTAATACTTTATACATGTTAAATAAAGATCCTTGCTTCCGCTATATGTGCTTTGATGTTTTATTTATTTATTTGAATGTCAAGTTATTTAAATTACAACACTTTCTGAAACAAACTATAACTAGGGGCCTAGGGCAACCAAGACAAATCGATTGTGGTGTGGGAATAATATAAAAGAGACTCAAACGATGTTTATATATGGTCAAATGTCACAAAAAAACACTAAATTTAAGGTCCGTTTCCAATCAGGGTACTCTCTTTTTTTCTTGCATAAAAAGGCGCCCAACAAAAAATTTCAGCCAATTTAGGTTTTTTACTAACTTTCGTTAGTGAAATTACATGTTTGGACCTTGAAAATTTTTATAAAAAAAAATATATTTTTTTTTGAAAATTTTTTTTCTTTAACTTTTTTTCGAAATTTTATTTTATAAAATTTTTTTTCGAAAAAATATTTTCGAAAAAAAAAAATTAGAAAAAAAAAAAGATTTTGAAAAAAAAAATTTAATTAAAAAAAAAAAAAAAAAAAAAAAAAAAAAAAAAAAAAACTTTTTGAATTTTTTTTAATTTGTTTCAATTTTTTTTTAATATTTTTTCAAAAAATTTTTTTACTAAATTTTTTTTCGAAAATATTTTTTCGAGAAAAAAAATTTTAGAAAAAAGATTTTCAAAAAAAAAAGTCGAAAAAACAATGGAAAAAAAAATTGTAAAAAAAATTTCAAGGACCAAACATGTAATTCATTAACGAAGTGGTTTAACGAAAGGTGAGCGGATCAAATAAAAAGTGACAAAAAAATAAAAAGTCTAAAAAGTGATGTGGTGGTGACACGTGTCCCCCACCTTTTTTTACCCAAGGACAAAAATGTAATTTCACCTGTATACCTGCTGCTGCTTGCTACCCCTCTTTCCTCTTTCCAACTTTCTCTCTTTCTCATACGCTAATTCCCCTCTTTCCAACTTTCGCTAATTCCGTTCAATAACCGTTTTTCCGTCCATATATAAACAAAATTTACACAATGATCTCCATTCAATTCATTCATTCATTCAATTTCACATTTTTTTCATTCTTTCATTTGTTCATATTTTGCAAAATTAGGGTTTTTTTGCTCTCAATTCATATTCTTCTATTTGAATCGGTAATTGCACTTCATTCAATCGTACGATCGGTTAATCGGAAAAAATTTAGGGTTTTTAACCGTACGATCGGTTAATCGGAAAAAAATTAGGGTTTTTGATCGTTGAGGAAGAGAATTAGGGTTTATAATCATTCAATTGGTCAATTGGAAGATAATTAGGGGTTCTAAGCATTCAATCGGTGAATTGGAAGAAAATTAGGGTTTGAACTGTTCAATTGGTGAATTGGAAGAAATTTTGGGGATTTTCTAATGGCTGAAACTGATACTCATGTTTTTAATCAAGGTAATTTCATTTTTTGTTATTCATTCATCAGTCAGTTAGTGCTTATCTTATGTTCATCAATTTATGCTTATTTTTATCTGTTGTGCTTATCTTAGCTGTTTTTGTTTTATTTTTTTTGGTTCATCAGTAATTGAGCTGTGTTATGTGTTTGTTTTATGTTTTTTGGTGTTATGTGTTTTGGTTCATCAATTGTTTTTGTCCTGTGTTATGAATTTTAGGTTCATCAATTATTTGTGCCGGTGTTATGAGTTAGGTTCATCAATAAATTTAATGCTACTATATTAGTGCTGCAAGCATTTGGTTCATCAATTATTTGTCATCTGTCATGTGTTTTTAGGTTCATCAATTTTTTTCATGTGTGGTATGTGTTTTTTGTTCATCAGTCATTTGTGTAGTGTTATGTGTTTTCGGTTCATCAGTTTATTGATGAACATAAAACACATACCACACATGAAAAAAAATGATGAACCAAAAAACACATAACACATGGCAAATAATTGATGAACCAAATGCTTGCACCACTAATATAGTAGACTTAAATTTATTAGTTCATCAGTCATTGTGTTGTGTTATGTGTTTTGGTTCATCAGTTTATTTTTGCTGTGGTATGTTTTTTTTGGTTGACGAATTTATTGTCCTGGTGTTATGTTTTGGTTCATCAATTGTTTTCGTCCTGTGTTATGTGTATTAAGTTCATCAATTATTTGTGCTGGTCTTATGTGTTTTTGGTTCATCAGTTTATTGTTTCATCGGTTTATTTTGTTGTGTTTTTTTGTTCATCAATTAGCTGTTTTTATCTGTTGGTTCATCAGTCATTGAGCTGTGTTTTTGGTTCATCAGTTTTATTTTGTTGTGTTATGTGTTTTGGTTCATCAATTTGTTTTTGTCCTGTGTTGTGTATTAAGTTCATCAATTATTTGTGCTGGTCTTATGTGTTTTTGGTTCATCAGTTTATTGTTTCATCGGTTTATTTTGTTGTGTTTTTTTGTTCATCAATTAGCTGTTTTTATCTGTTGGTTCATCAGTCATTGAGCTGTGTTTTTGGTTCATCAGTTTTATTTTGTTGTGTTATGTGTTTTGGTTCATCAATTTGTTTTTGTCCTGTGTTATGTGTATTAAGTTCATCAATTATTTGTGCTGGTCTTATGTGTTTTTGTTTCATCAGTTTATTGTTTCATCAGTTTATTGTTTCATCGGTTTATTTTGTTGTGGTATGTTTTGTGTTTTTTGGTTCATCAATTAGCTGGTTTTATCTGTTGGTTCATCAGTCATTGAGCTGTGTTTTGGTTCATCAGTTTTATTTTGCTGTGTTATGTGTTTTGGTTCATCAGTTTAGTGCTGCAAGCATTTGGTTCATCAATTATTTTCATGTTTTAGTAGTGTAAGTTTCAACTGCTACTTGTATGCCCTGTGTCATGTGTTTTGGTTCATCAATTATTGTTCATCAATAAATTAAATGATTATGTATATATATTTTTTTTACAGACAATGATTATGAAGCTGTTCCATATTCTGTTGGTATTGTTTCTGAGGAGACGGGTGAGAAGTTGTGGATTCCTGATATTCCTGCTGGTGAGAAGCCGTGTATTGGTATGATGTATCATTCTCTGGAGCAGGCATATGAGTATTACAAAGCCTATGCAAAAAAAGCAGGTTTTGAGGTTCGTTTAGGTCAACAGTATGTTTCTAAGAAGAATAAGGACAAAAATCTGGATTTGAAGTATTTTGTTTGTAGTAAAGAAGGTACAAATGCTCCCCCAAAAGTTGGAGCAAAGTCTAATAATAGGAAACGTCCGTCTAAGCGTACTGATTGTAAGGCTGTTTTGCGCGTGAAGTATATTGAAGGACAAGGATATTGGTGTTACGAATTTGTTGAGGCTCATAATCATAGCCTAGTTAGTGAGGAAGATAGTGTTTTTCTGGTTTCTTCTCGTGATGTTTCTTATACTCAGCAAGTTTTCCTATATCAAGCATCGCAAGTTAATCTTGGTCCAGTGAAGGGTTTCAATTTACTTAGGCAGATTTATGGGGACTATGATTTTATTGGGGCAAGTTCGGTTGATTGTAAAAATTATAGGAGAGATGTGCTTGATTTCATTGGTAAGAATGATGCTCAGATGTTAGTTGAGATGTTGATGAACAAGAAGGATTATCTTCCTAATTTTTCATTTGAGTATGAAACTGGTGAGAATAACGCATTGACGAACCTTTTTTGGGCTGATGAATATGCGAAGAGAAACTATTATGCGTTTGGCGATGTTATGTCATTTGATGCGACGTTCAGAACGAATAAGTAAGTTCATTTTTTATAAGTTCATCAGTAATAAGTTAATTTAAATGGTTCATCTGTTGATATAAATTAAATGGTTCATCAGTTAATTTAAATGGTTCATCAGTTAATATAAATTAAATGGTTCATCAGTTAATTTAAGTGGTTCATCAGTTAATTTAAATGGTTCATCAGCTGTATGTGAGTGACAGGTCATGTTACTGTATGTGACTGTGACTAGTCACTGTATCTTATCTCTTTATCTTATCTGAAAATCCACCTTTTTATCTCTACACCAGGACAAATAATTCATGAACCACCTATCTTAACCTATCTTATCTTTTTCCTCTACCCCACCTATCTTATCTCTTTCTCTTTTCTTATCTTTAAATACTGATGAAATTAATGTAAATAGGTCATGTTTCTAGCTTGAATTGTTTCCCGGAGTGGTCGTTGGGTGACACTGAGTAGCTTTTGAAACTCATTGATCAGCTCAGACACATAAACTTCGCCGCAACAAGATGATGTTCATCGGTATAAAAGTTAATTCACGTTGTCCATCATCTTGTTCTGGCAGTTTGTGTGTTTGAGCTGGTCAATGAGAATCAAAACCTACGCAAACAGTCACCATCGACCATTTCCGGGGAAACATTTGAAGCTAGGAACATTTAAACATTTGATGCGACATTCCGAACGAATAAGTAAGTTCATTTTTTATAAGTTCATCAGTAATAAGTTTATTTTTTATTAGTTCATCAGTAATTTAAATGGTTCATCAGTTAATTTAAATGGTTCATCAGTTAATATAAATGGTTCATCAACTGTATGTGAGTGACAGGTTATGGTTCATCAGTTAATTTATATGGTTCATCAGGTTATATAATAATGTAAATGATTCATCAGTTATATTATTATGGTTCATCGGTTATATAATAATGTTTATCATTTATTTTTGATAGGTACAAAATGGTTTTTGTACCATTCACTGGGATTGACAATCATAATCATTGTGTTACATTTGGAGCTGCCTTGCTGTCATCAGAAACGAAAGAATCTTACATTTGGTTGCTTCAATGTTTTCAAAGAGCGTTTGTTCGAGCACCAAAGGTTATTGTGACTGATCAAGACGGATCAATGAAAGTTGCAATAGAGACAGTTTTCCCGTTATCTCGTCACAGATTATGCATGTGGCATATCATGCAGAAGTTGACTTCAAAGGTATGTTACTCAATTTTTTTTTTTTTTTTTTTTTTTTTTTTTTTTTTTTTTTTTTTTTTTATTATTATTTTTGTTTATTAGTTACTTATGTTCATCAGTTAGCTTTTATTGGTTCATCAATAACCAATAACTAGTTTTGGTTCATCAGTTTTTGTTTTGGTATGTGTTGTATTTGGTTCATCAGTTTTTTGTTTTACCAATCAACTTTTTTGTTTTATCAGTTAGTTTTATAGAATAATGTTCATCAGTGAGTTCTGTCCATCATTTAAATTTGATCTTGAATTTGTAGGTTGGTCCCGAGTTAGCTAAAGATGAAACTTTTAAAAGAAGAATATCAGATATTGTTTGGACTGATAGAATAGAGCCGGAAGAGTTTGAGGATTTGTGGGAGCGTTTGTTAGTTGATTTCGATTTGAAGAGTCACAAATGGCTTTCAGATATGTATAATTTGAGGCATAAATGGATTCCAGCCTATTATAGGGATGAGTTGATGTCAGGTTTGATGCGTACTTCTTCTAGGTCTGAGAGTGAAAACAATGCCTACGGTCGCTTGACAAGTATTGATTTGACTTTATGGGAGTTCTATAATCATTTTGATAGTGTGGTGGGTTGTCAAGGATTTGCTCAACGTAAAAATGATCATGACAGTCGGTATACTATTCCAGATATGCACACCGAACTTCAGATAGAAAAGGAGGCCTCAGAATTATACACTCGGTCCATTTTCTTTGATGTTCAAGCTGAGATTTATGCTTCTGTGATTTCATGTATGTCGGTTAGTGTTTCGGATGTTGATTCTGGCAAAAAATATGTTATACAAGATAATGGTGAAGATGAGCAGATTTCTAGGCGACATCGTATAGTCAAAGGGAAAGCTCTGCATGACGTACTTTATGAGGTAACATCTTTTTATAGTGACAGTTTTGTTTCATCAATTTTTTCAGGTTCTTTTCAAAGTTCTATTCAAAGTTCTTTTTGGTTCATCAATTTTTTCTGGTTCATCAAATTGATCAAAGTTCTTTTCCAGTTTTGTTTCATCAGTTTTTTTCATTAGTTTTTGTTCATCAGTTTTTGTATTCACCCACTGTATGTACTACTTCCTTTTTTTTCAGGTCTTGTGTAAACCAGCTGAAGATTTTTACCAGTGTTCGTGCAAACGTTTTGAGTCATATGGACTTTTATGTCGTCATATCTTTTATGTTATTCGGTTGTCAAAGGTTAAAAACTTTCCAAAGAAATATGTGCTTAGGCGTTGGTCAAAAGATTCATTACCACCTGCATCAGTCATTCAAGCCACTGGTGACAGTCCTGATATGATCTTGCGTGAGATATTCAGATCAGTTGAGTATTGTGTGAATCGTTATGCAAATGATCCTGAGCTGCTGCAAAAGTTTAGAGATCATCAGGTTCAGTTAATGGCGAAGGCAGATGCTGATGTTCCTGTGCCTAAAAAGACTAATAAACGAGATAGGATTGCTTCTATTCTTGGTGTGTCGCAACCGGAAGAGACCATTGTAAATGTTCCAAAGCAGGTTAGTACTGATTTTTATCCGATTTTATTCAATTTATGCACTTTAGTTAGGTTCATCAGTTAGTTTATTTGTGTTAGCATTGGTTATGTTATCAAAGGTTGGGAGTTATCATTGGTTCATCAATTATAGTCATGTGTTATCTTTAGGCTCATCAATTATAGTCATGAGTTATCATAGTTTCATCAGTTATGATAGGTTCATCAGTTGTTGTTCAACATATTTTTCATCATCCAATTGTTATTGTCTTGTTTTTTGGTCCAAAACAGGTTAGTACTAAAGGGTCGCGAAAAAGGATTAAGAGCAGTGTTGAGCGTTCTCTTAATCCAAGTGGGAAGCGTAGAAAGAACTGTAGATTCTGCAAATCTAGCATGAACGATCATAATCAGGCGAAGTGCAATGCCATTAGAGCTCAAATTGCTGCTAAGAAGGCTAGTGATAAGGCTGCTGTGAAGGAGATGAAGCAGAAGGCGAGATTGGCTGCTAAGAAGGCGAGATTGACTGAGAAGAATGCTTGTGTAGTTACTTAGTTGTCTGTTAGATAAATAAATGTGAAGTTTGGTTGATACAAATGTTTTTTTTTTTTTTTTGATAATCATCAAAGTAACTTTGATTTTTCTGTTAGACAAATCAATGTGAAGTTTGTTTGATAAGAATGCTTTTTTTTTTTTTTTTTTTCATAATGATCAAAGTAATTCTGAATTGAGATAATAGTATTCTATTATGAACCAAAAAACACAACACATACAAAAACAAAAACTGATGAACCATAACTAGTTTTTGGTTCATCAGTTTATTTGTTAATTAGTTTATTGATGAACCAAAAACACAAAACATACCACAACAAAAACACAACACTTACCACAACAAAAACTGATGAACCAAAATAGTTTATTGGTTCATCAGTTTATTGGTTATCAATTTATTGATGAACCAAATACAACACATACCAAAACAAAAACTGATGAACCAAACTAGTTATTGGTTCATCAGTTTATTGGTTCATCAGTTTATTGATGAACCATAAAACACAACACATACCACAACAAAAACTAATGAACCTTCAATAGTTCATTGGTTCATCAGTTTATTGATGAACCAAAAAACACAACACATACCACAACAAAAACTGATGAACCAAAACTAGATATTGGTTCATCAGTTATATGATTCATCAGTTTATTGATGAACCAAAAAAATACAACACATACCACAACAAAAACTGATGAACCAATACTAGTTAATTGGTTCATCAGTTATATGATTCATCAGTTTATTGATGAACCAAAAAATACAACACATACCACAACAAAAACTGATGAACCAATACTAGTTAATTGGTTCATCAGTTATATGATTCATCAGTTTATTGATGAACCAAAAAATACAACACATACCACAACAAAAACTGATGAACCAATAAACTAGTTTATAGGTTCATCAGTTTATTGATGAACCAAAAAACACAAACACATACCAAAACAGAAACTGATGAACCAAACTAGTTTATTAGTTCATCAGTTATATGATTCATCAGTTTATTGATGAACCAAAAAATACAACACATACCACAAGAAAAACTGATGAACCAAAACTAGTTATTGGTTCATCAGTTATATGATTCATCAGTTTATTGATAACCAAAAAATACAACACATACCACAACAAAAACTGATGAACCAATAAACTAGTTTTAGGTTCAACAGTTTATTGATGAACCTTAAAACACAACACATACCAAAAAAAAATAAACTGATGAACCAATAAACTGATGAACCACAAACACATAACACAGTTCAATAACTGATGAACCAAAACACATAACACAGCACAGTAACTGATGAACAAAGAAACATGACAGATAGTTAATATATTCATCAATTGATGAACAAAGAAAACTAAAATTCATACAAAATAAATCATATTTATCAATTAGATCAGATTACTACTCCTAACTATTTAACTGTAAATTACATCAGATTGTTCTTGAAATAAAAAATGCTTGCCTTTTCTAAGCAACAAAAACAGTTAGTGTTGCAAACTATTTAACCACACCAAAAATCACTTGCCCGTTTTCACTCACCTCTTTTCACTTCTTTCGTTCTTGAAGAGCATTTGCTTCCTTCTCAAAATAGTCGGCGGCACGTTCTACAATACTCTTTGCCGACAATTTTTGGAGGATTCTCTTATCCTTCAGACTTAAATTTTGATAATCTTCAACCTCCTCCTCTACCACTTTTCTGTTCTGGTTGCAGTCGGACAACAAAATCTTTGTAAGGTACTTCTTTCTCAAGTCTTCGATCTGTTTGTTTTGTTCTTTTCCTTCTTTTGCAAACCCAGCATCAAAGAACTTGTTACCCAAATATGTTTCCATATGTCTCATAGCGAAAATACCACAATCAATGTAATTGTTTTTGGTTTGCCATGGCATTTTCACACAACACACTGGGTATTTGTTTAGTTCTTCAATATGCGCATACTCATTCTTTTTCAAGAACCTCAGAAAGAGATATCTCTGTAACAACAAATAAATAAACAGTGAGCTTCAATTTAACTGATAGCTTCAATTTAACTGATAACTGATGAACCTATAATAATTGATGAACATATAATTGATGAACCAAAACACACGACACAGGACATACAAGTAGCAGTTGAAACTTATACTACAAAAACATGATACAGGAAATTAAATTTATTGATGAATGTAAAACACAACACAGGACAAAAATTGATGAACCAAAAACACATAACACCAGGACAAATAATTGATGAACCTAAAACACATAACACAGGACAATTAATTTATAGCGATCTAAATAATTGATGAACCAAAAACAATGTTGATGAACATAAATTTAATATACATAAAATTGATGAATCAAAAACATATAACACATAACAATAATTTATTGATGAACCAATAAACACATAACACATACCATAACACATGACACATACCACAACAAAATAAACTGATGAACCAAAAACTACTTTATTGGTTCATCAGTTTATTGATGAACCAAAAAACACAACACATACAACAACAAAATAAACTGATGAACCAAAAACACATAACACAGGATAAATAATTGATGAACCTTAGATCGCTAACAATATTGATGAACATAAATTTAATATACATAAAATTCTTACCAAATATTTGAATTTCTTCTGATATCTATCTGCGATTGTATCATTGTGATCCATGTTGTCAAGAATATGTACTTGCGGTTCTTTTAAGTTGAAACAGACAACATAGTAATGTTCTTCAGCAAGCATCATTGGAAAAAACATCTGTAAAACATAAAGTGTTAAAATTTACAATTATAAATTTGTTCATCAGTTTTTTATCTCCTACAAACTAGTAAAATAGAAATGCTTACTAGATCGATATCTTTGATAGATTTATAAGCAGTGGACAAAAACAAAATATTGTTCATGTTCTCCTCAAACTTTGAATGGAGAGGCTTCGAGTTTATACCCATTTTCTCCATTTCTGGTGTCTGTGGTTCATCAATATTAGTCGAAGCATATGTAAACTGATTTCAACTATTGAATCATAATTGATAAAAGTTTTTGTAACTTACAATAATTGATGTATGGCTATATAGCTTCCTCAATGATCCAGGACTCCTTTTATCTTCTGCTACGTTAAGTAGATGCACCCACAAATCAATCGTTCCTGAAGTGATTTCATTTCCTTCTTTGAAGCTCTCAAAGTGGACTCTTTGACCGTCAATAAAGAAGGTATGAAATAACACATCACTGCAATTTCATTTTAAGATAATATTTTAGAATGGAAAAAAAAAAAAAAAAAAAAAAAAAAAAAAAAAAAAAAAAAAAAAAAAAAAAACTACTGATTAAGAAATATAATTTTTAAATCGATGAACCTAATTCATATTACTTACTCGAGACCTCCTCTAGCAGCGAAAATTGTATCAGCTACCTTTTTTTCCATCTCGTGCACTTTGTTCTTCATCACAACTACTCTTTGTAAATACGGAGATCTAAGAGATTCAGTAGGCTTGACTTTTCTCTTTTCTTTTATATTTTCCAAGCCTTCTTCACCTTGTCTAATTCTCTTCACCGTTTCAGGCACTTTAAGCTTTTGAGCGATTGTGTTGAAAGAATTTAGTGGTGTGGAAAATTCTTCATCTTTTGTTTCACTCATACTTAATTTTTCTTCGGCTGATGGAGGTATCATTGATATGGGGGTTACCATCAGTGGCATATCTTGTGGTGTATCTTGTGGTGTATCTTGTGCCATATCTTGTGCGGAAGCGTCCAGTTCTATTATTTTCCAAGCACTGTCATCAATTTCCCCACTCAACAATTCTGACGATGGTTGCAAGAAAGGTGTCTTTTTAATCAACTCATCCAACAACTGGTCGGAGTCATTCTTCTTTTCATACAAAACAATAGCCTGCAATTGCTCCGTGAATATTGGGAATTCTGGCTTTCGAATCTGTTTTCAGTAAAGGGTTCATCAGTTACTTTTTTTGTATCAAGTGTTTTCATAATACAAATAAATTATAAGTTCATCAATTAGGTACAAAATGGATTTTGATTTTATTACCTGCTTTTGACGTTGAATCCTATCAATTTCTTCAATAATGTTTGGATCCAAGTAGATTTGAGTTAACGTTTCATCTTTTTGTTTACTTACTTCCTTAGCCTCAGAGCCATCGTTATCATCACCCATTGTTAGCATCAGCATTGAGTTCTCATCTTCACTCTGGGAGCTCTCAACCGTTGTTCTGTTTACCAACCTGTTCATCCAGTCTCGGACTTCCAACAACGATTCATTTCCGGGGTATTTTTCCAATCCAGCACTTAGCATGTCATCAATATCAATCTTGAGTTCTTGAAATATTGTTAACATGTTCTTCAGTGAATGGCTGAACTCCTGTCAGTTATTTTATAAGGTTCATCAGTTATATTTCAATGGTTCATCAGTTATATCATAATGGTTCATCAGTTTACATATGCTTTGACTAATAAGTTTAAAGATTTTTACCTCCGCTGATTTGAATTGGGAATACACCCCTTGAAATTCTAATATAATTGCTGATAACTGTTGGGTTAGCTTAATACTTGCAGATGATGAGGTGTTCCGTTCATCATTTCCATTTTCAGCCGTTTCATCAGTTCCAGACATTGGAATATCATCATCTGTTAAATTGTTAAATTAAATTTTAAAACATATATAAACGGCGAATTGATGAACCTAATATAATCATAGTTTAATAAATAATAAATTCTTACGCATATCAGCTGTATCGTCTGTTCCGGTCATTGTATGATCCATTTCAATATTTCCATCATTTGCTTTCATTGGAATAGGATCATCTGTTAAACAATTGATGAACCAAAAAACAATATAGAAGAACATAAATTTAATATACATAAAATTGATGAACCAAAAACATATAACACATAACAATAATTGATGTCCTGTGTTATGTGTTTTAGGTTCATCAATTTAAACTGATGAACCAAAAATAACACATACCACAACAAAATAAACTGATGAACCAAAAATTAGTTTATTGGTTCATCAGTTTATTGGTTATCAGTTTATTGGTTCATCAGTTTATTGATGAACCAAAAAACACAACACATACCATAACAAAATAAACTGATGGAACCAATAAACTGATGAACCAAAACACAACACAGGACAAACAATTGATAAACCTTAAATCGCTAATATCACAACTAATTGATGAGCATAAGAATTTCAAATATCACAAAAAAGATTATTACCGATCGGCTGTGAATCTACCCATTGATTCTCCTCAATATCATCTATATGGGTATGAGCATAATCAGCTACTTGCTCATGAATCTCATCTTCTTCTACAATTGAAGGCTCTTTCCTCTGAACAGGTTGAATAACATTAGGAGATTTTGATTTTGTTTTTCTTTTGTATGTTATTTGCCTTTTGAACATGTTCATCGAATGCGATTTCTTTGGAGATATTTTGTTTTTGGAGACTCTTTCCTCTGAATTTCTTTTCCTTTTCCTTTTGCTTCCTACATATTTTCCACCTTTTAACAGGTAAGAAGAATGATGACTGTAATTTCATCGAAAGTTTTTATAAGTATTAACAGGTTCATCAATAAGAATGTTTCAGTATGTACCTTGTTGATCAGTTTTTTGCCCTTCTTCATTGTCCGCTGCTTGTGGCGTCACTTCCATTGTTTTTTGGATTGGTTGCTCAATCGCTAAGTCTAGATACAAGTTTTTTAGGTAAATGATGAACATATGAAAATTATTGATGAACATATAATATAACTGAAGAACATATAATATAACTGATGAACATATGAAAATTATATGTTCACTTTCCATTAATTAACAAACATAGTTATAATTACGTATAATATAACTGATGAACATATGAAAAAACTGCCCTAAAACTCCATAAAGTTCATCTGATGATCTTAAACATATACACAAAAAACTGCCCTAAAACTCCATTAAGTTCATCTGATGAACTTACCGTCATCATTCTTATTTCCTTTTAAGAAGTTAGAAATATGGCTTCTTGACCATTTCGGTTTGTTTGTAGGTTCTACAACATTTTCTATGTCTTCTTGTTCCTCATCTTCCTCATCAACAGCATCTTTCTCGTTCACATCATCTGTTAAATTGTTAGAATTTAATTTTAAAACATATATTAACGGTTAATTGGTGTATTAAGTTCATCAATTTGTTTTTGTCCTGTGTTGTGTATTAAGTTCATCAATTATTTGTGCTGGTCTTATGTGTTTTTGGTTCATCAGTTTATTGTTTCATCGGTTTATTTTGTTGTGTTTTTTTGTTCATCAATTAGCTGTTTTTATCTGTTGGTTCATCAGTCATTGAGCTGTGTTTTTGGTTCATCAGTTTTATTTTGTTGTGTTATGTGTTTTGGTTCATCAATTTGTTTTTGTCCTGTGTTATGTGTATTAAGTTCATCAATTATTTGTGCTGGTCTTATGTGTTTTTGTTTCATCAGTTTATTGTTTCATCAGTTTATTGTTTCATCGGTTTATTTTGTTGTGGTATGTTTTGTGTTTTTTGGTTCATCAATTAGCTGGTTTTATCTGTTGGTTCATCAGTCATTGAGCTGTGTTTTGGTTCATCAGTTTTATTTTGCTGTGTTATGTGTTTTGGTTCATCAGTTTAGTGCTGCAAGCATTTGGTTCATCAATTATTTTCATGTTTTAGTAGTGTAAGTTTCAACTGCTACTTGTATGCCCTGTGTCATGTGTTTTGGTTCATCAATTATTGTTCATCAATAAATTAAATGATTATGTATATATATTTTTTTTACAGACAATGATTATGAAGCTGTTCCATATTCTGTTGGTATTGTTTCTGAGGAGACGGGTGAGAAGTTGTGGATTCCTGATATTCCTGCTGGTGAGAAGCCGTGTATTGGTATGATGTATCATTCTCTGGAGCAGGCATATGAGTATTACAAAGCCTATGCAAAAAAAGCAGGTTTTGAGGTTCGTTTAGGTCAACAGTATGTTTCTAAGAAGAATAAGGACAAAAATCTGGATTTGAAGTATTTTGTTTGTAGTAAAGAAGGTACAAATGCTCCCCCAAAAGTTGGAGCAAAGTCTAATAATAGGAAACGTCCGTCTAAGCGTACTGATTGTAAGGCTGTTTTGCGCGTGAAGTATATTGAAGGACAAGGATATTGGTGTTACGAATTTGTTGAGGCTCATAATCATAGCCTAGTTAGTGAGGAAGATAGTGTTTTTCTGGTTTCTTCTCGTGATGTTTCTTATACTCAGCAAGTTTTCCTATATCAAGCATCGCAAGTTAATCTTGGTCCAGTGAAGGGTTTCAATTTACTTAGGCAGATTTATGGGGACTATGATTTTATTGGGGCAAGTTCGGTTGATTGTAAAAATTATAGGAGAGATGTGCTTGATTTCATTGGTAAGAATGATGCTCAGATGTTAGTTGAGATGTTGATGAACAAGAAGGATTATCTTCCTAATTTTTCATTTGAGTATGAAACTGGTGAGAATAACGCATTGACGAACCTTTTTTGGGCTGATGAATATGCGAAGAGAAACTATTATGCGTTTGGCGATGTTATGTCATTTGATGCGACGTTCAGAACGAATAAGTAAGTTCATTTTTTATAAGTTCATCAGTAATAAGTTAATTTAAATGGTTCATCTGTTGATATAAATTAAATGGTTCATCAGTTAATTTAAATGGTTCATCAGTTAATATAAATTAAATGGTTCATCAGTTAATTTAAGTGGTTCATCAGTTAATTTAAATGGTTCATCAGCTGTATGTGAGTGACAGGTCATGTTACTGTATGTGACTGTGACTAGTCACTGTATCTTATCTCTTTATCTTATCTGAAAATCCACCTTTTTATCTCTACACCAGGACAAATAATTCATGAACCACCTATCTTAACCTATCTTATCTTTTTCCTCTACCCCACCTATCTTATCTCTTTCTCTTTTCTTATCTTTAAATACTGATGAAATTAATGTAAATAGGTCATGTTTCTAGCTTGAATTGTTTCCCCGGAGTGGTCGTTGGGTGACACTGAGTAGCTTTTGAAACTCATTGATCAGCTCAGACACATAAACTTCGCCGCAACAAGATGATGTTCATCGGTATAAAAGTTAATTCACGTTGTCCATCATCTTGTTCTGGCAGTTTGTGTGTTTGAGCTGGTCAATGAGAATCAAAACCTACGCAAACAGTCACCATCGACCATTTCCGGGGAAACATTTGAAGCTAGGAACATTTAAACATTTGATGCGACATTCCGAACGAATAAGTAAGTTCATTTTTTATAAGTTCATCAGTAATAAGTTTATTTTTTATTAGTTCATCAGTAATTTAAATGGTTCATCAGTTAATTTAAATGGTTCATCAGTTAATATAAATGGTTCATCAACTGTATGTGAGTGACAGGTTATGGTTCATCAGTTAATTTATATGGTTCATCAGGTTATATAATAATGTAAATGATTCATCAGTTATATTATTATGGTTCATCGGTTATATAATAATGTTTATCATTTATTTTTGATAGGTACAAAATGGTTTTTGTACCATTCACTGGGATTGACAATCATAATCATTGTGTTACATTTGGAGCTGCCTTGCTGTCATCAGAAACGAAAGAATCTTACATTTGGTTGCTTCAATGTTTTCAAAGAGCGTTTGTTCGAGCACCAAAGGTTATTGTGACTGATCAAGACGGATCAATGAAAGTTGCAATAGAGACAGTTTTCCCGTTATCTCGTCACAGATTATGCATGTGGCATATCATGCAGAAGTTGACTTCAAAGGTATGTTACTCAATTTTTTTTTTTTTTTTTTTTTTTTTTTTTTTTTTTTTTTTTTTTTTTTTTATTATTATTTTTGTTTATTAGTTACTTATGTTCATCAGTTAGCTTTTATTGGTTCATCAATAACCAATAACTAGTTTTGGTTCATCAGTTTTTGTTTTGGTATGTGTTGTATTTGGTTCATCAGTTTTTTGTTTTACCAATCAACTTTTTTGTTTTATCAGTTAGTTTTATAGAATAATGTTCATCAGTGAGTTCTGTCCATCATTTAAATTTGATCTTGAATTTGTAGGTTGGTCCCGAGTTAGCTAAAGATGAAACTTTTAAAAGAAGAATATCAGATATTGTTTGGACTGATAGAATAGAGCCGGAAGAGTTTGAGGATTTGTGGGAGCGTTTGTTAGTTGATTTCGATTTGAAGAGTCACAAATGGCTTTCAGATATGTATAATTTGAGGCATAAATGGATTCCAGCCTATTATAGGGATGAGTTGATGTCAGGTTTGATGCGTACTTCTTCTAGGTCTGAGAGTGAAAACAATGCCTACGGTCGCTTGACAAGTATTGATTTGACTTTATGGGAGTTCTATAATCATTTTGATAGTGTGGTGGGTTGTCAAGGATTTGCTCAACGTAAAAATGATCATGACAGTCGGTATACTATTCCAGATATGCACACCGAACTTCAGATAGAAAAGGAGGCCTCAGAATTATACACTCGGTCCATTTTCTTTGATGTTCAAGCTGAGATTTATGCTTCTGTGATTTCATGTATGTCGGTTAGTGTTTCGGATGTTGATTCTGGCAAAAAATATGTTATACAAGATAATGGTGAAGATGAGCAGATTTCTAGGCGACATCGTATAGTCAAAGGGAAAGCTCTGCATGACGTACTTTATGAGGTAACATCTTTTTATAGTGACAGTTTTGTTTCATCAATTTTTTCAGGTTCTTTTCAAAGTTCTATTCAAAGTTCTTTTTGGTTCATCAATTTTTTCTGGTTCATCAAATTGATCAAAGTTCTTTTCCAGTTTTGTTTCATCAGTTTTTTTCATTAGTTTTTGTTCATCAGTTTTTGTATTCACCCACTGTATGTACTACTTCCTTTTTTTTCAGGTCTTGTGTAAACCAGCTGAAGATTTTTACCAGTGTTCGTGCAAACGTTTTGAGTCATATGGACTTTTATGTCGTCATATCTTTTATGTTATTCGGTTGTCAAAGGTTAAAAACTTTCCAAAGAAATATGTGCTTAGGCGTTGGTCAAAAGATTCATTACCACCTGCATCAGTCATTCAAGCCACTGGTGACAGTCCTGATATGATCTTGCGTGAGATATTCAGATCAGTTGAGTATTGTGTGAATCGTTATGCAAATGATCCTGAGCTGCTGCAAAAGTTTAGAGATCATCAGGTTCAGTTAATGGCGAAGGCAGATGCTGATGTTCCTGTGCCTAAAAAGACTAATAAACGAGATAGGATTGCTTCTATTCTTGGTGTGTCGCAACCGGAAGAGACCATTGTAAATGTTCCAAAGCAGGTTAGTACTGATTTTTATCCGATTTTATTCAATTTATGCACTTTAGTTAGGTTCATCAGTTAGTTTATTTGTGTTAGCATTGGTTATGTTATCAAAGGTTGGGAGTTATCATTGGTTCATCAATTATAGTCATGTGTTATCTTTAGGCTCATCAATTATAGTCATGAGTTATCATAGTTTCATCAGTTATGATAGGTTCATCAGTTGTTGTTCAACATATTTTTCATCATCCAATTGTTATTGTCTTGTTTTTTGGTCCAAAACAGGTTAGTACTAAAGGGTCGCGAAAAAGGATTAAGAGCAGTGTTGAGCGTTCTCTTAATCCAAGTGGGAAGCGTAGAAAGAACTGTAGATTCTGCAAATCTAGCATGAACGATCATAATCAGGCGAAGTGCAATGCCATTAGAGCTCAAATTGCTGCTAAGAAGGCTAGTGATAAGGCTGCTGTGAAGGAGATGAAGCAGAAGGCGAGATTGGCTGCTAAGAAGGCGAGATTGACTGAGAAGAATGCTTGTGTAGTTACTTAGTTGTCTGTTAGATAAATAAATGTGAAGTTTGGTTGATACAAATGTTTTTTTTTTTTTTTGATAATCATCAAAGTAACTTTGATTTTTCTGTTAGACAAATCAATGTGAAGTTTGTTTGATAAGAATGCTTTTTTTTTTTTTTTTTTTCATAATGATCAAAGTAATTCTGAATTGAGATAATAGTATTCTATTATGAACCAAAAAACACAACACATACAAAAACAAAAACTGATGAACCATAACTAGTTTTTGGTTCATCAGTTTATTTGTTAATTAGTTTATTGATGAACCAAAAACACAAAACATACCACAACAAAAACACAACACTTACCACAACAAAAACTGATGAACCAAAATAGTTTATTGGTTCATCAGTTTATTGGTTATCAATTTATTGATGAACCAAATACAACACATACCAAAACAAAAACTGATGAACCAAACTAGTTATTGGTTCATCAGTTTATTGGTTCATCAGTTTATTGATGAACCATAAAACACAACACATACCACAACAAAAACTAATGAACCTTCAATAGTTCATTGGTTCATCAGTTTATTGATGAACCAAAAAACACAACACATACCACAACAAAAACTGATGAACCAAAACTAGATATTGGTTCATCAGTTATATGATTCATCAGTTTATTGATGAACCAAAAAATACAACACATACCACAACAAAAACTGATGAACCAATACTAGTTAATTGGTTCATCAGTTATATGATTCATCAGTTTATTGATGAACCAAAAAATACAACACATACCACAACAAAAACTGATGAACCAATACTAGTTAATTGGTTCATCAGTTATATGATTCATCAGTTTATTGATGAACCAAAAAATACAACACATACCACAACAAAAACTGATGAACCAATAAACTAGTTTATAGGTTCATCAGTTTATTGATGAACCAAAAAACACAAACACATACCAAAACAGAAACTGATGAACCAAACTAGTTTATTAGTTCATCAGTTATATGATTCATCAGTTTATTGATGAACCAAAAAATACAACACATACCACAAGAAAAACTGATGAACCAAAACTAGTTATTGGTTCATCAGTTATATGATTCATCAGTTTATTGATAACCAAAAAATACAACACATACCACAACAAAAACTGATGAACCAATAAACTAGTTTTAGGTTCAACAGTTTATTGATGAACCTTAAAACACAACACATACCAAAAAAAAAATAAACTGATGAACCAATAAACTGATGAACCACAAACACATAACACAGTTCAATAACTGATGAACCAAAACACATAACACAGCACAGTAACTGATGAACAAAGAAACATGACAGATAGTTAATATATTCATCAATTGATGAACAAAGAAAACTAAAATTCATACAAAATAAATCATATTTATCAATTAGATCAGATTACTACTCCTAACTATTTAACTGTAAATTACATCAGATTGTTCTTGAAATAAAAAATGCTTGCCTTTTCTAAGCAACAAAAACAGTTAGTGTTGCAAACTATTTAACCACACCAAAAATCACTTGCCCGTTTTCACTCACCTCTTTTCACTTCTTTCGTTCTTGAAGAGCATTTGCTTCCTTCTCAAAATAGTCGGCGGCACGTTCTACAATACTCTTTGCCGACAATTTTTGGAGGATTCTCTTATCCTTCAGACTTAAATTTTGATAATCTTCAACCTCCTCCTCTACCACTTTTCTGTTCTGGTTGCAGTCGGACAACAAAATCTTTGTAAGGTACTTCTTTCTCAAGTCTTCGATCTGTTTGTTTTGTTCTTTTCCTTCTTTTGCAAACCCAGCATCAAAGAACTTGTTACCCAAATATGTTTCCATATGTCTCATAGCGAAAATACCACAATCAATGTAATTGTTTTTGGTTTGCCATGGCATTTTCACACAACACACTGGGTATTTGTTTAGTTCTTCAATATGCGCATACTCATTCTTTTTCAAGAACCTCAGAAAGAGATATCTCTGTAACAACAAATAAATAAACAGTGAGCTTCAATTTAACTGATAGCTTCAATTTAACTGATAACTGATGAACCTATAATAATTGATGAACATATAATTGATGAACCAAAACACACGACACAGGACATACAAGTAGCAGTTGAAACTTATACTACAAAAACATGATACAGGAAATTAAATTTATTGATGAATGTAAAACACAACACAGGACAAAAATTGATGAACCAAAAACACATAACACCAGGACAAATAATTGATGAACCTAAAACACATAACACAGGACAATTAATTTATAGCGATCTAAATAATTGATGAACCAAAAACAATGTTGATGAACATAAATTTAATATACATAAAATTGATGAATCAAAAACATATAACACATAACAATAATTTATTGATGAACCAATAAACACATAACACATACCATAACACATGACACATACCACAACAAAATAAACTGATGAACCAAAAACTACTTTATTGGTTCATCAGTTTATTGATGAACCAAAAAACACAACACATACAACAACAAAATAAACTGATGAACCAAAAACACATAACACAGGATAAATAATTGATGAACCTTAGATCGCTAACAATATTGATGAACATAAATTTAATATACATAAAATTCTTACCAAATATTTGAATTTCTTCTGATATCTATCTGCGATTGTATCATTGTGATCCATGTTGTCAAGAATATGTACTTGCGGTTCTTTTAAGTTGAAACAGACAACATAGTAATGTTCTTCAGCAAGCATCATTGGAAAAAACATCTGTAAAACATAAAGTGTTAAAATTTACAATTATAAATTTGTTCATCAGTTTTTTATCTCCTACAAACTAGTAAAATAGAAATGCTTACTAGATCGATATCTTTGATAGATTTATAAGCAGTGGACAAAAACAAAATATTGTTCATGTTCTCCTCAAACTTTGAATGGAGAGGCTTCGAGTTTATACCCATTTTCTCCATTTCTGGTGTCTGTGGTTCATCAATATTAGTCGAAGCATATGTAAACTGATTTCAACTATTGAATCATAATTGATAAAAGTTTTTGTAACTTACAATAATTGATGTATGGCTATATAGCTTCCTCAATGATCCAGGACTCCTTTTATCTTCTGCTACGTTAAGTAGATGCACCCACAAATCAATCGTTCCTGAAGTGATTTCATTTCCTTCTTTGAAGCTCTCAAAGTGGACTCTTTGACCGTCAATAAAGAAGGTATGAAATAACACATCACTGCAATTTCATTTTAAGATAATATTTTAGAATGGAAAAAAAAAAAAAAAAAAAAAAAAAAAAAAAAAAAAAAAAACTACTGATTAAGAAATATAATTTTTAAATCGATGAACCTAATTCATATTACTTACTCGAGACCTCCTCTAGCAGCGAAAATTGTATCAGCTACCTTTTTTTCCATCTCGTGCACTTTGTTCTTCATCACAACTACTCTTTGTAAATACGGAGATCTAAGAGATTCAGTAGGCTTGACTTTTCTCTTTTCTTTTATATTTTCCAAGCCTTCTTCACCTTGTCTAATTCTCTTCACCGTTTCAGGCACTTTAAGCTTTTGAGCGATTGTGTTGAAAGAATTTAGTGGTGTGGAAAATTCTTCATCTTTTGTTTCACTCATACTTAATTTTTCTTCGGCTGATGGAGGTATCATTGATATGGGGGTTACCATCAGTGGCATATCTTGTGGTGTATCTTGTGGTGTATCTTGTGCCATATCTTGTGCGGAAGCGTCCAGTTCTATTATTTTCCAAGCACTGTCATCAATTTCCCCACTCAACAATTCTGACGATGGTTGCAAGAAAGGTGTCTTTTTAATCAACTCATCCAACAACTGGTCGGAGTCATTCTTCTTTTCATACAAAACAATAGCCTGCAATTGCTCCGTGAATATTGGGAATTCTGGCTTTCGAATCTGTTTTCAGTAAAGGGTTCATCAGTTACTTTTTTTGTATCAAGTGTTTTCATAATACAAATAAATTATAAGTTCATCAATTAGGTACAAAATGGATTTTGATTTTATTACCTGCTTTTGACGTTGAATCCTATCAATTTCTTCAATAATGTTTGGATCCAAGTAGATTTGAGTTAACGTTTCATCTTTTTGTTTACTTACTTCCTTAGCCTCAGAGCCATCGTTATCATCACCCATTGTTAGCATCAGCATTGAGTTCTCATCTTCACTCTGGGAGCTCTCAACCGTTGTTCTGTTTACCAACCTGTTCATCCAGTCTCGGACTTCCAACAACGATTCATTTCCGGGGTATTTTTCCAATCCAGCACTTAGCATGTCATCAATATCAATCTTGAGTTCTTGAAATATTGTTAACATGTTCTTCAGTGAATGGCTGAACTCCTGTCAGTTATTTTATAAGGTTCATCAGTTATATTTCAATGGTTCATCAGTTATATCATAATGGTTCATCAGTTTACATATGCTTTGACTAATAAGTTTAAAGATTTTTACCTCCGCTGATTTGAATTGGGAATACACCCCTTGAAATTCTAATATAATTGCTGATAACTGTTGGGTTAGCTTAATACTTGCAGATGATGAGGTGTTCCGTTCATCATTTCCATTTTCAGCCGTTTCATCAGTTCCAGACATTGGAATATCATCATCTGTTAAATTGTTAAATTAAATTTTAAAACATATATAAACGGCGAATTGATGAACCTAATATAATCATAGTTTAATAAATAATAAATTCTTACGCATATCAGCTGTATCGTCTGTTCCGGTCATTGTATGATCCATTTCAATATTTCCATCATTTGCTTTCATTGGAATAGGATCATCTGTTAAACAATTGATGAACCAAAAAACAATATAGAAGAACATAAATTTAATATACATAAAATTGATGAACCAAAAACATATAACACATAACAATAATTGATGTCCTGTGTTATGTGTTTTAGGTTCATCAATTTAAACTGATGAACCAAAAATAACACATACCACAACAAAATAAACTGATGAACCAAAAATTAGTTTATTGGTTCATCAGTTTATTGGTTATCAGTTTATTGGTTCATCAGTTTATTGATGAACCAAAAAACACAACACATACCAGAACAAAATAAACTGATGGAACCAATAAACTGATGAACCAAAACACAACACAGGACAAACAATTGATAAACCTTAAATCGCTAATATCACAACTAATTGATGAGCATAAGAATTTCAAATATCACAAAAAAGATTATTACCGATCGGCTGTGAATCTACCCATTGATTCTCCTCAATATCATCTATATGGGTATGAGCATAATCAGCTACTTGCTCATGAATCTCATCTTCTTCTACAATTGAAGGCTCTTTCCTCTGAACAGGTTGAATAACATTAGGAGATTTTGATTTTGTTTTTCTTTTGTATGTTATTTGCCTTTTGAACATGTTCATCGAATGCGATTTCTTTGGAGATATTTTGTTTTTGGAGACTCTTTCCTCTGAATTTCTTTTCCTTTTCCTTTTGCTTCCTACATATTTTCCACCTTTTAACAGGTAAGAAGAATGATGACTGTAATTTCATCGAAAGTTTTTATAAGTATTAACAGGTTCATCAATAAGAATGTTTCAGTATGTACCTTGTTGATCAGTTTTTTGCCCTTCTTCATTGTCCGCTGCTTGTGGCGTCACTTCCATTGTTTTTTGGATTGGTTGCTCAATCGCTAAGTCTAGATACAAGTTTTTTAGGTAAATGATGAACATATGAAAATTATTGATGAACATATAATATAACTGAAGAACATATAATATAACTGATGAACATATGAAAATTATATGTTCACTTTCCATTAATTAACAAACATAGTTATAATTACGTATAATATAACTGATGAACATATGAAAAAACTGCCCTAAAACTCCATAAAGTTCATCTGATGATCTTAAACATATACACAAAAAACTGCCCTAAAACTCCATTAAGTTCATCTGATGAACTTACCGTCATCATTCTTATTTCCTTTTAAGAAGTTAGAAATATGGCTTCTTGACCATTTCGGTTTGTTTGTAGGTTCTACAACATTTTCTATGTCTTCTTGTTCCTCATCTTCCTCATCAACAGCATCTTTCTCGTTCACATCATCTGTTAAATTGTTAGAATTTAATTTTAAAACATATATTAACGGTTAATTGATGAACCTAATAATCATAGTTTAATAAATATTAAAATTCTTACGCATATGAGATGTTTCATCATAAACATGTTCCTCATTCTCTTCCTCTTCTTCATCATCTTTATCAGTCTCTTCTTCTTTCTCATGATCTTTCTCAGTTTCTTCTTCTTCATCATTTTTTTCATTCTCTATCATTAAGATTTCTGGATCATCAACGTTCTCATTCTCTCCATCATCATCTGCTTCTTCATTATCATCATCATCCTTCGTTTCTTCTTCTTCTTTCTCCAACTCTTCCTCTTCCTCCTCTGTCTTAGTTGCTTTAGGAGTCCTTTGTTTTCGACATTTCCCAAACATCATCACCTCCAATTCTTGCAATGTTTCTGTTTTCCAGTACTCAAACGCTGGGTATTCTGGGTTTTGGAGTAGTGAATTGGCGAATATAACCTGCATTTTTAATATAAAGGTAGATTAAAAAAAGATGCTGAAAAACAACTAATGAACTCATGATAACTGATGAACCAATGACAACTGATGAGCCTAACATAACTGATGAACCTAACACAACTGATGAACCTATGACAACTGATGAACCAAATATAACTGATGAGCCAATCATAACACAACTGATGAACCAATGACTACTGATGAGCCTAACATAACACAACTGATGAACCAAACTGATAAACACATATAAGCTAATTGATGAACCAAAGGTAACATAACATATAAAAATAAGATTAAAAAAAATTAGTAATTACCTCTAGCACCAAGAGTGGTCCATAGAACGTTTTCCCCGGTTTCCAAGCTAACTTTTCCTTCATGAGATTATCAACCACATATTGGCACCAATCCATTTCTCTTACCTTCTCAAGGTTGGTAAGAGATGGGATAACCCCTAGATTGAGAGTCCCCGTTGTGGTAACATAGGACATAATAGTACAAAAGAGAACTAGGAAGTTTATCTTAAATAGATTCCCACTATCATTTCTCCTAATTTGATTCCTCATTCGTTCCATCAGTTTGTTAACATACAATCTAGAAACTTTCTTGAACTGGTCTTTCCATTCTCTATACGTTACATTTGACCTTTCTTTTAAAATCTCTCGTACATCAACAGCCAATGTGCCCATTGGAAACCCAAATGTTTGGTGAACCAATTCAGGCGTTATTTGTATGTTTTCACCAAAAACTTTTAGAGTTCCCGATAAACCATCAAATTTAGTCAGCAACCAATAACCCAAACGACTTGTTGTTCCATTTACTTGAAATTCCAACAGTGATTCAAAACCCAAACTTGCAATAGCTTCTTTCTGATCCTCAGTAATTGTCTGAATGAGGTCGTATAACGGACCAGGAAAATTTTTTATCTTAACCACTGGAAATTTATTTTGTTTGGAAGTTTGGAGAAGACTTAATTGCGGCTTAAGGTCTTTAGAGATATTTGTTTTAGAAGGTTTAGATAAAGAAGGTTTAGAGGTAGAAATGGTAGCAAGTTTTTTAGACACATTAGCTTTCGGACGACCAAATGCATCATCAACAAAGTCATCGTCACTGGGAGAATAAGTGATCAACAACTTTGCTTTTTTTGCAGCATTACCTATAAAAAAAAAAAAAAAAAAAAAAAAAATCAACTGATGAACATACTTTGAATATGAAATAACTGATGAACCAAAAGAGTATTGATGAACATATACCACAACAAAATAAACTGATGAACCAAAAATTGGTTTACTGGTTCATCAGTTCATTGATGAACCAAAAACACAACACATACAACAACAAAATAAACAGATCGCTAACTATATTGATGAACCAACAACACATAACACATACCACAACAAAATAAACTGATGAACCAAAATTGGATTATTGGTTATCAGTTTATTGGTTCATCAGTTTATTGATGAACCATGTAATAATTACAATAATTTATGAACCAAAACTGAAACATAACTGAAATCACAGTTTCATACCTTTTAGAGCTGGTCTGTCATTGAATCTTTTGGATCTCTTCTCTTTTTCAATATTGCTTCCAGATTCTAAAAATATTTATAAAAAAAAAATCATATAATAAGGACAATAATTGATGAACAAAAAAAAATAATATATATAGCCAGATAAGCTGAATCAAACACTTAATAACTGATGAACCAACTTAAAATTGATGAACCACCTTTCAACACAAAATATCTAGTTTATTGATGAACCAAAATTTGGATTATTGGTTATCACTTAATAACTGATGAACCGAAAATTGGGTTATTGGTTATCACTTAATAACTGATGAACCAATAACTAGTTTATTGATGAACCAAACACAACACATACCACAACAAAAAACTGATGAAACAAATAGTTTATTGGTTCATCAGTTTATTGATGAACCAAAAACACAACACTTACCACAACAAAAACTGATGAACCAAAATAGTTTATAGGTTCATCAGTTTATTGGTTATCAATTTATTGATGAACCAAATACAACACATACCAAAACAAAAACTGATGAACCTTCAATAGTTTATTTGTTCATCAGTTTATTGATGAACCAAAAACACAACATACACAAATAACTGATGAACCATAAATAGTTTATTGGTTCATCAGTTTATTGATGAACCAAAAAACACAACACATACCACAACAAAAACTGATGAACCAAAACTAGTTATTGGTTCATCAGTTTATAGGTTCATCAGTTTATTGATGAACCATAAAACACAACACATAACACAACAAAAACTGATGAACCAACTTAAAAAAATTATAAAAAAAAAAAAAAATATATAAAAAAAAATCATAACTGATGAACAAATCGTTCCAGTTGAAGATTCTAAAAAAATTATAAAAAAAAAAATTAAAAAAAAATTAAAATCATAAATTTATAAAAAAACCCTAATTCTTCAACTACATTCTCAAAAACTCTAATTAATCGACTACATTCTAAAAAACCCTAATTCTTCAACTACGTTCTTCGACTTTATTCTAAAACAAAATTAAAACATAATCTGAAATAAACTTACCAAGTTGATTCATCTTCGAGTATTGTGATTCTCACCAAATTTTAATCGGAAATATAATCGACTTAGTGGGAGATGATCGGAAATTAAAACCCTAAAAATTTCCCCAAATTTTGATCGGAAATAGAGAGAGAGTGAGAGTGGAGTGAAAAAAAGTAGAGGGGTATACGAGGGTTTTTGGTTGTAAAATTACTTATTTATCCTTTTATTAGAATGGAGATGTTAGCAACCGTGGATTGTTTTTTGGTCAAAGTTTTGACTGATCTGATGGCTAGAAATACTTTTTACACTTTTTATTTTCATTCCCCTTTGTAGGGGATCGCACCTCTTAACGAAAGTTAGTAAAAAACCTAAATCGGCTGAAAAAATTTGTTGGGCACCTTTTTATGCAAGAAAAAAAGAAGAGTACCCTGATTGGAAACAAGCCTTAAGTTTAGTGCATTTTTGTGTCATTTGCCCTTTATATATATACCCAAAATATCATAACCTAAGCTACTTCTAATTTTAATTCTAATCCAATTCAAATTCCACTTTTAAACTTATTTTACTCCTTTCTATCCTGATTTTACAACTCGAAAGTTAAACTTTTAAACTTATTCAACACTAGCTTATAGACCCGCAGAATCCGCGGGATTTTAGAGGATTTTTGATTAAAAAAAGGTAAGTATGTGAATAAACTAAGAAAGAACAACGAACGTAAACGCTGTAAAATTTTCTTGTAATGGAACAACATGTTATAAGTGACTGAAAGTATAAAATACAATGCTTGTAAATATCTGTGTAATAAACGTTCATTGCCTCTTGATCTCCAATATGTTTGTCTTGAAAATCAAATGCATGTAGTGATCATTCTATCACTTCAACAAAAGGTCCATTACGTGACTACTATGGTAAACACTTTGCTATGGGTTTAGGTGAATTTTAGTTGCATTAGAGTAGTAACCGTTTATATAGCTCAGGAGGAGAAAAAAAAAACCCTAAAATAGAACATATATTCAAATTTTAGAATTGTTTCAATCAAAGCATGCTAATTTTAAAAATACTCACATGGATGTATTTTAGTATTTGTGAAGAAGAAGAAAAAGAAAGCCAACCCCAACTATTTATCGTTTTAAAGTTAGATATTTTTAATAAACCACATAAAAAAATGAAAGAAGTAACATTTGTTTTCTTATAAAATGCTCCGAAAATGAGAATAATACATGGGGCTATAACTGATGCGTAAAATTTGAAAGGGTGAATAAGAAATTTCATTAAACTGGAACTATATAATGAAAAAATCGTTGATAAACTTACGACTTGAGGCAGTCATAAGGTTTGGCAGTCCACCTGAAGTGCATAAAGGAGAGAAGGTTAGTAAATGAATATTAATAAAAGACAGCATGGTTTATATAAGGTCATGTCATAACGACAAAGGTTTGTCTTAACTTATTTAAAATGATGTCATATAATTGGTGTGAAACATGAATCGAACCATTCACAAGTTAGTGGGTCGAAATTGTAACCTCCATTAAAAATGGAAACCGAATTGCCTAAACCAAATACAGCCATGCATGAACATATTACTTACTCTTGAAGTGCCAATGGGCGTGGAAATAGCAACATGTAAATTCTCCCTCTACTCGGTCACTTATAAATACTGAAGTGTCCACTGTAAAACAATAATATATTTGTGTGATGTTAAACAACAAAATGACATGATACGTAGAATTAATATAAAGACGTATTACTAATCATTATAACTTTACCATCTCATTTCTTAAATATATAGATGTATTACACCAAAGAGCTGCCATGTTCAAGCACTCAAAGAACTGCCCGTTATTTGCAGTACCGTCTCCAAATAATGCCAACGTGACATGATCACAATCAGCTTGGTTCAAAACTTCCTTGTGTACGTGCTAACGAATGTTGCACCTGTGGCAACGGGAATACCTTCTCTGATAAAAGCAAACCCACCAAGAACATTATGTTCAGCAGAGAACATATGAATAGATCCATCTTGACCATGGCAACATCCTGTTTTCTTCCCAAAAAGCTCGGCCATGATAGCACGAGCAGGCGCACCTTTGCTCAGAGCGTGAACGTTATCACAATAAGTGCTCACGGCACTATCCTCCTTCTTCAAGAGCTTGATGAACCCTGAAAAAACACATCATCGCATTAATGATTTTTGCTGCTTCATAGGTTTGTACATTATTCATGTTTATTAGAATAAATAGAAATAGATGTAGCTCTTTCATTCTCTGGAAGTATTGTAAAATGTTTCCTACCTGCTGCCTCGTTCTGTCATTGCCGAATCTATACCGTCCAGGTAATCTTACTACTTGTGAAGGCAGAATCATGTAACAATACACCTGTAACAAAAGAAATATTGAAATAAGCCACCACATATGAGATTGAAGCCGATAAAGCTGACACACCTTTAGTTCAAACTCAAACCACTTGTGAAAAAAAAGATCTTTAGTATTCAGAACATAAGGAAAGCAGTTTTTTTTTTTTTTTCAGATAACAAAGAAGTGCAGCTTATTTGCATTTTCAGAATGCAATGAGTCCTTAAACTCTATATTGGACTAACCGTACCCAAACACCATCAGCAAAGCAAGCATCAACAAAGAAAGCATAAGTTAAGGACACTAAGCGTAACCAAATCGTGGTGTAAATCCAGTCAGCCTAATCTAAACACACCATATCCTGATTTTTGTAGTGGCCTGATTCTAACATATCTTAAGTCGAAAACAACCTGATATAAATATTAAGTCTGCGCCTAAAATAACTCACATTATAAACTTTTAAAGCAACTTTCTGATCTATAGAATGAAACGGGTCGATTCGTACATCCCGTTAAAGACTGAAGTAATGGCATAAGATTTATTGTGGAATAAACACTTAATGCAACTCACAAAACTTCTTAAGACCTTATAACTCCTTCAACAATCAATATTGTCATGTGTTGTTATGTTCATTCCTATCATACCCCAAAAGTACTTTCTTTCATTCACAAAAAGACAATAAGGAAATCACTTTGATGTTATTTTTATGTTTTATTTTGGGAAAGACACTTTAATGATCAAGATTAGTAAGCTTATATAGCTGAGACGGGCAACAACAACAATTTATAGTCTCCATCTACCACTAATATCCCACTTTAGCATGACCGAAGGCTCCAGAGACAATATACAACTGTACATGTAAAAAGATACACTCATGTGCGACATGTTTTGGCAATCTACATATGACAGTTTCTATGATAAAAAATTTCCTTTGCAACTATGATAATTGGTTCAAAATATACATATTAAAAACTTGACGTATTCAAACTATTTAAAGCAAATCTTTTGTTTCGGTTCTTTCAACTAAGTGCAAGGATTTGAAAACATGAATGTTATAGTAATTTTCAGTTTCACTGATATTCGACCATGTTTTATAAGTACGCTAAGGTTTGTTACCAACAAATAATTGGTTCATTAAGAGGAACGAAAATGCAGTAGAAATTCAGATAAGCTACTACAGTCCGTACATCTAAACTCGAGACACGGGTTCCACGGGACCGTTATGTAAGTTTCAATCAATTTATTATATTTTGCACTGCTAGATTGTCGGGGAAATGTTACGTAGTAATATAGTCTACTGTCTACCTATAAAGAGACTTTAGAAGCTAATTATTACTTCTGTAATCCAAATTTTGATGATTTGATATTAGAAATAAGTTAAACACTCCGATGTGCTTTATGAAAAAAAAAAAAAAAAGAAGTTAACCAAACCTAGCGACCAATTCAATCCAACTCCACTTTCAAAACCCGAAACAGCTTCAAAGCAGTTATCATGAACAAACGTTTTCCGCCCACCTAAACAACCGGCCGAAAAATAAATAAATAAATAAATAAAAACGGCCCCATTATCTCCTCGATAGACTAAATCTACGATAAAGATAAACCAAGATCAAAATTCATATAATACAATTAACTCAAAAATAAATAATGAAGAACATAACAAACCTACCCATTGAGAGAACTGAGAACATATAAAATCTGTTGATAAAACACAAACATAAAAATACCCAAATCATAAAAACAGAAACACGGTAAAAATCAAAACTTTAACTAAGTTAAAAAAAACCATACCAACAAAAATAAACAATCAACATTAGGGGAAAAAGAAAGAAAGAAAGAAAGAAACTTACTCGATTATGTAACTCCTGCAAACTACCTGCAACCAAAAACCAAAACAAACAAATTCAGTACTTATGCTATAATTACCAGTTTTAAGGTGTGGACAGCAAAATTATCACTCGCATAGATCGAATTTGAAGGGAATCATTGAATTTATTTGATGAATTGAAACTGGTATTGAATTGATATTGGAGCGTACAAAGAATTTCAATGCTTTAATTAGTTAGCAAAAATAGGTAAGTTGAATAAGAGAATTGAATGAGTTTCTTGAATGAGAGGGAGCGTGTATAATTGATGGTGGTGTTATTGCATACCAAAAATAGTGGAAGCGATTAAGGCGTTACAAAATTTGATGAGTTAAGAATGAGAATTCCATCGTCTGCATTTTAACCTACCAAAAATATGTGGGTTAGTATCAAAGGGAAAGTAGTAGCGTATAGCATTAAATATTTTAGGACTAATAAGAGCAAAGACACATCATCGCATTAATTATTTTTGCTGCTTCAGTTTATTAGAATACATAGATGTTACTTTTATATTCATCAGGACTATGCATATTTTTTCCTTTTGATTACTTGAGTGAATAATGTTAAAAAAAAAAAAAAAAAAAAAAAAAAATGTAAAATCACATGTAACTAATAATCTAATAAAATCATATAATCATGCACCATTTTATACGTAAACAAAAAGCAAAAGTCCGCAACGAAGCGTGGCTACAAACTACGCTCGTTAAATAACATTTATAAATATTAACCACACACAGAAGACGACACATATCAGAACACAGTCCTATGACGATCACTTTTAAATCGCAACTCAAACACCCCCATATGATCAAAATCCTAAAAAGTTCTGAATACGAAAACAAGACCAACATAGTAACTACATAAGAATAATGCAACTTGTATGATTACTCGAGGGAAAAGTTTATTCCCCTGCTAACAAAATTAATGTAAGTAGCTATATAAATTCACGTAGAACAACATTTATAATTATCGAAAACCTGGAATCAAGAAAGAATATTAGGAAAAAGATCCTGAAAATAATGGGTGATAAACTCATTCTCCTGCCCAACCAAGTTGTCTAGCTCGTTTTTCCCACAATGAGGTTATCTTCTTTTCTTGTCTCATTAAGGCTTCGGCTTGCTCTCTTGCTTGTTCACATGTTTCAGTAGCGGTGTTGCATTTTTCGGCTTCTTTTTGGTATTGGGCGGCGACTCTTCTTGCTTCACCAAACGTGATGTTCATATGGCGCATGTGTTCATCACCGACTGTTTCTTGCAGTTTTAGCTCTTCCGAGAGTAAATCCACAAACTGTTTTTCCATTTCTTCCTTAAGATCTGGATCATCTTTCCCACAATCTGGATTTTGGGTAGCAAAATCAACATGTAGATTACTAAAACATGTATTTATAATTAACATTCGCAAATTGGGAGAAAAGTCTACAAGGCTTGATGCACGATGTACGAGTTAGCATAGTTTGCATGATGTTTCATATGAGACAAAATGTTCTATTTTGAGATCAAAAGTTCCATAAATGCATTTTACGTCTTTCTGTTTTTCGTCATGCTCTGAAGTTTAAAAGCTTTTTCCATGTTTTTAAATTAGAAAACACAAAGGATGATACACTGCCAAAGGGTGCGGAAAAAGTTGAAGAAAACTATGGATGCTCTGAATCAAACAGAGGTTTCAAAACTCAGGCCTTTAGTTGTCAGTCAGACATCTGTTACGAAGCCGAACAAGTCTGTCACTCAGGCATTTTTATAACAGATTTTCTTTTGATACTTTGCTTACATCAAAGTTTTTGACTACTTACATTAGTTATAGAATTTGCGGGCATGGTGAAATAGCATCTGTTACACCTTTGAGTATTGGCTATATATTACAATTAAAATACTTGGCCTATAATGATGGTTTGCGTAATGTTAGTAACTTAATATAGTGGTGGTGAAAATTAGTATACTTATGTCATATTTGTGTAGAGGCTATGTTATTTTGAATGATGAAAGTCCTAAGTTTGACCATGAAGTCAAACTGTACCTAATAGTTCTTCAACATCTAATCAACCTCCCTTTGTTTTCTAAACAATTTTATGACGGAGTGACGGACTTCATGACAATTATAACACTTGGTAGAATTTTAAATGAAAACCACACTGGAAGTTGTTTCGTCATGAGTGCAAACTTGGGTAATTCAAGATGTTGTTTTGAAGTTTAACACCCAAAAAAATTAACTTTTTCTCATTACAAAAGATGCATGTTTATACATAAAGACCTTTACATACCATCATTGTTGCATCTGTTGTTCTCAAAGAAAATTTGCACGTCTATTTTACTCTATTCACTCTAAAAAAAGAAGTATAGTTCTAATTTAAGATTAGATGGATAACTTTGCAAATATAATTCAAACGTATTATTTAAGATTTTTTGACATTAAAGATTGACATCGACATCAACTACATAAACTTCGACAAAATGAATGAATTATAGTGATGGTCTATCTAGAAACAAGACCCATATCATTTAATGTATTCAGGAACAAGACCCATATCATTTAATGTATTCAGGAACAAGACCCATATCATTACCGTGTTCAGTAACTAAGACTCTAAGAGGCATACACTCAAAATCTTAATTGTTAACTCTAATCTCAGGTTTCACATCTAACCATAACTGAAACTAATCAACTATAAATGATGAAGACTTACCAGTAACCGAAAGATTGGCCAAGCCTGCAAAATAAGAAAAGAAACAAGAATTAATAGTTGAATCCAAGTTTATGATCAGCACAATCATTTTTTGTAAGTTTAGGCTACCAAAGTTCAGAGACATTACATATTCTAGGGTGCGTTTAGTTGGGGGAAAACACCTTTGTTTTCTACAAAACGTTTTGTGGAAAACAAGGAAAACAGAGATCGCGTTCAAATCAATGTTTTCCAACAAAATGTTTTGCAAAACACAAAATCCCCTATTTCCTAACTTAACAAGGAAAACTACAAAACAAATTTTAGTTGTTTTCCTTGTTTTCCTTTGTAACCCACAACCCTCCTTCCCCTCCTTCAAAATAGAAAATACAAACATCAACTAAACGCGTTTTCTATATTTTCAAGTGTTTTGTGGAGATAAATTTCCTTTTCAAATTTTTACAAAACTAGAGATAGAAAACAAGAGAATTTTTTCTGCAACTAAACGCAATCTACATATTCTAGCATCCTAACATGGTCAGAAGAGATCAAGCATATTAATTTCAATATTATCAACTTCATGTTCCTTAAACATTTTACTCCACTAAATAAGAAACAAAGAATCTACACCACGCCAAAAAATACAGAAATGCTCATCTAGATATATATATTAATACAAAATCCTAAAGCAAATACAGCCTAATCAGATACGACATTAACAATAATATGATCAGAAAAGGGAATCTTTGCATTAGATAGTAGAAAAACAAAGTGTTTCACCCTGACTATCTAACAGCATGAACAGCAATACAAATCATGGATAGAACTCAAACTTCATAAAAAATCACATATCAAATACAGTCTAATCAAGTAAGAAAATGTCCATAAGACCATAACAAAATAAAAAAGGGGAATTTACATTAGATAGTAAAAGAGAACAGAAAGGCTTTACCCTTATTACTACTAACATGAAAAACTACAGAATATATACTCTCATCAATGTTAAAACCATAACACAACCCAATCAAACACAAAAATAAAGACAATCTTATCAAAGTGAAAACTTTACATCACACGGTACACACAAAAAAGAGGACCTTTATCCCACATATATGAAATGAACATGAACCACTAAACAAACAATCAAAAGGGTACACACTAATTCCACTAAAGATCAAAACCCGTATCAGAATCATAAAAATCAGATCAAAAGTGCAAAACTTTACATCCGCTAGCACCAAAATAAAGAACTTCACAAACAATCAAAAGGAGTATACAGAATTCCACTAAAGATCAAAACCCATTATCAGAATCCCAACTTTAAGACCAAAAACACAAGATCTTAAAAGGGTACACAGAATTCTACACTAAAGATCAACAAACCAAATAAAAATCCCAACTTTTATACGAAAAACTCAAGATCTCCAAAAGGGTATACACTAATTCCACTACAGATCCAAAACCCATATCAAAAATCAAATCTTTTATATAAAAAAGATAACAAAATATAAAAAGGTACACACAATTTCCACTAAAGATCAAAAACACAAATAAAAAAACATAAGATCCTTAAAAGGGTATACACTAATTCCACTAAAGATCAAAAACCCATATCAAAAATCACATATTTTATATAAAAGAACATAAAGGGTATGATTAAAGATTTACCAGGAGCAAGTTTGAGAAGTGACAAAGGAGGAGGGCAGTCACAAACACAAGGATTACAAACAACTGAAGAAGAAGAAGATTTATTAAAACTAAAACCCTTTTTGAATTTCCAATAAATAGCAGGACCAGATACACATAATGCTGATACAATTGCAAATGTTACTAAACAGATCCTTATACATGATCCAGATCTCCTTGTCATTTTTATGTTATGTAGATCTGTTTATTGGTTTGGTTTGGTTTTGGGATTGTGTTTATGGGATCTAATAAGTGTGGAACATGGTTATATTTAAGATGATGTTGGTGATGATGGTGATTAATGGATGTTGTAGTGTGTGAGTGATTGTGAGTGTGAACATTTGTGAGTTCAGGTTATGAAAGTCAAATTTCTGTGGTATGGATATGCACCGACAAGTGAACCCGACCCGATCACGACCCACTCATTTTTTAAATATATATTTTTTTGTTTTTCGATGTTTTTACTTGTTTTATACCTGCAAATTTTTATCTCTCACATGTCTCTAATGAGACTTGAACCCACAACTTATATGTTAATAGATCACTTACATATTGCTGGACCAAGATGCCTTTGGTTATAGCTTCAACTAATTCATCAAATGAATTCACCAAAATAAACCGCGAGCCGTTTGAAAAATTGATTCGATGTGCAATTCGTTTTTAAAAACCATAATAGTAGTAGCAAATGACTTGTTACTATAATGATATGGTAAATGCCAAATTTTGCAAAAGGTTTTAAGAAGTGTTTGCTTTACACAAAAATGGGGCAATTGCATATATACCCATTAAAACTTGCATATTTGTATATATACTCAAAACATGCTTAACTTGCATTGTACATCATGCATTGAAAACTTGTATTTTGGGAAAATAGGCAAGTATTTAAGTTTTAGTGGGTATATATGCAATTCTCCCAAAAAAAACTATTGGAAGTCTTTAAAGAGCATGTAATAATATGACATGCGAGAGTGTGTTGTGTGTGTATAAGCATATTTGGTGAGTGAGACTTTACGGAATGTAATTGGTGAATGACCGAGAAAGACAATGATGTAAAGTAGAGTGGTTAAAAGTTTGCTATGTTCGCGAGCATTTTGCAAGTCGCGTTATACTATTTGTTTAGCTAAATATGCAAATACAAGCAATGTCATTATACTTTAACGTCAAATAGCCGAGTATCCGCGTGTTGCAACGCTGGGTACTCTATAATAAAAATATTTGACAAGTAATATTTTCCGATCACATATTTTTCGTGATAATGACTTTACGCACGGCTAGAATTTTAAGGAATAACTTTATCGCATACTATTTTATATTAAAATGTCAAGTACATGTGCATTATGATGTAATGACGATACGAAAACGGTAGTTAGTAGTATTACGAGGTTGTGATGATTGATGGTGAAAAGCACTTGCTAATCGGTAGATGTTGTGTGAAGGCCTACAATGCTGATTAATTGCCACCTAAGCGCTATTGGCCACCAACCTTACCGATTTGTGTAAATCGGTCAACCGTGGTCAATGGTGGTCAGCAATGGTTAAAATTTTCGAAAACTTGCAAATCTTGCCAGAAATACCCAAAACTTACCGTAAACTCATTTTAATCAATTATAGTCGTTGTTTATATCTATTACAAGATGTTTTTTAAGGAAATCTTGCCGGGAATATCCGAAACTCGATGAAAATACCCAAAACTTGCCAAAAATGTCAATCCGATTCAGATTAATCCGCCTAGACCGATCACAAGCTACAAGGAAGTCGACCGTCTGACTACCGATTCACGATTTTTGCAACCTTGATATTTTATAACGTGTAAACATAGAGAATCTTCTTAATTCGTATGCTTACAAGTTTTTTATGCTTTATAAATCAATGAAAATTTTCGTACTTTGAAATGTACAATTTTTTTCAATCGAATTTATTCGCAAAATGATTAGTATTTCATTAACCTTGTACTAAAATACATACATAAATAATAAATGTTTTTTGAATATGCAATTTTAGCAAATCAGTTAAACTTACATTAATAAATATTTTAAATAATTATGCGTAAAAGAATTATTATTTAATGTACTATACATAGCATTCATCATTTGTATATATTTGTATCAGAGGTTCACTTATTTTACATTTTATCCTCTTAACTAGAAGGGTACCTGCGCAATGCGGCGGCGGATATCCGGTGATTATTTTGTGGCGAGCAAATGTTTTTCATTTTAAACCTTCCTTATTTAGCATGTCCCAAATACTTTATAACGTAGTAGATATATGTTTTTCAAAAATAGAATGTCTAGATTATTAATAGTGTAAATAGCTAGCACTTTTTATTTTTTAAATTTTAGCATTAAATTGGTGGTTATAAGTTTAGTGAGTTTTTCTTATAAACAATTATATTAAAATATAAAATTATTTTAGATGATTACTATATGGTTTAAATGAGACTTAAATTTTTAAATTTTGCATTAATTTTCTAATTTTTTTTCTTTTAGAGTAATGTTTTTTGTTTTAAAATTACTTCCTGAAGTCACAAAACCTCTTAACTAGTATAGTAACCTTAACGTTTTCTTATGTATCAAAACATGTTTATTTTTAGCAAACTAGAAACATAAAAAAAACATACGTCGTTAACCATCGTTACATAATTCATGCAGCTTCGATATTCGACCCAAAACACATTTTAATCCTTGGTAAATAAAAAAATTCATCAAATATTATTTTTCTAAGATAAGGATGAAGATCACGGCATTGCTCGTATTGAAATGCCAGCCGATTCCAGACGGGTCGGATCCTGTAATACTTGCAAACGCGACAGATGTGAATCATTTCGGGTATTTTCAAAGGGTGACGGTTCGACAGTTTATTGTGTTCGTTGGTAGAACCGTTGCTAAACGTACCCCTCCTGACCAACGACATTCTGTCCAACACGAAGGTTGTTATTTCATAATTTTTTTATATGCATGTTAACGGTTAACCGTATGAAATGAATTTGAATGTTTGTGGAGCGGGTGTTTGGCATTATTTTTTAAGCTCGAGCTCGGCTCTTGGTATGTTATACATGCTCGGGCTCGGCTCGTTTATACGATTTGGTAATGAAAAATTAAAGTTTGGCTCGATCTCGGCTCATAATATATCAATTTTGAGCTCGTTCATAAGCTTGTCATTGAGCTCGTTAATAAGCTCGCCTATAAGACAAATGCATAACGTTTTATATATGTCCGATCCGATCCCGAGCTTTTCACAAGCGGCTCGGCTCATTTCCAACCCTATTTATAAGTGAAGACAAACTAGACAAGACATGTAATACAAAATTTTGGACAGGGGAGATCCGGATTTTTGACAAAAGTTTACATTAAGTAGCAAAAATCCATGTGACGTGAACCTCCGGGAACCTTAGGTCCACCCCAGTTTTGAAAGGGATTATATGATGTGAGATTAAAGTCTGTCGTCAGAAGGTCTAAAACGTTGACATGACATGTGTACCACTTTTGGGTGCCGACTCACCATTCCCCAAGGACCTAGCTTTGGACAGTGAGCAAATTTAGTGAGCTTTAGTTAGGAGTTCGGACTTGGGATTGACCTTTACGTTTGCGGTGCCAATGCCCCAATATCGTGTGATGAATTATTACTAGTATTATTTAAGGAGATATTTAGGGGGTGTTTGCAACGGTTTAGTAGAAATACTTATTACGGTGTACCATAGAAGTAGTTTGGATAAGCAATCCCAAACATTCCTCAAAACTGTTTATGTGCTATATCAAAACAGAATAAGCAAATAGTTAGATTTGATAAACAATCAAAACGCCCCTAGAATCAGTTGTGTTGCAGCTACTTTTAAACTAATTATCAGAAACTGATTGATTGACCCTTATAAGTTTCAACTATTTAAGTGCATCGGAAGAATTTTGAAATATCTAATTATCTGGTGCAAAAAGGATTAACACGAATCATAGATAGAAGCATGCATTATGTATCAAGAAACTTGTGCGTAAGAATTGGTGTTTAAATGATATCGCACACGATCATGAGAAATCGTGTTGTGATGTTTGTTGTGTAGTTTAGCTAATTAATTCCATTTAGTTTTTGGTTGATAGAGTATAAGGAGCATTCATATAACAGAAATGGTTTATGCGTCGTGGGATTCATGGACGATCACTATCCAGTTAGAAGTGCATTCTCTGTGCTCAACCAGGTACATACATCCATAATCTTCAAGAAACCAGGAAAATATGATCCATAACTATTAGAGTCTAAAACTGACATGATGGTAATTGTTGATCGACTAGGTAATAGATGAGTATCAGAAGAAGCATGGTGATTCATGGAAGACTGTACAAGTAGATAAGACCGATCAATGGCCTTATCTTAATGATGCCTTAGCCCGGTTTCAGGTATGTTTTGAGTGTCTCCTTTGTCTTAACGTTTTACCGTAACTTTTTTTTTCCCCTTCACTTGATGAAACTGATTATATTATCTTTGATTCTTTTCTGAATCATATAGAATCCCGCTGAGGCAGACAAACTGTTGAAAATTCAGAGGGAGCTGGATGAAACCAAAATTATCCTTGTAAGCATCAATTCATGCTCTTTGTATCTTTTGTATGTTTATACTGTTTAATGTGATACTTTAATTCTTGTTTGCAGCATAAAACAATTGATAGTGTTCTTGAAAGAGGTGAAAAGCTAGACAGTTTAGTCGAGAAGAGTTCAGATCTCAGTGCAGCTTCACAGGTACATCTTTTCCCATTAAAGTGTGTTTTATTTAATTATTAGAAGTTTGTAATGAATGTAACACAAATTAACCGGTTGGTTATCAAACAGATGTTCTACAAGCAAGCAAAGAAATCCAATCAATGCTGTACCATTTTGTGAACTTCAGGTACTCAAAATGATTCTGCAAAAAATCCAATCAATACCGTATACCCTTCATGTGTTGTTCCGAAATTTAATATTCGTGTAAACTAGAGCTAATAAAACCTTGTGCCAGCAACAACTGAAGTGTAAAACAGCATCATTCAGAATTTCAGATTTTGCCGTGGGATTTAGTCCTTTTAACAATTTTTGGTAGACCACAAACAAACAGTGTTTGATAATTTCAGAAGAGATAACGTTGTATCAACGATAAATGTGTTACATATGAATTTAGAATCAAAGTATACACTTAGAACTTAAACTTTAAATGACTACTATCAAACTCATATGAAAAAAAAAAAAAAAAAAAATGCATGTTTATAGTCTAAAAAACAGTTTGAAACCTCATAAATAACTTATGAAATGTAACATAAAACTATATTTATCCACCAAAATTACAATACTATGAAGCTCATACATAATGGCATAATGCCAGTATGCTACATGGTTCAACTCCCATTTCAACCCAAACCAAACATTTACCACACTATCACATAGTCCGGCCCGATCAACAATAACATCGTTGCCAGCAACTCTCCAGTGACCAGATTCCGATGAACCACCACAACCTTTCAGGAGTCTTTACGTGCTCCAGCATTCACCGGAGGTAGAGGTGGATCGACAATGTCCGTCATCTGAACCGGAGGAATAGGCACAGCTAGCTGCTGGGGGCACATCAGGCTTAACTTGAGCAAGGTAATCACCTGGTTTGATTGGTAGAAACACGAATGATGCCGTGCGGCTTGGATTGACACATGGATTCCCTGCTCATAAACAAAAATTTTCAGTAATGATGTATTTGTATTTTTTCAATAGCAGTGTAACTTTCTTTTAGGCCATGTTTATGTTACTACGGAGTATTCTTTAGAATTTCTGATAGTACCATTATGATAAAACACGTATTATATCTTGCTATTCTAAGCGATTTGTGTTTTACATACTTAGTGATAAATGCACTTGCGGTTTATGGATTATCAGTGATCACACCTACCGGTTGCAATAAACAAAACAAATTCTGCATACGGATCACTATAAAAAATGAGCATCATACTTAGCGTCTCCGTTGAGAATCCTGAAACATAAATTGAGGTTTTCCCAGCATCCATTTCGTCAATCATGTGGAGAAGTAGATCTTACTCTATTGAACGATGGATTTCGTAACTACATTAACTGCATCAGCATACTTCTTGATGTCATCAGTAACTGGTTTTTGCACATCACTTATCGTTTTGGTAAACAGCCAAATTAACCTCCTGTATGTAACTTGGTGCTGAGGACTTAAACTTTGCTAACACTGATGTGTCGTTGGATGGGATCAAAACTTGTTGTTTCGGGTCCAAATTCGCCTTTTGTAGTGCACAATTGATTGTGCCTGGGATGTCAAAAATTTATCCCACATAGATAAAAAGTAAAAGTTGACAGACCTTTATAACTCCCTAGCGTGATTACAATGATAAACCATTTAAGTATCTTCTTTACAAAATCTAAAAACTTATTTGTAAAGTAGAACCTTACTTGAGTTTTTTTATTTAAACTTTGTTTCGATGTAATTATTTAACTAAAAATATAACATATTTTTTAATGTTTATTTTTTACGCATAAATTTTCAAAGAAATATAATTAGCACAACGCAAAA
Organism: Artemisia tridentata subsp. tridentata; assembly: GCA_021014915.2. Lineage (NCBI taxonomy): Eukaryota > Viridiplantae > Streptophyta > Magnoliopsida > Asterales > Asteraceae > Artemisia > Artemisia tridentata. Next base: position 78,038,820 of record CP139508.1, read on the forward strand.
TTCAACCAATGAAAGTAAAATGTTGTTATTTCTGTTTGTATAGTTTCTCTTATTTATCATGTGCCAATGATTTGAAATGAATATGAATGTTGTTAAGGGTGAAAGGGATTATGTGATATGGAATGATTAAAAAAAAAGAAAGATGTTGAGAATAACAATGCTTTAATGCATCTGAATGAGCAGATTTAAGTTGCTTATTTGAAACTGCTTATTTCACTCTTAATAATCAGATAAGGAGCTTGAATAAAAAATCTTAAACACTCTCAAAACTCCTTATGTACCTATAATAAGCAATTCCAGACAGTACTTTAAAAGTAGTTTTGTTGCAGCTACACTGAGTAGCCAAAATATTACTTGACCCTTAAATAATGAGTCACAACTATTGAAGCCTAATGCAACGCAAACTATACTTATCTACCAAAACTTTAGAACACTATCAAGTTCATACAACTAATACATGGTAGTGATGGTACTACAAGTCCACCCAAACCAAATATTTACCACAATATGACACAGACCGACCCAATCAACAGTAACGTTGTTGCCACCACATCAACGTTGGTTCTCTGCTGTGCAGACCCTGATGAATCACCACCTCCACCACCGTTGTCAGAGTCTTTGCGTGCTCCTGCATTCACTGGAGGTAGCGGCGGATCTACAACATCTGTCACCTGAAGCGGATGAATAGGTGCTGATGCTGGTGGCAAAACCGCAGGTTCAACTTGAGCTAGATAATCACCAGGCTTAATAGGCATGAATACAAATGGCGCCGTGCTATTTGGATCGACGCATGGATTCCCTGCACAGAAACAACAAGTATAATGGGATAATGCATCTAAACTAGTACACCAAGTATTCGAGATTTTCATTTAAACAAGTAAAATGTCTAGCTATTCAAAGCGATTAACGTTGTACTTACTCATGAATGCACTTGCAGTTTTTGGATTATCTGTGATCACACCATCGATTCCAGCTGCAATGAATGAAATAAGCTCGGTGTAGGGATCACTGTAGAAATCAAGCATCATACTTAACGTCTCTGTTGAGAATCCCGAAACATACACTGAGATATTCGCAGCGTGCATTTCATCAATAATTTTCGTCAATCCTGTTGAAAAATAGATCTTGCTCTCTTGAACGATTGATTTCTTAACCACATTAACCGCATCAGCATACTTCTTAATATCATCAGTAACTGGTTTCGGTGCATCAGCAATTGGTTTGGTAAACAACAAAACTCTTTGGTAACTTGGTGCTGAGGACTTAAACTTTGCTAACACTGATGTGTCGTCAGATTGGATAAAAACTTTTTGTTTCGGGTCCAAATTCGCCTTCTTTAGTGCATTATTGGTTGTGCCGATGATGTCAAGGCCTTTCTTCGATGCTAGGTATGCTGCATTCTAAGATATTATCAATAATGATATTAGACACTTACCCACGGAACTTGAACATTTTTATTTTCGGGGCCGAAATGTAGCTTTTAGATTCGGGGGCTTTTATAATGATGATGATAGAAACTTACTTGGATTCCGATGAGAATACCGACAGTTGATGCATTCTTCTTTGCTAGCTCTAAGAATTCCGGTAATGTTAGAAACTTTCCAGCATGCTTTGCTTTAGGATTTCGTAGCAATCCGCCAGACTGAAACGGGTTTTGAATCAAGGCTACAACCAAGTGAAAATAAGTTGAAGAGAAAGGGGACGCATTATGGATTATGCATTTGAGTCGATCATAGCCAAAGAGAGTAAAACTACTTACGTTTGACGGATTTTATCTCAGTCCATGTCACATCGAATGTGAAAACGCCACTTTTTGGTTGTATTTCCGGGATTGAAGTGGATCGATCCATAAATGCCATTGCTGCATTAGTTTTCCCAAGTAGATCAGCTGAGTCGAGACAAAAGGCGACACCGTCTTTGGACATTTGGACATTGCAATCAATTATGTCAGCTCCATCGGTGATGGCCTTCTTGTATGCAAGATCCGTGCACCCAGGGTAATCAATACTTGCTCCATTGTGAGATATGACCAAAGTAGTTGCGATCTTCGGGCTTGGATTTGGACTTTGAGCTAAGCACGCTGCAATCACAAGGTTTATGAGCTTGGGTTACCCAATTGCTAAAACTAAAACTTCTTACTATTGGTGACAATTTTTGACCCGTAAAAGAAATTAGCATTAATGTGAATGTCAAAAGGGTCAAAAGTCGCCCGAATAAATCAGCAAAAAAAATAAAAATAAATAAATAACTAAACAGGAGGAGTGGTTATGTAAATAAAAACAAGCTGTATTAAGAATTTTGGGTCAACCTAAGCCGACAGATACAAAAAGTTATCCATTTTGACCCGTACTTAGCGACCCATTTTCCACGCTACTTACCAATGGCGTTTGAGGCAGATCCCGGGAATTCCGAAACGACCCCATCCACAGCAAATTGTGAATTATCGATAAACTGCAAGTACTCAGCTGCAGGATCATAACTATAATTATAACTCGAGAATATATCAGAAGCAAAGCCTGCAGCATACACTGCCAGCCCTTCTTTATGAGCATCAGCTACAAGTGTAGTAGCAGGCTGCAAGTATCCATCTTTCCCGACGGGCCATACATAATCTTTCGGGACGAGAATTCCTGAGGCAAATGTTTTAATCATCGCAAGCTTCTTTACAAGATCGCCATATTTTTCCTTGTATGTGGGCTCCACCTCAACTGGTGTCAATAATTTGAAAACGAGCTTAGTTTTTGTCCTGTCAAAGGTTCTACTCCCTCCTACAGCTTTCAAGAAACCGATCTCGGGTGATGAGATGTAATCAGCTACAAAGAATTCTTTGGATTCATCGATGTATTTTACTACGTTTAATTGATGTGCGCTCCAAAATAGATCGTTCTGCAGAACAACTAGTTGATTTAATTCAGACTGCTTGTGTTGAGTACTATAATAAAAGTCATGTAATATACCTGAACATTTAACCATAGTTTGCCTTTTGGTTCAATGCCAAAAACACTATCGGGTTGTAAAGGAGGGTATACGAAGTCGAAAACACTTGCTCTTGAGTATATATTCTGCAACACTGGTCAAAACATCAGCAAAATAGAAAGTACTTTAGACCAGTTTTATCGTAAGCAATGCATCTTAGTCTCAGAATTAACCAATACACAATCACATATTGTAATGAGATTATTAAAACAAATAGAAAGTTAGCAACAAATACTTACAACTTATTTCCTTCATGAAATCATCGATAGTCAAATCAAGAGGGAACCAGCCATCAACGTCTTTTCCATTGATGTTGTACTTTCGTTTTTGCTGTGGGAATTTTGTAGCTGCATTTGTGCAGTTGTCTAGCTTTATGTCCGGAAGGCAAACTCCTAAATTATCTTTAGTTAGTTGTAAGTTACAATATTTGAGGGTCCCGGGCACCCCCATTGCCATAGCCGCAGAGTACCCCGGGCCTGATGAGTCTGGAAATAGACCTGGAAACCCGCCTTGGGCTATCACCAATGGTTCCATGCCTAAACATACGCAAAAAGAGAACAACAATTAAAGAATAAAGTTTATATGATGATGTTATAATGAATGTAAGAAGTTTAAGACATTACCGCTCAAAGTTAGCCATTTTTTGCCTGGACCCGGGCCAGGACCAGGAGCAGGCTGACCGGGACCAGCAATGGCTTGCAACCGGGCCCGTCGTGGAGGTTTGTTGTTGCCGGGATAACCTTGTTTTGCGAGAGATGAATGTATCAACAGGAAACAAAAGAGTAACTCCTTGATCATATCTTGTAAGTTTGTTATTGCCCGGATGACCTTGTTTCGCGACAGATGTACGGTTTATCAGGAAACCAAAGAGCAACTCATTGAAAAAAGGTCATACCATGTTGTTAAAAAAACGTCATTTATGGGCTAATCCCGTTCATAAACAGATTATGATATATGATCTTAATAAACTTACTTGATCATATTAGATTTTTAGCATGATTTCCCCTGTTGAGTTTCAGAAAATGAGAAACTCTCAAAGGGAGGGTGAAGAAAATTTACGAAGAAAATGGAGATTTACAAAATATAGAGGAAGATCAATAGATCATGGTCAGCTAATTGTGCCCACAAATTAAACTTATTAATAGGTAGCTAAATATGACATTAATATCCGCAGATTAAAACTAACTTGACTGATTTCTATTTATATCTTAAAACAGTATCATTCTGCATCAAATATGGATTTGGTAACTATATTTTATCGGGTAAGAGAACTTCTGAAAGTCACTTGCTATGAAAACTTTCTCACAAGGCCTTTATCGAGCCATGGACACCCATCTCGTCCCAATAAATGCTAGAAGGCGGAGGTTCTTAATCGACTGCATCTTCATCGAAATCTGTTTTGGACGATCTATCTACACATACTAGCAAACTATTACTACTCTGATAATACGATTGCCATGTATCGTTTCAAATCTCTATACAAACCATTTACCGACTTAGAAACTTTACCTCATCAATGTCTGTTGTTAAAAAAACTTCATATTGGTCCAACTGATACTTAGGGGTTGTTTGGGTAAGCTTAAATGTGCAGCTTCTGCTTATCTGTGAATATACATTATGCCATTTTTTGGCCTAATTAAGCTATTTATAGAAGCGAACATGAGCTAATTTCTTGAAAAGGGCTTATTAGGGGGTGACTAATAAGCTGAAAAACATAAGCAATTGTAAATAATCTTAAACCAAACACCCATCAGGTTTGGGAAAACAGCAGTAGAAAATTACAACATATGGTAAATAAAAAGATAAATCACATTTTAACAAAGCTTAAATAATGTTTATTAATCAAAGCATTCACAAATTTTACAATATTTAGGGGGTGTTTCTTTTAGCTTATTTTTAGGCTTACTAGCTTATATACTCGTCTTTTTTTTCATTTCTTTTTTTCAGCTTAGACCCTAGCAAGGGGTGTTTGCTTCAACTTATTTGTGGGCTTATCACCTTATTTGATTTCGACTTCTATTTTATAAGCTCAAATTTTCTAGCACATTTTGAGATTTATTGACTTGTATAAGCTTATTATATCATAATAAACTTATATACTCCCATAAATCTCAAAATAAGTCAAAGAAAATTTAAGCTTATTAACCATAAGCCAAAATCAAATAACCTCCTAAACAAACACCCCCAAATATTACACAACCAAAAGTTATTTTGAAAATATTTAAAAGAGGCTCAGATCTGTAAGAAAAAAAGCATGAAACAAAGAGGATAAAACCGCCATGGCTGCAAAATAAATTACCACGCCAAGATACAGCCAATCTCAAACTTTGTTCAATTCACTCAGACAAAAATTCATTCACTAATATCATCACTGCCTCATAACAAAAGATGGATTAAAGTTTTGATGATGATGATGAAGATGGTCATCTGTAATAAAAACACAACAGATGATTTTTCTTCTTCTTATTATCATCACTGCCTCATAACAAAAGATGGATTTCTGTTTATGATTACCCTTACTTAACTGCCACGTGTCCAAGTTAACGACACAAAATTTGCACCGTTCGTCCTCGTGGTATATGTTGCAACTTTTTCGAGAGAGACGTATGGTGCGAGATCGGGTAAACCACAGGGATGTATTTTGGAGTTTACTCTTATTATTATTATTATTATTGTAAGTGGTGTGAGTGTTGGTATAGATGTTGATGATGGTACTATTTGTGAGCAAATATCATAAACCAAAATCCAAATCCAAACACAAACACAAACATAAAAACACAGATTAAGGTTGTTGAGATTTGTTGGGGTTAAGGAAAATCATTGGCAGTAAGAGGCGGCAACAACCTTAAAAAAAAACCATTTTCATGATCCTCTTTTGGCTGCCTCATTTCTTATGATTTTTGTCTGAGTGTTTCTTTTTTCTTAACCCTAGAGTGTGTTTGTTACCATTCTCTTGTTTATATAGGAGTAGTTGCTTGTGGGGTGTTTGTTTGGGGAGATTGTTTAAAACGTTAAATGTGATTGAGGGGGTGTTTGGGTCAACCCGAAAATATTATATTTCTGGTTTAATTGAGATTTTGCGCGGAATTAACTTGTTGGTAATAAGTTCGTCTTAGAAAAATGTGAAAGTAGGGTTGATCACGGTCCAAAAATCGGATCGGACCTATCAAAACCGGATCAGATCGAAAATCGATTTGGCCCAAAACAGCAGACCAAGAACCTGACCGAAATGTTTGATCCATGTCTTAGTCGGTCTGGTACGGTCCAACAAAGTATAATGGTCATTTGTGTGTAAGACCGAACCGGACCGGACCAGATCAAGCTGAGGACCAAATATGAGGAATAGGGTATACCGAGGGCCGGACCGAAATATGGTATGTCCGGTCTGGTTCAATCTGGTTTCTTAGTTCGGTCCGGTCCCCAATCTATCATGCTCAACCCTACTTTCAATTAGCACACGGTTTAAGAAAATTGAGATAATTAGACTCTTCACAATAAAAATAATATTCACTAAAGTTTAATTTGATTGATTAAAATATATGAAATATGTCACTTAAGAGTAACCAGTTTAATGAGTGTTCTAATTTAGTCACTCAAACTTTATATCAATCACAAAAATCATCAAAGTTTTAAAATTGTTCTATTATTGTGAAATTGTCTAAAATTAGTGTGGTTAGAGTATCCAAATATGCATTAACATGTTTTACCATAGTTTTAAACACTCGGCCACTGAATATAACTACTTTCAACCAACTTTATGTACGACCAATTAATGCACGAATGAACATAAAATTAACCACGAAATAATAATCAATTTTGCGAAATATCATGTTCAAGTCACTCTAACCTGAAATTTTCAAAAGAATGAAAGGCTATTGAAACTTTGAGTATTTTTATAATCAAAATAAACTTAGAATGACTAGATTGAAACATATCTCGAATTTGGTTACTATTCGATGATTTTCACTCTAAAATATAAAAGTGAACATATCTATACTTATATTTAAAGCACGAATCATTTTTCCTTAAAACTTAAAAATAAGTAATGTGTTATACCTAAAGTACCCTTCTAAATTTTAAATTTCTTTTTACATACCTTTAATGGTAACAACATCTACCATTAATTTAATAATTCAAAAAATGTTATATTTTCTTATTTTATAAAACAGTCTCAATTCTTTTTGGTGTATGAAAAAAATTATACGAGTAATTCTAACACTTTATTTAAGTTGTTGACATAGTTATTATTTATTCTTAAATATCTTTTTATAGACACAGAAGTAAAAAACCTAGAAGAGAGAAAGAAAATTGTTTATTATTAATAAAATTGATAATATGATAGAAAATGAAGTACAATTTATTTATAAATAGGTAAATACATAATTAATTGAAAAAATGCTTAGAAGAATAAGTTGTGTAATGTATTTCTCGATAAATGATGTTCTTTTGGCATCATAGTGATACGCACTGTACTCTTATATAATAAGTTATATTATACTACATACATTTGTGATGTACATGTATAGTGTCTCGATGATCGTGGTGGCGATGGCGTGGTGGTATATATTTTGAGACGTACGTAAAGGTGGTGCAGTAGCTAAGAGAATAAAGAGATCTGTGTGTTTACATTACTTTTTCATACGAGAACTCATGAATTAGGCTTTTGGCCTAGTGACATCGAGTGACAGCGTGACACATAAACTAAGGTTGTACATTCAAGTCTCAACTGAGACGTATGTACTCCAGTGTATTCATTTAATTCTCGAACGAGGGTCACATTGCTATAGCAGAGACTTAAGATATATCATATATTTTCTTAGTTAACGATCGTATATGGAGAACGAGGAAAAATTCTGTAGAGAAATTTTACTGAGTAAAAGCGAATCTTGAATCTTTATGCCCGTGCCACAAGCTAAGTTGGAGTTGAACCAACTTGGAATGTCTATTCCTATCCAAAAGTAACATTCAACTTATATGTGACTATGGTCATGTCGATTTCCAAGCTTTCAAAAAGTTACGTCCGGTAAAAAATTTTATTGAATCTTTTGGGTGTTAATCCTCTTATCGATATGATACACTCCCTAGTCCCTACCAGCCAAGGTGGGATTTGGGTTTATGCAGGGTGAGCAACACTACAAGGCCAAACATCTTTTTAAAGTCTTAAAAAATCATCCACTGTCCAATATAAACATATATAGTCTGCGGCCCACATTTATAGCCCAAGTTGTTTATTGTTTTAGTTAAGTTTAATTTTCAAAGTAAGGTGTTGTTTGTTTATTAAGAGGCTCTGGATCTGAATCTGAATCGCACATCTGAATCTGAATCTGATGCGTAAATTTCTGAATCTGAATCAAATAAGATTGTTTGTTTTCTGTAAAAACGTCTGAACATTAGATATTGTATGTCTTTGATAATAATGACAAAAGCCGATAAATATACACAACCGAAAACTTTTAACCCACTAATACACAAAAGAAAAAACTAATACACCCTCTTATACACAACAAAAACCACGAACATACAAACATTGATATACTCTTATACAGAATATTAATCAAAAGAGAAATGAAGTCAAGAAACAATAATTGATTAACCAATATTAAGCATTATGCCTTAAGATTTTTATAAGTAACAGACAAGATGATATTATCTCACTTATACGACACATCATAGAAAGATAAAATTTTATATCAACCAGTCATCATAGAAAGATAAAATTTTACATCATAGAAACCCTCTCTCTCTTTACCCTTATTTCCCACACACATTGAGAAAAGATGCACGCCTCTTCCACTCTTCTCCTTCCTCGAATACATCTCCAAAGAGATAAGAAGATACATCACTATCACCTCCTCTTTTTCTTTGTGTGATGCGACCCAAGGCCAGACAACCAAACGGCTTGAAAGTCTGGTCATTGATAACGCTCATTTTGAACATGTTTTTATAGCATTATTCTTATGATTATGCATGTTATTTGGTTGTATTTATGAACATATTACACTTAAAAGGTGCAAAAGATGTGTTTAGGTTCAGGTACAACTATGTCGAAGGAAATAGAGGAAAAGATGAAGAAAAGTCGACAAAATCAAGTAAATATGCGCGAAGTAAAGTTTTCCGTTCAAGACAAAGATTCATGCTATGATTATGTTCAAGTTCAAGAGAAAGATGTGGAAATGAAGTCAAGAATTAGTGCCAAGAAGTGTGTCACAAGTGGGAATTATTGTCACAACTCGTAATTTCAGGTCCTTTTTCAAGCTTCAAATTTTACTATTCATCTCGGGAAATTACTATTCACGAGTTACTATTCATTTTCACTATTCATTTCCAAAATTTTTATTTCATATTCTCGTAAGTTAAACTCTTTTAATGATAATCCGAGAGTTTGACACTCGTCGGATCATTTTCTGCAAAAATCACGAAACCGTGTCTAAGATTTACGTTTAGGTTTAAACGTCATTCCAACATCCCGATATGTCCATAAAACACTATAAACAATAGAAATATGATTTTCTCTCATTTTACGACAATTCTAAAAGTTTTGGAATTTTTCGTTTTCCAGTTCAGCGTTTTACGCGAATTACGCGTTTTAGACCCGCGTTTTCAGTTTTATCAGCGTTTAAGCAACCCGATTGAACTTACCATTCATTTTATATTTTATTATGGAGTATATTGACAAGTTTGGTCATTCTTTCAAGTTTCATATTTTTACGATACCCGGATTTACGTTTCGTGGCTTAACAATTTACGGTTAGCGATTAACGGAACCAAAACTGACTCCGTAAACTAGATATTACCAAGCTTCCCACATACTCTTCCTACTTTTACCATGTGCCGCCCCCCTCATCTCCATGTTACTTCCAATTGATCAAGTATTTACCATTATGCCACCAAGATCAAAGATATTTATCTAAAACATACATACTTATCATTTTAACTAGCAAAACTCATTTTCTCCTCCTCTCTTCTTTGGGGTGCACGGCCAAGACCATAAATCAAGAAGAAATCCATCATTTTTCCAAGATCAAGTCATTTTCTAGCTCCATATATCTTCCTTGTTAGAGTTTTGCGATAAAAACTCCAAGGTTGAGATCTTTTTCATCCAAACTCATCAATCTTCAAGTAAGCTTCAAGTGAACTTTTTCATCATCTCATACTTTCATTTGATCATTAACATCATGTATTTTCAAGTTATATTGGTTAAACATGCAAGTTACATATGTTATTTATACCACTTTACAAGTTTTCATGGTTTTTATGAATATATATTAATCCTATGATCATCCCCTTGAATCCTACAATATTTTGTGAAGTCTAGGACCCCATGACACCCTAAGAAGGTGTATGGTAGATCAAGAGATGTTTGGTTGTTGATTGGAAGGTTTTTGTACAAGTTAGTAACTAGGAAACCAAGTTTTGAACAATATATATACCTACTGTCCTTAAATGCAAAACGTGGGAAACTCAGTGGGTTTTGGGTAACTTTGGACCAAAGATTTAGAAAATACATTCCGAGACGAAACTATGGCCGAAAACGGGGATAAAAACGAGTTAATAACGAAGGAGATATGATTTTCCGAAGTTTAACGACGAAAAGTATTTTTGGAAAATATTGTTGCTGTCCATTTTTGCCAAACGTGGAAACTCCAGGGGTTTCTGGGTAATTTTGGGTTAGATATTCAGAAAATACTTTCAAAAACGAAACCGTAGCCATTGGAATCACTAAAAGAGCCCTTACGACGTGAAAGTTATGCCAAATACGAGTTAGCGAGGAAAACTATATTTTCAGAAAAACTCACTGCTGTCACAATTTTCAAGGGCTGTTTTGAGGCGTTAGCCGTCACCTAGCCGTCCCGACTTATCAAGAATATGTTAATAGGTTGTCCCACGATTCCGGGGATATAAAGAACATAGAAAACGAGCTTATAACGAAAAAGATACAAGTGTTTGAAACCCGACGAAAAATATATAATTCCATCAGCTTTTACTAATATAAACTTGCCGCAAAACTGTCTTTGCGAGACACCATTTTCAAAGCCGATTTTCTTTATGATCGAGACGTGTATGATCAAAACTCAAAAGAGACGACATTGAGATGTTGTTACAAGGTTTTCAAAAACGTCAAGTTCTATTCCTAACTCATAACGTACAATATTTTACGGCTAGTTTTGCGAGGCCGTTTGGTCACATTTTCACAAGTTATAAAAAGAGTTATTTTGCGACGAAACTATTATATTTGGCTATAAAACATCAAACAAGGATCGTGGAGTACCATTTCAACATATTTACACGAAATATAGTATATGACTTGCCGAGACGTCAAAAATGTATTTTTCGACGATAAACATTATTTTCAAAAGTAACGAGTGGTATCGTTAACATACGTATTTGCATGTGTAGCATCATTTCATTGCTTACAATAGATCATATCATTCATATTAGGTCGCGGTTAGAGACCGAGCCTCATTTCAGCATATTCATTATTATCATTGTTGCTACCGCATCAGGTGAGTTTCATAGCCCCTCCTTTTACTTGTTCTGTAAATGTTTTGGGGGAGAATACATGCTCGTTTTACAATTAAACTCCATGCTTGTTTTACATTTAAACTTTATGCTTGTTTTACATTTAAACACACTGTTCATTATACAATAAAACACCATGTTTGTTTTACTTGAAATGTGACTGGTCTTTTATTTCTAATTGTTTATATGGCGACATTGTCAGATGTATTTATATGACGACATTGTCAGATGTATTTATATGGCGTCATTGTCATGGCGACATTGTGATGAGGCGAAAAGTGTACCGCTTTTAAGGGGTCATTTAAGCCCGAAATCGTATTTATTTGATCAAATATTGCTCTAAATCGTTCCTTTTGTCATTTTAGGTACTTTTGAGGAGAAATCTGGAAAAGGAGGCATTTTGGACGTTTTTGGAGCATTAAAGTGAAGAAAACGGCAAAGTCTCAAAATCGGCTGAAATTTACCTTTGACGGCGTCATAATCATCTCTTGACGGCGTCATGCCTTGGCAAGAAAAGTGGGATGTGAAATTTACTCATGACGGGCCAGAGAGTTAGCATGTGAATTCTGACGGCGTCACGCTTTAACTAAATCAAGGGCGTCACGGCTTAAATCATAAGGGGACGGCGTCACGTTCATGATCCGACGGCGTCAAGCCTTGATAGGCCAGAATGGATTTTTGAAGAGCTAAAGAGGGACGGCGTCAAGAAGGTCACCCGGGAACCCTAAAAGCGGCGAGGTGACGGCGTCACAATCCATAAGGTGACGCCGTCAGATCCAAAAATCTATATATAGTTTTCTAATTTTTTGTCATTGGAGAGAGCTTAGTGTGTGGAATTTTGGGATAAAACCCTAAGACGATTTTAGCTACTTTTTCAGGGCTTTTTGCCTTGAGATCTTCCATGTTTCATTGAAAGATAAGTTATCAATTAATCATTCAATATGTCTATGTGTTGTTTGATTCTATCTTATTCTTGTCTTTTGTTTAACATGTTAGGCTAAATTTATCTTGTGTTTGCTTAGATCTAATGAAACCTAGCTATTGATTATTGGTTGTTAGTGTGTTGTTAGTTGTATTGGATGATTGTTTATCTATGTTAGGCTTAAGAAAACTGGCTAACTTCCTATTCGGTAACTTGCTTGAACGTCTTAAGAAACATGAACCAAACGCGTACTAAAGGTTTTTATGGTTGTATTTAATGCACAAGCGAATTCTAGTGATCCCATGTTAGGAGCTTCCTAGCCGGCTCGACATAGGAGTGAAGTAGGAGCTTGTAGAGTTGGGGAAGTAAGTACGCCACCCCACGAATGGTATTAAGGAATACACCCGTCATCCACGCGACTAATACACACTAATTAACCGGTAAAAGATAGTTAGGGAGTAAGGAAATCTAAGTAAACACATTTCTCTACACATAAGTTTCTCACCACATTTCATTTGTGTTATTTTATTTTATTGCATTTGTAGTAATTTTGGGTTAGTTGACTAGCAACTAATTCCGCCCACTCCTTAAAAACCGAGATTTTACTTGCTTTCATAATAATATAAAAACATAAAAAGAATCTTCCTCAACCCTTAGACCTAATTAGAGTAGCCTTTCATACCTAACGAACACTATTCCCTGTGGAGAACGATCAATCCCCCGTACTTACCACTACACTATACTACATCGGTCAGGTACACTGCCTGGTGGGGTTGTAAGCCTCTTGAGATCCCTCGAGAGGTAAAACCTGTTGTAAGGTTACAAAACACCGCACATCAAGTTTTTGGCGCCGCTGCCGGGGAATAGTTATTGTTTAGGTTGAATTTTTATTTCTATTAGGTCTACTCACTAGATTCCTTTCTAGTGAGATTTTTATTTTTCTAGGTTTTCTTTAGTCTATCTACTTTCTTTGTGTGTTTGTTCGTAATTGGTTCGTCACTATGGATAGGGAGATTAAGGCATTCAATGAGCTTAATGAGTTAATTGACAGAGAGAAGAGACTCGCCCGCCTTAGCACGAGCAGTGAGATTGAGCTTAGAGATGACTTAATGTTAGTTCACAATTCCTCACCAATTCTAGAAGGATTAAGTCACCATAAGTTTATCTTTAAATGTCCTTGCCCCGCTAAAAATCGTAAGTACCCATGGATTAGAAAGGGGGGTTATTTTAATGTGAAGGTTCCATGCATGATTGGTCACATGTTTAGGGAGCATACCTATATTGATCTCAAGGCACCAATGAATTTCATGTCTAGGCTTTACTATAACTGGATCATGAGCAATGAGCTGAACCCTAGACAAGACCCGTATGACCCCAATCAGATGTGCAATTTTGTAGGTCTAGCAAGTGGTTTACACGTCTTTATCGGAGATTTCGTTTACCAATGTGATTTTGTGATCCTAGAAGATATAAGGGGGATTATAGATCCGTATTTAGGTGAGATAGTTTTAGGAGAACCCTTCATAAGAACGTCCCAAGCAATTTATGATAAGAATGAAGGTAGTGTGACATTCTCCAGCGAAATAGGATGCATCAAGTACCTGATGCCCCATAATGTGTCTCGTTTCTCTAAGTTCGAACCAAAATTTAAGGGCATTAAGGGCTTGGATGTCGATAATATCCCAGCACTCGAGGTTGATAACAATAACCAAGGAAGGGCTAGAGTTAAGTATTCGATGTGTTTGGCCTTAGGTCCGGAATACAAGTGGGATGAAAGAGTGATACAAAGCTTTAAAACCATATTCTTTATGCAAAACGGAGTCACGTAATGTACGTGACTTTGAGTCTAGCTACAAGACTCGTTAATAAAGAAAAGCGCTTCTTGGGAGGCAACCCAAGCTTTATTTGTTTTATTTGCTTTATGTGTTTATTTATTTGTTTGTTTGATTTTATTTGTTTCCGTATGTATGTTTAATTTTTATTCTTATTGATTCATGTTCAAAACTAAATTGTGAAAATGCTTTATTTTGTTTTTAACTTCGTCTTAACTACATATAAAGGTATTTTGCAAAAGATAAGTGTAAGGGAAATCTAAATCGGTTTATTAGAACACATATTAACATGAATCGTAATAATAATAAATTAGCATACATATTAGTATTTGTTTGAGTTAAATGCTTGTATCGAGTCATAATGAAGTTTTGCAGGAATTCCAGGAAGTAAGGTAAAGGTTTTTCCAGAAATTTTCCGGAAACTTAAAATGAAAATTTTTGTCAGGTCATTTCTGACGGCGTCAGGGGTTATAACCTGACGGCGTCAGATTTAATTTCCAGAAATTTTTGAAAGTTTTGTTTTCATAAAAAGTTTTTATTAAATCTCCAACTTATAATCTCCAGGAATCTGCAAAATTTTCATTCCACAAGCATTATATCCTTATATATAGATTTTATCCCGCCGATGTTATGCAGGTTTTCGTGTTTATTTTCTCAGGTTTAACAGGTTATTTTGGACAAGGAGATGTTTTTGGAATCAAGCTTATGGCGATGCATTAGTCATGGAGCTTCAACATTCTCTTTGGAGGAAGATTTAACCGTGTAATTTCACTATCCAACGAGCGAATCAGGGGAGTATTTGATTTCATTCTTTTACTTTATGCTTTTACATCTTGTTATTTGAACATTGGGGACAATGTTCATCTTAAGTGTAAGGGGAGGGTAAAAGTACGATTTTAGAGAATACAATTACGCTTGATTTTTGTTTGTTTGATAGTAGATGTGTAATAAAACTGAGATAAATACTTGTTAAGGTAATTTTAGTGCCAAATTTAAAATTTTTTACAACATATAGGAGTGAAACTTTGATCTTAATGAGCGTCTCACGGATAGGAGTTATATGACTAGCACAAAAACCGTACCACTAAAAAATTTTCCACCCCAAATATGTGAGGTTCGCCCCTAGAATTGGTAGGAAAAGCATTTATGCTATGATGTGTGTACCGGTAGCACTTAGATTCTAGAACTTGCGTTAGGACCATTCCAAGGCCACAAGTGAGACTACATTCGTGTAGTTAGATTTACTACATGATAAGAGGCATTAGGATTAACCCATTGTTTTACACCTGTGTTTTTGTTATAATTACTTTGGCTACATTGGTCAAGTAATTCTCCCACACCCTTTGCGTTGTACTCATTTTTAGTACACGATACCCCTAGTACACCCCTCAGAGCCTATCTTTTCGTTTCGACCTTTAAGCATTTTACTTAAAGGAAGAATTTGTTACACCCCACTTAAATGTACACCCAAATCGCCTTAGCCTACCTTGTATGCACTCATCTTTAGTGCATTATTGTTACAACATTTGTTTAAACCCAAGTTAATTATCTAGTTGATTACATGGTTGCTAAGTTGAGTCATATCCTTGTACATATTGTTTTGGGACGATTGGGACTCATGGGTAAAGTACTAGTATAATGGAGTAATGGGGAAGAACATCATTTATTACCCCCATATGTGCTAAATATTTTAAAAGTACTCCAAGTGTTTCAATTATCTTAATTCGAGTCATTAGATTAGTATTTGTAAAGTTATGTAAAAATTCAAGTGTAAGGGGAATGCAATGCCCCTATGATGTATTATTTTGGATGGTAGGGTAAAAGTGTATGTAAAAAAAAAAAAAAAAAAAAAAAAAAAAAAAAAAAAAAAAAAAAAAATTCAAGAAAAATACAAAAAAAAAATGAGAAAATGAAAAATAGAAAAAACATACGGACTACCATCCCGTTTTATTTTATGTTTATTTTATGTTTTTGTTATTTTGTTTTTAGCTTAAGATCGAGTCTAGTCTTGGCTTAGCAACATTGTATAGTACATGTAATTGATCAAGATCTTTAACTCGCCACCAGTAAAATATCCCGTATCCAACAAAACCGTGTTTTCCTTTTCCCTACACCTAACATTATAACCCATTTAAAAGCCCTCTTTGATAGTTTATCTTAGGTGCTTACGCCTAGTGGAGGAGGTTTTCGATCCTTTCCCAAGCCTATGGTAATCTATTTGCTATGACAGGTAGTGAGAGATATTATCCGTTTTCATTTATGAGATTTATTTTGATGACACTTGAGAGATGTGAGTATCTAAACACTACTTGTGAGGTGCTAGTTTATAATCTCCGTGCTTATTATGATTGAAGTGGAACGATTATTTGTTGTAATTACTTTTATGTTAGCATTAAATGACCCCTAACTTGTATTTTGATTAGAATAAAAGCGCATTTGCTTGAGGACAAGCAAATCTCAAGTGTAAGGGTATTTGATGAGGCGAAAAGTGTACCGCTTTTAAGGGGTCATTTAAGCCCGAAATCGTATTTATTTGATCAAATATTGCTCTAAATCGTTCCTTTTGTCATTTTAGGTACTTTTGAGGAGAAATCTGGAAAAGGAGGCATTTTGGACGTTTTTGGAGCATTAAAGTGAAGAAAACGGCAAAGTCTCAAAATCGGCTGAAATTTACCTTTGACGGCGTCATAATCATCTCTTGACGGCGTCATGCCTTGGCAAGAAAAGTGGGATGTGAAATTTACTCATGACGGGCCAGAGAGTTAGCATGTGAATTCTGACGGCGTCACGCTTTAACTAAATCAAGGGCGTCACGGCTTAAATCATAAGGGGACGGCGTCACGTTCATGATCCGACGGCGTCAAGCCTTGATAGGCCAGAATGGATTTTTGAAGAGCTAAAGAGGGACGGCGTCAAGAAGGTCACCCGGGAACCCTAAAAGCGGCGAGGTGACGGCGTCACAATCCATAAGGTGACGCCGTCAGATCCAAAAATCTATATATAGTTTTCTAATTTTTTGTCATTGGAGAGAGCTTAGTGTGTGGAATTTTGGGATAAAACCCTAAGACGATTTTAGCTACTTTTTCAGGGCTTTTTGCCTTGAGATCTTCCATGTTTCATTGAAAGATAAGTTATCAATTAATCATTCAATATGTCTATGTGTTGTTTGATTCTATCTTATTCTTGTCTTTTGTTTAACATGTTAGGCTAAATTTATCTTGTGTTTGCTTAGATCTAATGAAACCTAGCTATTGATTATTGGTTGTTAGTGTGTTGTTAGTTGTATTGGATGATTGTTTATCTATGTTAGGCTTAAGAAAACTGGCTAACTTCCTATTCGGTAACTTGCTTGAACGTCTTAAGAAACATGAACCAAACGCGTACTAAAGGTTTTTATGGTTGTATTTAATGCACAAGCGAATTCTAGTGATCCCATGTTAGGAGCTTCCTAGCCGGCTCGACATAGGAGTGAAGTAGGAGCTTGTAGAGTTGGGGAAGTAAGTACGCCACCCCACGAATGGTATTAAGGAATACACCCGTCATCCACGCGACTAATACACACTAATTAACCGGTAAAATATAGTTAGGGAGTAAGGAAATCTAAGTAAACACATTTCTCTACACATAAGTTTCTCACCACATTTCATTTGGTGTTATTTTATTTTATTGCATTTGTAGTAATTTTGGGTTAGTTGACTAGCAACTAATTCCGCCCACTCCTTAAAAACCGAGATTTTACTTGCTTTCATAATAATATAAAAACATAAAAAGAATCTTCCTCAACCCTTAGACCTAATTAGAGTAGCCTTTCATACCTAACGAACACTATTCCCTGTGGAGAACGATCAATCCCCCGTACTTACCACTACACTATACTACATCGGTCAGGTACACTGCCTGGTGGGGTTGTAAGCCTCTTGAGATCCCTCGAGAGGTAAAACCTGTTGTAAGGTTACAAAACACCGCACATCACATTGTCAGAATTGTTATTATGATGTCATTGTCAGAATTTATCTTATGACGTCATTGTCATGGCGATATTATCACACTTATATATTTTTCATTGAGACATTGCCACACTTAACATTACATTTTGTGGTTCATAAATCATTTGACGTTCACTTATACCAAATCATATTTGGCAATGGGTTGTAAACACACAGGTTGCAAGTCTTGTTATGGGCGGGACTTGGAACTGGGTGGATTTACAAGGCCTTTGCTGGGAAATCATTATTCAAAGGCATTACATTTTACAATAAACTCTATGAACTCACTGATGAAGCGAAAAGTGTACCGCTTTTAAGGGGATCATTTAAGCCCTAAATCGTATTTATTTGATCAAATATTGCCCTAAATCGTTCCTTTTGTCATTTTAGGTACTTTTGAGGAGAAATCTGGAAAATGAGGCATTTTGGACGTTTTTGGAGCATAAAAGTGAAGAAAATGACAAAGTCTCAAAAATCGGCTGGAAGTTACCTTTGACGGCGTCAGGATTTACTCCAGACGGCGTCATGGCTTGGCAAGAAAAGGTTGATGTGAAATTTACTCATGATAATCCAGTGAAAATTGCATGTGAATTCTGACGGCGTCACGCTTTAACCTGATCAAGGGCGTCACGGCTTAATTCAAAGAGGGACGGCGTCACATTCAAGGTCTGACGGCGTCAAGCCTTGATAAGCCAGAACGGATTTTGGAGAGCTAAAGAGGGACGGCGTCAAGAAGGTCATCCGGGAACCCTAGAAGCGGCGAGGTGACAGCGTCACACTCCATAACGTGACGCCGTCAGATCCAAAAGTCTATATATAGTTTTCTAATTTTTTGTCATTAGTGTGGAACTTAGTGTGGAATTTTTGGGAGAAAACCCTAAGACGATTTTAGCATCTTTTTCAAGGCTTTTTGCCTTGAGATCTTCCATGTTATATTGAAGATAAGTTATCAATTAATCATTCAATATGTCTATGTGTTGTTTGATTCTATCTTGTTCTTGTCTTTTGGTTAATATGTTAGGCTAGATTTATCTTGTGTTTGCTTAGATCTAATGAAACCTAGCTATTGATTATTGGTTATTAGTGTGTTATTAGTTGTATTGGATGATTGTTTATCTATGTTAGGCTTAAGAAAACTGGCTAACTTCCTATTCGGTAACTTGCTTGAACGTCTTAAGAAACATGAACCAAATGCGTACTAAAGGTTTTTATGGTTGTATTTAATGCACAAGCGAATTCTAGTGATCCCATGTTAGGAGCTTCCTAGCCGGCTCGTCATAGGAGTGAAGTAGGAGCTTGTAGAGTTGGGGAAGTACGTACGCCACCCCACAAATGGTATTAAGGAATACACCCGTCATCCACGCGACTAATACACACTAATCAACCGGTAAAAGATAGTTAGGGAGTAAGGAAATCTAAGTGAACACATTTCTCTACACATAAGTTTTCACCAAACTTTTTATTTTCAGTTATTTATTTTATTTGCATTCGTAGTAATTTGGGTTAGTTGACTAGCAACTAATTCCGCCCACTCTTTCAAACCTGAGATTTTACTTGCTTTCATAAAAATATAAAAACATAAAAAAGAATCTTCCTCAACCCTTAGACCTATTAGAGTAGTCTTTCATACCTAACGAACACTATTTCCTGTGGAGAACGATCAATCCCCCGTACTTACCACTACACTATACTACATCGGTCAGGTACACTGCCTGGTGGGGTTGTAAGCCTCTTGAGATCCCTCGAGAGGTAAAACCTGTTGTAAGGTTGCAAAACCACGCATCAAGTTTTTTGGCGCCGCTGCCGGGGAATAGTTATTGTTTAGGTTGAATTTTTATTTTATAGGTCTACTCACTAGATTCCTTTCTAGTGAGATTTTTATTTTATTTTTCTAGGTTTTCTTTAGTCTATCTATTTTCTTCGTTTCTTTGTTCGTAACCATTACCATTCGACATCATGGAAGATGGTAATATCCTTAATCCCAACAACCCACCACCACAACAACCACCACCTCCTAGAGCCCGTACTTTAGGAGAGTACTCCCGTCCTAGCCACCATGGCTATCGAAATACCATTGAGCTCACTCAAGGAGCCAATATCACACCCTTGCGATCCGACACCATCCGGTTGGTGCAAAGCGGATGCGCATTCCATGGACTTCGTTCTGAAGATCCTAATCAACATCTCAAGGACTTTCTTAAAATCGTTGATTCGATAGACCTTGATGTTGCCACTCGAGAGACGACCCGATTGCGTCTCTTCCAATTCTCTCTGCGGGACCAAGCTAGTCAATGGCTAGAGCGTCAACCCGCAGGATCCATCACCTCTTGGGATGATCTCACCACTCGTTTCCTTGCTCAGTTTTTCCCACCGGGAAGAACTACCAAGCTAAGGAATGATATCTTGATGTTCCAACAACGTCAAGGCGAAACTCTCTACGAGGCATGGACTCGATTCAAGGACTTACTCCAAAAAGTCCCTCACCATGGCATAGAACTTTGGCTCCAAGTCCAAATCTTCTATGACCATATCAATCTCTCCACGAGGCAAACCATTGACCAATCGGCCAGTGGTAAGCTACGTGATCTAAGTGCGGAACAATCATGGGCTCTCCTAGAGGATCTTGCTCTTTATGACAACGAAAGTTGGAGTGATCCCCGTGATTTAAATAAAACGGTCAAGGCAATATCTTTGCCTTCGAACAATTCAAGCACTTCCGACCGTAGGATCATAGAACTTGAAGACCAAGTCAAGTTTCTTATGAAATCCTACGAGGCTCCTAAACCTTCAAGCCAAGTGAACAAAATCACTTCTTCATGTGAATTATGTAGTGGTCCCCATGACACTCGTGATTGCATGGAACTCCCCGAACAAGCTTTTGTGGACTACGCATCCTCGCGTACCGACGGAGCGGGAGACAAGTGGTACACTTTCAAACCCGAGCCAAACCATTACGGTGATTCATACAATCCCTCATGGAAAAATCACCCGAACCTTAGGTGGAAACAAAACCAAAACGCACAACAAACCAATTCTTCCAACCCACCTAATCGTTTTCAATCAAGCGGTTCCAACTCGAACCGTACTTTCAACAACAATCCTTCCGGCAATGGTAGTACCAATAACTTTGAAGGATTTATGTCCCAATTTATGGCATCTCAAGAAGCTCGGATAGCTAGATTCGAATCCGAATTCAATCAACAACAAACGGAGATGACCAATAAAATTGACAACTTGTTGAAAGCTCTCAATAACCAAGTGTTATCACCTCCACATAAGGACGCTAGGAACACAAATAGCGGACCCCAAGTAAAAGACCCCTCTTCATCCAAACACGTCCACTTTGTCAACATTGTCACTATTAAACCAATTGAAAGGAATGAGGATAATAGTGAACCTAAGGATGAGGATAAGAAAGTCAAGGTTGATAAGGAAGTTAGGACAAGTGAGATTGAAGAAGTAGATGATGATAAGGACTACTTCAATAGGCTACCCACTAAGGAAGAGCGCGCATATCATACAAACTTATTCGATGACCCCGAGACACCATACTTCCTAGGTAGACCAATTATAGAAATAGGCGACCCTTCTAATCTCAACATACCATGCAACATCGGACATTTGCATGTGTGGAAAGCCTACATCGACCTTAGATCACCCATAAACATCATGACTAGAGCCCACTACAACTTGATAATGAAAAATCAACTTGGGTATAGGATGTTCCCTGACAAGGGATGGATGAGTAACTTCACGGGAAGAGTTAGGGGATTACCGGTTTATATAGGAAACTTCACCTATGTCACCGACTTTGTAATTGTAGAAGATATCCGCCCAATAGTCGATGCATCCTTAACTCAAATGGTTTTTGGAAAACCATTTGTTGAGGTCTCTAGAATGACTTATGAACCTTCCTTAGGGATAGTTAGATTTAAGGATGAGACCGATGAGGTAAACTACCAAATGCCATATAAGATAGAACAATTCCAACACTTGTCAAATGTTGAGAAGGAGCTCAAGCAAGCGGTTTACTATAGGAATGATGAGGATAGAAATAAAGGAGTAGACTATGTTATGGAAAGGATATTCGGTTTCTACAAGGATTGTTTGAAATTGGGACCGGAATATAAAACCGGGAATGAAAATGGCCTAGGAACCGTGACCAATGATGGAGTCACGTAATGTACGTGACTTTGAGTCTAGCTACAAGATTCGTTAATAAAGAAAAGCGCTTCTTGGGAGGCAACCCAATCTTTATTTGCTTTTTGTGTTTATTTCTTTGTTTGTTTGATTTTATTTGTTTCCGTATGTGTGTTTAATTTTTATTCTTATTGATTCATGTTCAAAACTAATTTGTGAAAATGCTTTATCTTGTTTTTAACTTCGTCTTAATTACATATAAAGGTATTTTGCAAAAGGTAAGTGTAAGGGAAATCTAAATCGGTTTATTAGAACACAAATTAACATGAATCGTAATAATATTAAATTAGCATACATATTAGTATTTGTTTGAGTCAAATGCTTGTATCGAGTCATAATGATGTTTTGCAGGATTTCCAGGAAGTAAGGTAAAGGTTTTTCCAGAAATTTTCCGGAAACTTAACATGAGAATTTTTGTCAGGTCATTTCTGACGGCGTCAGGGTTTATAACCTGACGGCGTCAGATTTAATTTTCAGAAATTTTTGAAAGTTTTGTTTTCATAAAAGTTTTTATTAAATCTCCAACTTATAATCTCCAGGAATCTGCAAAATTATCTTTCCACAAGCATTATATCTTTATATATAGATTTATCCCGCCGATGTTATGCAGGTTTTCGTGTTTGTTTTCTCAGGTTTAACAGGTTATTTTGGACAAGGAGATGTATATGGAATCAAGCTTATGGCGATGCATTAGTCATGGAGCTTCTACATTACCTTGGAAGAAGATTTAACCGTGTAACTTCATTATCCACCGAGCGAATCAGGGGAGTATTTGATTTCATTCTTTTACTTTATGCTTTTACATTTGTTATTTGAACATTGGGGACAATGTTCATCTTAAGTGTAAGGGGGGGGGGGGGTAAAAATACGATTTTTAGAGAATGCTATTACGCTTGATTTTTGTTTGTTTAATAGTTGATGTGTAATAAAACTGAGAGAAATACCTGTTAGGGCAATTTTAGTGCCAAATTTAAATTTTTTTACAACATATAGGAGTGAAACTTTGATCTTAATGAGCGTCTCACGGATAGGAGTTATATGACTAGCACAAAAACCGTACCACTAAAAAATTTTCCACCCCCAAATATGTGAGGTTCGCCCCTAGAATTGGTAGGAAAAGCATTTATGCTATGATGTGTGTACCGGTAGCACTTAGATTCTAGAACTTGCGTTAGGACCATTCCAAGGCCATAAGTGAGACTACATTCGTGTAGTTAGATTTACTACATGATAAGAGGCATTAGGATTAACCCATTGTTTTACACCTGTGTTTTTGTTATAATTACTTTGGCTACATTGGTCAAGTAATTCTCCCACACCCTTTGCGTTGTACCCATTTTTGGTACACGATACCCCTAGTACACCCCTCAGAGCCTATCTTTTCGTTTCGACCTTTAAGCATTTTACTTAAAGGAATAATTTGTTACACCCCACTAAAATGTACACCCAAATCGCCTTAGCCTACCTTGTATGCACTCATTTTTAGTGCATTATTGTGACAACATTTGTTTAAACCCAAGTTAATTATCTAATTGATTACATGGTTGCTAAGTCGAGTCATATCCTTGTACATATTGTTTTGGGACGATTGGGACTAATGGGTAAAGTACTAGTGTAATGGAGTAATGGGGAAGAACATCATTTATTACCCCCATATGTGCTAAATATTTTAAAAAGTACTCCAAGTTTTTCGATTATCTTAATTCGAGTCATTAGAATAGTTATTTGTAAAGTTATGTAAAAGTTTAAGTGTAAGGGGGATGCAATGCCCCTATGATGTATTATTTTGGATGGTAGGGTAAGAATGTATACACACACACACACACACACACAAAAAAAAAAAAAAATCAAGAAAAATACAAAAAAAATGAGAAAATGAAAAATAGAAAAAAAACATACGGACTACCATCCCGTTTTATTTTATGTTTATTTTATGTTTTTGTTATTTTCTTTCATTAGCTTAAGATTGAGTCGAGTCTTGGCTTAGCAACATTGTATAGTACATGTAATTGATCAAGATCTTTAACTCGCCACCAGTAAAATATCCCTTATCCAACAAAACCGTGTTTTCCTTTTCCCTACACCTAACGTTATAACCCATTTAAAAGCCCTCTTTGATAGTTTATCTTAGGTGCTTACGCCTAGTGGAGGAGGTTTTCGATCCTTTCCAAAGCCTATGGTAATCTATTTGCTATGACAGGTAGTGAGAGATATTATCCGTTTTCATTTATGAGATTTATTTTGATGACACTTGAGAGATGTGAGTATCTAAACACTACTTGTGAGGTGCTAGTTTATTATCTCCGTGCTTATTATGATTAAAGTGGAACGATTATTTGTTGTAATTACTTTTATATTAGCATTAAATGACCCCTAACTTGTATTTTGATTAGAATAAAAGCGCATTTGCTTGAGGACAAGCAAATCTCAAGTGTAAGGGTATTTGATGAAGCGAAAAGTGTACCGCTTTTAAGGGGTCATTTAAGCCCTAAATCGTATTTATTTGATCAAATATTGCCCTAAATCGTTCCTTTTGTCATTTTAGGTACTTTTGAGGAGAAATCTGGAAAAGGAGGCATTTTGGACGTTTTTGGAGCATAAAAGTGAAGAAAACGACAAAGTCTCAAAAATCGGCTGGAAGTTACCTTTGACGGCGTCAGGATTTACTCCAGACGGCGTCATGGCTTGGCAAGAAAAGGTGGATGTGAAATTTACTCATGATAAGCCAGTGAAAATTGCATGTGAATTCTGACGGCGTCACGCTTTAACCTGATCAAGGGCGTCACGGCTTAATTCAAAGAGGGACGGCGTCACATTCAAGGTCTGACGGCGTCAAGCCTTGATAAGCCAGAACGGATTTTGGAGAGCTAAAGAGGGACGGCGTCAAGAAGGTCATCCGGGAACCCTAGAAGCGGCGAGGTGACGGCGTCACACTCCATAACGTGACGCCGTCAGATCCCAAAGTCTATATATAGTTTTCTAATTTTTTGTCATTAGTGTGGAACTTAGTGTGGAATTTTTGGGAGAAAACCCTAAGACGATTTTAGCATCTTTTTCAAGGCTTTTTGCCTTGAGATCTTCCATGTTATATTGAAGATAAGTTATCAATTAATCATTCAATATGTCTATGTGTTGTTTGATTCTATCTTGTTCTTGTCTTTTGGTTAATATGTTAGGCTAGATTTATCTTGTGTTTGCTTAGATCTAATGAAACCTAGCTATTGATTATTGGTTATTAGTGTGTTATTAGTTGTATTGGATGATTGTTTATCTATGTTAGGCTTAAGAAAACTGGCTAACTTCCTATTCGGTAACTTGCTTGAACGTCTTAAGAAACATGAACCAAATGCGTACTAAAGGTTTTTATGGTTGTATTTAATGCACAAGCGAATTCTAGTGATCCCATGTTAGGAGCTTCCTAGCCGGCTCGTCATAGGAGTGAAGTAGGAGCTTGTAGAGTTGGGGAAGTACGTACGCCACCCCACAAATGGTATTAAGGAATACACCCGTCATCCACGCGACTAATACACACTAATCAACCGGTAAAAGATAGTTAGGGAGTAAGGAAATCTAAGTGAACACATTTCTCTACACATAAGTTTTCACCAAACTTTTTATTTTCAGTTATTTATTTTATTTGCATTCGTAGTAATTTGGGTTAGTTGACTAGCAACTAATTCCGCCCACTCTTTCAAACCCGAGATTTTACTTGCTTTCATAAAAATATAAAAACATAAAAAAGAATCTTCCTCAACCCTTAGACCTATTAGAGTAGTCTTTCATACCTAACGAACACTATTCCCTGTGGAGAACGATCAATCCCCCGTACTTACCACTACACTATACTACATCGGTCAGGTACACTGCCTGGTGGGGTTGTAAGCCTCTTGAGATCCCTCGAGAGGTAAAACCTGTTGTAAGGTTGCAAAACCACGCATCACTCACCAACCTCGTGTTGACACTTGTTAGCATGTATTTTCAGGTATAAAGCAATAGCACGCTACTGGAGGCTCTTGGCAGGGCATGGCATGGTCATAGAAGACTCTGACAAACATTTGGGACCGTTCTACCTATTTTAAAGGGCCTATTTCCGCACTACTTTTAACAATGTAAATTCAACATTTTTGTTAAACAAGGTTGTTCTAAATAATTGAAATGAAAACCGTTCTTTGCACTTGTGTTATGATACCAATTGAGTTGCACCCCAGTGGCATGTATGCTTCCGCTGGACCCGATTTTGGGGGTGTGACAATTATATGCTAGCTTTGAGTTGAAAGTTATGTGCAAGACTTGGTCTATACCCAAGGTTTCAGTTTCTATACCCGAGGTTTCAAGAAGGGGAGCTCATACCTGAGGTATTAGAATTCCTGCCTGAGGTATAGCCATCCATACCCAGGGTCTACATTTTCATACCTGAGGTATGCAGAAAAAATGATATGAAGAGTTGCATTTATTCTTCATTTTAAGCATCATTAACACCAAGGCCAATCATTAACTTCTAATCACTTAAGTTCCTGCATCATTATGACACTTGGAGCCCTAGTTGTTTTCTTGTTGGCTAAGGGGAAGTCTCAATATATACATGAAGAAAGAAACATAGAAAAGGAGACAATCAAGATACAACAAACTACCACAAAAAATCTGTCACATTTCTCTCTTACAAGTGGCGACAAGAGGAGGAAAACACAGGAACAAGGAGGCTAAAATCTCATCAATCATTACTTCAATTACTTACGGATCGTTGTTGATTATTTCACAAGTGTTCTTCATTATTTGTAATCTTCATTACAACATTTTGTAAGACTATTCAATCATGTTTACTAGTGATCAATTTCTTATGATTATTACTTTGTTTACCATGAGTGGCTAAGTGCCTTATGCACTTGCCTAGATGATGTTTGAATTATGGTTCACTTGATTGGTTATGACTTATTGGTTCTAATATAAAAGAAAAGTTAACACTAAGAACGAATTGTGCTATCTTAAGTTTTCTCCACCAAAGAGTTATTAAGTTTGGGTAATTTCTAATGATGTATTGGGTTGAAAAAGACATTATTAGTAAGTTAGTTGTAAACCTTTGTCTATGAGGGCTTTACCTTATGTATTGACCATTTCATAAGAAACTTAATTTAACTTGGAAAGCTAAATAGTGTGGTTGTCAATTATTTGTGAAACGAAAGTGAATCGGGTAATGAGGTGAGATCGATGCAAAACAAGTATCACTTAGAAAACAAATAAATCAATCTCAACCATCCATCCACCTTTCATCTAATGGCTAAGATCAAATCAAAAAATAAAAAAGGGATGGCAAAATTGACATTTTAGCTCATTTAATATAAAAACCCACTTTCCACCTTTTCTTTAAAACAACATATCTTGCAAACGGTAAATCTTCAAGCTACGAAAAATACACCATCGCGACGAGAAAAAAATTATCTTTCTATAGATATGCATTGTTATATACTTTCGACGAACTTTTTTTTCAAAATTCCGTCCAGAACAATCCCACAGGATTCGTAAAAAATCCCATGGGATTCGAAAAAAGACGATTTTTTTTCAAAATTTCCATCCAAAAAAATCCTACGGGATTCGTAAAAATCCCATGGGATTCGTAAAAAGACGAATTTTTTTTTTCAAAATTTCCGTCCAGAAAAATCCCACGGGATTCGTAAAGAAATCCCACAGGATTCGTAAAAAGATTTTTTTTTTTTCAAAATTTTCGTCTAGAAATATCCCATGGGATTCGTAAAAGTCCTATAGGATTCGTAAAAATACGAATTTTTTTTTCTTCAAAATTTCCGTCCAGAAAAATCTCACTGGATTCGTAAAAAGACGATAAATCACAAAGGATTCAGTATGAATCCCATGGGATTCTTTGGTGCATCCCATGGGATTCATTGTGAATCCCATGGGATTCTTTGGTGCATCCCATGGGATTTACACAAAAATCGCCACATAAATCTAAACACCATCCTCAATATACTTTTTTAACTCATCCTCAATATACTTTTGTCCGTATGCCACATTTTCACCTCAATAATATACTTTTATCCCTATGCAACATTTTCACCTCAATAAACACCATCCTCAATATACTTTATCTTCAGCTTCATGATCCAAACTAAACCCTCCTTCCTTAATAGCTTTCTCTTCAGCTTCATGATCCAAACAAAACAGGTCGGGTAAAAGTGGCGTCACCGGACTCAAAACCAACGCCGGAAAATCAATAACACTCGGTGACAAAACTTCCGGCGAGAGCACACCACCTCCGGAGCTGGTTAACGGGCTGATCTTGAAGCTTTTTTGAAATGGGTCTTCGTTCGTATAGCTTTGTTGAGGGTTTCTTGAAATGGGTTCTGGTTACTGGGCCGGGTCGGGTTGGTTGTTTTCCGGTTAAGAGCTGGACTACTTGTTTGAAGGAAGATGGGTCGGTTTGAATGAAGGTTGTTGGGTTGCATGAGTTGTTTGGGTCGTTAATGGTGATCGGATTTAGTGGTGGCGATTGGTGGTTGACAGTGGTTGAAGGACGGTGATTCGAAAAACAAATGTCATCTCCGTACCGTCTACTGGAAAAACAAATGTCATCTCTTAATCTCCACCTTTGATACCACGGAGTTTGTTCTTGTCGCCGCCGGATCTATTATCGCCAGCTATTTTGTTATTTGGCGACCCGATCAACGCTCAGCTAGACACAGAGGTTATCAATGCACTAATAAAAGTCACCAAAGACATCAACATATAAACTTTAATTAATGAGAAAGCAGTTTTAAGGGAGTGCAATCTTTTCGTTTCCACATTACACAAGCCACTAATCTTGATGAATTAAAGTTTACTAACACAATAAAACAAAACTACTTAATGAATTAAACACATGCAGCACCTTCTTACAGCTCTTGTATCTTTGATTTGAGTGTGTCTTGTGCTCGCTATTCGACTGAATTCGTCCTTTGTTTCTGTACTTCGGTCTTCGTATATAATATATGTCTCTCGAAATTCGTCTGGTCTTGGGGTATTTATAGTTTCTGTCTGAGGGTAAGATGCGGCGCATCTAGTAAGTAGATGCGGCGCATTTACTTAACTTCGCGTGGGGTCCAAGATTATAATATTCAGGAATATTCGTACACCGCCAGAAGATGCGGCGTATCTTTATCTTTGGATGCGGCGCATGTCCTCTTGTATCTTGGATCGTATCTGGTGAAATATTGATAGTGATGCGCCGTATGTGATAAGAAAGATGCGGCGCATCTGGAGCAGATTAGTCTTGATCTTGTACATTTCAGTAGACTCTTAACTTCTTGCAGGTTTTGCTCCATAATTAGTCCAAAATCGCCAAGTTTCACCAAATGCTTGTTTTCAACTGAGAATTACAAAAGTAAACGATTAAGTATCAATCCTCATAAATAATATAATAAAACAAGTCAAATTAATAGGATAAATGATAGTAATAAAATGTACTTATTTGAGTTCATCAAATATCCCCCCACTTGTGCTTTACTTGTCCCCAAGTAAACCTTAGAATTAATCTTATGAAAATGTATCCTAAAAGATATTAGGATTTATTTTTATATTTAAGCATGTATTCATTTTTGTCATAATCACACAACTAAACACTTAACGAATTAGAAGTAAAATAAAATATTTTGATAAAAGCAAATCTAATCGTTTAACTGTCCAGTCGTGACGAACATTCTATCATAAGCTTGGCAAGTATACACATCTCCCCCACTAAAGCCAAGGAATAACAAGTCTAAAGCGGTTAAAAAGGGTTTTTAGGCTTAAGGGTTAATTATTCTTAATCTCTATCGATCTCAAATTTCAGAAAAGGCGACAAAATCACAAATACATGATCGAATCCACGAACACGATACTTGCAATTGCTCAAATCCTTAACTCGAATAGGCTAAAGATAGGTCCAAACTTCACCAATAATAATATATCAAAAAGGGCGACAAAATCATAAATAAATAGCCGAATCCACGACTACGATACTTAAGATTGCTCAAATCCCTAATCTCAATAAATCAAAGGTTTGGTTGGATAAAGAATAATACAGGGTATGGATAATATTTGGGATAGAAATTGGTGTAAAAATAAAAAATAAACAAAACAAATAAATTAAAATCCTAAGTGTGGTTAATCACTATCCCAACCATCCCATGAATAAGACTCATATCATTGAATAACTCACGCTTTAACACTTGAAACACACGCTTTAGGTAGACACGAATTATACTCAACAAGATCTTAATCAAAGAATAAACCTTAGTTGACGTTCCCATAACTGCCAACTCCCATTCAATCCATAAATATATAACAACTAGTGGTGATATCGACCACTTACATAACTTTACATAAGTTGGTTTAATCAAACATCCAACTTTTTCTTTTTCTTTTCTATTTTTTTTTTCGATTTTTTTTTTTTTTTTTTTTTTTTTTTTTTTTTTTTTTTTTTTTTTTTTTTATAACATAAACATAGATGTGTAAAATTTCACCACATCACTATAATGATAATTCTGGATAATTATTCCATACTTTTCATGACTTCAGAAATAACGGTAATAGTGAAAGTAGTAAACACACGAAAAATAAACTCAAAGATATACAATATTTACTTTCACTCCAATCGCATTGTGCAATTTCCCGACCTAACCATAGATAATGAATTACGCACGCGAACACAGGTAATGTAAGGAAACACACTTTGCCTATAGCAATTAATCAACCACGGATTTTAATCTACAGGGTAGGCTAAGGTGTAAGGGTGTAACGAAACATTTTAACAAAGGTGTAAGAAACGAAAGGAATGGCTCTGAGTGTTTTTCTAGGGGTATCTTACTCTAAAAATGAGAGTAACAAAAGGGTTTATACGGGGGTTAACTAACCAGTGTAGTTAGTTAATATCACATAACATATAAGGCTATTTGGGTGTAATCCTAGAAATTTACCAATTTAGACAAGTCATTCCAATTATATAAATAATACTTATTATGGTGGTCTCGAATAGTATACAAGCCAAGTTCTAAAGTTTACAAGTCATCGGCACACTCATAGATTTGTGAATTTTGAAAAATCACAATTTTTGAAAATAACGTCATGTGTGCAGCTATGCAACTTAGACTTTAAACAAAAACATGCTAAAAATTTTAAATTTTGATATATTAAGCACATTTTAAGCATATTTTGAAAAGTTTAGGACAAGTAAATGTTAAGTGTTCTAATTCTCCAATCCCCCCACTTAAGTTAAACAACGTCCTCGTTGTTTGTATTAAAAGTTAAAAACTGAAAAATAAAAGAATTAGAACAGTAAAACTCCCCTGAGATTTGCTCGGTATGATCCTCCATTAGTATTAGAGCAAAAATCATCTTTCTTGTGGATTAGAACGTTTAAGCTTCATATTCGATGTATCCACAGGAAATGCAGGAATCTATAATACCACCAAGGCTTCAAAACACACCTAAGATAAGAAAGGTTCAAACTTGCATAACACATTAGTAGTTAGGCAAAAATAAAACATAAAAGTTAAAAATGAAAATCATCAGGTCAGTCGATGCGCCGTATCTTATGGAAGAAGATACGCCGTATCGAGCCTGGAATAAATACGGATCAGAATAAAAGATGCGCCGCATCCTTAACCAGGGATGCGCCGCATTGAAATAAACTGATAAAAAGTTTTAAATTCGAAAAGTAAAAATGCAGAAAAGTAAAATAAAGTAAGATATGACCATTGCAGGAGATGCGTCGCATCTCAGAATTGAGATGCGCCGTATCCTCTGCGGCCTGACTGACTCGACACAAAAACAGAATAATAAAAGATAAATCCGGGTTGTCTCCCGGTAAGCACTTGTCTTTATTCCAGAGTCTTCAAGTTAGACTCACGTTCAGCTCTTCATTTAGTTCTTGTCACTGTCCATCCTTCTTCCTTCATCCGAAAGATGTTCCCGTATAGCTCTGCGACGTTTTCCTCCGTTCGACTTAATCTAGTATAACTCTTGGTCGTCGTCGCAACATACTCTTCCTCTGGTCCCAAAGAATATTTGATGATTTTAAAATTTTCAGAAATAATCATGGGTGGCTTATTATAAGGGATCCCAAGTAGTTGACACTTTCTTTTGGTGAATTCTTCCTCGTCATTATCAACATACTTAAAATAAGGATCCTTAATTAAATAGTCATCAAGTTCATTGATTAATGACTCATTGCTATCATCTTCTTGAATTGCCTCCCACTCTCTTTCCAATTCCCATTGTAGCCGTCGACTAAGCTTCGTGTAATCATCAAATTGTTCATGCACCCATTCCCAGAAAGTAGTATTTGATGTTCCCTTAAGTCCTTTCAAGTATTCAATTCTACCCTTTTCTTGCAAAGCTTCCGTTTTTCGTGGGCAGTCTTCAACATTATCGTACCACTCATAATCTTCAAAGGTTACATCTTTTCCAACCCGTTTCATCCCAATAATACTTCCCCCATTACAGGTTCCGTCACTCTTATAATCACAGGTCGGCCAAACACTACTGCCATCCTTGAAAACGAAGGGTGTACAGGTGTGATTAATGTGCTCAAATTCCCATGGTTTATCCCAAAACCATGGTACTTGGTCATTCCATTCGTAGTACCAGGTGTTTTTAAAATCATCATAAGTCTTAAATCCTGGTAGGTCTCCAGTTAGCACATCATCGTCGACTCGAAGAAGGTAATTAAATTCCTTGAATTGCTTGCATAAGGGTGTCTCATAATCGAACACGTCAATATCTATTCTGAATAATTCTTCAATGCCCTCATTGACTGTTGAATCATGAAGTGACGACCCATAGTCGCTTTCTACTTCTTCGTCTTCTCCTCTCATCCAATATACCATAATGCATCCTTAGTAGCTCGATCCATGCTCTTATGGTTATTAAACTTACTAGCCAACCACTCTGAAAAATTAACATCGTTAGGATCGTGGTTAACGTCAAAGCAAGCTTTTCCAATCATATTCCTCCTTATTTCCATGAACTCGTTAAATTGCTCCTTAAAACTACGTGTCAACCATGAAGCCATAATCCGCTTGACTTCATTTGCAGGGGCAAATTTCGGACTACCATATTTAAGTTCAAGCCAATCATTGAGGGAGAGGTCCATCAATCTCACCAACCTGCCATGAAATAGTAACTCCGCCACAGCATAAATTCTGTCATCATCCAGATAGTTCTCATTTAATCCCTAGTACTGTTCGGAATAAGGCATGTAAGAGATTTGGGTATTGCCTCCACCACAGCTGTTGTTGCTTGAGTCCATGTATGCAAGGTAGAATTTCCCATCATCTTCTTCGATAGTAGTCCAGTTCAATCCTTTGGATTCAATGATAGGCCATAAGAGTAACAGTTCATCTCCAGTGTACCTCACAAATACATCATAAGAGAATACCCCTTTGTCAATGTTGCATAAACGCATGAATTCCTTAAAAGCAGCTTCAAGAGGGGTCTCCCAAGAGAATAAATCTGCATCGATCATGAGCACATTGAATGAATCTGAAAGCAAGCATTCCTTAGCAAGATATCCGTTAACTGACATGTCTTCCATAGCAAAATCTGTCATCAAAGGTAAAATCATCAGTAGGATTTGTTCGCTAGAAGAGAAATTAATGAATATAGAAACGGATATAAGAATACAAATAGCTGATATCTGCAGACGATGCGCCGTATCCAAAAAGTTGGATACGCCGTATCTTGTAATCGTTAAAATTTAATCAGACTTTATTCAGAGAATAGATACGCCGCTTATAAATTAGAATGCGCCGTATCAATTTTAATTATCAAAAATCAATATTTATTAAAAATTAAATGCGTCGTATTAACAAAAGTTAATGCGCCGTATTTTCGTTACGTTTCAAAATATAAGATTTTTGATTCAGAAGATGCGCCGTATCGATAAAAATCGATACGCCGTATCTGTTTAATAATTCGAAAACTGTTTTTAATTAAAATAATAGATACGCCGTATCTGCTGAAGCAGATGCGTCGTATGGCGTTAACGTTTAGAAATTTTTTTTTTATCAAAAACAGATACGCCGTATCTTGGGGAAAAGATGCGTCGTATCGAATTATTTAAACGCGTTGTATTTTATAAAAATTAAACGCAATACGCCGTATCTAAGGAAATAGATGCGCCGTATCGTTCGATTTAGCTCAGTACAACGATAGCAGAACACAAAAAACACGAAAAATTAAAACAAATAAAAACAAATAAAACACACGAAAATAAACACAAATAAAAGCAAACAAATAACACACAAAAACAGAAAATATGCAAAATAATACAATGAATGCAAATTAATCTAATACACAACAGAATTAGCGGTTAGATAAAAAAAATTAAAAGCCTAATTAAAATACTAATCAAATTAACAGATAATAACAATTCACTCCCCGGCAGCGGCGCCAAAAACTTGATGCGTGCGATGTGTCGTTGTGGTTTAGCAGTATTAATGCCTACTCAAGTTTTAAATTTATATTTAGCCGACTTATCAATAACACACACACTTAACGAGCAGTGTACCCGGTCAGTATGAATATAATGGTAAGTAGAGTGTCGATCACTAAGAGTAGAACGTATTATCTAGTTATTCTAATCAGTATTTTAATAAATTAAGTTAGCTATACAATCTAATCTAACGCAAGGGGGTTCAGCCTGAGAAACTGGCACGATTTGGTTGCAATTAAATAATAAACTAAACCAATAGGCACGAATCAGCGAATAGCACACACGTACACAGATAAATACTCGAGACAATAAGAGGGCTGTCCTTATGATAAGTAGTTTGTCACTTATTTTATTGCTACTGTTATATGAAGTGTATAGTTCGATGCAACGCACCGAGATTAAGTCCTTTCTCGTTGGTTCTAATCTTATCGGCGAGTAAACCCTTAATGATTACTTATGACTATCCTATTTATCTTTCTCCTACTTTTCTACAGACCATAGAATGCATAGGCGATCTAATAAATAGGCGAGGGCAGAGGCATGGCGACCCGATCAACGCTCAGCTAGACACAGAGGTTATCAATGCACTAATAAAAGTCACCAAAGACATCAACATATAAACTTTAATTAATGAGAAAGCAGTTTTAAGGGAGTGCAATCTTTCCGTTGTCACATTACACAAGCCACCAATCTTGATGAATTAAAGTTTACTAACACAATAAAACAAAACTACTTAATGAATTAAACACATGCAGCACCTTCTTACAGCTCTTGTATCTTTGATTTGAGTGTGTCTTGTGCTCGCTATTCGACTGAATTCGTCCTTTGTTTCTGTACTTCGGTCTTCGTATATAATATATGTCTCTCGAAATTCGTCTGGTCTTGGGGTATTTATAGTTTCTGTCTGAGGGTAAGATGCGGCGCATCTAGTAAGTAGATGCGGCGCATTTACTTAACTTCGCGTGGGGTCCAAGATTATAATATTCAGGAATATTCGTACACCGCCAGAAGATGCGGCGTATCTTTATCTTTGGATGCGGCGCATGTCCTCTTGTATCTTGGATCGTATCTGGTGAAATATTGATAGTGATGCGCCGTATGTGATAAGAAAGATGCGGCGCATCTGGAGCAGATTAGTCTTGATCTTGTACATTTCAGTAGACTCTTAACTTCTTGCATGTTTTGCTCCATAATTAGTCCAAAATCGCCAAGTTTCACCAAATGCTTGTTTTCAACTGAGAATTACAAAAGTAAACGATTAAGTATCAATCCTCATACATAATATAATAAAACAAGTCAAATTAATAGGATAAATGATAGTAATAAAATGTACTTATTTGAGTTCATCAGTTACACCAGAAAAATATAAAAATATTTCTCACATTTAGCCTTAACCTTACCCTTAGTCAAGTCTTGGTTGGTTACTAGCTACTTGGAAAGATGGTTGTTATGTGGGAATCCTTGAAAATGAGAAAGTTGCGAACTTCATGATAATCTCATGGATTATATATTGTAATGAAAAAAAAAAAAAAAAAAAGAAAGAAATAGAATAAGTAGCCAATGAGCTATGAATGTATGATATCAAGGAAGAATCTCAAGTTCAAAGGAAAGTGGTTGATGTAGCTAGTAGCACTTGGTTGGAGACTTTGGCTATTTGTAAAGTTTTTCAATATTAAAACCAAATATATATATCCCATGTCTTATCCTTACCCCTTTTGACTTTGTGAAGTTATCAAGTGTAATGACATGTGGTGACCATCCGATTTCTTGAGGAATGAGATAGCGTTGTTAGCGATCTAAGGTTATCCTTAGTGACCATCCGTTATTTGATAATTCGAGACTTCGTTGTTAGCGAGCTATTATGTTTTACATGAGATAGTGACACAATAGTCTCATATAACCCTTGAAACCTTAAACCCGAATAAAAGTCCTCTTAGATGTTTACATTTGGTGCTTACGCCACGTCGGTTGAGTTTTGTTTCTTGTACAAGCCTATGGTAATATTTGGATTATATCTGCGCAATGAGTGTGATTATATTATATTTTCCAATCGTTACAAATGAGTGTTGAGTGAATCATACTTCATATTCCTTTCGTGAGGTGTCTTAATATGTTATCAGGCAAGAGAATCATTAAGGTATTGTCAAACATCTCATCTTTTCATTTATAAGCCTATATAGATGGATCTTATCTTGTACTTGTGCTAGATAGATTTGCATCTCGTTTTTATCATATGGATTTTCTTAAAAGCTAGATTTGCTTGGGGGCAAGCAAAGTGCAAGTGTGGGGGATTTGATAACGCTCATTTTGAACATGTTTTTATAGCATTATTCTTATGATTATGCATGTTATTTGGTTGTATTTATGAACATATTACACTTAAAAGGTGCAAAAGATGTGTTTAGGTTCAGGTACAACTATGTCGAAGAAAATAGAGGAAAAGATGAAGAAAAGTCGACAAAATCAAGTAAATATGCGCGAAGTAAAGTTTTTCGTTCAAGACAAAGATTCATGCTATGATTATGTTCAAGTTCAAGAGAAAGATGTGGAAATGAAGTCAAGAATTAGTGCCAAGAAGTGTGTCACAAGTGGGAATTATATGCTAGCTTTGAGTTGAAAGTTATGTGCAAGACTTGGTCTATACCCAAGGTTTCAGTTTCTATACCCGAGGTTTCAAGAAGGGGAGCTCATACCTGAGGTATTAGAATTCTTGCCTGAGGTATAGCCATCCATACCCAGGGTCTACATTTTCATACCTGAGGTATGCAGAAAAAATGATATGAAGAGTTGCATTTATTCTTCATTTTAAGCATCATTAACACCAAGGCCATTCATTAACTTTTAATCACTTAAGTTCCTGCATCATTATGACACTTGGAGCCCAAGTTGTTTTCTTGTTGGCTAAGGGGAAGTCTCAATATATACATGAAGAAAGAAACATAGAAAAGGAGACAATCAAGATACAACAAACTACCACAAAAAATCTGTCACATTTCTCTCTTACAAGTGGCGACAAGAGGAGGAAAACACAGGAACAAGGAGGCTAAAATCTCATCAATCATTACTTCAATTACTTATGGATCGTTGTTGATTATTTCACAAGTGTTCTTCATTATTTGTAATCATCATTACAACATTTTGTAATACTATTCAATCATGTTTACTAGTGATCAATTTCTTATGATTATTACTTTGTTTACCATGAGTGGCTAAGTGCCTTATGCACTTGCCTAGATGATGTTTGAATTATGGTTCACTTGATTGGTTATGACTTATTGGTTCTAATATAAAAGAAAAGTTAACACTAAGAACGAATTGTGCTATCTTAAGTTTTCTCCACCAAAGAGTTATTAAGTTTGGGTAATTTCTAATGATGTATTGGGTTGAAAAAGACATTATTAGTAAGTTAGTTGTAAACCTTTGTCTATGAGGGCTTTACCTTATGTATTGACCATTTCGTAAGAAACTTAATTTAACTTGAAAAGCTAAATAGTGTGGTTGTCAATTATTTGTGAAACGAAAGTGAATCGGGTAATGAGGTGAGATCGATGCAAAACAAGTATCACTTAAAAAACAAATAAATCAATCTCAACCATCCATCCACCTTTCATCTAATGGCTAAGATCAAATCAAAAAATAAAAAAAGTAGGGCAAAATTGACATTTTAGCTCATTTAATATAAAAACCCACTTTCCACCTTTTCTTTAAAACAACATATCTTGCAAACGGTAAATCTTCAAGCTACGAAAAATACACCATCGCGACGAGAAAAAAATTATCTTTCTATAGATATGCATTGTTATATACTTTCGACGAACTTTTTTTTCAAAATTCCGTCCAGAAAAATCCCACAGGATTCGTAAAAATCCCATGGGATTCGTAAAAAGACGATTTTTTTTCAAAATTTCCGTCCAAAAAAATCCTACGGGATTCGTAAAAATCCCATGGGATTCGTAAAAAGACGATTTTTTTTTTCAAAATTTCCGTCCAGAAAAATCCCACGGGATTCGTAAAGAAATCCCACAGGATTCGTAAAAAGATTATTTTTTTTTTCAAAATTTTCGTCCAGAAATATCCCATGGGATTCGTAAAAATACGAATTTTTTTTTCTTCAAAATTTCCGTCCAGAAAAATCCCACTGGATTCGTAAAAAGACGATAAATCACAAAGGATTCAGTATGAATCCCATGGGATTCTTTGGTGAATCACATGGGATTCATTGTGAATCCCATGGGATTCTTTGGTGCATCCCATGGGATTCATTGAGATTCATTGGTGCATCCCATGGGATTTACACAAAAATCGCCACATAAATCTAAACACCATCCTCAATATACTTTTTTAACTCATCCTCAATATACTTTTGTCCGTATGCCACATTTTCACCTCAATAATATACTTTTGTCCCTATGCAACATTTTCACCTCAATAAACACCATCCTCAATATACTTTATCTTCAGCTTCATGATCCAAACTAAACCCTCCTTCCTTAATAGCTTTCTCTTCAGCTTCATGATCCAAACAAAACAGGTCGGGTAAAAGTGGCGTCACCGGACTCAAAACCAACGCCGGAAAATCAATAACACTCGGTGACAAAACTTCCGGCGAGAGCACACCACCTCCGGAGCTGGTTAACGGGCTGATCTTGAAGCTTTTTTGAAATGGGTCTTCGTTCGTATAGCTTTGTTGAGGGTTTCTTGAAATGGGTTCTGGTTACTGGGCCGGGTCGGGTTGGTTGTTTTCCGGTTAAGAGCTGGACTACTTGTTTGAAGGAAGATGGGTCGGTTTGAATGAAGGTTGTTGGGTTGCATGAGTTGTTTGGGTCGTTGATGGTGATCGGATTTAGTGGTGGCGATTGGTGGTTGACAGTGGTTGAAGGACGGTGATTCGAAAAACAAATGTCATCTCCGTACCGTCTGCTGGAAAAACAAATGTCATCTCTTAATCTCCACCGTCGATACCACGGAGTTTGTTCTTGTCGCCGCCGGATCTATTATCGCCAGATCTATTGTCGCCGGATCTGTTGGTGGTCGGATCTGTTGCGGCCGGATCTGTTGGTGGTAGTGGTTGATTTAAGGGAAGTGAAATGAAAGGAATTGATTAGCAGCTATTTTGTTATTTGGAGTGTTCGGATGATATTACAAAAGTGCCCTTTAATAATTAGTTATATTAAAATGAGTTTTAATCTAGACCTTTAGATTTAAAATAGATGGATGGTTGAGATCTTGTTATTTGTTTTTTAGCTAAATCTTGTTTCGTATTGAACTTTTCTCATCGGGTAATTGAGTTGTGTTAATCTTGGATTGATCAATTCTTAAATATTGTTTTTTATAATCTCTAAATCTTGACGAGGATTGAAAGTGTGGGAAACAATATAATTAGTACACCACTAATCGAATTAGAACACCATCTAATTTGTTGGTCATAATCAAATGGAACCAATGTCATAATCATGTCAAAGGAATTGTGCAAACTAGTCTAGGCAAGTGTAGTCTTTAAATTATTGAATTTACATCATCTTTATTTGCTTGCTAATTAGTATTGCTAGTTGGATTGCTATTTATTTGCAAAAATTCACATTACACAAACAAAACAAATCCTAGTGATCGACCTCGGCTTACCTCAATTATCTCTTACTACATACGGACGAGTATACTTGCTCGTATGTGTTTCGTTTGAATATTTGGTAAATCGTGTTATAAATTTTAAAACTTGGACTCCTAACGGGTATATACCTTGAAACACATCAGTCATCAACAAAGATCGATGAAGAAGCAAATGGATATGATAATAGCTCCTTTGGAGATACATCTCCAAACGGCTTGAAAGTCTGGTCATCAACAATTGCATCGAGCTTTGTCACGAGAAGTCTTATGAAGAAGCAAATGGATATGATAATAGCTCATTTTGGCCATCAACAAAGATCGATGCCTTGAAAGTCTGGTAATGGTTCAGATGCAAACATTAAGGGGCTGTTTGATAAAAAATATGATTTAGTGCTGAATGAATCAAAGCTGCTGAATGATTTCAAAATGCTGAGTGAACCTGATTCTGAGTGAAAATGATTGTTTGATGTTTGTTCTGAATAAGCAATCTGAGTTGCCTGAAATTACTAATTTAACCTTCTATCTGATTTTGTATTAAATCCATATGATTAAAAGATTTTTTCTTCGAGTAAAATTGTAATGAGCTTGATATGTATTAAATCGATACGAGTCACTTTTTTTTATTAAATCGATTTGTATTAAATCGATATGTATTAAATAGATATGATTCACTTTTGTTGCAGGCTTTTGTGAGTCACTTTTTTGTATTAAATCGATATGTATTACAGTACTCCAATCGATATGAGTCACTTTTGTTGCAGCTTGATAGGACATTACAATTAAAAGAAGGATAACATAGACAATGGTGGGGCCACTTAATCATTTTGCATGCTTTTTCCACTGCCCGATCCAGAACCTTTAAAATTGGTTCAGCGCCTTGAAATTTTTTATCAAACAATATGTCTCTGACCGATTCATTTATTCTCTTCTTAATGGTTCAATTCAAAGGCTATCAAACACCCCCTAAGCCTCATCCTACCGAAACCAAGTCTGATCCGGTCAGATGTTTTAAGATCTGACCGCGTCTGAATGATGAAAAAAAAAAAAACCCTCTTTTTAGTGTTTGCCTCTGACCGATTCAGATGTTGGGGGTCATTCAGAGCCTATTAAGAGATTTTGAAGAAAAACAAACACTACCTAATATTACATAGATCACAATTAAAAAAAAAAAAAAAAAAAAAAAAAAAAAAAAAAAAAAATTGCTAAAATGAAAAATATGGTGTTATGATCCATGCTGCCTACCAACAGGCTTGTGGCCCAGTGGGTTTCACTTATTCAGTTAAGTGAGCCCGTGTGAAAGTAGTACCGGTATGGGTGACCGTACCGGGAAGTCTTCACATATGGGCCACAATGCTCTGTTGGTACCAGGCAATGAAGAGGAAGAACCTGTGAGCCAATGTTGCGCAGGTTCCAAATTCGAGCCGCCCCCGGTTTTCATCCGGCCGTTACTCCAGCGAGAAAACTCGTGTGGAGGCGGTACGGTTTCCGGGAGGAAGCCGTTAATAGTCCCCAATACACCAGCGTGGACCCGGTTCAGACAACATAGTCTGGGTATGTGGTGGATGAGGTCCTGCCGATATGGCAGGTGCGACTCCGACCCAAAAAATTGAAAGTCGCCTTCCAAAAAAAAATGATCCATGCTGCCTCTGTCTCGAGTCAGAAAGAACTAGTTTCATCCCAAAATGCATCTTAATATACTAACATCTCATACAAATATGTTATAGACGAAAGAACTAGTTTCATCCCAAAATGCATCTTAATATACTAACATCTCGTACAAATATGTTATAGACGACCGTTTTAGGTTGACTAAGACTATCGATACGATACTTCGCTTGGGTTAGCTTATTTTTAATTTTTTTAATAATTAAAAGACAACCCTTAATAAGCCCTTCGTTTGGCTTAAGTCATTTGAGTTATTTTAACTTGGAATGTCTATTCCTATCCAAAAGTAACATTCAACTTATATGTGACTATGGTCATGTCGATTTCCAAGCTTTCAAAAAGTTACGTCCGGTAAAAAATTTTATTGAATCTTTTGGGTGTTAATCCTCTTATCGATATGATACACTCCCTAGTCCCTACCAGCCAAGGTGGGATTTGGGTTTATGCAGGGTGAGCAACACTACAAGGCCAAACATCTTTTTAAAGTCTTAAAAAATCATCCACTGTCCAATATAAACATATATAGTCTGCGGCCCACATTTATAGCCCAAGTTGTTTATTGTTTTAGTTAAGTTTAATTTTCAAAGTTATATTACATAGATCACAATTAAAAAAAAAAAAAAAAAAAAAAGGTTGCTAAAATGAAAAATATGGTGTTATGATCCATGCTGCCTCTGTCTCGAGTCAGAAAGAACTAGTTTCATCCCAAAATGCATCTTAATATACTAACATCTCATACAAATATGTTATAGACGACCGTTTTAGGTTGACTAAGACTATCGATACGATACTTCGCTTGGGTTAGCTTATTTTTAATTTTTTTAATAATTAAAAGACAACCCTTGAATAAGCCTTTCGTTTGGCTTAAGTCATTTGAGTTATTTTAACATATTAGGGGTATGTTTGATAAAAATAGAGTTGTTGCTGGTGCTGTTTGTGATGCTGAAAAAAACTAAAATTATATTTTTTTTAGTGGTGTTTAGCAAATTAGTTGTACTTTTAGATTGAAAGTGTAAAATGACATAATTTGTGAAATATAATATCCATAATCTTTTAAAAGCTGGTTTTGAGAACTTATTTTTATGAAACTTGTTTTTCTAAAATAATTCATAATTTTTGTCACCCAAAGATTTTTTTTTTTTTTTTTTTTACTAAAGCTTATTTTGCTACAAAATAACCTTAAGCCCCAATAATCTTTCACGATCTCTTGCCACATGATAACTCATTGCGTGAAACTTTGTGTAGGACTTATGTTTATTCTCTTTTAAATTAATAAAGCACATCAGCACATCCCATCTCATTTAACTTAAAAATACTTGGCTGGAATAGTTCCATTCAAACACCCCTTAACAGAACATAACTATTTACCTTACAAAAACCTTCTTTTAAAAACCAATTACCTAAATAATCCTTTTACATAATGGTTTTACGAAAGTAAACTTTTTTCTTATGTTTTACAGAAATGAACCAAATATGTCACATCACACTTTTCAATCGCCTAACCACTTTACTCGCCCAAAAATAAATCGCCCGAATTAATTCCCACATTCGCCCGGATCTCCTTTACTCGCCCAAATTACCATTTGTCAAACACTCGCCCGAATTAAAACACTCCCACATTATAACACTTGCCCAGATCTACCACATTTATATTAAACGACCCATTTGGCGCGACTGAAAGCAATCAGGCGAATGAAAAGCAAATACTCGTAGTCTTCTAGGCATGCTATGAATTATATTTTTGGGAACGGGAGAAGTAAAAGCTGATGTCTTAATAATTTTATATAGTCGATACTTTAGCAGTCTAGTAAGAGAAAATAGGTGGCTTTGGACAATAGTTAGCATATTAAAAAAAATATATTCTAAGGTTTGGCTTTTAATGTCCTTATAGTTTATCCTCTTTCCTCACTGCATTCACCCAAATCTACAACTCGCCTAACACATCGCCCGGAACTCCCCTAGCAGTGCTTAGAACTCGCCTAGCACTCGCCTGTTAAATGACCTCACTTAGGGTGTTGGCAATGGAGGATTCGGAATCATGCGAGGATTCCCACCGACCAATCACAGACTGCCATGTGGCAGGCAAAAAAAGGAGGATTCTGAAGCCTAGTGTTGGCAGTGGGAGGACTATGGAGTATTCAGAATCATGCCTCATTTTATTTATTTATTATTTATATATAATGTTATAAATAATAAATATTATATGTAAACAATTTATTATTTATATATAATTTTATATAAGTTAAACCAATAAAAGATAAAAACATACAATTTATTTCATTAAAAGATAAAACCATACAATTTATTTCTTAAAAAAAAAAAAAAAAAAACGATAAACCTACTACTCCTCCTCCCAATATTTGTCCCACCCGTAGGTGTCCACGATTTCGGTTTTTTGTTCAATCAACACTTTCAACAACCGAGGGTTTGTGACATGGTCGTGTGGTTCGGCATAAATCTTGAAGTTGCGCGCCTTGGTTTTCTTCCTTAAATCGTTTATTTGAAGCTCGTCTTTTTCCTTCTTTCGTTCGGCTTGTTCGGTTTTTTTTCAATCAACGCCTTCT
This sequence comes from Artemisia tridentata subsp. tridentata, assembly GCA_021014915.2. NCBI lineage: Eukaryota > Viridiplantae > Streptophyta > Magnoliopsida > Asterales > Asteraceae > Artemisia > Artemisia tridentata. The sequence goes on from CP139508.1 coordinate 78,083,555, forward strand.
TCGAAATAGTGTATTCGGCGAATGTCTTCTCAAGATCCCCGACACTTCCCGATTCGGTGCGGCTTTTCTTGCTTCGGCGCGATTGGGTTGGAGTGTTATCTTCGTTCAAGTTTGGTATATCGAACGACTCGTCCCCGTCGTTCAAGTTCATCCCCTCGTCATTGCTCCCCGTTTGGTACGGGGGCGGGTCGGTGTTCTACCTCTTTAACATACTCTCGCCAAGTAGCGCAACTTGTTGCCACTTATGATAATCTTTTACCACCTCCCACGCCTTCGCGTGAAGAAAACTTTTCTTCTTGAGTTTTTGATAATCGGCATTAGCCCGCTTAGCTACATCGTGATCGTTGAGCCCACTTTCCTTCAAGCGCGTCTAAAATAAATATATAATAAACAACAATTTTAAAAATAATTATAAAAAAAATATAACGTAAAAAAGTATAACATAAAAAAATAAATTTTACCGCTTGGATAAAGAGACCGTTGTAAATCGACATTTGTTCCATCAACTTTCGCCACTTTGAGTTTAGACTATGAAAAGTGCGTGTGGCGTCGCCTCCGTTTGCGATGTAATGCTCCAAACATTTCTTCCAAAAATTATCGCGTTTACACGCCACCCCCTTCTTATTCTCAGTGTGATAACACCACGCTTTACACAATCGCACTTCATCGTCTTCATCCTAATCGACCTTGCTTTTTCCCTTCGGATCATCTTCCTCCATTTCGTCGATTTCTTGTTCGGTAGACGAAGCTTGTACTTCAACCGGCTTCGGCTCGGTTTGTTGAGTGGGAGGTTGTTGGTTGTTGACGATATGGGAAGCCAAAAGATTAGCATACGCAAACATGTTCGGGTCGTTGAGAAATTCAAGATTTTGTGGTTGGTTTTGTTGACCCGAAGCTTGACTCGAACCTTGCGACGTAGCCTTTTTCGTAGATTTCGTGTTCTTACGGGGATGAACAAATCCGGAAAGTTGTTTTTTTTTGGTGCCATTATGAGTGAAAGAGTAAAGATTTTTGAGAGAGAAATTAAGTTGTGTGTATAAATTTGTATATATATATATATATATATATATATATATATATATATATATATATATATAGGTATAAAGTGGTAAAAATAAATAAATAAATAAACCCAATTCCAAACACCCCCAACGGTCAAATATCTCCCCCAACGTTCCAATTTTCTTTTTGTCTTATTCCCCCAACGTTCCATGCTTCGTCGGCTTGTTCTTGCTTCCGAGTCATAGGCCGCTGGCGGCAAGGGGGTTGGCGGCGGCCTCCCCCCAAGCCGCTGGCGGCATCCCTCCCGTTGCCAACACCCTTAGAACTCGCCTGTTATTCGCCTAGAATTCTCGTGTTTAATTTCAATAAATTCAGTCGCTTAAACTTTTGCCCGAAAATACGCGTATGGTTAAAAAGTCATCAGGTAATCAATCTTACAGATAATATTTAAAAGTTCATTTCGAAAAAAAGTATATGCAATGTCCAATTTAGTAAACTACTAGTAAAAACGGGTAATTTAAAAAAAGGGGTTTTCTAACATGTGTCCTAAGGGCACATGTAAGCACACTAAAAGGACAGCAGGTCCCATGAAAAAAGACGTTCGGACCCACATCTTTTATTTGAGAAGTGTACCTTTTTGTGAGTCCAAATGTCTTTTTTCATGAGACCCGCCATCCTTTTTGGTGTGCTTACATGTGGAAAAACGGGTCCCTTAAAAAAATTTCTCTTTCTTTTAACTTATCTGAATCAAGCTTTCAAACCACATGAAACACTAATTAGGTCCATTCCAAATCTTTATAACAAATAGAAAAGTAATAAAACTTAATTGTAACAAGATGAAAATTATAGATTATGAATATGATATAAGGAGGCTCAGATCTGTAAGAAAAAAAAGCATGAAACAAAGAGGATAAAACCGCCATGGCTGCAAAATGAATTACCCCGCCAAGATACGGTTAATCTCAAACTTTGTTCAATTCACTCAGACAAAAATTCATTCATTAATATCATCACTGCCTCATAAATACTACTACTCCGTACTCAAAGTTGAAGATGAAGGTGAATATGGTCAGCTGTAAAAACATAACAGATGATGTTTCTTGTTTTAGTGTTGGTGTTTGTTGGTATTGATGGTATTGTTTGTTTATGTTTATAAAAACACAAACACAAAAAATAAGGTTGTTGAGAATTGTTGGGGTTAAGGAAAATCATTGGCAGTAAGAGGCGGCAACAACCTTAAAAAACCAATTTCACGTTCCTCTTTCGGCTGCCTCATTTCTATGGTTTTTGTCTGAGTGTTTTCTTTTTTTTTTTTAGAACCAAAACCCTAACCCTGACGGCCTGACCTTATTGTGTCGATGAAAGTCTTGTTATATAGTGGTGTTAGTTGTGGGATTTCGGGGGTGTTTGGTAACTTAGTTTGAAATGTGAATTTAGTTGAGGGGGAGTGTTTGGGTGAACCCGCAATTAAGAATTTATTACTCCCTACGTCCCAAATTAATACTCCATCTTTCCATTTTGGGTCGTCCCAAAATTATTATCCATTTTCAAATATAGTTGTGAATAATATAGCAAGTTTACCATATTGCACCTAATGACACTAAAAATTACAAGGATAATTCAAAGATTTAATTAATTGCATAAGAGTAAAACTGTCATTTTGCAAAAAAGTAAGAGAGATAATGCAGTAATGATTATATTTTCTTAAACTGTGTGTTTTTTGTCGGGGGACAATAATTTTGGGACAGAGGGAGTATGATTTTTTTTTGTTTATTTGGAATCTTGCTTAGGTTTTAATTAAATTTGAACATTCAATGATGCATAATCTTATATTCTTATGTGATAATGTTTTAATGATCGCTTAACTATAAAATTTTTGTAACAATCGTAAAGATATAGTTAAATTCCATTTTGTGCAAATAATCCTGAAATATTCACACAACTTTTTCGAAAGAGAAAGTTTTACCCGGTTCGAATATATGTAACGATTAGTTTAAGCCTCATAGATTAGTCGTGCAAAACTTTATAAACCTTGGTTACCTAAAGAAAACTCATTAATTGAGGGTCCCATGATCAACTTGTGATATTTAAATCACGTAACGTCATTATTAGCGAGATTTGAACTTGTGATCCCTGCACGATGTCTCCCACCATTGGACTCGGAAGCTAAACATCCCGATAGATATGGCCAAGGTATGTATTCCGTTAGGAATTTAAAGACGATATAATTGTAGGTCATTTATGTATTTTATTTTTTACTAGAACCATGGCTAATGAATAAATTTAAGTTTTAAAAGACAGTCTTTTAACTTGTAACATGTTGGACACTGCATGTCTGAATGAAATTAGATATATAGGTTTGGGTGACCAACGCAATAGTTACAACATTTGAGTGACCTTAATGAAGATAGTGACTCGTTAAATGACTTTCATTACTGTTAGAAATGGTTAAATAATTAATGTGCAAATGTCTAGTATCGAACCCGAGACCTCGGGATTGCACACATTACAAACGAGAATTAAAAATAATAATTATATTAAATGTTATGTATATAATTATTTAAACACTTAAAGGACTTAACGGTCGTTAGTTATTAACCGTAAGCACTAACTATCGTTAAATGTTAAGTTAAAGGACTAGAGAAGAAAATATATAGCAAGAAGGATCCGGAAGCCCTCCCTTGGGCTTATGGCCGGTCGACAAGGGTGAGGGGAAACCCAATCCCACTCAAACTTGGAGAACAAGATTGCTAGGCTATATATACAAACTCAAGGGTTATTTGTTTCTAACCTTTTGTGCACACACATAACCCTAAAAGTTTTTCTTCTCTTTTCTTTGTTCCTAACCGATCGACCAAGCACCATTAAGGTTTCCTTGGGTCGATTTTTTCATTAAGAAAAATCCTAAGTGTTTTGATCTTGCAATCAATTTAATTCGTTATAGTTTGTGTGTACAAGAACGAGGTAACAACACACTATTGTTGTTATCAAGAGATCGATAAACAAAACAGTAAGGGGTTTATCATTGATCTAGTTTAATAAATTATCAAGATTTATTGAAGTGCATCGGGTACGTTTTCTATTTATGTTTAAGTTAATAATTATGTGTTATATGTTATTGTTTACATGCTTCCGCTATTATGTACTTTGTGTTATGGAATTATATGATTGTCATGGTCTTCAAATTCCAACAGTGGCATCACGAGCCATGTATAACATGTAATTGATTACTTAAACAATAAAAAACGTATCTTTAAATTGTTTAGATTATACATGTTTGATTTTCTAGGGTTTTAATTATTAAAAATTTGTTTTTTTTTTTTAATATAAGTCGAAACCCTAACCCTAATTTAGGGGGGGTGTCGATTTGATCATAAACCCTAATTAGGGTTTGTGTTTTTCATAATTAATTGTGATTAATTAGAAACCCTAGGTCTTTAAACAATTGTTGTGTTATGAATCTTGTGACCTAATTGCTATATGATATGCATGAATCCGTGACTATACATGCATAATTAGTCACGGATAAAATTACTTGAATTAAATTGTTTAGATGTTTGCTACATGTTTAGATAAATCTAAAATTAGGGAAGACCTAATATATATTAAATTAATGAATCGGTTATGTGCAACGTGGTATATTATCATTAAAACTTACGCGGCCAATTGTTGGTGACTGTGGTCCATTGGGCACAATGAGCTCGAAAACCAATGGGAGTTTTATTGATTCTATACATAATAATTCACATATAGATTATTAATAGGATTTTTTTAAAAGGTTGCATGTGGCTAGATGTTTCACTTACAATTAATTGTTTTATTATTAGTTGATTGTTTGTTTTCTTTTAATTACTTGTTTATTGTTTTTTTTTATATGTGATATGTGAAAGTAAGCAATAAAAAGGGTAATTTTCAAAGAAAATTAAATTGGACTAATAATGGTGAAACATAAAGTAATAAAGTAAGGACCTTGCAAAGTCTTATGTGCCGACAGTGGTTCGCTTCGCACGGTAATTTGCTCCCAGGCGAGACTAGCAAGATCTAAACTTTGTCACTTATTTTTTTAAGACTAAGATCATAAACTTTTGCTTGATTGATGTTTTTGTACAATAGTGTGTGAAAGGCGGACCAAAGTTGACAAACTGTGGGTGGGTTTATCTGGAGAGGGGTTTTTTTAAGAGATTCGCTCCTACCGGCTCTCCGGGCCCGCTTGTGCGTCAACTGTGACTTACCTATATCACTATTTATGTACACTATCATCTTAAGGGTGATTTACCTCAATTCCACGTGCCATTTTTGTGGCAAATATCCGAATAACATGTAAGTAGTAGGATATCTGGGCGATAATTGTTGGTACTTCTTTAATTGGTGAACCCAATACCTCAAGTAAATAAGTTTTTTGGTTTACTCTTAACTAAATGGTAAATAAAAATTGTTTTGAAAACTAATGATACAAAGATGAGTGCATGCATCTTTGTACATGTTTTTGTCACATCAAAAACTAAATACCCTAAAATTTAAGTTACGTGCCATCTAACTATAAGGAACACTTGAAGTTAATTTTGGGTATGCGTGAGACCTGGACCAAAATTAATGACAAGGTAAATTTCCGAGTGTGCGTGAGACCACACATGGATTAATTTGCAGTTTCTAAGTTAGACAACTTAATTAAGCTGATGCGTGAGACCTAGAGCTTAAGGCATGAGATGGGATAAAACATGCTTACGTGACATATTGATGAATCAATATGTAGTAAATCCCATAAAATATCTAGGAATTGGAAAACTTGTTTGCCAATTATTGTACGACAGATTACCATCTTTAGTACTTCCACTACTAGCAGATCAACTGATGTAGTGGAATTATGTAAAGTTGGATCCTAGATTTTCAAGGAAATTAAGTTGGTTATATGAATATATCCATGGGTATTATATTTTCTTGAAAATAAGTATTATCGAAAATACTAATGTTTGAACTTTTCTATTTTCTGTAGAATGGCTCAACCTGATAACTTCGTGTTCGCTGCTTTCAAGAGTCATCTTGAAAGAGCCAAATTGACTGGGAAAAATTTCAATGATTGGCACAGATCGCTCAGAATTGTTTTGAGGGCGACTGGTAAGCTCAATTACTTGAATACTCCTTGCCCTAATGAACCTGCTGCGGACGCTTCTGAAGAGGTCAAAGCAGCATGGAGAGTTGAGTATGCTAAGTATAATGAGGTTGGGTGCTTAATGCTTCAAAGTATGGATCCGATGATGCAAAAGAAGTTTGAGTATTATTTTCCATACAACATGCTCGAGCAGCTCAAGAAGTCTTATGAAAAGACTCCTGAAATTGAAATGTATGAGTCTCTTGACAAACTACACAGCTGCAAACATGGTGATGGTAAACCAGTTGAAGACTATGTGAATGAGATGAGAGATTTCTTTGATCAACTTCATAGAGTCGGATTTGGTTATCCCGAGAATGTTCAAGTTAACCTAATCAACAGATCCCTTAACAAGGATTTTGCTGGTTTTGTACAGAACTTCAACATGCATTGCTCGGGAAAGACAGTTTCTGAGTTACTCGCATTGCTTGTTGACTATGAGAAACACTTACCACCCAAGGGCAAGGCTCCTACTCCGCAAGTGTTGGCAATTCAAGGAGGTAGGATCCAGAAAAAATCGCGTGTGAACAAGGGTAAGGGTAAAGGTGATAAAGGCAAGCAGGTCATGGCCTATCAACCAAATCCTAAGGTGAATCAACACCAGCCCAAGAAGAACAAGGTGAGTCCTCCAGGAAAGAAGGATCAGGCTTGTCACCACTGTCATGAAGTAGGGCACTGGAAGAGGAACTGTCCGCTCTACATCAATGACTTGCGACAGAAGAAGCAAAAGAGTGAAGCTGGTAATCCCAGCTCTTCAGGTGCGTTCTTTGTAATCGAATTATTTACTCTAACTCGTAAGTTAAATTCCTGGGTATATGATACGGGATGTGGTATTCATATTTGCAATACTATGCAGGGGTTTAGAGTTGAGAGAAAGCTGGCCTATGGACAACAATTCTTGAACGTGGGTAATGGAGCACATGCAGCAGTTGAAGCTATAGGCGTATTTGATTTAGTGTTGCCTTCGGGCTTAGTACTTGATGCATGGTTTTGCGACCTTACAACAGGTTTTACCTCTCGAGGGATCTCAAGAGGCTTGCAATCCCCACCAGGCAGTGTACCTGACCGATGTAGTATAGTGTAGTGGCAAGTACCGGGGGATTGATCGTTCTCTAGGGGAATAGTGTCGTTAGGATTGAAAAACTACTCTAATAGGTCTAAGGGTGAGGGAAGATTATTTTTGTATTTTTATAATTTTTTATGAAAGCAAGTAAAATCTCGGGTTTGAAGGAGTGGGCGGAATTAGTTGCTAGTCAACTAACCCAAATAACTACAATTGCAAATAAAATAAAATAATTGAAAATGAAAAGGTTGTGGAACTTATATGGAGAGAAATGTGTTTACTTAGATTTCCTTACTCCCTAACTATCTTTTACCGGTTGATTAGTGTGCATTAATTGTGTGGATGACGGGTGTATTCCTTAATACCAATCGTGGGGTGGCGTACGTACTTCCCCAACTCTATAAGCTCCTACTTCACTCCTATGTCGAGCCGGCTAAGAAGCTCCTAACATGGGATCACTAGAATTCGCTCATGCATTAAATACAACCATAAAAACCTTAGTACGCATTGGTTCATGTTTCTTAAGACGTTCAAGCAAGTTACCGTATAGGAGGTTAGCCAGTTTTCTTAAGCCTAACATCGATAAACAATCATCCAATACAATTAATAACACACCAACAACCAATAATCAATAGTTAGGTTTCATTAGATCTAAGCAAACACAAGATAAATCTAGCCTAGCATGTTAATTAAAAGACAAGAACAAGATATAATCAAACAACACATAGACATATTGAATGATTAATTGATTACTTATCTTCAATTAAACATGGGAGATCCAAGGGTATAAAACCCTTAAAAATGGCGGAAAATTCGTCTTAGGGTTTCTCCTTACAAAGTTGCACACTAATGACTAAAAATTGCAAAACTATATATAGAATTTAGGGGCTGACGGCGTCACGTTGTAGGAGGTGACGCCGTCACCTCGCCGCGGCTAGGGTTCCCGGATGGTCTTCCTGACGCCATCCCTCTTTAATCCTCCAAAATCCACTCTGGCGCGTCAAGGGTTGACGCCGTCACAATTGTGCTTGACGCCGTCTCTCTTTAACTTAAACCGTGACGGCCTTGATCACCTTAAAGGGTGACGCCGTCAGACTTCCTTTGTAAAACTTTCTGGCGCGTCATGTGTATTTGTCATATCCACCTCTTTTGCCAAGCCGTGACGCCGTCAGGAGCAATCCTTGACGCCGTCACGTGTACTTTTCCAGCAGCTTTGGAGACTTTGTCGTTTTCTTCACTTTTATGCTCCAAAAACGTCCAAAATGCTTCCTTTTCCAGATTTCTTCTCCAAAGTACTTAAAATGACAAAAGGAACGATTTAGGGCAATATTTGATCAAATAAATACGATTTAGGGCTTAAATAACCCCCTAAAAGCGGTACACTTTTCGCTTCATCAAATACCCTTACACTTGAGATTTGTTTGTCCTCAAGCAAATGCGCTTTTATTCTAATCAAAATACAAGTTAGGGGTCATTTAACGCTAATATAAAAGTAATTACAACAAATAGTCGTTCCACTTTAATCATAATAAGCACGGAGATTACATACTAGCACCTCACAAGTAGTGTTTAGATACTCACATCTCTCAGGTGTCATAAAAGTATATCTCATAAATGAAAATGAATAATATCTCTCACTACCTGTCATAGCAAATAGATTACCATAGGCTTGGGAAAGGATCAAAAACCTCCTCCACTAGACGTAAGCACCTAAGATAAACTATCAAAGAGGGCTTTTAAACGGGTTATAACGTTAGGTGTAGGGATATGATAAACACGGATTTGTTGGATAAGGGATATTTTACTGGTGGCGAGTTAAAGATCTTGATTAATTACATGTACAATATGGAGTTGCTAAGCCAAGACTAGACTCGACTTAAGCTAAAAACAATATAACAAAAACATAAAATAAACATAAAATGAAACGGGATGGTAGTCGGTATGTTTTTTTTTTTTTTACTTTTCTTTTTCTCATTTTTTTTGTATTTTTCTTGATTTTTTCGATTTTTTTTCATACACTCTTGCCCTACCATCCAAAATAATACATCGTAGGGGCGTCGCATTCCCCTTACACTTGAACTTTTACATAACTTTACAAATAACTATTCTAATGACTCGAATTAAGATAATCGACACACTTGGAGTACTTTTAAAATATTTAGCACATACGGGGGTAATAATGTTGTTCTTCCCCATTACTCCATTACACTAGTACTTTACCCATGAGTCCCAATCGTCCCAAAACAATATGTACAAGGATATGACTCGACTTAGCAACCATGTAATCAATTAGATAATTAACTTGGGGTTTAAACAAATGTTGTAACAATAATGCACTAAAAATGAGTGCATACAAGGTAGGCTAAGGCGATTTGGGTGTACATTTAAGTGGGGTGTAACAAATTCTTCCTTTAAGTAAAATGCTTAAAGTTAGAAACGAAAAGATAGGCTCTGAGGGGTGTACTAGGGGTATCGTGTACTAAAAATGAGTACAACGCAAAGGTGTGGGAGAATTACTTGACCAATGTAGCCAATGTAATTATAACAAAAACACAGGTGTAAAACAATGGGTTAATCCTAATGCCTCTTATCATGTAGTAAATCTAACTACACGAATGTAGTCTCGCTTGTGGCCTCGGAATAGTCCTAACGCAAGTTCTAGAATCTAAGTGCTACCGGTACACACATCATAGCATAAATGCTTTTCCTACCAATTCTAGGGGCGAACCTCACATATTTGGGGGTGGAAAATTTTTTAGTGGTACAGTTTTGTGCTAGTCATATAACTCCTATCCATGAGACGCTCATTAAGATCAAAGTTTCACTCCTATATATTGTAAAAAAAAATTTTATTTGGCACTAAAATTGCTTTAACAGGTATTTCTCTCAGTTTTATTACACATCTACCATTAAACAAACAAAAATCAAGCGTAATAGCATTCTCTAAGGTATCGTACTTTACCCCCCCCCCCCCTTACACTTAAGATGAACATTGTCCCCAATGTTCAAATAACAAGATGTAAAAGTAAATAAGGTAAAAGAATGAAATCAAATACTCCCCTGATTCGTTTGGTGGATAAAGAGGTAACATGGTTAGATCTTCTTCCAAGAGAAAGTAGAAGCTCCAAGACTAAAGCATCGCCAAAAGCTAGATTCCACATACATCTCCTTGTCCAAAATAACCTGTTAAACCTGAGAAAACAAACACGAAAACCTGCATAACATCGGCGGGATAAATCTATATAAGGATATAATGCTTGTGGAATGATTATTTTGCAGATTCCTGGAGTTTATAAGTTAAAGATTTAATAAAAACTTTTTATGATTCCGGTAGAAAAACAAAACTTTCAAAAATGTCAGAAAATTAAAACCTGACGCCGTCAGAAATGATCTGACAGAATTCTCATGTTAAGTTTCCGGAAAATTTCTGGAAAAACCTATACCTTACTTCCTGGAATTCCTGCAAAACATCATTATGACTCGATACAAGCATTTGACTCAAACAATTACTAATATGTATGTTAATGTAATATTGTTATGATTCATGTTCATTTGTTCTACTAAACAAATTTGGATTCCCTTACACTTATCTTTTGCAAAATACCTTTATATGTAGTTAAGACGAAGTTAAAAATAAGATAAAGCATTTTCACAATTTAGTTTTGAATATGAATCAATAATAATAAAAATTAAACATACATACGGAAGCAAATAAAATCAAACAAACAAATAAATAAACACACAAAGCAAATAAAGCTTGGGTTGCCTCCCAAGAAGCGCTTTTCTTTATTAACGAGTCTTGTAGCTAGACTCAAAGTCCTTCTACCCTATGTAAGTGAGTTCGTCATCGAGGACGTCTATAGGGTTAAGCTTGGATTGAAGTTTTCTATTGGTCCGCTTAGTACAATATATCTTTTCAAACTTCTCTCCATCCGGGTCATACAATGTCATCTTAATATGCCATGACCCATCTCCATCTTTGGGTGGTTTGTCCCAATCTCACTTATGATCATCGTCCTCACAAGTCCACTTATTCATCCCTAGGTTAATTGGCAAAACTCCTAGAAAATCAATCATCTTCCTAAAAACTAGAGGGTCTTCAAATGGATCCAATTCGGTGTCCCTAGCAAAGAGTTGCTCTACCGTATGTGTTTGGTTCACAAAGTCTTCTTCTAGGTAAAATGGGCGTTGGGGTCCTATGAAGTCTCTATCGATCCAAGGTCCATATCTAGATGGTCTCTTATTTAATTCTAACCAATGGGGTGTTGGTTCATCACTAGTATCATAAGCATGTTTCTTCACATCATAGACTGACCAAGTATCACCTTCTCCTACCGCTATCTTAGATTCCTTACAATCAATAATAGCACTAGCGGTCGCCAAAAATCCTCTACCTATCAACAAGGGGCATGTAGGGTCGCTAACCATATCAAGGACGTGGAAATCGGCTAAAATGGTTAGTTTTCCTATGTGTACTAACACGTCCTTGACTACTCCAACTGGGTAACCAACACTCCCATCCGCTAAGCCTATTATCACCTCAGTTTCTTCAAGTTTTCTTAGTTTTAGAGAGGTGTAGAGAGGTAACGGAAGTAGGTTAAGGCTTGATCCAAGATCGGCTAATGTGTCATAACCCTCCGAATTACCGATCTTGCAAGGTAGAACAAATAAGCCAGGATCATCTAACTTCTTAATTAGCTTGTTTTGAACAAAGGCGGTTCCTTTTTCGCCTAACTTGATCTTCTTCTCATCCAACACATCAATAACCGGACTTTCAAGGTGGAGCTCCTTGAATTCTTCATCAAGGTTTTGAGTGGGAGGTGTTTCAACTATGTTGTTGACCAATTTAGTGTTGGATATCATAACTTCTTGGTCATTTTGAACGACTTGGGTTTGTTTGAAACACGTGCTCATGGAATTGACCGAATAATATTGTGGACAAGAACTAGGAGACGAAACCGATGAAATGGCGTTGACGTTTAGTTTCGGGTTCTTGACTGTGTTGCTAGGGAGTGCTCCCATTTCTCGATCATTGAGGGCTTTCAACAAAGTGTCAATCTTATTGGTCATCTCGCTTTGTTTTTGTTTGAAATCGGCTTCAAACTTGGCCAAACGAGCTTCTTGAGATGCCATAAATTGGGACATCAATCCTTCAAAGTTATTGGTACTACCATTGCTGGAAGGATTGTTGTTGAAAGTACGGTTCGAGTTGGAACCGCTTGATTGGAAACGATTAGGTGGGTTGGAAGAATTGGTTTGTTGTGCGTTTTGGTTTTGTTTCCACCTAAGGTTTGGGTGATTTTTCCATGAGGGATTGTATGAATCACCGTAGGGGTTTGGCTCGGGTTTGAAAGTGTACCACTTGTCTCTCGCTCCGTCGATACGCGAGGATGCGTAGTCCGCAAAAGCTTGTTCGGGGAGTTCCACGCAATCACGAGTGTCTTGGGGACCACTACATAATTCACATGAAGAAGTGATTTTGTTCACTTGGCTTGAAGGTTTAGGAGCCTCGTAGGATTTCATAAGAAACTTGACTTGGTCTTCAAGTTCTATGATCCTACGGTCGGAAGTGCTTGAATTGTTCGAAGGCAAAGATATTGCCTTGACCGTTTTATTCAAATCACGGGGATCACTCCAACTTTCGTTGTCATAAAGAGCAAGATCTTCCAGGAGAGCCCATGATTGTTCCGCACTTAGATCACGTAGCTTACCACCGACCGATTGGTCAATGGTTTGCCTCGTGGAGAGATTGATATGGTCATAGAAGATTTGGACTTGGAGCCAAAGTTCTATGCCATGGTGAGGGACTTTTTGGAGTAAGTCCTTGAATCGAGTCCATGCCTCGTAGAGGGTTTCGCCTTGACGTTGTTGGAACATCAAGATGTCATTCCTTAGCTTGGTAGTTCTTCCTGGTGGGAAAAACTAGGCGAGGAAACGAGTGGTGAGATCATCCCAAGAGGTGATGGATCCTGCGGGTAGGCGCTCTAGCCATTGACTAGCTTGGTCCCGCAGAGAGAATTGAAAGAGACGTAGTCGGGTCGTCTCTCGAGTGGCAACATCAAGGTCTATGGAATCAACGATTTTGAGAAAGTCCTTGAGATGTTGATTAGGATCTTCGGAACGAAGTCCATGGAATGCGCATCCGCTTTGCACCAACCGGATGGTGTCGGATCACAAGGGAGTGACATTGGCTCCTTGAGTGAGCTCAATGGTGTTTTGATAGCCATGGTGGCTAGGACGGGAGTAGTCTCCTAAGGTACGGGCTCTAGGAGGTGGGTGTTGTTGTGGTGGTGGGTTGTTGGGATCGAGGATATTACCACCTTCCATGATGTCGGATGGTAATGGTTACGAACAAAGAAACGAAGAAACAAAATAGACTAAAGAAAACCTAGAAAAATAAAATAAAAATCTCACTAGAAAGGAATCTAGTGAGTTGACCTAATAAAATAAAAATTCAACCTAAACAATAACTATTCCCCGGCAGCGGCGCCAAAAACTTGATGCGTGGTTTTGCGACCTTACAACAGGTTTTACCTCTCGAGGGATCTCAAGAGGCTTGCAATCCCCACCAGGCAGTGTACCTGACCAATGTAGTATAGTGTAGTGGCAAGTACCGGGGGATTGATCGTTCTCTAGGGGAATAGTGTCGTTAGGATTGAAAAACTACTCTAATAGGTCTAAGGGTGAGGGAAGATTCTTTTGTATTTTTATAATTTTTTATGAAAGCAAGTAAAATCTCGGGTTTAAAGGAGTGGGGCGAATTAGTTGCTAGTCAACTAACCCAAATAACTACAATTGCAAATAAAATAAAATAACTGAAAATGAAAAGGTAGTGGAACTTATATGGAGAGAAATGTGTTTACTTAGATTTCCTTACTCCCTAACTATCTTTTACCGGTTGATTAGTGTGCATTAATTGTGTGGATGACGGGTGTATTCCTTAATACCAATCGTGGGGTGGCGTACGTACTTCCCCAACTCTATAAGCTCCTACTTCACTCCTATGTCGAGCCGGCTAAGAAGCTCCTAACATGGGATCACTAGAATTCGCTCATGCATTAAATACAACCATAAAAACCTTAGTACGCATTGGTTCATGTTTCTTAAGACGTTCAAGCAAGTTACCGTATAAGAGGTTAGCCAGTTTTCTTAAGCCTAACATCGATAAACAATCATCCAATACAATTAATAACACACCAACAACCAATAATCAATAGTTAGGTTTCATTAGATCTAAGCAAACACAAGATAAATCTAGCCTAGCATGTTAATTAAAAGACAAGAACAAGATATAATCAAACAACACATAGACATATTGAATGATTAATTGATTACTTATCTTCAATTAAACATGGGAGATCCAAGGGTATAAAACCCTTAAAAATGGCGAAAAATTTGTCTTAGGGTTTCTCCTCACAAAGTTGCACACTAATGACTAAAAATTGCAAAACTATATATAGAATTTAGGGGCTGACGGCGTCACATTGTAGGAGGTGACGCCGTCACCTCGCCGCGGCTAGGGTTCCCGTATGGTCTTCCTGACGCCGTCCCTCTTTAATCCTCCAAAATCCACTCTGGCGCGTCAAGTGTTGACGCCGTCACAATTGTGCTTGACGTCGTCTCTCTTTAACTTAAACCGTGACGGCCTTGATCACCTTAAAGGGTGACGCCGTCAGACTTCCTTTGTAAAACTTTCTGGCGCGTCATGTGTATTTGTCATATCCACCTCTTTTGCCAAGCCGTGACGCCGTCAGGAGCAATCCTTGACGCCGTCACGTGTACTTTTCCAGCAGCTTTGGAGACTTTGTCGTTTTCTTCACTTTTATGCTCCAAAAACGTCCAAAATGCTTCCTTTTCCAGATTTCTTCTCCAAAGTACCTAAAATGACAAAAGGAACGATTTAGGGCAATATTTGATCAAATAAATACGATTTAGGGCTTAAATGACCCCCTAAAAGCGGTACACTTTTCGCTTCATCAGTACTATCTTTAAATAATTGTCATTATGCACCGTCAATTGTTAGAGGTGTTATTTCATTTTCATGTTTGTTGAACCTTGGTTTTGAACATACTATTAATAGCAATGGAATTTCTGTTTCTTTAAATGGTGTATTTTATTTTAATGCTATTGCTGTGAATGGTATTTTTGAACTTGATATGAATGATAATGATAATGCTTGTGTTAAAAATAATTCGATGTATAGCATCAACAATAAGAGAATCAAGAAAAGTCTGGATTCATCTTATCTTTGGCATTGTCGACTTGCTCACATAAGCAAGGATCGCATGAAAAAGCTGCAACATGATGGGCTTTTAGAAAAGATCAATGATGAATCATTTGATAAATGCGAGTCTTGTATGAGTGGGAAGATGACAAAGAAACCCTTTAATAATAGGATTGAAAGGGCTACTGATCTACTTGGTCTTATTCATACAGATGTGTGTAGACCACTTAGACATGTGTCAAGGAGAGGTGCTAGCTACTTCTTAACATTTACGGATGATTTCAGCCGTTATGGTTATGTTTATTTACTTAAACATAAACATGAGGTGTTTGAAACATTCAAAGTGTTTAAAGCTGAAGTAGAGTTGCAACTTGGAAAGAAGATTAAAGCTCTTCGATCCGATAGAGGTGGTGAATACCTGAGTCAAGAGTTTGTGGATTATCTAGCTAAGGAAGGAATTGTCCAGCACCTTACTTCTCCATATACACCACAACAAAACGGTGTATCTGAGAGAAGAAATCGTACATTGCAAGACATGATACGATCTATGTCTAATCTAACAACTCTTCCCTTCTCATTCTGGGATTATGCCTTGGAGTCTGCTGTTCGCATTCTTAATATGGTTCCCACAAAGAAGGTAGATAAGACACCATATGAGTTATGGACTGGAAATGCTCCTAACTTGTCTTATCTTAAGGTCTGGGGTTGCGAGGCTGATGTGTCGTTGTATAGGTGATTATTCCTTATCAAGTTTTACATTTATATTTTGCCGACTTAACCTATAACAACACTAACGGGCAGTGTACCCGATCAATGTAGCCTAGTTGGTAAGTAGGGTGTCGATCACTAAGAGTGAGATTTCTAATATACTAATTCTAAAGGTATTCGACTCTACTAAATTAATCCTAAACTAAAGCAAAAGGGGGTTCAGCCTGAGAGACTGGCACGAGTTTGGTTTTCTAATGAACTAATTAAGTAAAACAAACAATACAAGTATGAAGACACCAAAGATAGGAAGAACATGTTAACCAAGTTTAGTCATATAAGATTAAGTTTTGATAAGTTTCTAAGACATGTAGTGACGGTGCTCACGACTAGGCGCGGTCTATCCTAAATAGGCGAGGAAGGGGTATGGCGACCCAAGCAATGCTCAGCTAGACACAGAGGTTATCAATGCACTAATAAAAGTCACCAAAGCGTTGGCTCTAATCTTATCGGCGAGTAAACCCTTAATGATTACTTATGTCTATCCTATTCTAGATTCCATTTTAAGTCTTTTTGACTGACTAATCCTGTCACAATTAATCAGAACCCGCATAAAGCTGCTTAATGATTACCATGTTTATATATTATTTAGCCCTTAAGGAGCTTACATTAATCACGCAAACGATATTAATGAAGTATAAACTAATAAAGTAATCAAAACGAAGACTAAGCAACCAATCGAATTAGAAACTAATTAAACCATCAAATAATCATAAACTTGGCTAACACCAAAGGGTGTTAGCCCATAATCTCTGTAACAAAGTACATAAACATAATCATAATGAATAGAGTATGAAACATAGTGAATACGATACGCTAACCGAATGATTAAGTAATATAACAATGATTAGAGATGTTCTTCAAGGATGATTGGGTCTTCAAGGGTGATCTTCTGCTGTTTTGAGAGGCCTTGATCGTCTGGGAATGGCCCTAAGGGTTCCCAAAGATACCCTAATTCGTTAATGAGCTCGGTATTTATAGATTCTGAAATCTGGGTCGATACGGCGCATCTGGAGAGTTAGATGCGCCGCATCTATAAGTAAACGTAGCCTCCAAGTCTGAAACTGACCCAATACGGCGCATCTAAAGACCAGATGCGCCTCATCTCCCAATACGGCGCATCTAAAGACCAGATGCGCCGCATCTCCTTCAGATTCAGATAGATTTTCTTTTTCTCTTCGCGTGGCCGCTTGAATCAACTAAATCGGAGTCCGGATGAAGATTTTATGGCCAAAATACGAAAGCATCTTCAAGTGTCGACTTGTAATCTTGACTTCTTCATTAAGCTTCTAATCTCCACTTGATTTCTTTGGTAAGGATTGTGTATGGCCGATACGGCGCATCGGATTGGTCCGATGCGGCGTATCTGGAGTAGAATAAGTTGGTTCTTCTTCGTTGACCAAAGTTTCATATGCGACGCATGATAAAATCAGATGCGGCGCATGCTTCAAAGTCAGGCAATGGCCTTTAATCTCTTCAATTCAGCAGACTTTTCCAACTTGATTCTTTTACTCCGTTTTTAGTCCATAATCGCTAAGTTTCACCAAATGCTTGTTTTTACCTGAGAATTACAAAAGTAAGCAATTAAGTATCAATTCTCATATATAATATAATAAAACAAGTCAAATACATAGGATAAATGATGATAATAAAATGTACTTATTTGAGTTCATCAAATATCCCCCCACTTGAACTTTACTTGTCCCCAAGTAAACCTTAGAATTAATCTTATGAAAATGTATCCTAAAAGATGTTAGGATTTATTTTTATATTTAAGCATGTATTCGTTTATTTCATAATCACACAACTAAACACTTTAACGAATTAGAAGTATAAATAAATAATTTGATAAAAGCAAATCTAATCGTTTAACTGTCCAGTCGCGACGAATATTCTATCATAAGCTTGGCAAGTATACACATCTCCTCCACTAAAGCCAAGGAATAACAAGTCTAAAGCGGTAAAAAGGGTTTGTAGGCTTAAGGGTTAATTATTCTTATTCACTATCGATCTCAAATTCCAGAAAAGGCGACAAAATCACAAATACATGATCGAATCCACGAACACGATACTTGCAATTGCTCAAATCCTTAACTCGAATAGGCTAAAGATAGGTCCAAACTTTACCAATAATAATATATCAAAAAGGGCGACAAAATCATAAATACATAGCCGAATCCACGACTACGATACTTAAGATTGCTCAAATCCCTAATCTCAATAAATCAAAGGTTTGGTTGGATAAAGAATAATAAAGGGCATGGATAACATTTGGGATATAAATTGGTGTAAAATGAAAAATAAACAAAACAAATAAATTAAAATCCTAAGTGTGGTTAATCACTATCCCAACCATCCCATGAATAAGACTCATATCATCGAATAACTCACGCTTTAACACTTGAAACACACGCTTAGGTAGACACGAATTATACTCAACAAGATCTTAATCAAAGAATAAACCTTAATTGGCGTTCCCATAACTGCCAATTCCCATTCAATCCATAGATATAGTACAACAAATAGTGGCCATATGAACCACTTACATAACTTTACATAAGTTGGTTGAAACAAACTTCCAATTTTTCTTTCTTTCTTTTTCTTTTCTTATTTTTTCGATTTTTTTTTTTTTTTTTTTTTTTTTTTTTTTTTTTAAACATAGACATAGATGTGTAAAATTTCACCACATCACTATAATGATAATTCTGGATAATTTTTCCATACTTCTCATACTTCAGAAATAACGGTAATAGTGAAAGTAGTAAACACACGAAAAACAAACTCAAAGATATACAATATTTACTTTCACTCCAATTGCATTGTGCAATTTCCTGACCTAACCAAAGATAATGAATTACGCACGCGAACACAGGTAATGTAAGGAAACACACTTTGCCTATAGCAATTAACCAACCACGGACTTTAATCTACAGGGTAGGCTAAGGTGTAAGGGTGTAACGAAACATTTTAAACATAGGTGTAAGAAACGAAAGGAATGGCTCTGAGTGTTTTTCTAGGGGTATCTTACTCTAAAAATGAGAGTAACAAAAGGGTTAATACGGGGGTTAACTAACCAGTGTAGTTAGTTAATAACACATAACATATAAAGGCTATTTGGGTGTAATCCTAGAATTTTACCAATTTAGACAAGTCATTCCAATTATATAAATAATACTTATTATGGTGGTCTCGAATAGTATACAAGCCAAGTTCTAAAGTTTATAAGTCACCGGCACACTCATAGATTTGTGAATTTTGGAAAATCACAATTTTTGAAAATAACGTCATGTGTGCAGCTATGCAACTTAGATCTTAAACAAAAACATGCTAAAAAAATTTAAGTTTCGATGTATTAAGCACATTTTAAGCATAATTTTTGAAAAAGTTTAGGACAAGTAAGCGTTAAGTGTTCTAATTCTCCAATCCCCCCACTTAAGTTAAACAACGTCCTCGTTGTTTGTATAAAAGGTTAAAAACTGGAAATTAAAAGAATTAGAACAGGAAAACTCCCCTGAGATTTGCTCGGTATGATCCTCCATTGTAGACGTGCGAGCGTATATAACGTGGGAGTTCATCAACCTCTTCAATTGTCCAGACCTGTAAAAATATAGAGACCACAGAAAAAGAATCTCGAGAGCATCTCGTTAATCATTCGTTAGGAAAATAAAAATATGAAAAAAAATTATAGGTCAGAGTGTCGATGCGCCGCATCCATGGAATATTGGATACGCCGCATCAACAACCTGTAGGAAATATTAAACTGCATGCAATGGGATAATACGCCGTATCGATAGATATTGATTCCTCGCTTATTATTTTATTAATTCAAAGACTGTTTTTAATAAATAATTAGATACGCCGTATCTGTACAACAGATGCGTCGTATGTCCGTTATGGTTTAAAATTTTTCTGATTAAAAACAGAATACGGCGTATCTAGGGGATAGATGCGCCGTACTCGAATTATTAAATGCGCTGCATATAAAATTAAAACGCCATACGCCGCATCTAGAATACAGATGCGCCGTATCGTTTGTATCAGCAGAATACAGCGACAACAGTCATGCAGAAAAAAAAAACAAATAAAAACAAACACAAGAAAATAAAATAATCTAAAAAGAAAATAAAAGACAAGCATGGGTTGCCTCCCACGAAGCGCTTGTTTTTGTTCGAGTCACGAGCCTGACTCCACCCTTATTTACTAGGTAATAGGGTGTACGTCCCCCCACTTGGAATCACGTGCGGGTGAAAATAGCAATAAACACTATAAGAGTGTAAATTTGCTATAGTAGAAAGATATGTCAAGTAAAAATGGTACCTTAGTGGGTAGTGATCTCCACTCATGACCTTTCCGGATTTGGTTGATAAATTAGATGTCTTGAACATTCCACATGAGAGACTAATATATTGAGGGTGCAAGAATTGTTCTTCATTAATCTTGTCAGTAGTTAGGCGTCCCTCAGCTTCTATACAAGATGTGAAAGAGTCTATGGCGAGTATCGTTTCGAGCTCCTCTTCTTTCCATGTAGATTCGAAAGTTTCTTGCTCTTCAACCATGATGTTATCCAAGAGCTCATCATCTAATTCTTTTGTAGGTTCAACCAAAATTTGGTGGATAACATTAACAGGTGCTAGTTGTGTGTCATCGTGTGGTGTGATGTCTATGATAGGTTGTAAGGTAACAGATTCCACCACATCGTCATTCGGCTTTGCAACCTGTTTAGAAACACTAACAATGTCATTAGTAAAAATAAAAGGAGAATCAAGGGTGTTACCTATTTGTGTCGTAGATTCCACATGAGCTTGGGTTTTTGATTCTTTTATCCGTTGATTCCTAGCTTTCATCTTCTTTATTTTCTTCTTGTATGGCTTCTTTTTGTTTTCCACCTTCGGTCGTCCAGTGAAAGGAATGGGTATGCATCCACTCTTTATTCGTCCAGGGAAAGGGCCGGGTGGGATATACGGTTCACTTACCTTAAAGCGTTCAGGAAAAGGGACGGATGGTGGAATATTGCTAAAGTAAGTTCTTCCATTTTTTTCCCATTGATATTGTACCTCCGGTTTTGGCCTAGGGAAA
The DNA here is from genome assembly GCA_021014915.2 of Artemisia tridentata subsp. tridentata. Lineage (NCBI taxonomy): Eukaryota > Viridiplantae > Streptophyta > Magnoliopsida > Asterales > Asteraceae > Artemisia > Artemisia tridentata. The sequence continues at coordinate 78,104,834 of CP139508.1, forward strand.
GGGGCAGGTTTATGTTGGTTAGCCCGAAACCTGTTTAGCCTTTCTGAGTCCGTGAGATCTGAATTCCTATTTTCTTCCTGAGAATCCACAAGAAGGTTATCTATTGTTTCCTTGTCATCATGCTTAACTCCGGAATTACTTATCTCATCATGTTGTGGTTGTACATTATCACGTTTAATAGCATCAATCTCATTACATCCTTCCACCATACTCTTTTCTTTTGTTGTGACACTAAGTATGCTTATAATATTACGGCAATGTTCTTCAATACGATGTATTGAATCCGTAGTATTTTTATTGTGCTCTTTAAGTGCTTCATGATAACTTGTGTCTACCAACTCTTTTCTTGATAGTTCACCATCTTTTATAAGTTTAGAAACGGCTTCTTTGAAGTCATAGATCTCTTTTTGTGGTGGTGGAGTTGGTGGGTAAGGTGAGTGAGGTCCATTGCATCCCTTGTAGCGATTATCGATGGTATATATCCTTTCATTCATCTTATTTATTTCCCTGCCAAGGTTATCTATTTGAACAGTAATTGTAGCTAAACTTTCAGAATCATCATTACCTGTATGCCTTTTGAATGCCCCATCATACCACCTTAAACAGTGGTCAGCTCTTTCATGTATAGCGGTTAAGGCGTCTTTAGCATTCATTTTAGGTATAAAACTCTGAGAATCTAAAATCATCCGAGTAGCCACATCCAAACCCATATAGAAGGCAATCACAACCTGCATGTCAGTTAAATAATGTTGAGGACATTTAAAAAGTAATTCTTTAAACCTGTCCCACGCCAAATAAAGCGTTTCTTCCGGTCTTTGCTTAAAGTTGTTGATTTCTTGAACCTTCTTTGCAGTCATTAATGGAGGATGATACTTGTTCAAAAATTTAGCCTTCAGATCGGCCCATGTAGTGATGCTTCTAGCAGGAATAGTTTTAATCCATCGATATGCTTGTCCAGTGAGTGAAATCGGGAATACTCGTAACATTATATGGTCTTTCCCTACATGAGGTGTATGAAACAAATCAACGATCTCGACCACTTTTTCAACATGCTCATTAGCATCCTCATTTTCTGCACCACTGAAAGCATTATCGCGTAGCTCCTTTAGAAAGTGCCCTTTCAATTCAAACCTGGTTTCTCTCTTGAATCTTGTGTACCACTTTTCTTCATCGTATCTTGCATATTGGAAATATTCTTCCATGGTTAGTTCATTAATGTTTTTCTCGATCACCATGATTTCCTGAAAAACAAAACAACCAAGAAGAACAACAGTAGACCAAACAAAAAAAAAATACTAAAAACTAATTAACCACTAAAAATAAAATAAAATAAAAACTAAAAATATTTTTGGGTCACAGAAGGTCGATACGCCGTATCTAACAGACAATAGATACGCCGTATGCGATACAAGTTAATACGCCGTATCCAACTGACAATGGATACGCCGTATTAGCTTCCTGTAATTTTTTTTTTTTTTTTTTTTTTTTAATTATTTTTTTTTTATTTAAATTTAAACACTAAATCACACAAACTAAAAAAATTTTTGCCCACAGAACGTCAATACGCCGTATTCACAGACAAGAATACGCCGTATTGAAACAGAAAGATGCGCCGTATTCACAGACAAGAATACGCCGTATCTCCCTTCTGAGACAGACACACAGAATATAAACAAACTAGCAGACAAACAAACCAAACACACAAAAACAAACTAAAAACAGAAAATACCAATAAAACTAGCAAATAGATAAATTCACTCCCCGGCAGCGGCGCCAAAAACTTGATGTGTCGTTGTATAGGTGATTATTCCTTATCAAGTTTTACATTTATATTTTGCCGACTTAACCTATAACAACACTAACGGGCAGTGTACCCGATCAATGTAGCCTAGTTGGTAAGTAGGGTGTCGATCACTAAGAGTGAGATTTCTAATATACTAATTCTAAAGGTATTCGACTCTACTAAATTAATCCTAAACTAAAGCAAAAGGGGGTTCAGCCTGAGAGACTGGCACGAGTTTGGTTTTCTAATGAACTAATTAAGTAAAACAAACAATACAAGTATGAAGACACCAAAGATAGGAAGAACATGTTAACCAAGTTTAGTCATATAAGATTAAGTTTTGATAAGTTTCTAAGACATGTAGTGACGGTGCTCACGACTAGGCGCGGTCTATCCTAAATAGGCGAGGAAGGGGTATGGCGACCCAAGCAATGCTCAGCTAGACACAGAGGTTATCAATGCACTAATAAAAGTCACCAAAGCGTTGGCTCTAATCTTATCGGCGAGTAAACCCTTAATGATTACTTATGTCTATCCTATTCTAGATTCCATTTTAAGTCTTTTTGACTGACTAATCCTGTCACAATTAATCAGAACCCGCATAAAGCTGCTTAATGATTACCATGTTTATATATTATTTAGCCCTTAAGGAGCTTACATTAATCACGCAAACGATATTAATGAAGTATAAACTAATAAAGTAATCAAAACGAAGACTAAGCAACCAATCGAATTAGAAACTAATTAAACCATCAAATAATCATAAACTTGGCTAACACCAAAGGGTGTTAGCCCATAATCTCTGTAACAAAGTACATAAACATAATCATAATGAATAGAGTATGAAACATAGTGAATACGATACGCTAACCGAATGATTAAGTAATATAACAATGATTAGAGATGTTCTTCAAGGATGATTGGGTCTTCAAGGGTGATCTTCTGCTGTTTTGAGAGGCCTTGATCGTCTGGGAATGGCCCTAAGGGTTCCCAAAGATACCCTAATTCGTTAATGAGCTCGGTATTTATAGATTCTGAAATCTGGGTCGATACGGCGCATCTGGAGAGTTAGATGCGCCGCATCTATAAGTAAACGTAGCCTCCAAGTCTGAAACTGACCCAATACGGCGCATCTAAAGACCAGATGCGCCTCATCTCCCAATACGGCGCATCTAAAGACCAGATGCGCCGCATCTCCTTCAGATTCAGATAGATTTTCTTTTTCTCTTCGCGTGGCCGCTTGAATCAACTAAATCGGAGTCCGGATGAAGATTTTATGGCCAAAATACGAAAGCATCTTCAAGTGTCGACTTGTAATCTTGACTTCTTCATTAAGCTTCTAATCTCCACTTGATTTCTTTGGTAAGGATTGTGTATGGCCGATACGGCGCATCGGATTGGTCCGATGCGGCGTATCTGGAGTAGAATAAGTTGGTTCTTCTTCGTTGACCAAAGTTTCATATGCGACGCATGATAAAATCAGATGCGGCGCATGCTTCAAAGTCAGGCAATGGCCTTTAATCTCTTCAATTCAGCAGACTTTTCCAACTTGATTCTTTTACTCCGTTTTTAGTCCATAATCGCTAAGTTTCACCAAATGCTTGTTTTTACCTGAGAATTACAAAAGTAAGCAATTAAGTATCAATTCTCATATATAATATAATAAAACAAGTCAAATACATAGGATAAATGATGATAATAAAATGTACTTATTTGAGTTCATCAGAGGCGTACGTTAAACGTGACTCGGGCGACAAGCTCCAACAAAGATCTGTAAAGTGCATCTTCGTAGGATACCCAAAGGAAACAATGGGTTACTACTTTTATTATCCTCCTGAGAACAAAGTATTCGTTGCAAGGTATGGAGATTTCTTGGAAAAGGATCTCATATCTCAAGAATTAAGTGGGAGGATATATGATCTTGAAGAAGATCATGATGATGCATTACCTTCTGAAAACACTAGCCAACTTCCTGAAGAACCAGATAGTCTGGGTCCTCCACCAGAAGTTGAAGTGGTTCCCATTCGCAGATCCGTAAGGACTGTAAAAGCTCCTGAACGTCTATGTCTTAACGTAGAATGTGAGGAATATATACAAGGGGATCTTGATGAACCGCCTAGTTATAAAGCTGCCATTAATAGTCCTGAAAAGGAAAAATGGTTAGTTGCTATGAATGGGGAAATGCAATCCATGAGAGACAATGAAGTCTGGATTGAAGTAGACCTTCCTCCTAATGCCAAGGTAGTTGGGAGTAAGTGGCTCTTCAAGAAGAAAACTGACATGGATGGCAATGTACACACCTATAAAGCCCGTTTGGTAGCTAAAGGCTTTACTCAAACGTATGGTGTTGACTACGAGGAGACCTTTTCTCCTGTAGCTGACATTAGGGCTATTAGGATTCTCATAGCCATAGCTGCATACTATGACTATGAGATTTGGCAGATGGATGTCAAAACCGCCTTCTTAAATGGTCGCCTAGATGAGGATATCTATATGGCGCAGCCTGAGGGGTTTGTGAATCCAAGGTTTCCAAATCGTGTATGTAAACTTCAAAGATCCATTTATGGATTGAAGCAAGCATCACGACAATGGAACAAGAGGTTTGATAGTGAAATTAAAAGGTTTGGTTTTACTCAAAATCTTGATGAGCCATGTGTATACCACAAAGTTAGTGGGAGTGAAGTAATTTTCCTTATATTATATGTTGATGACATATTGATCATGGGGAAAGACATTCCAAGTTTGCATGAAGTCAAGGCATATCTTGGAAAGTGTTTTTCTATGAAAGATTTAGGGGAAGCTGCTTTCATTCTGGGAATTAAGATATATAGAGATAGATCTCAGCGATTAATTGGATTAAGCCAAAGTGCTTACATCGATAAAATATTGAAGAGATTCAATATGCAAGATTCCAAGAAGGGATATTTGCCGATGCAAGAACAACATGGCTTGAGCAAGAGAGTTTGTGCTTCAACACCTGAAGAGGTGAAACGCATGGCAAAAGTTCCTTATGTTTCGGCTGTGTGATCTATTATGTATGCGGTTAAAAGCACAAGGCCAGATGTGGCGTTTGCTCAGAACTTAACCGGTCGATATCAGCAGAATACAGGTGAAGCTCACTGGACTGCTGTTAAGAATATTCTTAAGTACCTTAGGGCTACTAAAGATATGTTCTTAGTTTATGGGGGTGATCCACAAGCAGAACTTGATGTTACAGGTTACTGCGATGCTTCATGGAAAAGTGATAAGGATGATATGAAGTCTCAGACTGGATACGTCTTTGTCATTAATGGAGGAGCTGTGGATTGGAGGAGCAAGAAGCAGAGTACATTAGCGATGTCTGCAGCAGAAAGTGAGTACATAGCTGCATCAGATGCTGCAATGGAAGCCGTCTGGATTAGGAAGTTTGTATCAAGGCTTGGAGTTATGCCTTCGATTCAACGACCTATAAAAATGTATTGTGACAATTCAGCTGCAATTACATTTGCCAATGAACCTGGAATCATGAAAGGCACCAGGCATTATCCGATCAAATATCACTATGTGCGAGAGCAAATAGAGATTGGGCAGATCGAAGTACTCAAAGTTCACACAGATGATAACTTGGCAGATCAATTGACGAAAGCTCTTCCTGGCACTAAGCTTTATAAGTTAGCTGAAGGAATAGGTCTTCGTAAGGCTGAAAGTTTCATGCCCATTTGTGATTAGTATTTGGATAAAGGATGTAATAGACAATTATTGGTTTTATGAAATAAAGTATTGTTTATGTTTTATTGTCTTGTTGAAATATACATATATCCTGTTTTTGCATGTTTATATCCTTGAATAATTTTTTTATTCTAAATGTGTCCATTGTCGGTTAATGATATGGGAATATCATTAAATTAAGACAAATGTGAATGTTGGTGAGAATATACTTGAAAGAATATTGATGCGTAGTCATACCAAATTCACATGATATTCTAGGAGTAGAATATAGGACTTATCCCAACTAAGCATGAGATTACTTATGGATCTTGTCATCAAGTAATTCATAAAATAGTTATCCTCAGACTTGAGATACCAGATAAGAGTCATGGATGTAGTGCATTTTTGTAAAGCAATCTACCGCTTACCGTAACTGGAAGTTATAAGGATTGTTTTCAGAAGTGTTGCAAAGTTCATGGGTTATTCTTGTAGTCAAGAAAGAATTTGTTCCTTCAAATTTTGTTTGAAGTATAATACTGCTGGGCCCCTCGTAGGGTTGACAAAATGTTTGCGTGGCCACGCCCAAAGTCTATCTGGAATATGTTCAGATGTTTTGGTAATTTTGTTCAATCAATAACAACGAGAAACAGAAACTTTAATAAAGAGTGACTTAGATCCATTTCTTTATTAATACAGTGTTAGTAACAAAAGGATAATAATAATGATGAATCATTAAAGATTTTCCAGGAAATCTAGCTCGAGTCGGACTAGGGGCATTGGAGTGTTGCAAGACGCCAACCAATGTCATTTTGCTATTAATAATTAACCAAGTGGGAGTTGTTAGAAATGGTTAAATAATTAATGTGCAAATGTCTAGTATCGAACCCGAGACCTCGGGATTGCACACATTACAAATGAGAATTAAAAATAATAATTATATTAAATGTTATATATATAATTATTTAAACACTTAAAGGACTTAACGGTCGTTAGTTATTAACCGTAAGCATTAACTATCGTTAAATGTTAAGTTAAAGGACTAGAGAAGAAAATATATAGCAAGAAGGATCCGGAAGCCCTCCCTTGGGCTTATGGCCGGTCGACAAGGGTGAGGGGAAACCCAATCCCACTCAAACTTGGAGAACAAGATTGCTAGGCTATATATACAAACTCAAGGGTTATTTGTTTCTAACCTTTTGTGCACACATATAACCCTAAAAGTTTTCTTTTCTTTTATTTGTTCCTAACCGATCGACCAAGCACCATTAAGGTTACCTTGGGTCGATTTTTTCATTAAGAAAAATCCTAAGTGTTTTGATCTTGCAATCAATTTAATTCGTTATAGTTTGTGTGTACAAGAACGAGGTAACAACACACTATTGTTGTTATCAAGAGATCGATAAACAAAACGGCAAGGGGTTTATCATTGATCTAGTTTAATAAATTATCAAGATTTATTGAAGTGCATCGGGTACGTTTTCTATTTATGTTTAAGTTAATAATTATGTGTTATATGTTATTGTTTACATGCTTCCGCTATTATGTACTTTGTGTTATGGAATTATATGATTGTCATGGTCTTGAAATTCCAACAATTACATTATATCCCTTGTTAGAATAAAAGTGAAAGCATATGAAAACAATTTCATTACATGATAAGAGATGACTTCATTTCAAAACACGAAAAAAACTCGAAACCGAGATAATTAGTTTGGACCTTTGATCACTGTTTCATTACATTAATATGCGTAATTGTTCGTAGCATTAGTTTTAAGAACACTTCACTGGTCTCAACTTAACTGGAGAACTTCGAAGTCTTCCCTTGCAGATTTGTAGTTAAGGTTCTATAATGTTTCACATAATATCAACCGATGATTTAAATAGATCTCGACCCTTAATTCAACGCACAAGTAGCATATATACGAGTGGACTTCATTTAGCGCAACACATACTAAATCAAGTATATTTCTTTTAAGTATTTTGTAATTTGTATTAGTTTTTAATGAATAAAATATTAGTGAAGGGTTTATTTAATGATTGAAATATTAGTTAAGGGGTTAATTTGTAAATTGTATTTTTTTTTAAATAGGTGGGTCCCAAAAAGTGGTGTTATTTGTTGTTATGATACCGGGGGTGTTTTTTGGTGTTATGTTATTTGGTGTTAAAATGATGTGGTGCTGACGTGGCACTAAAAACATGGTGTTAACATATTATAGTACCCTTTGCCTTTATAAGTTACGGCTCAAATTTTAATACAAAGTCTTTCTTTTCTTGTCTTTTGGTTGCATTATTTATAAAATCATATGGGAAGTTCGTGACACTTTTCCCTCATACTAAATCAATGCAGTATAACTAGGCTGTTAGTCTGTGCTTTTAAAACGTCAAGATTAAATTCAAGCCGAATATAAGAGGCAATCTGATTAAGCTTATATTGTTGAGGTACACTCAATGCAATGGACAGAGGCAAGAAGTTATGACAAGTTACATATCAGAGGAGGGTACTAGTGGATTAGCACCCAACAAAAAGGCTCTAGGAGATCAAGTGATAGACATGCCTGTGATTAGCTCTTATGATGACATGGTGTGGTTGAATGACGAGCTCAAAATAAAAGAGAACCTGTAACTATGGACAAAACCGGATTACAAAGTACTAGACTTGCTTGTACAGAAAGATCGTCTAACCATAAAATCACTAAAATTGGTTGAAATATAGTTTGTCTCAGAAGAGAGATGTGCAAAGAGATCACAGAGTTCAAAGAGTTGGTGGGACTTCATACGACATAAGCAAAGATGAGATACCAAGAAGCATTTGAGAAGATCATGTGGATGGACATGATCGAGCAAGCCAAAAGCGTTGACGACAGCTTCATGGATTATCTGTAACAAGGTATGATGGTTTGATTAACTATCAAATGGTTTGTTGTAACTATCTAAAATTTTAGAAACAAATTAATTAATTAACAGTCGTAGTGTATGAATATGCATTATAGAAGAAAATTTAAGCGTATTATATCATAATAAACTTATATACTCACATAAATCTCAAAATAAGTCAAAGAAAATTTTAGCTTATTAACCATAAGCCAAAATCAAATAACCTCCTAAACAAACACCCCCAAATATTACACAACCAAAAGTTATTTTGAAAATATTTAAAAGAGGCTCAGATTTGTAAGAAAAAAAGCATGAAACAAAGAGGATAAAACCGCCATGGCTGCAAAATAAATTACCACGCCAAGATACGGCCAATCTCAAACTTTGTTCAATTCACTAAGACAAAAATTCATTCACTAATATCATCACTGCCTCATAACAAAAGATGGATTTCTGTTTATGATTTGGAACATACAATGACAGAAATACCCTTACTTAACTGCCACGCGTCCAAGTTAACGACACAAAATTTGCACCGTTCGTCCTCGTGGATGTATATGTTGCAACTTTTTCGAGAGAGATGTATGGTGCGAGATCGGGGAAACCACAAGGATGTATTTTGGAGTTTACTCTTATTATTATTATTATTATTGTAAGTGGTGTGAGTGTTGGTATAGATGTTGATGATGGTACTATTTGTGAGCAAATATCATAAACCCAAATCCAAATCCAAACACAAACACAAACATAAAAACACATATTAAGGTTGTTGAGATTTGTTGGGGTTAAGGAAAATCATTGGCAGTAAGAGGCGGCAACAACCTTAAAAAAACCATTTTCATGTTCCTTTTTTGGCCGCCTCATTTCTTATGGTTTTTGTCTGAGTGTTTCTTTTTTATTTCTTAACCCTAGAGTGTGTTTGTTACCATTCTCTTGTTTATATAGGAGTAGTTGCTTGTGGGGTGTTTGTTTGGGGAGATTGTTTAAAACGTTAAATGTGATTGAGGGGGTGTTTGGGTCAACCCGAAAATATTATATTTCTGGTTTCATTGAGATTTTGCACGGAATTAACTTGTTGGTAATAAGTTCGTCTTAGAAAAATGTGAAAATAGGGTTGATCACGGTCCGAAAATCGGATCGGACCGATAAAAATCAGATCAGATCGAAAATCGATTTGGCCCAAAACAGCAGACCAAGAACCTGACCGAAATGTTCGATCCATGTCTTAGTCGGTCTGGTACGGTCCAACAAAGTATAATGGTCATTTGTGTGTAAGACCGAACCGGACCGGACCAGATCAAGCTGAGGACCAAATATGAGGAATAAGGGTAGACCGAGGACCGGACCAAAATATGGTATGTCCGGTCTGGTTCAATCTGGTTTCTTAGTTCGGTCCGGTCCCCAATCTATCATGCTCAACCCTACTTTCAATTAGCACACGGTTTAAGAAAATTGAGATAATTACACTCTTCACAATAAAAATAATATTCACTAAAGTTTAATTTGATTGATTAAAATATATGAAATATGTCACTTAAGAGTAACCAGTTTAATGAGTGTTCTAATTTAGTCACTCAAACTTTATATCAATCACAAAAATCATCAAAGTTTTAAAATTGTTCTATTATTGTGAAATTGTCTAAAATTAGTGTGGTTAGAGTATCCAAATATGCATTAACATGTTTTACCATAGTTTTAAACACTCGCCCACTGAATATAACTACTTTCAACCAACTTTATGTACGACCAATTAATGCACGAATGAACATAAAATTAACCACGAAATAATAATCAATTTTGCGAAATATCATGTTTAAGTCACTCTAACCTGAAAATTTCAAAAGAATGAAAGGCTATTGAAACTTTGAGTATTTTTATAATCAAAATAAACTTAGAGTGACTAGATTGAAACATATCTCAAATTTGGTTACTATTCGATGATTTTCACTCTAAAATATAAAAGTGAACATATCTATACTTATATTTAAAGCACGAATCATTTTTCCTTAAAACTTAAAAATAAGTAATGTGTTATACCCAAAGTACCCTTCTAAATTTTAAATTTCTTTTTACATACCTTTAATGGTAACAACATCTACCATTAATTTAATAATTCAAAAAATGTTATATTTTCTTATTTTATAAAACAGTCTCAATTCTTTTTGGTGTATGAAAAAAATTATAATTCTAACACTTTATTTAAGTTGTTGACATAGTTATTGTTTATTCTTAAATATCTTTTTATAGACACAGAAGTAAAAAACCTAGAAGAGAGAAAGAAAATTGTTTATTATTAATAAAATTGATAATATGATAGAAAATGAAGTAAACTTTATTTATAAATAGGTAAATACATAATTAATTGAAAAAATGCTTGAAGAATAAGTTGTGTAATGTATTTCTCGATAAATGATGTTCTTTTGGCATCATAGTGATACGCACTGTACTCTTATATAATAAGTTATATTATACTACATACATTTGTGATGTACATGTATAGTTTCTCGATGATTGTGGTGGCGATGGTGTGGTGGTATATATTTTGAGACGTACGTCAAGGTGGTGCAGTAGCTAAGAGAATAAAGAGATCTGTGTGTTTACATTACTTTTTCATACGAGAACTCATGAATTAGGCTTTTGGCCTAGTGACATTGAGCGACAGCGTGACGCATAAACTAAGGTTGTACATTCAAGTCTCAACTGAGACGTATGTACTCCAGTGTATTCATTTAATTCTCGAACGAGGGTCACATTGCTATAGCAGACTTAAGATATATCATATATTTTCTTAGTTAACGATCGTATATGGAGAAAGAAGAAAAATTCTGTAGAGAAATTTTACTGAGTAAAAGTGAATCTTGAATCTTTATGCCCGTGCCACAAGGCTAAGTTGGAGTTGAACTAACTTGGAATGTCTATTCCTATTTAAAAGTAACATTCAACTTATATGTGACTATGGTCATGTTGATCTCCAAGCTTTCAAAAAGTTACGTCCGGTAATTTTTTTTATTGAATCTTTTGGGTGTTGATACACTCCCTACCAGCCAAGGTCATATTAAGGCTTATGCAGGGTGGGCAACACTACAAGGCCCAACATCTTTTAAAGCCTCAAAAAACAATCCACTGTCCAATATAAACATATATAGTCTGCGGCCCACATTTAAAGCCCAAGCTGTTTATTGTTTTAGTTAAGTTTAATTTTTCAAAGTAATACGAGTATTACATAGATCACAATTAAAAAAAACAAAAACAAAAAAACACATACAAGTTGCAAAGATGACAAAGGTGGTGCTGTGATCCATGCTGCCTTTGTCTTGAGTCAGAAAGAACTAGTTTCATCCCAAAATGCATCTTAATAATATACTAACATCTCATACAAATATGTCATAGACGAACTTTTTAGGTTGACTAAGACATTATCAATACGATACATCGTTTGGGTTAGCTTATTTTTAAGTTTTTTAATAATTAAAAGTAGAGGTGGCAAAACGAGTGGCACGGGCACAGGCTAAAACGGGCATGGGCTAAAATGGGCACGGCTTAAACGGGCACGGGCTAAACGGACAAATGTTATACAAATTGCTTTATAGAAGATCGAAAATGACGAAATAAATTCCTTAAACGCAATACCCCATTTATATTTAAAAAATTAAATATATTATATATATAAGTTTTTCTTATAAAAAACGATTATAATATTTTCTAATTAAGAAAAAATATGTGACCGTTGTGCCCATTTAACTTTTTTTCAATGGGCTAAATGTGCCAATTTTTTTTTAAAAAAAAGAGCTAAATGTGCCTAAATCTTTTACAAAATAGCCAAAATTAGTAATTTTTTTTTTTTTTTTTTTATTTTGGGGACAAATTGACGACAACCCTTAAATAAGCCCTTCGTTTGGCTTGACTCATTCGAGTTTATAAAAAATTTGTGTAAAAGTAGTACGAGTAATTCTTTTTTAATAGAGGTAATTACCAAAATAGTATTTCAAAAAAAACATGGTCCATTTAATAGTCACTCTCAACACCTCTTTCCCATTTTGGTCACGCTCGACTGCTCGACCGCTCGACCCCATTATTTTTTTGACACTTGTCTTTGCAAGTACAAGGGGTGGTTGGAGATATTTTTTTGGTTTTAGCTTAAATGACAAATATGCCCTCAAACCCATATATAAATAGCCACATCTCACTTCTCTTCTCTCTCTTTTCCCCCACCGCCAGCCACCGCCACCCACTGGAAAATTTTCAGGCGAGCTACTTTTCTAGCCAAATCGATAGATCGATGCACCCTCTTCGTTTCTGGAGCGTTTTAGCTCGTGACTCCCACCGCAACACCACCCACGCGCCACCCACCGCCACAGACATTCATAAATCTTCCAAAACCTAGAGAGTTCCATATCCTTTTGCAGAAAAAACTCCCCTCCACCCGAACAAATAAAGCTACATCAACAAATTGTGGTCATCTAAAAATTCCAGAAATTTCACTATTAGAGTAAGCTTCTCTTCAAGATCTCATTCGATCATCTCTATTTTCTTCCTTAAGCTTCTCTTCAATATCTAATATCATCAAACCCACCAACCTTTTTGATTATGTATATTTTATGTTTTTATAGCAATTTTGTTTGATATGAGTATTCTTTTGGAACAGGAAATGTGAATGACGAGGAAAAAGGAGTTGTGTTTACAATCTTTCATTGTAAGTTCTGTCCAAAATATGCTACTATGATATTTGGATGATATCACCTACCTGCCATTGTGATTAGTTTTTGATTAAGGGTTTTGAATTATAGATAGAATTGGAAGAATCAACTCCGTCAACATGAGATGATCATGCTACTTTTCTAGATTCTACTTAGATAACCATTTGAAGAACACTGCGTCACTGCCTGGTTTAACTTATGTTCATTAGTTCACAAGCTTTTTTAAACTAAGGCTACTGGCCTACTAATTATGGTTCTTGGTCTGACATTATGATTGTAATGGTTTATGTAATTTCACCGGGTGTCTATTTAAGCTTTGTTGTAACGAGATTGAGTATAAACTTTTGACACATAAATGAAATATGTCTACTGAAGTATGACGTATCTGTAAATAAAAAAACTCATCAATTTAGCAAACACACTTAGCTGCTTCTTTTAAGCTCCACTTCACTGCAAATTTTATACCAAGACGCATGAAAGAATAAGAAAGTTAAGCAATGTGTCGGGTAATTTTACATGGTACCTTACTTTGACTTATAATTATTGTAATTTGAGTACTAATTTCTGTTTCTATCAAGTATGATCCCAGGTGGATACATTTAACTGTATTTATTGATCTCCTTGACAGTGGTGGGAGAAAAATGACTGGACTGGATACAAAGAGCTAGGTATATTATTTACTAGTTATGCATTCATGCGTATACATATTATTCAATATCAGTTGACAGTATTCTTTCTACCTTTTTTTGTCGATATTTCGAGTAAAAGATTTTTTAAGCAAAATGGATAGAGGAAGGGGAAGGTGGTGATGGCGGCGGCGTGGTGGCAGTGGCGGTGGGTGGCGCGTGGGTGGTGTTGCGGTGGGAGTCACGAGCTAAAACGCTCCAGAAACGAAGAGGGTGCATCGATCTATCGATTTGGCTAGAAAAGTAGCTCGCCTGAAAATTTTCCGGTGGGTGGCGGTGGCCGGCGGTGGGGGAAAAGAGAGAAGAGAAGTGAGATGTGCCTATTTATATATGGGATTTGAGGGCATATTTGTCATTTAATCTAAAACCAAAAAAATATCTCCAACTACCACTTGTACTTGCAACGACAAGTGTCAAAAAAATAATGGGGTCGAGCGGTCGAGCAGTCGAGCGTGACCAAAATGGGAAAGAGGTGTTGAGAGTGACTATTAAATGGACCATGTTTTTTTTCAAATACTACTTTGGTAATTACCTCTTTTTAATAAAGCACATTGGCACATCCATCTGATTATTTAGCTTATTTGTTGAAATAAGTCTCTAGCCAAACACCCCTTAAAACAGAACTTTAACTATTTACAAAACACCTATCTGAATCAAAGCTTTCAAACCATTCCAAATCTTTATAACAAATAGAAAAGTAGTAAAACTCACTTGTAACAAGATGAAAATTATAGATTATGAATATGATGATTTAAGGAGGCTCAGATCTGTAAGAAAAAAAAGCATGAAACAAAGAGGATAAAACCGCCATGGCTGCAAAATGAATTGCCACGCCAAGATACGGCCAATCTCAAACTTTGTTCAATTCACTCAGACAAAAATTCATTCATTAATATCATCACTGCCTCATAAATACTACTACTCCGTACTCAAAGTTGAAGATGAAGGTGAATTTAAGACGGTCATCTGTAAAAACAAAACAGATGATGTTTCTTGTTTTTGTTTAGAGTAAATTACACGGATGGTCCCTGTGGTTTGTCGAAAATTTCATCAATCAGGTTGTTGAGATTTGTTGGGGGTTAAGGAAAATCATTGGCAGTAAGAGGCGGCAACAACCTTAAAAAAAACCATTTTCATGTTCCTCTTTCGGCTGCCTCATTTCTATGGTTTTTGTCTGAGTGTTTTCTTTTTTTTCTTAACCCTAGAGTGGGTTTGTTACCATACTCTTCTTTATATACTGTAGTTGCTTATGGAAGTTCGGGGGTGTTTGGTAAGAGTGTTTAAAACGTTAAATCAAAATGTGATTGAGGGGGAGTGTTTGGGTGAACCCGCAATTAAGAATTTATTATGATTTTTTTTGGTTTATAACTTTACTAGATATAATGCCCGCGCACGCGCGGGGTTTTTTTCTAATCATTTAAATAAATTATTATTTTTAATTTCGGGTTTTAATTATTATAACAGGACCTTCAAAACCATTGTACTTTGATTGAGGTATTGAATTATGGTTATTTACGAATGTAGTGGGTTTTAATATTAATTAGATTTGGAGGAGATGTTCTTGCGTCAATGATTGTGCGTGAATGAATGATAAGAGATCGAATTTGATTGATGGAGGAGGAATTTGGGAATATTGGGACTTCAAATATTTAGTGGGAATGATACTGAATTTTAAGTTTCTGCCCAAATATTTGAAAAACTTGCTCCACCGTTTTCAAGTTTTAATTTTTTATATTTTGACACATATATTTTTGTAAGTTTTTATTGAATGATTAAAAATCACATTCTTTTTTTTGTAGAATATGGATAAATTTAGAAGTATTTAGGCTTTTCTTATTTAATATTTAAGAAAATAATAATAATAATAATTTAATTATTACTTAATAAGGTATGATTTGATTTTTTTGAAATGTAAAAGTCCCCACTAAAGGTTTTGTTTTATTATATAAAAGGTATGGAATCTTGCTTAGGTTTTAATTAAATTTGAACATTCAATGATAATGTTTTAATGATCGGTTAACTATAAAATTTTTGTAACAATCGTAAAGATATAGTTAAATTCCATTTGGTGCAAATAATCCTGAAATGTTCACACAACTTTTTCGAAAGAGAAAGTTTTACCCGGTTCGAATATATGTGACGATTAGTTTAAGCCTCATAGATTAGTCGGGCAAAACTTTATAAACCTTGGTTACCTAAAGAAAACTCATTAATTGAGGGTCCCATGATCAGCTTGTGATATTTAAATCGCGTAATGTCATTATTAGCGAGATTTGAACTTGTGATCCCTGCGCGATGTCTCCCACCATTGGACTCGGAAGCTAAACATCCTGATAGATATGGACCAAGGTATGTATTCCGTTAGGAATTTAAAGACGATATAATTGTAGGTCATTTATTTATTTTATTTTTTACTAGAACCATGGCTAATGGATAAACTACGTTTTAAAAGACAATCTTTTAACTTGTAACATGTTGGACACTGCATGTCTGAATGAAATTAGATATATAGGTTTGGGTGACCAACGCAATAGTTACAACATTTGAGTGACCTTAATGAAGATAGTGACTCGTTCAATGACTTTCATTACATTATATCCCTTGTTAGAATAAAAGTGAAAGCATATGAAAACAGTTTCATTACATGATAAGAGATGACTTCATTTCAAAACACGAAAAAACTCGAAACTGAGATAATTAGTTTGGAACTTTGATCACTGTTTCATTGCATTAATATGCGTAATTGTTCGTAGCATTAGTTTTAAGAACACTTCACTGGTCTCAACTTAACTGGAGAACTTCAAAGTCTTCCCTTGCAGATTTGTAGTTATGGTTCTATAATGTTTCACGTAATATCAACCGATGATTTAAATAGATCTCGACCCTTAATTCGACGCACAAGTAGTATATATACGAGTGGACTTCATTTAGCGCAACACATACTAAATCAAGTATGTTTCTTTTAAGTATTTTGTAATTTGTATTAGTTTTTAATGAATAAAATATTAGTGAAGGGTTTATTTAATGATTGAAATATTAGTTAAGGGGTTAATTTGTAAATTGTATATTTTTTTTAAATGGTGGGTCCCAAAAGGTGGTGTTATTTGTTGTTATGATACCGGGTGTTTTTTGGTGTTATGTTATTTGGTGTAAAAATGATGTGGCACTGACGTGTCACCAAAAACATAGTGTTAACATGTTATGGTACCTTTGCTCTTATAAGTTACCGCACAAAAAATAAGGTTGTTGAGAATTGTTGGGGTTAAGGAAAATCATTGGCAGTAAGAGGCGGCAACAACCTTAAAAAACCATTTTGATGTTCCTCTTTCGGCTGCCTCATTTCTATGGTTTTTGTCTGAGTGTTTTCTTTTTTTTCTTAACCCTAGAGTGGGTTTGTTACCATACTCTTCTTTATATACTGTAGTTGCTTATGGAAGTTCGGGGGTGTTTGGTAAGAGTGTTTAAAACGTTAAATCAAAATGTGATTGAGGGGGAGTGTTTGGGTGAACCCGCAATTAAGAATTTATTATGATTTTTTTTTTGGTTTATAACTTTATATGGAATCTTGCTTAGGTTTTAATTAAATTTGAACATTCAATGATAATGTTTTAATGATCGGTTAACTATAAATTTTTTGTAACAATCGTAAAGATATAGTTAAATTCCATTTGGTGCAAATAATCCTGAAATGTTCACACAACTTTTTCGAAAGAGAAAGTTTTACCCGGTTCGAATATATGTGACGATTAGTTTAAGCCTCATAGATTAGTCTGCTGTGCAGAAGCTTCCTTCCTGCATCTGCATGCGCGCTTCCCCAGAAGGAGGCACACATTGTAACAATTCATCGCGATAGCTGCCTTTGACTCTACTCTAATTGGCAACGGGCAAAACTTTATAAACCTTGGTTACCTAAAGAAAACTCATTAATTGAGGGTCCCATGATCAACTTGTGATATTTAAATCGCGTAACGTCATTATTAGCGAGATTTGAACTTGTGATCCCTGCGCGATGTCTCCCACCATTGGACTCGGAAGCTAAACATCCCGATAGATATGGACCAAGGTATGCATTCCGTTAGGAATTTAAAGACGATATAATTGTTGGTCATTTATGTATTTTATTTTTTACTAGAATCATGGCTAATGAATAAACTACGTTTTAAAAGACAATCTTTTACTCCCTCCGTCCCAAAATAAGTGTCCAGTTTGACTTTTCAGTGGTTCAACTTTGAACTTAAATATATATATTTTTTTTTGTGTTATATAATACTTGATTAAAAATTATACCAATGAAAAATACAATTAAAAACCAATCCATTCATATATTTTGCATCAAGTATTATATAACACTCGCAAAAATAGATAAAGTCAAAGTGGAGGTAGTAACTCGTAACATGTTGGACACTACATGTCTTTGAATGAAATTAGATATATAGGTTTGGGTGACCAACGCAATAGTTACAACATTTGAGTGACCTTAATGAAGATGGTGACTCGTTAAATGACTTTCATTACATTATATCCCTTGTTAGAATAAAAGTGAAAGCATATGAAAACAGTTTCATTACATGATAAGAGATGACTTCATTTCAAAACACGAAAAAACTCGAAACCGAGATAATTAGTTTGGACCTTTGATCACTGTTTCATTACATTAATATGCGTAATTGTTCGTAGCATTAGTTTTAAGAACACTTCACTGGTCTCAACTTAACTGGAGAACTTCGAAGTCTTCCCTTGCAGATTTGTAGTTAAGGTTCTATAATGTTTCACGTAATATCAACCGATGATTTAAATAGATCTTGACCCTTAATTCGACGCACAAGTAGTATATATACGAGTGGACTTCATTTAGCGCAACGCATACTAAATCAAGTATGTTTCTTTTAAGTATTTTGTAATTTGTATTAGTTTTTAATGAATAAAATATTAGTGAAGGGTTTATTTAATGATTGAAATATTAGTTAAGGGGTTAATTTGTAAATTGTATTTTTTTTAAAAGGTGGGTCCCAAAAGTGGTTTTATTTGTTGTTATGATACCGGGTGTTTTTTGGTGTTATGTTATTTGGTGTAAAAATGATGTGGCGCTGACGTGTCACCAAAAACATGGTGTTAACATGTTATGGTACCCTTTGCTCTTATAAGTTACGGCTCAAATTTTAATACAAAGTCTTTCTTTTCTTGTCTTTTGGTTGCATTATTTATAAAATCATATGGGATGGTTAGTAAGATCACAAATTCACAATGGTCGTATAATGAGCTTGTAGAAACAAGTTCGTGACACTTTTCCCTCATACTAAATCAATGCAGTATAACTAGGCTGTTAGTCTGTGCTTTTAAAACGTCAAGATTAAATTCAAGCCGAATATAAGAGGCAATCTGATTAAGCTTATATTGTTGAGGTACATTCAATGCAATGGACAGAGGCAAGAAGTTATGACAAGTTACATATCAGAGGAGGGTACTAGTGGATTAGCACCCAACAAAAAGGCTCTAGGAGATCAAGTGATAGACATGCCTGTGATTAGCTCTTATGATGACATGGTGTGGTTGAATGACGAGCTCAAAATACAAGAGAACCTGCAACTATGGACAAAACCGGATTACGAAGTACTAGACTTGCTTGTACAGAAAGATTGTCTAACCATAAAATCACTAAAATTGGTTGAAATATAGTTTGTCTCAGAAGAGAGATGTGCAAAGAGATCACAGAGTTCAAAGAGTTGGTGGGGCTTCATACGGCATAAGTAAAGATGAGATACCAAGAAGCATTTGAGAAGATCATGTGGATGGACATGATCGAGCAAGCCAAGAGCATTGGCGACAGCTTCATGGACTATCTGTAACAAAGATCTCTACTATTATTTAGATTAGCAACTCAAGTATGATGGTTTGATTAACTATCAAATGTTTTGTTGTAACTATCTAAAATTTTAGAAACGAATTACTAGTAATTAACTGTCGTAGTGTATGAATATGCATTTTGACTATAATGCTCTTTGGCCACACAAATACACACAACATATATATACACATACACATATATAGAAATGTAGAAAACACATGAAATGATGAAACTATGAAATACATACACCATACACAAAAGTGAAAAAGTGTCAAATGTTCTACAGTTTTGCAAAGGCCGTATCGCTTATCCCAACCCAAAAGACGCATAACCGGGTCAAAAAGAACGTTGTATTTGGCACTGCTTAAATAAATCACATAAGCAGTAGTGTTTCTACAGTTTCTCTTATCATGCAATCACATAATACAAGTATTAGCAAAACACTTAACCTATGATAATATGAGAGACAGTAACAGAAAATTAGATAGAGTTCAAAAGGGTAAATTCGCCATTCACCTTAATGGGGAAGCATGTCTACTAAAGTTATCCTTCTTGGAAACCTGGGAGGCAACCTTAAGAACATTGCATCTTCAATCTGAATTGGTAAATGTGTTGCTACAATGACTATTCCACCCTGACTCCTATGATCTGCAATCATTTGCTCCAAAAGCTTCACACCCTCATCATCCAAAGCAACCGAAGGTTCATCTAGTAGCCATATTGGTCTATCCATTGCAATCACTCTAGCAAGTTGCAATCTTTTTCTTTGACCCATTGAAAGCATTCGTGCTTTCTCATTAGCCAATCGCCCGAGCCCCATAAACTCCAAGGCAGGTAAAGATTTACCTTGTTTATATTCAAGAACTTCAAACCACTGAACATTGTCGAGAACTGTGAAGTTGCTTTTTATGGCTTCTTTTAACGAGAGCCAATTGAGTAGTAGTTTGTATTGGAGAAAAACTGCTGACTCAGTTATGTCATGACCGTTCCATAAGATCTCGCCCGCTGATGGCTTGGAAAATCCAGCTAGCATGCGTAAGAATGTAGACTTGCCAGACCCGTTTGCTCCAGTGAGTACGAGGGCTCCACCATCATGAATTGAGATGTTTGTGTGGCGTAAGATTTGTTGGGCGTTTCTCATGCAAGAAACGTTGTTGAGAAGTAGCCGAGGAAGTGGGGGTCCGTGAGACATCAAGGGTTCTTCAAGAGTTTGAAATCGGTCTTGAGTGGATCATGCAACCAGACTATGACCTGCAATCAAGGATTAATACATTACCTTATAAGGTAATTACTAAAGTGAAAAAACACAATGCTAGCGAGCAAGAGAACTCTTTCAGTTTTTTTTTTTTTTTTTTTTTTGGGTTCAATTTTAGGAAGATTCAGGTTGTTGCATAACAGGGTTCACTGGGTCTTTAATAGCATGGGTCAAAATGGGCCATGTCACTGTGTCAGGTTGGTTTGAGCCGCAAAAACATTTTCGCCTACGTCGTATAACATATTATATTTAGCTGATGTATTGGTCATTGCTAAAAAGTTAATACCAATTCTCTCATAATATAAGCCCTTGGAAGGATGAAACAGTCTAGGGGGTTTTCTACAATCTACATCACAGACTTTGAGTAACCATTAACCTGATCGGCCCATGTTACCTGTTGAGGTAAAGACTCGGACTAGGTTCGTTGAGGCTTTTCCTTTTGAACCGAGTAAGATCCTGCAAACAAAGATGAACCCGTTAGCCTCGTCCTGGGTTCTATCCCAAGACCAAGCTCCGGTGCAAGGATAAATATTTATCCGATTTGGAGTAAATGTAGAGTATGTAGGTGAGTAATAAATATGAGTGAAAGTAGTTGGTTTGAGTATTGAATGCGCTGGGGTATTTATAGTGTCCCATCCACTTGTTACCTGCTGTGCCTGGGGGCATGGATCTGGTACATGAACAGTTGCTGTACCTGGGGGCATGGATCCGGTACGTGAACAGTTGTTGTACCTGGGAGAATGGATCTGGTACGTGAACAGTTGCTGTAGGTGGTGCACTATTCATGTACTTACCGTACCATTCCATTAAATGCAGGGATGGTGGCCTTGTACGTTTCTTGGTCTTTCCCGAGGTTCCTTTTGTCCTTGTTTATTACTTATTATTATTGTTATTGCGTTCCGGGTCGGACGACTTTGAATGGGATCCGTCCGGTTTGATCCGTCCGGACTGGGTCGTCCGGACACCTACACGAACATTTCCCCCCCCCAAGTATTGTATCTTTGGTTTCCGAATCAAAGGTACAATATAAAATAAAGATAACAGGGCATTGGCTACTATACGAGGTGGACAAACTTAATTAATGCGAGGAGCTATGATGAAAATGCCCTGAGTCATGCCTTGGTTGTTGTGCGGCCCGACACGTGTTACGGCGTATTCCTTTCAACGGTTAAGATGCGTGGATTAGCATGATTTGACGTTTCGTCTTATTATCCTTCTGCCTATAAATAGGGGTGGTGAATCCCTCATTTTTTACCACTTCTATATTTTTCACCGTTTTTCTCCGAGCTCTTTGCGAACTTCCCTTCCGTCTTTCAGGTGCGTCCATCTTCCTTCTTAGTTTTAGATTTTCTTTCGTCCTATCCGGCCTTTCAAGACATGTCGGGTGATCATCTTTCACCGGACAACCAAGAAGGTACTAGCGGTACTACTTACTTTCCGAAGTTTGATATGCACATCCATACATCTGTTATGACTGAAGCCCAAGTGAGTTGGGCTGCTAAGGTTTACGGTATTCCACTCGACCTGCACCCACGGTTGCCTCCGGCCGAGATGACGATGCTCCAGGTTCCGAAAGATACTCTGGGTTTATATCTCCATTTTTTCAAACAGGGGGGTTTTAGGATTCCGGTTTCTACGTTTCTATTGGGGGTGTTGAATCACTTTAGAGTTCACATTGCTCAGTTGGTGCCGATTGGGTTGAACCGGACCATCATGTTCGAGATGTATTGCCGGTCGCTGGGTATAGACCCAACCGTTATTTTGTTCAGGGTTTTTTACAAACTTTGCAAACAAGGCCACTGGTTCTCCTTCCAGGCTCGGACGGGCAAGAATTACAAACCCTGTTTTAAAGAGATTCAGTCCAGCCTTAAAAATTGGAAAAATCAGTTCTTTTTGGTTGATCGGAGGGCAATTCCTATTGCTATGCCATGGCGTGACGTAGATTCTAATATCAGTGATCCTCCACCTACCGCCGGGTCTTATAATGCAGGTGCTGTCGCTAGGCTTCGTGAGGTGGTTATTCCACTTCACAAGCCTGAGCCCAGTATTTTGTATGCCGCTGGCCTTAGCACCGTGTGGAAACACGCCGGACGTCATCCTGTCTTGAAGGGTCCGGAGGGAAATGGTAATATGACCCTAATCGTATTTTGCCTCTTTTATATTTCTAACTCTTCTTATCTTATACTTTGTGCATTGCTCTTCCCCCTTTTTATTGTAGTTATCACTATGTCGGAGCTTCTTCGTTTTCCTTCCTTTGCCGGCTGCAAGGTCATTGCCGGGCAACCTCTTGCTGAAGGGGAAAACCATGTTACCTATACCTCCCCTCCGGCGCCCACTAATGAAGCTATCCCCCCAAGACCAAACACATGGAGGCGGTGGAAGCACCCGATCCGGACGTGGTTGTCGCCCGATCGCGGAAAGAGGCTCAGGCGCACGCCAAGGGAGCAGAGGGTGAGGGTGTCTCTAAAAAGAGACGTGTTGCTGCTGGGGGGTCCCGTGCTTCCAAGAAGAGAAGGAATACCGAGGAGGTTGTTGATCATGACCTGAGTTCAACTCATGTGTTAATACAAATAGCGTCTCAAAAACGTTATTTATATTCTTTGATCTTTCATTAGTTTTGTTAATGACAAATAAAAGGAATATCTTTTAGCAAATAATAAATACTAGCTTAAGTCTCTTAAGTACACATTTTACACTTCACATATTAACCAAGAATTACAAGTTTAGTAACTTGTTTCCTTAAAAGGAAACTTTAATTCTAAAACCATTCCATGACATCATTGCATACATCACATACAATATCTTTGATATATCTTGGTTAGATTTTCAAGATACATAGTTGACTTTTGAAGATCTTGGATGATTTGGTAAGATACAACTAAGATATGGTAAGAGACAACTATACCTTAGCTGTCACGTCCCACGGATCCAAAACACATAAAGGACGGATCCCTTGTGAGGGATCCGTGGGATCCGTGAGCTGAAGATCAGCTTGCCTATAAATAGGAAGCTGATCATTTGGCTCTCTCATCACTCATATAGCTTTAACACACATATTCATTCAGTACATATCTTACTAACATCATTCATAGTTGCATTTCACTTTGATCTTTCATTTTGTAGAAAGGAGATCAAGCATTCAAGGATCTACAGAACCGTAATCCTTTAGTTGCATTACTGTGTGATATTGTAGTTTGTTTCACACATCATATCTATCATTTGTAATCAGTGAGTGTGGTTAGTGCTTTAGTCCTTAAAGCACAAGGAGTGTAGGGAGTAGTTGTACCCGTGTAAAGAACTCGACATCTAGCTTAGTGTCGGTAAAGTAAGTAGGCGACGTCAGGTTGGTTCTACCTTGTGAAAGAACCCAGTGTTTAGCTTAGTACCGGAAAAGGAAGTAAGCGACGTGTAAAGGTTTTCTCCACCTAGGAAAGGAGTTTGTTTCTTAGTGAAAGATAAACTCTCGAGTAGGAAACTCGGGGAGTGGAGTAGGGCAAGGAAGAGAGTCCTTGTAGCCGAACCACTATAAACAACAGTGTCGTGTGGTTTGATCTTTCCTCTCTTTATCTTTTACTTACATTGTATGATTATTTATTTGTGATTGTTTCCTTTGAAACTAACATATAGTAACAAAGCAAATAAAACTTTAAAACGGTAAAAACTATTCAACCCCCCTTCTAGTTTTCCACAATTGGCATCAAGAGCTACGTTACTTAAGATCTTTAAAATATATTGTATTTTAAAACTTAAAACGATCCATGGATTTTGAAAACTTTAAAGAAGGGCAATCTATGCAGAGACCATCTCTATTTGAACCAAATTGTTTTATTTATTGGAAAAATCGCTTTGAGACTTATGTAAAGTCAAAGGACATAGATCTATGGTATATTATAGTTGATGGTGATTACAAACCTATTAGTAATAATATTTCGGGTGGTCGGGATGAAGGAGCTTCTCTTACTCATCACAGTGATGAGCAAAAGAAACTAATTGCCAAAAATAATGAAGCCAAAATGATGCTTTATAATGCCTTACCTAAGAAAGAATATGAAAGAGTTTTTATGTGTAAAACGGCTAAGGATATTTGGCAATCTCTTATTATCACACATCAAGGGAACTCACAAGTAAAAGATAACAAAATTGATCTTCTTGTCCAACAATACGAACAATTTGTTATCTCTGAAGATGAGACCATTGATAGTGCGTTTGCTAAGTTCAATACTATTATTACATCACTTAAAGCACTTGATGAATCTTTTTCTAGTAAGAATTTTGTCAGGAAATTTCTAAGAGCACTCCATCCGAAATGGAGAGCAAAGGTGACAGCTATTGAAGAATCTAAAGATCTCTCAAGCATGACACTGGATGAGCTCATAGGAAACCTTAAAGTTCACGAAATGATTATGGAAAAAGACTCGGAAATTGTCAAAGGCAAAAGGGAGAAGATTAAGTCTATTGCCTTGAAAGCCAAAGTCGAGTCAAGTGAGGATGATGAGTCTTGTTCAAACAGTGATGATGAAGAGTATGCCATGGCCGTGAGGGATTTCAAGAAATTCTTCAGAAGACGAGGAAAGTTTGTAAAACCACCTCGTGATGAAAAGAAATCCTCTCGGAAAGATCGTGACGATAAGAAAGGTAAGGTTGATAGGAAATGCTATAGGTGTGGTGACTCCAGTCACTTAATAGGAGAATGTCCAAAGCCTTCAAAGACCAAGTCTCAAAGAGCCTTCGTTAGTGGAGCTTGGAGCGATAGTGAAGGAGATGATGATGATGAGCCTAAGAACAACGAAATGGCACTTATGGCTAATGACACAGAAGAGGTACATTCTGATTCATACTCCTCTATAGATGATGAAACCTTAGAAGTAGAATATAACAAACTGTGTGACGTAACTTTAAAAATCATAAACAAAAACAAGTTTTTGAAAACAAAGACATCACTTTTAGAAAATGAAGTATTTTGGCTTAAAGAAAAAGCAATACGAATTGAAAAAGGTAAAGATAGTAAAGAAACGTGTGTGTCTTGTCAAGAACTAAAACTTGAATTAGAAACCTTAAGAACCACACAGGAAGATTTAATCAAACAAAATTCAAAGTTTAAAAGGTTTGATAAAAACATAAGTTGTGCAGATGAAATAATGAAAATGCAAAAGCTACCTCATGATAAAACAGGACTAGGCTTTATGAAACTAGGAACCTTAAGTGATTATAAGGAACAAATTGTGAATAAAACTGATTCAACCAAGTTGGACACTCACGGATCCGACGGATCCAAAAATTTGGATCCGCCAAGTGTATCCAAAGGATCCGCGAGTACAGAAGTTGAACAGAAGGTTCACAAAGTTGACCGTTCCGAGTTTGTTAAAGTTACTAAGAAACCTAACAGTAGTATAAATAATAATAAACATAAACCAGCAGTATCTTTAGGAAGAGGACAAGCTAGAAATGAATATAGAGTTAAAACGGATCAACAGAGACCTCAAATGAGTTTTCCCAAACACCCCTTTCCAAAGAGTATAGTTAATCCACAACATACTTATCAAAATAATTGGAACCAAAACATACCTAGAAACTTTCATGGTCCTCATTATATGCCATGGAACAATTGTCCACCATTTACATACATAAACCATGATAATGTCATGTTTAACCCAAACGGACCCATGAGATATTGGGGACCAAATGCTTGAGTCTTTTATGAACTTAGGTATGCTTGAAAGTTGATCTTGAACCTGATGAGTGGATCAAAGATAGTGGGTGCTCAAGACACATGACGGGAAACAAAAATCTTTTCTCAACCTATCAAGTGTATGACGGAGGTAATGTCACATTCGGTAGCAAGCTTAAAAGTAAAATCATCGGAAAAGGTACAATCTCTCATGACTCTCTATCTATTGATGATGTTGCTCATGTAGATAATTTAGGATTTAATTTACTTAGTATAAGTCAATTATGCCGCAAAAAGTATAACGTCCTTTTCAGTGAAAATGGAAGTAAAATACTTAAAGATGGCATAACCGTAGGAAAAGGTGTTTTAAAGAATAATGTCTATGTTATGAAATTAGATAAAACACCTAAAGATAAGTTATGTCTTACCTCCTTGGACGAAAACTCAACTCTATGGCATCGACGCTTAGGTCATGCTAATATGAGGCTTATTCAATCTTTGTCATCCAAAGAACTCGTTAGGAACCTACCCAAGTTGAAATATGACCAACACTTTTGTGATGCTTTCAAAATTGGGAAACAAGTACATAATAGCCATAAGGCTAAAAACATGGTATCTACATCTAGATGCCTAGAATTATTACATATGGATTTGTTTGGCCCGTCGGCTATACAAAGTTATGGAGGAAATTTTTACACTTTAGTCATAGTAGATGATTACTCTAGATATACATGGACAAAGTTTTTGAAAACTAAAAATGAGGCATTCGACAAATTTGAAATTCTAAGCAAGAAAATTCAAAATCAAATAGGAAGTAATATAGTATCTATTATAACTGACCATGGTCAAGAATTTGACAATGAAATTCAATTTGGAAATTTTTGTGATAATAATGGAATAACTCATAATTTCTCGGCTCCTCGTACACCTCAATCTAATGGTGTAGTAGAACGTAAAAATAGAACAATTCAAGAAATGAGTAGAACTATGTTAAATGAACAAAACATACCACAAAAGTTTTGGTGTCACGCTGTAGATACTTCTACATATATCCTAAATAGAGTTTTAATTAGACAATTTTTAAATAAAACTCCTTATGAAAATTATCGAGGCAAAAAGCCTACATTAGGATATTTTAGAGTTTTTGGAAGCAAGTGCTTCATTTTAAACACAAAGGACTATCTCACTAAGTTCGACCCAAAGTCGTATGAAGGTGTATTTCTTGGGTACTCACAAAACAGTAAAGCATACATTATATTAAACAAGGAAACATCAAGAGTCGAGGAATCGTTGAACGTAACATTCAACGAAAGTCCACCTCCTTCTAAGACATCACCTTTGGTAGATGATGACTTAGTTGAAAGTCAAATGGTTAATGATATAGAAAACATTGAAAATGACAATGAACCCTTAAAGGAGAAATAGTCAATATTAAGGAAACTAAAAGTCATCCATTAGAAAACGTCATAGGAAAACTTAATGAAAGAACATTAAGATCCAAAGCTCAAAATGAAAGTAATTATTTTTGTTTTATTTCAACCATTGAACCTAAAAATATAGACGAGGCAATTAAAGATGAATCTTGGGTAATTGCTATGCAAGAAGAACTTAATCAATTTATTAGAAATGATGTTTGGACATTGGTCCCTCCACCTAAAAACCAAACCATAATAGGCACCAAATGGGTCTTTAGAAATAAAATGGATGAAAAGGGTATTATATCTAGAAATAAAGCTAGGCTAGTAGCTCAAGGTTACAATCAACAAGAAGGTATAGATTACGATGAAACCTTTGCACCCGTAGCTAGACTTGAGTCTATTAGAATATTACTTGCATATGCATGTGCACATGATTTTAAGTTATTTCAAATGGATGTCAAAAGTGCTTTCTTAAATGGTCTTATAAATGAAGAAGTATATGTTGCACAACCTCCCGGCTTTGCCGACTTTGAAAAACCAAATTATGTTTTTAAACTTAAGAAAGCTTTATACGGACTTAAGCAAGCACCAAAGGCTTGGTATGATCGACTTAAGACTTTCCTAGTTGACCATAAGTATACCATGGGCCTAGTAGACAATACTCTCTTCACCAAGAAAAAGGGATCACATATTATTATAGTCCAAATATATGTGGATGACATTATATTCGGTTCAACTTGTCAAGAGTTATGCAACGATTTCTCAAAAATCATGCATGACGAGTTTGAAATGAGTATGATGGGGGAACTAAACTTTTTCTTAGGTCTCCAAATTAAACAATTAGAAGATGGGATATTCTTCAACCAATCAAAGTATATCAAAGATATGCTTAAGAAGTTTGGTCTTGAAGACTCAAAACCCATGAGAACACCCATGTCCTCTGAAACCAAACTTACTAAGGATGAAGAAAATGAATCCGTAGATAGCACTAAATATAGAGGAATGATTGGTAGTTTACTCTATCTTACGGCTAGTAGGCCTGACATTATGTTTAGTGTTTGTCTATGTTCACGTTTTCAAGAAGATCAAAAAACGTCCCATCTTGAAGCCGTTAAAAGAATATTTAGGTACATCAAAGGTACTACACACTTAGGATTATGGTATCCCAAAGGAACGGGTGTAGAAACCATAGTGTATACTGACTCAGATCACGCAGGTGATTATGTTGATAGGAAAAGTACTAGCGGTATTTGTACTTTTGTAGGATATTGTCTAACATCATGGTTCGCTAAGAAACAAACTGCCCTCGCAATCTCAACAACAGAGGCAGAGTATGTGTCTACAGGAAAGGCGTGTCAACAAGCACTGTGGATGAAACAAGCTCTCATCGACTATGGAATTGAACTTAACAACATTCCCATTCTTTGCGACAACAAAGGTGCTATCGAT
Organism: Artemisia tridentata subsp. tridentata; assembly: GCA_021014915.2. Lineage (NCBI taxonomy): Eukaryota > Viridiplantae > Streptophyta > Magnoliopsida > Asterales > Asteraceae > Artemisia > Artemisia tridentata. Next base: position 78,134,196 of record CP139508.1, read on the forward strand.
CTAAGCAAAAATCCAGTCCAACACGCTAGAACCAAACATATTGAAATACGCCATCACTTCCTTCGCGACAATGTACAGAAGGGAATCATCTCAATTGAGAAAGTTTCCTCAGAGGACAACATTGCCGATATTCTCACTAAACCACTTAAACGAGAACCTTTCAATTATCTTAGACTTGGATTAGGATTAATGGAACCTAGTGATTAGGAGAAACATTAGTGTAAACTTTAGTTTAGCCACACACGACACCAAACCAAAACATGTGTTCTGATCCGCGAATCCAATCGACAACAAAGACGGATCCTTTGTTTGGGATCCGCCGGATCCGTCGCATGCTGTGATCAGTTTATTATTAAATAAACAAGAACAGCTACTATTCATTCCTCACTCCAAAACATATCACCTTACTACATCCGACACACACTTAATCTCCATCACATTTTAGACCATTTTCTTCCACAAATTTGTGCTTCTAACATCACTGTAAGTATTCTTATCATATTTATACTCCTGATCTGCGTCTAGGATTTCCATTTCATGCACAAAACATAAACTTGGGGTATATGCATAATTCTTGAAAAATCATGAAGCATATTTATTGCATTATACTTAAAAACATGTTTTTCTTCGTTAGGAATTGCATCTCATAGCACATTGTCTTAATTTAACAAAAACCCCATGAAAATTTTTCACTAAAATCTTCTAACGACTAGGTAAAATGATTTTTTTCTTACATTGTTCATACAAATGCAAAAACGTTATCTTTTAGACTTCACTTGCATAATGTCTCTTGAATGCTAAAGGGAATACATAATTAATATGTTTTTTCGGGTACATTCAACCGTAGCTACATTGAAATAGGAGTGTTTGGGTTATCTCTCGTTTGTAAACAAAACTTGCATAAACTAATTTTTCTTGCATCAAAAGGAGTCGAGATAACCGCACCTCCACATTGTCCCCATGTAGGCACACACTAGGAATTTTACACTTCATTTGATCATTTTAACTAAAACTATGTAACTTTTGTACTTAGGAAAATCATGCCTCCCGCAACCAACTACGATCACAAGAAAACCGTTAACTACTTACCCAAAGTCCACAAAACCAAAGGTCTAACCAATGCCCAAATCGAAATTTTCAAAGCCTTAGAGAAAAAGTATGTCCATGAGGGTAGAGCCGTAGATTCATCATTCTATGAAGGAACTTAACTTAGGGAACAATTAGCCGCAATTCGATTTGATTCTCTTTTAGATATAGATGAACCAATCATTCCTAGGTTCATACTTGAGTTCTATGCTAGTGTAGGTCTTAGTTCGAGTGATGAAGGTTACTTAAGTCTTCATTTTACTCTAAATGGAAATCTTGTCAACATCCCTCTTGATCAATTTGGTGAGGTCTTAGGAATTCCAAGCCAAGGGACATGTATTTACTCGGACAAATGGTCCTTAACAATCTTAGACTCCAATCTCGATAGGACGGCACCATATGCCACTCCTCTCGAATCAAAAGAAGTGATTAGGGAACATCTCTTCATTCCTAAAAACAACCCCACAAGAATGTTTCGTGGTCGTGAAGTTGCTAGAGATCCATTTGCAATGGAGCTTAATGAACTCAAACCCGAGTTCAAGAAGATGGAGGATGTATTAAGGGCTAATGTGATGTGCACCATAGGAAACCGTGATCATATCAATGCTTGTTTATGCCACATGATGTACAACATCTCTACTCATCAACCCTTCAATCTTGCTTATTATGTTGCCAAAAGAATGTGTGACATTCCGGTTCAAAGCAAGATTGCAATGCCTTATGGTATGCTCTTAACCCGACTTTATAGAGCCTTTGCACCCGCTCGTCCAAACCATTTAGGCTTTGTTCCGGATTACAACGAAATTGAACATACCTTCGTTCCTTTGAGCGACTTTAGGGTTAGTGTTGATAAGGGTAAACGTCCTCGTGTACCAACATCATCCTCATCATCTTCAATGAGTGAAGATGATGGTATGCCAAATTCTAGGATTCCTCCACCCGAGTACTTGAGCCATCTTCCTCCAATTCAACATGAATCCGCTGAGTATCGAAACATCAAAGGAATGGTGAAGAATCTGGGTCGTTGGATGATGAAATTACACAAGGGGATGAAGAAGTTGAAGAAGAAGCTGAGTTGATGGAGTGTTTGGCTTTAAACAATGTTGGATATTGTGTTGTTAAACTTCTATGTGTCTAGAATTTATCTGATAATACTTGTTGTGTATGTGTAATAACTAACACTTGCAGGTGGATAACCATCATGGTTATTAATTTTCCGGGTTATAGCCAGTGTTTGGCATAACACCTAAAACGGTAAGTTTCTAAGTACGGATTAAACTATGTGCAAACATGTGTTAATGTTATCATATTTAGTTGTTTTGCTATACATATTAGATGCTAAATAAGGTCTAGGTGAATTTTCGGGTTTTCGTCGAAAAACGAAAAATATGACATATGTTCTGTTTAGTTTTTAAGTTTTAGTCATACGGATCCGGCGGATCCCAAAACAGGGTTCCGCCAAGGCTTATCGTTGGATCCGCCATCCGCCATCCTGCGGATTTGGCGGATCGCTAAACATGGTTCCGCATGTGCAACCACTTGGATCCGCATGTTTCCCAGTAAAATTATAAAACTTTTTCGACTTATCCCGATTCTTAAATCTTTAATGTTTAGTATCACTTAGGATTCATTCACTGATCACAATTCCTCTTAGAATCATTTAGGAATCCTTAGAAACTTAGGAACAAAAATTCCCACCAAAATTTAAAATTTTAAATTTTAGGTGTGAGTTACCAAACAGATACAAAGAAGGAACCCTTTTTAGGGATCCGTCAAATCCGTGGAAATATCAAATCATCAGACTTTCCACTATCTTCATGTATTAACTGCAAATCCACAACATATTACTCAACCAAAGCTCAATGGATTGACTTCCTTGATATGACCTGCACAAATTTTTGTTCCAAATCATTAGTAACCAACATTCTCTATTGGATTCACATCAAATCCAAACACACAGACTCACAAACCTTCTGTCTATAAATTAGCACTTTAGGATCATCCCTTCACACAACAACCATTTCCTCTCCTGTACATCTTAGCTATCATACTTCACCATGGCTAAGTCAAACAACTCTTCCACATCTAGACCTTCAAGAAGAACAGCCCGCATTAGTGTTAAACCCTGTTGTTTTATTGATGAAGCGAAAAGTGTACCGCTTTTAGGGGGTCATTTAAGCCCTAAATCGTATTTATTTGATCAAATATTGCCCTAAATCGTTCCTTTTGTCATTTTAGGTACTTTGGAGAAGAAATCTGGAAAAGGAAGCATTTTGGACGTTTTTGGAGCATAAAAGTGAAGAAAACGACAAAGTCTCAAAATCGGCTGAAAAGTACCTTTGACGGCGTCAGGGATTGCCCTGGACGGCGTCATGGCTTGGCAAGAAAAAGGTGGATATGAAAATTACTCATGATAAGCCAGAGAATTTTGCATGAAAAATCTGACGGCGTCACCCTTTAATCTGATCAAGGTCGTCACGACTTAATTTAAAGAGGGACGGCGTCAAGCCTTGATAAGCCAGAACGGATTTTGGAGGTCTAAAGAGGGACGGCGTCAGGAAGGCCATCCGGGAACCCTAAAAGCGGCGAGGTGACGGCGTCAGAATCTACAACGTGACGCCGTCAGCCCTTAATCTCTATATATAGTTTTGCAATTTTTTGTCATTAGTGTGGAACTTTTGTGTGTAATTTTGGGAGGAAACCCTAAGACGATTTTAGCAGCTTTTTCAAGGCTTTTTGCCTTGAGATCTTCCATGTTACATTGAAGATAAGTTATCAATTAATCATTCAATATGTCTATGTGTTGTTTGATTCTATCTTGTTCTTGTCTTTTGTTTAACATGCTAGGCTAGGTTTTCTTTGTGTTTGCTTAGATCTAATGAAACCTAGCTATTGATTATTGGTTATTAGTGTGTTATTAGTTGTATTGGATGATTGTTCATCTATGTTAGGTTTAAGAAAACTGGCTAACTTCCTATACGGTAACTTGCTTGAACGTCTTAAGAAACATGAACCAATGCGTACTAAAGGTTTTTATGGTTGTATTTAATGCATGAGCGAATTCTAGTGATCCCATGTTAGGAGCTTCCTAGCCGGCTCGACATAGGAGTGAAGTAGGAGTTCATAGAGTTGGGGAAGTACGTACGCCACCCCACGATTGGTATTAAGGAATACACCCGTCATCCACGCAATTAATACACACTAATCAACCGGTAAAAGATAGTTAGGGAGTAAGGAAATCTAAGTAAACACATTTCTCTCCACATAAGTTTTACCACCTTTTCATTTTCTGTTATTTTATTTTATTTGCATTCGTAGTAATTTGGGTTAGTTGACTAGCAACTAATTCCGCCCACTCTTTTAAACCCGATATTTTACTTGCTTTCATAAAAAATATAAAAACATAAAAAAAGAATCTTCTCTCACCCTTAGACCTATTAGAGTAGTTTTTCATACCTAACGAACACTATTCCCTGTGGAGAACGATCAATTCCCCGTACTTACCACTACACTATACTACATCGGTCAGGTACACTGCCTGGTGGGGTTGTAAGCCTCTTGAGATCCCTCGAGAGGTAAAACCTGTTGTAAGGTTGCAAAACCACGCATCATTTATCAACTTAGCAAACTCCTCATCTGAGGAAAATTCTCCTCTCAATATATCATCACCCATTGCTAGTGAAAATTTCCTTACACTCTCCACCCCAACACCATCAAATGTTGTTATACAAACACCACCACTGATGCGCGTGATGTGTCGTTGCGGTTTAGCAGTTTTAATGCCTACTCAAGTTTTAAATTTATATTTAGCCGACTTATCAATAACACACACACTTAACGAGCAGTGTACCCGGTCAGTATGAATATAATGGTAAGTAGAGTGTCGATCACTAAGAGTGGAACGTATTATGTCGTTATTCTAATCAGTATTTTAATATCCTAACGCAAGGGGGTTTCAGCCTGAGAGACTGGCACGATTTGTTTGCAATTAAATAATAAAATAAACCAATAGGCACGAATCAGCAAGTAGCACACACGTACACAGATAAATACTTGAGACAATAAGAGGGCTGTCCTTATGATTAAGTAGATTGTCACTTGTTTTATTGATAGCTTTATATGAAGTGTATGTAGTTAACCCTTTCTCGTTGGTCCTATTCTTATCGGCGAGTAAACCCTTAATGATTACTTATGTCTAAAAGTTATTCCTAAGTGATCAATTTAGTAATAACCGTGGGAGCCACATTATTTTCCGCAGTCAAATGCCCGCAAGCCACTAATAAACACAGAGGTTATCAATGCACTAATAAGTAGTAACCAAAGACATCAACATATAAACTTTAATTGATGGGAAAGCAAGTATTAAAGGGAGTGCAATCTTTCGTTGTCACATTACACAAGCCACCAATCCTGATGAATTAAAGTTTGCTAACACAATAAAACAAAACTACTTAATGAATTAAACACATGCAACACCTTCTTACAGCTCTTGTATCTTCGTTTGGTGTGTCTTGTGCTGCCTCCTTGACTGAATTCGTCCTAGGGTTCTGCTGCTTCGGTCTTCGAATCTAATTTAATGCCCTCGAAATTCGTCTGGTCTTGGGGTATTTATAGTTTATGTCTGAGGGAAGATGCGGCGCATCTAGTAAGTAGATGCGGCGCATTGACTTAACTTCGCGTGGGGTCCAAGATTATAATATTCAGGAATATTCGTACACCGCCAGAAGATGCGGCATAACTCCATGATTAGATGCGGCGCATGTCCTCTTGTATCTTGGATCGTATCTGGTGATATCTTAATAGAGATGCGCTGTATGTAATGAGTGAGATGCGGCGCATCTGGAGCAGATTAGTCTTGATCTTCTTCATTTCAGTAGACTCTTAACTTCTTGCATGTTTTGCTCCATAATTAGTCCAAAATCGCTAAGTTTCACCAAATGCTTGTTTTTACCTGAGAATTACAAAAGTAAACGATTAAGTATCAATCCTCATACATAATATAGTAAAACAAGTCAAATTAATAGGATAAATGATAGTAATAAAATGTACTTATTTGAGTTCATCAAATATCCCCCCACTTGAACTTTACTTGTCCCCAAGTAAACCTTAGAATTTCTCTTATGAAAATGTATCCTAAAAGATGTTAGGATTTATTTTTATATTTAAGCATGTATTCGTTTATTTCATAATCACACAACTAAACACTTAACGAATTAGAAGTAAAGTAAAATAAGTTGATAAAAGCAAATCTAATCGTTTAACTGTCCAGTCGTGACGAATATTCTATCATAAGCTTGGCAAGTATACACATCTCCTCCACTAAAGCTAAGGAATAACAAGTCTAAAGCGGTAAAAAGGGTTTTTAGGCTTAAGGGTTAATTATTCTTGATCACTATCGATCTCAAATTCCAGAAAAGGCGACAAAATCACAAATACATGATCGAATCCACGAACACGATACTTGCAATTGCTCAAATCCTTAACACGAATAGGCTAAAGATAGGTCCAAACTTCACCAATAATAATATATCAAAAAGGGCGACAAAATCATAAATACATAGCCGAATCCACGACTACGATACTTAAGATTGCTCAAATCCCTAATCTCAATAAATCAAAGGTTCGGTTGGATAAAGAATAATAAAGGGTATGGATAACATTTGGGATATAAATTGGTGTAAAATGAAAAATAAACAAAACAAATAAATTAAAATCCTAAGTGTGGTTAATCACTATCCCAACCATCCCATGAATAAGACTCATATCATTGAATAACTCACGCTTTAACACTTGAAACACACGCTTTAGGTAGACACGAATTATACTCAACAAGATCTTAATCAAAGAATAAACCTTAATTGGCGTTACTGTAAGATCCTACAAAAATCCGTCATGATAATGTTTGTTAATTAATAATACCCTTGACTTATCATTTAACAAAGCCCATTTTTATGGAAAAATTTAAATTTTTCTTTAATATACTATACTCACAACCAACATAAGATTTGGATAAGCCTACATATTTTATATGAACTATTTTCACTTTATTATTTTATATTTTACATTAAACTCTTTACGTAATACGAATACTCAAACCTATTAAATTTTATTAACGTATACACTCTCCGTTAAACTTATTACATGTCTAATATAATTAGTTGGAATATAATAATAAACTTTGATATTTTTATAAACGTTATATTTTTACGTTACCCTGTCTTAAATTTTATGACATAAGGACTTAACATTAGTAACTTCCGGAATCAAACTATATCTTAAATCATTTATATATATCCTATAAACATACAACTTATTCATCTCAAAGTTGCCATACTTATTCTATATTAAAATGCCATACGTGTTCTATCTTAAAAACTACCATACGTGTACCATCTCAAAGTTGCCATTCGTTCCTAATTCAAATTGCCATACGTGCCTCCTTTTATTTCCAATAAATGGTATAACAAACTAAACAAGAACGTGTACCAATTTATGGCCAAACACACATCTGTTTATATAAATGTATACTTAACTAGATTTCACTCACCTCTCACTCCTCTCTCATTTCCAGCCGACACCAAATATCCCTCTCTCTTCCCTTGTTTTCCGACCAAACAACCGGCCACAGGCGCTCCACCGCCGGTCACCACTTATCACCGCCACCATCAAAATGAACCTTAAGACCTCCTCATTATTTCTACGTGGCTCACGCGCCTCAAAACCCACTCCCATCTATCTTTTCTTTCGGTAACCCAGTCTTCTGGTGAGTTTTCCGGCAATGCAAGTTGTAGATCGAAGGTATATATTCTTTTTGGGTGTTTGTTTGGTTCGAGCTTCCTACCATTCCACAGCCACCACAGCCGCCTCACATCCCTCCTCTCTATCTTCTCGACATGGTAAACCGAGCTACTATTTTTGTTACTCATTATTTTGATAAACCGATTTATGTTTATTATTTTTGATAATCGAATGTTGTGTCGATTTGTTTTGCCCGTGGATTTAAACTATCATTTGAAATCAGGATTATTCGTTTTGGTGATTTAAAACCGGATTTAAAACATTTCTTCTATTGTGTTCGTGTGGTAAGTTTCGACAAATGTGGTGATTCTGTGGTTACGATTGGGTTATAACCCGGGTTTGGTTCTCAGTTTGATGTTGTTATTCGGTCGGTCTGGGTTACGGTATGGTATTGGTTGCGTTCAGGTTGAGACCGAGACCACTAGGGTCTCGGCAATGTTAATATTAATGTTGTTGTTGTTTGTTGGGTGATGTTCGGTTCACCAAGCCACCCACATAGGGTGCGTTAGTTTGGCTTATAACTTGGATCAGGGTGTGAAGCCGAGACCCCTTGGTCTCGGCATAACGAAGTTATCTTGTGATTGTTTAATTGTTATGGTCTCGACAAATATTTGTGACATTAGTGTCGATGTAGATTTTCGATAGTTTTGATCTCGGTAAGTTTGTAAAATCCATAAGTGTTCGCTTGGTTTGGCAGCTGTGACCCAGGGTCTCGGGTTTGGTTTGTAATATGATGAGTTGGTCGCGGTTGCGACAAGTAACACGCAAAGGGTGCGTTACGGTTCGGTCAAAACAAAACACCAAGAGGTGTTTATTTGTCTGGTTCACTTTGGTTATAACAAAACCATTTGAGAGTTGCAAATTTTCAATCAAAAAGGTTGCGTTGGTTATGATTGGGCTTAGCAGCCATGTAGGGTGCATTTTGGTGTTCGGTTGGGCTTGCAGTCCAAGTTATGATGGACTGAAGATGTGAGACAGTTATTGGGCTCAATAGCCCACTTAAGAGTGAGCTTGTTTGGCTTTAATTATTGTTGGTCGAATATTTTTGTCCATTTCAAAGATAAGGGTGTGTTTAGATTATTAAGAGTGTACTAGTTATAAACTCGCGGCATAAAAATATAATAAACTAACGAGTTCTTTATTGACTTTGACGGTTGGTACGTTTCGGATAATACTTGGATTGGGAATTTGATTTAAATACGGATTTGATTATAGTACTTGGACATTGGACAAATGTGGAACGCTATCAGACTTGCTACATTAGGCATTGGACTTATTGCATACCTTGAGACACGAAACGGACACAAAATCCTTAATAAAACTAAAACTAATATTTACAAGAATAATAACGGGACATAAACTTATTAAATAGTGTAATTCCAGTTTTGATTAAACCAAGTCTCGACGACTTGAGGAAAACTAATTTTATTAGTTAGACTTATTAGTCTTATTATAAAACGTTTATGTTTTATACAAATTATTTGGGATAACGGGTTAAATGCCGAAACGTACAAACTAGTTATTTGATTTGAGGTGTTTGTTTGTCTTTAGCTTCTAAGTTGTCTTCCTTGGTTTGAGTTATCGTCAGTATTCTCTAGGCTATGTCTATGTCTATTCTATTTGGCGTGAGTTGTCTGTCGAGTCTATGTTTTCTTACCACACCACACAAAACATTTAAACTAAGCTTTTGATAAGTTTTGAAAACTGAGTAATCCACGAAAACTACGACACATTATCTTTTATAGACTTTATTACTGTGCAAGACGTGTTTTGAGATAACTGTATACATACTAGGTTATGTACCGTCGTTGCTGTATGAGACCGTTGTAATATGCTCTAGATGCCAGTCATGTCAGTGTGATCTTTGCTTGCTGTGGCTAAGGTGAGTCGTGGCCCCCTCTTTTAATACTTGCTTTTAATAATTCTTTTGGGGGAGATACATGCTTGTAAATCTTTTACTCATTATCAAATATATGATTTGCTTGACGTTTATACTTCTATAAGTACTATGAAAACTCTTATGATTTATCGTGAGTCGTGGCCCCTACTTTTCATACTTGTTTTTAATAACTCTTTTGGGGGAGATACATGCTTTAACTGTTTTATACTACTTGAAATCTCTTATGATTTACTCGAAATTATCAACTATGCTTTATCTACTTGAATCATACTTGAAAGGAATACATGCTCATTATATGTGCAAAATTGTTTGATTAGCTTAAACACTGAACTTGAAACATAACATCTTCGGACTACTTGACGTAACATGATACTGAAACTCACTGTATGTATTCATATAACAAATGAATGAACTGTTAACTTTACTATGATATTCTACATTTTCTGGAGAGAATTGCCAAAAACCAGAATACGTATACTTGATGAACCCTGAGACCTATATTGCCTAAGTACCCCTTTATTGCCATAAAGTCCCTCGATCATGAGCCATTAATCACTGCGGTGAGCGCGAATATAGTGAACAGCTTCGAAACCTGTTGGAGGCTGACGACCTACCCCACTAATACTTTGACGGAATGCCTTATGGTTAGTCGTATTAGTCGTGGTGCACTATATTTGAGAAAAATAGGAATTGGCAAGTCACCTATTCACATGAGGGCCATAAATCCCCCATCAGGTAACCCTGGTGGGACCCCGCCGGTTTACGGAAATGGTTAACGTTTTGCGTGTCATGAGACTTAGGGCAATATAACTTTATGAATATATGAATGTTTCATATATATCCTAGGATACAGCTGTATTTAGAAGACCACCACTTAATACTGATAGACTTCAGATTCTAGATTATCATTCCCACTATGTGATATAATTGTGAATTCTGTACTTGAACTTTAATTGTTATCATATGTGACTTAAATGAGAATTCTACACAAGACAACCCAAAATGCTTAGTATATCGTTACATTTAAAAGCTGACTCAACAGTCTATATCGAGCGTATAACAACGTAGCTCATCTGCATCTATAACTTGAAACATATGATATTGGAGATCATACATGATTTACTTGTGAATTTTATACAACACAACTTATTAATTATTTCATGAAGGATTACTATTTATTTCGACAATCACTATACACCTTTTGAAGAAAGTTATTTTCTATAAACTCCACGAACTCACCAACCATTGTGTTGACGTTTTAAGCATGTTTATCTCAGGTAATTAACGGAGCAGGACAAGACACGGAGCGGGCATCTTTTACTCTGATAACTTAAATGGTGTAAAATCAAATATGTCATTCTCTCCAAATTATCACATCTTTTATGGGATTTTCAAATCAAATGATTTACCTTTGTATCAAAAATATTATTTTGAATGACATATAACTTTCAAAACGCCCTTTCCGGGCCGTTTTCTGAGATTTAAACTTCGATCCTCACCGTAACACCCAAATTACTTTTCCGCTGCCACAAACCAAATTTGGGGGTGTTACAGTTTGGTATCAGAGCCAGGTTATAGAGAATCAAACATTTTAAAACATTGAACTATAACCACACTTTCAAAATGAATGATTTTACACCATACCATTTTACGCCCTCCGTGTCTGCAGACTGCCGTGCTAAATACATTACCTATTAAGATTATGTTGCACTAATCTTTACATGCTTGATAATTACTCTTCACACATTACACACTGTATTATTTCACACTTACCGTTACGCTCTTAACGTACAAAATACTTATAATTATTATTTTCGGCTACTACAGTACCATGTCTTCCAAACCTGTTAATATTACCAAGGCTACCCTTCATACTACTCATACATCACCTTGTTATCATATCACTACGGATGCTAAAAATCCCTATGTACTAATATCTCAACCCCAGACTAATACGGAACTTACTCACATACCACTCTCATTATCACCAATTCACTCACCCTTACGTCAGAAAATTAGAGGAACTACTGAATCTTATACATTGAAGAGTTGATTGGTTGTCCAACAACATTCGAGGTTAGACAGAATACACACTAAGAAACGATTTGAAAAGAGATTGAGCCAAATTCTCCTTTAACTAAACTACCACACCCATATGCCCCGGAAACTCGACACAGAAAAGCTAGGATTTTAGTACCTTACGAACTCGAACCTTTTATGACACTAAATTGGAGCTACCTCAATGGACTTATTAAGAAGATATACCTATGTTTAGTACCAATTATACTACCATTTTTATCTTATTTCACCCTTAGACATGATCAGGATAATGTCACCATACTTTACCACCACTACTATCATCATTCCTTTCACGTCGGTTGGACCCGACTACTCGTTAAGACTACTCACCCAGACTTACCTGTTTACACTCCACCAACGGGAGTTGACTCCTAGAGAGAATTTACCCTCTCAGGTCTCCCTCGTCATTATTGTTTCCACCTGGTTTCACTCCTCTAAACCCGAGTCCTCAAGACTGGATAGAACTTTAGAACAACAGTTACCCTTACACCTACTCCTTCCACCAACATGACGCGACTGGAGCGTCATAAAGAACAAATTAATACACTCCAGAACATCATGGATAAACCCCACTCACAACCAACGACGCCCTACCTAACCTTTTATCCGACAAGATGGACTTTCAGGACGGACTGATAAGGTTTCAGTCAGAGATATTAAGAAACACTCTCATATGACATTCCTTACAATGAGCAAGAAAGAGGCATATTAACCCGCTGCATGGAACATTAATAAGAGACCTTGTATCGTTTGCTTTGTAAAACAATCGATCAAATTATTAATATTGTGATATTTACAGTGATTATACCCAGACCTGCTACAATATTACCTACGAATGTTATGATACCTTATACCAGCCCTGACTAGGCTATGACCATAGAATTCTCTAAGACAAAATTTCGGAAGAAAACTTGATGAATGAAGAGAAAATTTCTGAACTTCAGCTTTTGTGAATGAAACAGTTTGTTCCCTAGCAATCCCATACCAAGAATTAAGCATTTATCTACGACATTACCCAGACACATCGTGATTTAGGGCTCACAACTGGTTAAAGTTTCACATTGTGACCACATTATTAAGACTAGTATACAAATACCTTGTCACTCAAATTATTCTGACATGGCCATTAGGTGGATTTAAATCCGTTTTTCTTGAGATATTGATAGAATATGGCCAGCATAAGCATTACAAATACTCCACTAGCACCAACCATAACCTTGACTCTTAAAGCTATCCAAAAGTTAGAAACCAATACTGTTGCTGTGATACTCAAGGTAACTATAGTAGCTTGTCCGAGTAGCAACAGAATAGCAAGAAAAGAAGAGGAGACGACTAAGTTCTATAAGCATATCAATGAAAGTTTCACGAATTTTAGACCAACTCACTTTAAGAATATAGAAAAAGGTGACTGAACCTACTATTACCATTACCCAAGGATTTTAGACCAAAAGTTAAGCAAGACACTGCAAGAATCAAAGCCCAACCCAGAATATCACTTAGGACAAGAAGACCAGTGAAAGAAAATGGAAACTCTTTAAAACCTTAACAACGCCAAAGGATGACACCTATGTTTAAGCAGAAGATAAATTCCTATTGTGGATAAGTAAACCCTAGTTTAAAACCTTCTAAGTTGTAATTTCTTTTTATACTTTACCTTAAGTACGATGGATGTAACCTAAGTGCATCCACTACCTCCTTACCGTACAAAGACTCTACCTTGTAATATTTCTGAAATAATCGTAAATCCACGTCTATTTCAATCTCTATTCTATTATCCCTATACATATTCATTATGTAACAATACCCTGGCACCACTTTAGAAATTTGACTTAAACACCAACTCTGACCAAACAATAGATTATCACCACTCTGTAAGAAAGTCTCACCCAAAACTTAAGTTTATACTGAGGATATCCTATATTCACCCTAGAAATTCCTGACTTATCACCATAGTATGAACAGAAATTTTCTACTGTCTTTTGAAAAAGCAATCATTTCGTCATTTTACATAAACAACATATTTCACACCATCTAAAACTTCTTGAAAAAGCATAAATATCACGGTGGCTGAGCCAAGCATTACATTATTTGGTCCTCAAATTATACATAGCCTGATCAACTATGTCTAATTTAGGAAGAATCATGTCATGAATGAAACAGTTATCCTTCAGATTTCCTAATAACAACTTCTATTCAAAAGCAAAATCTTAAGACAAAATAAATTGCTCATAAAACGTCACATTTGACCAACCACAAACAAATACCTACACATATTACCCACCATTCTTATGATAAGAAACTGACAAAAGTACAAGCATTAGAAACCTAAGAATTCACAGAGACTTATGAAAAGCGCAATTAGCAAGAAATCTTATTAGAATACACGGAAATTAGAGCATAACTAGCAACGATAATGCTAAAGGTACAACTACTTATTCCAACCTTCCTACCACCTATTTTCCATACGCCATATCCGCGATAAGGGCTACAATCACCAATGGAATGACAAACATTAAAATCACAACCAAATATTGAGAGTCTTCGTCCGGAGTGTACCTCAAGTAGATAACCACAAGAATAACGTACACAATTGCTAGCATAATTATGAAATGCATCAGTACTTGACCTATTTATACTGTGATACGTATTTTTATATACATCTATATCTGTTCTAGTTCTAGACTTAGTCCAAATCATTTTATAATACGTATTTCTATACACATTTATACTTGTTCGAGACTATGTTAGCAATGGGTTGTAAACACACAGGTTGCAAGCCTGGAATGGGACGGGCTTGGAACTGAGTGGATTTATAACGCCTTTGCTGGGAAACTCTATTTACTTACTGGTAGAAATACTTTACCTGTTTATCAAATACATGATTGGTAGTATACACTGTTCACTAGCCGTTAAATTTCCACAGTTCCTGACCGTTGTTCTCATTATTCTAAACCTTTAGGTTTATTAATTAACCAAATATTCGAATTTATTCCATATAGCATGAATAAATCTAATTAGATCTCGTTTCCTCTATTTCCGGATAGAAACCTCTCGACAACATTCTCCATAATCTCTCACCTCAGAACATCACATTTTTCAACACCTAGCGCAGACTGAACTTCGGGACGAAGTTCAAAATTGAGGGGTAGATACTGTAAGATCCTACAAAAATCCGTCATGATAATGTTTGTTAATTAATAATACCCTTGACTTATCATTTAACAAAGCCCATTTTTATGGAAAAATTTAAATTTTTCTTTAATATACTATACTCACAACCAACATAAGATTTGGATAAGCCTACATATTTTATATGAACTATTTTCACTTTATTATTTTATATTTTACATTAAACTCATTACGTAATACGAATACTCAAACTTATTAAATTTTATTAACGTATACACTCTCCGTTAAACTTATTACATGTCTAATATAATTAGTTGGAATATAATAATAAACTTTGATATTTTTATAAACGTTATATTTTTACGTTACCCTGTCTTAAATTTTATGACATAAGGACTTAACATTAGTAACTTCCGGAATCAAACTATATCTTAAATCATTTATATATATCCTATAAACATACAACTTATTCATCTCAAAGTTGCCATACTTATTCTATATTAAAATGCCATACGTGTTCTATCTTAAAAACTACCATACGTGTACCATCTCAAAGTTGCCATTCGTTCCTAATTCAAATTGCCATACGTGCCTCCTTTTATTTCCAATAAATGGTATAACAAACTAAACAAGAACGTGTACCAATTTATGGCCAAACACACATCTGTTTATATAAATGTATACTTAACTAGATTTCACTCACCTCTCACTCCTCTCTCATTTCCAGCCGACACCAAATATCCCTCTCTCTTCCCTTGTTTTCCGACCAAACAACCGGCCACAGGCGCTCCACCGCCGGTCACCACTTATCACCGCCACCATCAAAATGAACCTTAAGACCTCCTCATTATTTCTACGTGGCTCACGCGCCTCAAAACCCACTCCCATCTATCTTTTCTTTCGGTAACCCAGTCTTCTGGTGAGTTTTCCGGCAACGCAAGTTTGTAGATCGAAGGTATATATTCTTTTTGGGTGTTTGTTTGGTTCGAGCTTCCTACCATTCCACAGCCACCACAGCCGCCTCACATCCCTCCTCTCTATCTTCTCGACATGGTAAACCGAGCTACTATTTTTGTTACTCATTATTTTGATAAACCGATTTATGTTTATTATTTTTGATAATCGAATGTTGTGTCGATTTGTTTTGCCCGTGGATTTAAACTATCATTTGAAATCAGGATTATTCGTTTTGGTGATTTAAAACCGGATTTAAAACATTTCTTCTATTGTGTTCGTGTGGTAAGTTTCGACAAATGTGGTGATTCTGTGGTTACGACTGGGTTATAACCCGGGTTTGGTTCTCAGTTTGATGTTGTTATTCGGTTGGTTTGGGTTACGGTATGGTATTGGTTGCGTTCAGGTTGAGACCGAGACCACTAGGGTCTCGGCAATGTTAATATTAATGTTGTTGTTGTTTGTTGGGTGATGTTCGGTTCACCAAGCCACCCACATAGGGTGCGTTAGTTTGGCTTATAACTTGGATCAGGGTGTGAAGCCGAGACCCCTTGGTCTCGGCATAACGAAGTTATCTTGTGATTGTTTAATTGTTATGGTCTCGACAAATATTTGTGACATTAGTGTCGATGTAGATTTTCGATAGTTTTGATCTCGGTAAGTTTGTAAAATCCATAAGTGTTCGTTTGGTTTGGCAGCTGTGACCCAGGGTCTCGGGTTTGGTTTGTAATATGATGAGTTGGTCGCGGTTGCGACAAGTAACACGCAAAGGGTGCGTTACGGTTCGGTCAAAACAAAACACCAAGAGGTGTTTATTTGTCTGGTTCACTTTGGTTATAACAAAACCATTTGAGAGTTGCAAATTTTCAATCAAAAAGGTTGCGTTGGTTATGATTGGGCTTAGCAGCCATGTAGGGTGCATTTTGGTGTTCGGTTGTGCTTGCAGTCCAAGTTATGATGGACTGAAGATGTGAGACAGTTATTGGGCTCAATAGCCCACTTAAGAGTGAGCTTGTTTGGTTTTAATTATTGTTGGTCGAATATTTTTGTCCATTTCAAAGATAAGGGTGTGTTTAGATTATTAAGAGTGTACTAGTTATAAACTCGCGGCGTAAAAATATAATAAACTAACGAGTTCTTTATTGACTTTGACGGTTGGTACGTTTCGGATAATACTTGGATTGGGAATTTGATTTAAATACGGATTTGATTATAGTACTTGGACATTGGACAAATGTGGAACGCTATCAGACTTGCTACATTAGGCATTGGACTTATTGCATACCTTGAGACACGAAACGGACACAAAATCCTTAATAAAACTAAAACTAATATTTACAAGAATAATAACGGGACATAAACTTATTAAATAGTGTAATTCCAGTTTTGATTAACCAAGTCTCGACGACTTGAGGAAAACTAATTTTATTAGTTAGACTTATTAGTCTTATTATAAAACGTTTATGTTTTATACAAATTATTTGGGATAACGGGTTTAAATGCCGAAACGTACAAACTAGTTATTTGATTTGAGGTGTTTGTTTGTCTTTAGCTTCTAAGTTGTCTTCCTTGGTTTGAGTTATCGTCAGTATTCTCTAGGCTATGTC
This sequence comes from Artemisia tridentata subsp. tridentata, assembly GCA_021014915.2. Classification (NCBI taxonomy): domain Eukaryota; kingdom Viridiplantae; phylum Streptophyta; class Magnoliopsida; order Asterales; family Asteraceae; genus Artemisia; species Artemisia tridentata. The sequence goes on from CP139508.1 coordinate 78,151,749, forward strand.
TATGTCTATTCTATTTGGCGTGAGTTGTCTGTCGAGTCTATGTTTTCTTACCACACCACACAAAACATTTAAACTAAGCTTTTGATAAGTTTTGAAAACTGAGTAATCCACGAAAACTACGACACATTATCTTTTATAGACTTTATTACTGTGCAAGACGTGTTTTGAGATAACTGTATACATACTAGGTTGTGTACCGTCGTTGCTGTATGAGACCGTTGTAATATGCTCTAGATGCCAGTCATGTCAGTGTGATCTTTGCTTGCTGTGGCTAAGGTGAGTCGTGGCCCCCTCTTTTAATACTTGCTTTTAATAATTCTTTTGGGGGAGATACATGCTTGTAAATCTTTTACTCATTATCAAATATATGATTTGCTTGACGTTTATATTCTATAAGTACTATGAAAACTCTTATGATTTATCGTGAGTCGTGGCCCCTACTTTTCATACTTGTTTTTAATAATCTTTTGGGGGAGATACATGCTTTAACTGTTTTATACTACTTGAAATCTCTTATGATTTACTCGAAATTATCAACTATGCTTTATCTACTTGAATCATACTTGAAAGGAATACATGCTCATTATATGTGCAAAATTGTTTGATTAGCTTAAACACTGAACTTGAAACATAACATCTTCGGACTACTTGACGTAACATGATACTGAAACTCACTATATGTATTCATATAACAAATGAATGAACTGTTAACTTTACTATGATATTCTACATTTTCTGGAGAGAATTGCCAAAAACCAGAATACGTATACTTGATGAACCCTGAGACCTATATTGCCTAAGTACCCCTTTATTGCCCTAAGTCCCTCGATCATGAGCCATTAATCACTGCGGTGAGCGCGAATATAGTGAACAGCTTCGAAACCTGTTGGAGGCTGACGACCTACCCCACTAATTCTTTGACGGAATGCCTTATGGTTAGTCGTATTAGTCGTGGTGCACTATATTTGAGAAAAATAGGAATTGGCAAGTCACCTATTCACATGAGGGCCATAAATCCCCCATCAGGTAACCCTGGTGGGACCCCGCCGGTTTACGGAAATGGTTAACGTTTTGCGTGTCATGAGACTTAGGGCAATATAACTTTATGAATATATGAATGTTTCATATATATCCTAGGATACAGCTGTATTTAGAAGACCACCACTTTATACTGATAGACTTCAGATTCTAGATTATCATTCCCACTATGTGATATAATTGTGAATTCTGTACTTGAACTTTAATTGTTTTTCATATGTGACTTAAATGAGAATTCTACACAAGACAACCCAAAATGCTTAGTATATCGTTACATTTAAAAGCTGACTCAACAGTCTATATCGAGCGTATAACAACGTAGCTCATCTGCATCTATAACTTGAAACATATGATATTGGAGATCATACATGATTTACTTGTGAATTTTATACAACACAACTTATTAATTATTTCATGAAGGATTACTATTTATTTCGACAATCACTATACACCTTTTGAAGAAAGTTATTTTCTATAAACTCCACGAACTCACCAACCATTGTGTTGACGTTTTAAGCATGTTTATCTCAGGTAATTAACGGAGCAGGACAAGACACGGAGCGGGCATCTTTTACTCTGATAACTTAAATGGTGTAAAATCAAATATGTCATTCTCTCCAAATTATCACATCTTTTATGGGATTTTCAAATCAAATGATTTACCTTTGTATCAAAAATATTATTTTGAATGACATATAACTTTCAAAACGCCCTTTCCGGGCCGTTTTCTGAGATTTAAACTTCGATCCTCACCGTAACACCCAAATTACTTTTCCGCTGCCACAAACCAAATTTGGGGGTTTACAGTTACCATAACTGCCATTCACATTCAATCCATAGATATAGTACAACAAATAGTGGTGATATCGACCACTTACATAACTTTACATAAGTCGGTTAAAACAAACTTCCAACCTTTCTTTCTTTCTTTTTCTTTCTATTTTTTCGATTTTTTTTTTTTTTTTTTTTTAAACATAAACATAGATGTGTAAAATTTTACCACATCACTATAATGATAATTTCTGGATAATTTTTCCATACTTTTCATACTTCAGAAATAACGGTAATAGTGAAGTAGTAAACACACGAAAAATAAACTCAAAGATATACAATATTTACTTTCACTCCAATTGCATTGTGCAATTTCCCGACCTAACCAAAGATAATGAATTACGCACGCGAACACAGGTAATGTAAGGGAAACACACTTTGCCTATAGCAATTTAACCAACCACGAATTCTAATCTACAGGGTAGGCTAAGGTGTAAGGGTGTAACGAAACATTTTAAACATAGGTGTAAGAAACGAAAGGAATGGCTTGAGTTGTTTTTTTAGGGGTATCTTACTCTAAAAATGAGAGTAACAAAAGGGTTTATACGGGGGTTAATAACCAGTGTAGTTAGTTAATAACACATAACATATAATAGGCTATTTGGGTGTAATCCTAGAATTTTACCAATTTAGACAAGTCATTCCAATTATATAAATATAATACTTATTATGGTGGTCTCGAATAGTATACAACCAAGTTCTAAAGTTTACAAGTCACCGGCACACTCTAGATTTGTGGATTTTGAAAAATCACAATTTTTGAAAATAACGTCATGTGTGCAGCTATGCAACTTAGATCTTAAACAAAAACATGCTAAAATTTTTTAAGTTTGATATATTAAGCACATTTTAAGCATAATTTTTGAAAAAGTTTAGGACAAGTAATTGTTAAGTGTTCTAATTCTCCAATCCCCCCACTTAAGTTAAACAACGTCCTCGTTGTTTGTATAAAAGGTTAAAAACTGGAAAATAAAAGAATTAGAACAGAAAAACTCCCCTGAGATTTGCTCGGTATGATCCTCCAAAAATCATCTTTCTTGTGGATGAGAACGTTAAAGCTTCATACTTGATGTATCCACAGGAAATCCGGGAAACTATAATACCACCAACACTTTAAAACACACCTAAGATAAGAAAGGTTCAAACTTGCATAATACATTAGTAGTTAGGAAAAATAAAACTTAAAAATTAAAACTGAAAATCATCAGGTCAGTCGATGCGCCGTATCTTATTGAAGAAGATACGCCGTATCGAGCCTGGAATTAATACGGATCAGAATAAAGATGCGCCGCATCCTTAACCAGGGATGCGCCGCATTAAAATAAACTGATAAATAGTTTTAAAGTCGAAAATAAAAATGCAGAAAAATTAAAATAAGATATGACCATTGCAGGAGATGCGTCGATTCAGGATTGAGATGCGCCGTATTTCCATGCGGGGCCCGACTGACTCGACACAAAAAAAAGAATAATAAAAATTCTCCCGGGGTTTTCTCCCCTAAGCACTTGTCTTTATTCCAGAGTCTTCAAGTTGACTCACGTTCAGCTCTTTAATATTGATCATTGAAGGAGTCAGAAACATCGCGCTCCTTCATCGCTATTTTGAATATTAACACTCCTTGCTCGTCCTTAATTTCCACGCCGTTCTTCTTTTTAAAATTGTAAAACAAAGTCTTCCCTTTCGGGCAGAGATGACAAAATGATAGACGGAAAATTCTTATATCATATAGGCACAAAAAAAGCAAGGTGGGGTGGTAGTTCAATAAAAAACATCATTATTCAAATCGTTTTTCTCAACATTCTCCTACTTTATTAATTACTACACAATCATACCACTCATCATTAAATCATTAACAACATTGCGTCTAAGTTGGGAGGTACATTAAGGTCAATGAATTCCTCAAAGTTCTCATGATTAGGATTGTTGAGTTGTTTTGAATCAATGTTTTCCCCTAAGTCTAGCTTCAGATCGAGGTCCCTACGCTCTCTTAATCCTGCACATAAACACCTCTAATTATGCTTTTAACCGGATCTTGGCACTTATAGACTTTGTTTATTTTTTCTACCCCTTAATGAGATTTTTCTCTTAAACACATCAATCTTAGCATGGGCATTGACAAGAAAGTCTTCCGAGGATTAAAGGAATCTTAACATCCCGGGCAAGTCTAGTATAACAAAGTCTACGGGAAAAATAAACTGCTCAATCTTAACTAGCACATTATTAGCAATCCCTTCAGGTCGTTTTACCGTTTTATCAGCCAATTCAATAAGTAACTTATTGGGGCAATTTTTCCCTTCCTTAGCGAATGCAAAAAGGGGGAAAAACTAACACTACTCCAAATAGTAACACTTATTAAAGATATTTTTTAAATGAAAAAGGGGAAGTAAAATTTCCGGGGCTCTTTTTTTAGGGGAAAAACTTTGGGGTTGAGGGTCTTTCTTTTATTTTGCCTTGTCCCCTTTCAAACTTTGTCTTTTTTAGTATCTCCAAGCGATTAAGAATTAAAAAAAATTGGGCTTCCCATCTTACCATTACGACTTTAGGTTTTTGAGTGATTTCTTCAGGGTGTTTGGGCCTTGCATGATTTTTGGGGTTTTTTATTGACGGGGTAAACCCATCCCCTTTTTGAAAATTTGCTCTTTGACCAATTTGTTTTCCATCTTTGATCAAACCCTTTGTTTTTGTAGTATGCCTTTTAAGCCAATTTCTTTGACAAGCATATTCTTTTCATTTTTTTGCCATCGGTAAATTTGCTTTAAAGATTTTTAAAGTCCCCCTTTTTGAAAGGGGGAAATTGAAGTTTTTTTAAAACCCCGGTTAGTTCCCAAAAAAATCCCCCCCGAAGGCGGAATGGTTTCCAAATTGGGTGTAATTTTTTTAAACGTCTCATTTTTCTTTTGGGAATTTTTGTGTGGGGTCCTTCCCTTTTCCCAACCCAAAACTTGGGCACTACCTTTTCATCCCCTTTTCTTTCCTCAAATTTTATCCAATAGTTGAATACAGCAACCCCGTAAAATTATGTGCCTTAGATCAGTAGGTCCTATCGGCCATTTTTGAAAAGATCGGGCTTTTGGGTTTTTTTTTTCCTAGCATTATTGCACTCTTTGGGTAAACCCTTACACCAAAAAATCGTCTTTGGCCGCCAACCTTGTAAAAAAATTTTTTTCCCCCTCATGGGGTTTTAAATAGTTTTGAGGCTTTTCCAAAAAATTTTTTTTAAATCTTCCCCCAAGTTGATAAAATTTTTCATACTTTTGTTAAACTTTTGTAGCCCCATTTTTTTTTGCTTTAGCGGGGAAAATTTTTTCAGGAAATTTGCTTTCAAATCCCCCATTAGGATTGAACTCCGGTTTCTTCCCCTTAGCCACTTTTACCCCTTTTTTAGTAGGTGGAAAGTTCTTGATGTTTGATTCAGTACCCCTTCTGAAGTAAAAAAAATTTCAATTTCCAAAACCTTTTTAAAACTCTTAGCTCCTCATTTTTCCCCCCGAAAGTTTCCAAAAATTTCCCAAAAGCCCTTAAAATTAAATTTTACTTACAAAACTTAGGTCTAGAACCCTAAGTTAACCAGGGTATGTTCATTTTCCCCCATATATTTTTTTCCCCTTTTTTCTGTTTTTAATTTCCTTTTTTTCTTTGAAAGTAAAAGCTCGAGTGAACTTAAAAAATAAAAATTTTTGTGTTAAAAAAACCCTTTTAACGAAGTGGGGTCTTCGGATCTTCGAAAGGTTGAATAAAATTCTTCGTAGAATCCTGGGCATGACTTCCTAATCAAACAAAAATACATGGGGGTTCCAAAAAAATAATTGTAATTAATAAGAAAAAAGGAAAAGAAAAAATTAAAATTACGAAAGAGCTGCCTACCAAAAGTTGGGTACCCGTTTTTTTAAATTTAAAAATTTAAAAATTTTCCAAAAATTCCCCCTTAAAATTTTTCCCCCTTGAATTAATAATCAAAAATGTTTTTTTAAAATTAAATACGTCGTATTAACGAAAGTTAATGCCCGCTTTTGTTTTGTTTAAAAAAACGGGTTTTTGATTCGAAGTGCCCGATCGATAGACTACGTCTACTTTTAAAATTCAAAATTTTTTAATTAAAATAAAAAATAGCCGAGCTAAAGAATGGCTTACTTAAAGTTTTGAAATTTTTTTTTTTTTTTCAAAAAGTACCCCCATTGCAAAAATGCCGTATTTTTTTTTTGCTTAAAAAAAAATTTTTTTTAAAAAAGATCCCGCTTGGGGAAAAAATGGTGTATCGAAAATTAACGGTTGTATTTTAAAAAAAAAATTTTTAAAGCAATACCCTTTTGAGAGTCAGAGGGCCACGTTTTTTAGCACAACAAATGCAAAAAAAAAAAACAAAAATAAAAAAAAATAAAAACAAAAAAAAAAACCAAAAAAAAAAAAAACAACAAATAACACACAAAAAAAAAATTGCAAAAAAAATACAAGATCAATTTTTTAAAAAAAAAAACCAATTAAAATATAAACAATTAAAAAAATCAATTCACTCCCCCCAGCCCCAAAAATTGAGGCCTTTAAAATTTTTGCGGGTTTAGGGTTTTTGCCCAAAAATTTTAAAATTTTATTTCCACTTACAAAACAACACACTTAAAGGAGGTACCTATAGAATATAATGGAAAAAGGGTTTGATCCAAATAACTATTTTCTCGTTTTTCTAACGATTTTAAATCCAACGCAAGGGGGTTTACCCAAGACTGGGACATTTTTTTTAATTAAATAATAAAAAAAACCAAAAAGGAGAATCAAATACACACACTCACAGATAAAACTTGAGACAAAAAAGGGGGGTTTCCTTTAGATTAAAAATTTGTGCTTTTTTATTGATAGCTTTTATAAATGTATGTATTAAACCCCTTTTCCCCCTTGGTCCATTTTTATCGGGGAAAACCCTTTAAGATTACTTTTGCAAAATTATTCCAAGTGATCAATTTAGTAAAAACCCGTGGGAGCCCTTTATTTTGCAGTCAAAGCCCCAAGCCACTAATAAACACAGAGGTTATCAAGCACAAAATATAACCAAAACTCAAATAAAACTTTAATTTTATGGAAAGAAAATTTTAAAAGGGGATGAACTTTCGTTTTAAATTCACAACCCACCAATCCATAAATTTAAAAAGTTTGCTAACAAATAAAACAAAATACTTAATGAATTAAACACATGCACACCTTTTAAAGTCTTTACTTCTTTGGGGTTCTTGTGCTGCCTCCTGACTGAATTCGTCCTAGGGTTCTCGCTTGGCTTTCAATTTAATCCCCCAAATTCTTTGGGTTTGGGGGATTTTAGTTTCTGTTGGGGAAATGGGCCATTATAAATAGGCGGGCATTGATTAATTGCTGGGGCCCAAAGATTAAAAATATTAGGAAATTTTTGTACACCCGCCGAAGTGGGCAAACCCCAAATTTTAGATGCGGGCATTCCTCTTTATCTTGATGTACTGGTAATTTTTAAAGAGACGCCGTATGTAAATGAGATGCGGGCATTGGGCAGTTTAGTCTTGTCTTCTTTTTTCATGACTCAACTTTTGCATTTTTTGCTCCTAATTACCCAAAACGCTAAGTTTCACCAAATGCTTTTTTTTTCCTGGAATACAAAAGAAAAACGATTAATATCAATCCCAACATTAAGAAAAACAATTTTAAAAATTTAAAAAAATGAAGAATAAAAGTATTTTTTGAGTTCATAAACCCCAACCTTTCCAAAGCCCACCCCCCCCGTCCATACCCCTTTAATCCCCACACCCCAAAACCCCCAAAATCCAACCTTGGAATTTTTTAGGACTCCTCCTACACACCCATCTTGAACTTGAAAACTTTCACCAAAATTACCCAACTTCCACCCATGCCTTTGAAGGGAAAAAAACCCAGCTTTTTACCCTTTACCCGGGTTCCTGGCCCTTTAACCGGGCAAAAACATCCCCAACCCAAAACAACCTTACACCCCATCCCTCAGTTGCCTTGAGGGAATTGGGTGAAGGGGCCCAAACCCCAAAAAAAATTTTGAAGGGTAAAACCGTCTTACACTCTCTCGGGGGGGGTTACCTGCCTTAAAAGCAAGGGACATTCAAAACACCTTATAACTTTTCCCCAAAAAAACCACAACAACCCAAAAAAAACAACAACAAAAAAACCCCTCCCACCACCCCCAAAAAAAACTTGGGCCTAATTTCCCCCGGCTTTAATCTGATTGCGCACACTTAAAAGGGGTCACTTTGGAAAAAGGCCAACTTGGCCCCCGGCTTCAAATGAGATAGGTTCATCTTAACCTGTTTTTGAACCTTAAACGCAATTTTCCATTCCTCAATAGGGTTTTTAGAATTGTTAGGCCCTTTTAAATTTTTGATTTGATTTTTTTTTTAGGGGTTTTTTTTTTTTAATTTAATTGTAAATCATTTCACCTTTTGACTTTTTTTTCACAAAAAATTTTTACTTTTAAAATTGTTTTAGCTTATGAGGGTAAATTTGCTATTTCTTTTTAATAACATTTTTTATAGCAATTATACCTTATTTTAATTACCTGGGACAAAAAAGAAAACCTTACTTTTTCTTTTAAAAAATCAAATTATAACCTTTTTTTTTGTAAATTTAAGCATTATTTCCTTTTACCCATCTAGGGGGTAAAAACAAGGGGGGTTTAAAATTCTCAAAACGCTTCCCCAAAACTACTTTTTTTTTTTTCGACAAAAAGGGGGGAAAGGGAAAAGTTTTTCTCAATGTGATTTTTCACAGTACAACATTTTTTACAAAACTTTTCTTTAAAAAACAAAATTTTTTAAGAATCATGCATATTTTTTTCTTGCCCAAAAAAAAACCCTTTTGTTTTGCATAAAAAAGGGGGATTTTAAAACAAATGGCTCAAAAAAGTTTTTTTATTCTTTGACTTTATTAGTTTTTTAATGACAAAAAAAAGGAATTTTTTTGCAAATAATAAAAATTTAAATCTCTTTAAATACCAAAATTTTTCACTTCACATTTAACCAAAATTAATTTAAACTTTTTTCCCCTTAAAAAAAACTTTAATTTAAAAAACCTTCCTCTCTTCATAATCACATCAAAACTTTTATATATCTTGTTGATTGCAAATACTAGTTCTTTTGAAGATTTTGGGTATTTGGGAAGTACAACAAAATATGGGAAGGGCAACTTACCTTTGCTTCACTCCCCCCCGGACCAAAAACTAAAGGACAGACCCTTTGAGGGATCCGTGGGATCCTGAGCGAAATCCCGCCATAAATGGAACGACTTTGGCTCTCCCCTTTTCCCCAAAGCTTAAAAACCCCCTATTTTTCAGTACAATTTTCTAAACATTCAAAATTCATTTCACTTTTTTTTCATTTTGGGAAAAGGGTCCTTTTAAAGGTCTCAAACCAATCCTTTTTTTCTTTCTGTTGATATTTAGTTTGTTTCCACACTTCTATCTTTTTAAAATGGTGTGGTTGGCTTTAGTCCTTTGCACAAGGGTTAAGTAGTTGTCCCTTAAAAAACTCGACATTGCTTTTTGCGGAAAAAAAGTGGGGGCGTATTTGGGGTTTTACCTTTTAAAAACCCTGTTTGTTGTACCGGAAAAAGGGGTAAGGGCTGTAAAGGTTTTCTCCCCTAGGAAAAGGGGGGGGTTTTTTATGAAAGATAAACCTGAGTAGGGAAACCGGGGGGGGAAGGGAAGGGGAAAGATCCTGTGCCAAAACCCTAAAAAAAACTTGTGTGGGTTTTATCTTTCCCTTTTTCTTTTTCTTTCATTTTATGTTTTATTTGTGATTGTTTTTTTGAAAAATAACAAAATTTTAAAAAAGCAAAAAAACTTTTAAAAGGTAAAAATATTTAACCCCCTTCTAGTTTTCCCATCATTTTTTTCCCCACCCCCTTTTAAACAATCTTCCCGGGGAACCCGCTTTTCGTCCGGGCCCTTTTCATCCGTAACAAGAAAATAAGATGGGGATCCTCATCAAGGGAATTAAAATCCACGGGGACCAAAGGCTCTTTCTTTTGGGTTGAACCAAAACCCTTCGGCCCCCCCTTCCGGGTGTCCTTATGTTTTCCCCCTCTTTTTTTTTTTTATTTAAACCCGTGGGGTTTATTTAAATAATTTTATTTTTCTTGCAGTTCACTTTTTGTCTGACGCGTTTGTTGATTTGACGCCACCCCCTTGGGGCGGTAGGGGGAGTTTTTGTTACTGTATCTTTCTTGGCCTTTTACTTTTCCCTTACCTTTTGTTTTTTGTTTGCAAAATTTTTTCTGCTTTTTTTTTTTTTTTTTTTTTTTTTTTTTTTTTTTTTTTTTGTTAGGTACTTCCGGTGGTCCCCCATGGGATAATGTTTTTACTCCCCAGTGGGGGCTTACGACAGCTCCGAATGAAAAAAGCTGCGAATGCAGGGATATGCTCAAGAACTTTTTTCCCCCCCCGCTGGACCAAGAATTCTATTTTTACGGGATGTCTGATGAGCTAGCTGTCAAGCGTCCTATCGGTCGCGGGGATGTGTATGCAAGAACAAGCCAAGTTCTGATGCGGTTTGAGTCATTGTCCGAGCAGTATGCTGATTTTTTCTCACAAGCACAATCTTGCAAGGATGTTGAGGTCGGGGTCAAAGATGTAGGCAAGAGTTCTGGGTTTGAGCCGAGAAATTTGCGGTTGACCGGGCGATGACTTGAGCAGGAAATTAAACCGGGTAAGGTTGGGGTCGAGCAGGCTGCAAAGATAGGGACTTGGAGCCAAACTTGCTGGTCAGAGAGGTGTGCACGAAGTTCCAAGGAGAGAGAAATTGGCTGGTGCGTGTGGGCAGGGAGAGTTTCGCTAGGTAGCGTTTGGTCCTGAATATTTTCCTACTTTCGTCCGCGTCTACTTCAATTGAAGAAAAACAAAAGGATTTGGCCGTCCGTTTAATACGGCTATTTGCTGGCTGGCTGCAGGGGGTTCAAGAGGGCCGTTCTCCCGAGGCCATCCAAGCTATTCTTGATGCCTCAACTGGTTTGATCATGGAGGCCGGGGTGAAACTTTACCCGGACTATGACGCTTTGTTTGACAAGCGGTACTCCTATGTTGACAAAATTCTCCGTGCCCACCACAAGAGTCTGGCTGATCTACAGAATCTGCTTTCCGGATGAAACCCATCCAACTCCCGGCCAAGGTAATTCAGGCTTGTGCAGCCTTAAAGTTGTAATAACTTAGTTTTTTGAACAGTTAGAACGTTTTGTTAAGATGAATGGGTTGTTTTGTAACTGTTTGTTGCGCCCTTTGCCCGAGCGGCAATTTTTACCTTTATGTAATTTGGATCATTCAAGTTTATGTCATGTTATGCTTTTTTTACCTTTATCTATTTTTTGGTTTATTTACCTGCTTAATGTGGTTGTTCAAGGTTGTCTGTGCGTATTTTGTATTTTGTACTCATGCGGTGAATAGCACTTTCGAATGGTATAACCGTTCGTGAACAACACCTGGGTTCTTCCCTTGTGAATAACACAATTGGGGTATGATAACCGTTCGGTGAACAGCACCTGGGTTCTTCCCTTGTGAATAGCACGATTGGGGTATGATAATCGTTCGGTGAACAGCACCTGGGTTCTTCCCTTGTGAATAGCACGATTGGGTATGATAAACCGTTCGGTGAACAGCACCGGGGTTCTTCCTTGTGAATAGCACAATTGGGGTATGATAACCGTTCGGTGAACAGCACCTGGGTTAGTAATAATAGACATTGACTACACATCGACGGAGGTAGCTAGTCGTCCACCGGAGTCATTATTAACTTATGTCTTACATGTTTTTGCGGGAAAATTGCTGTCATTCCAACCGGAATGTAGCGTTCATTTCATTTTCACATACATATTAAATACTTAAGATTACATTCGTTTACATATAGCATCGCCTTAAATTCATCGCGTTCCATGTGCGTGGAACTTCCCTTTCATCTAGTGTCATAAGCTTGTACGAGCCGTTCTGGAAGGCTTCAATCACTTGGTATGGTCCTTCCCAAGTAGGTCCTAGCTTTCCCAAGTTTTCTACCCTGCTGGCCTCGTTTTTTCGATACCAAATTCCCCGACCTTGAATGATGCCGGCCGTACTCTTTTGTTGTAGTATTGTTCCACTTTGGATTTGTACTTCGCTTCTTTGATGGCTGCCGTTTCGCGCCTCTCTTGTAGTATGTCCAGGTTTAGACGCATTTCGTCTTCGTTCATCCCTTCCTGAACCATCATGGTTCTGTGAGTTGGCATTCCGATTTCTGCAGGAATTACCGCCTCGCTTCCATATGTTAGGCTGAACGGCGTCTCACCGTTGCTTGTTTTCAAAGATGTTCGGTGAGCCCATAGGACATTGGGTAATTCGTCTACCCATCCGGCCCTTTCTCTTCCCAAACGTGTCTTGATGCCCTTCATGAGACTCTTGTTTGCTCCTTCTACTACCCATTTGCTTGTGCATGGGCTACCGCTGTATTTTATCTGTGTTATCTTTAGTTTTTGGCACCAATCTTGAACGGATCCTTGACAAAGTTTGTTCCGTTTGTCTGTCACGATGATGGATGGAAGACCATATCGGCATACTATATTGTCCCATACAAATTTTATAACCTCCTTGCCGGTGGTTCTGGCTAAAGGTTTCGCCTCAATCCATTTGGTAAAGTAGTCGATTGCTACTATGACATATTGGACCTTTCCCGGGGCCGCCGGGAGTGGACTGAGGACATCTATTCCCCATTTGTGTTAGAACGCCAAGGTGCCATTAATAGATGTCATCATGTTCTTGGGGAGTTTTGGCACCGGCGAGTGTATTCTAGCAAGAGTCACATTTCCTTATTTCATCCCTTGCGTCCGGTGCATAGTGGGCCAGTAATATCCTTGCCGGATTGCCTTTGCTACTACCGACCGAGGCCCGGAATGCATTCCGCATGCTCCCATGTGTAACTCTGGATGACATAGTTTGCCTGCAAGGGTCTTACGCACCTTAGCATAGGCATGAGATAGGATTTTTTGAAAAGGACGTCGCCCTCCATGACGTATTGACTTATTTTCATCCGGAGGGCCCTAGCTTCGTTCTTGTCGTCCGGCCACTTCCCTTCTTGGAGACACCTTACGATGGGGTCATCCAATTATCTTCTTCTTTTCCACTATTGTGTTGACCTTGTTGTTTCTATAGATGGTTTGCCCAGAATTTCAACAAGGATTTCTTTTGTGAGGTGGTTAAAAGCGACGGATGCTAGTTTGCTCAGTATGTCTACTTTCTGGTTTTGGTTCCGAGGTATGTTTGCTATTCGGAACTTCTGGAAGTGGGTTATGTTGCGTTTTGCTTCGGCTAAGTATTTTGTCATGTTATCCGTGTAAGCTACAAAATACCATTGTTTTTGCCGTGCTACCAATGAGAATCGACCTTTACGGAGAGAGCGGATACTTTCTTTCTTTCGCTATTCTTAATCCGGCGAGCAACGCCTCGTATTCCGCTTGGTTGTTGGTGCTGGAGAAATCCAACCTAAGGGCATAGGTGTACTCCGTCCCTGTTGGGTTTATTAGGACTAGGCCTGCTCCCGATCCGCTCTTTCCCGATGCACCGTCAGTATACAAAGTCCATTCGTCTTCTTCGTCAGGATTTTTTAGTTTGGCCGTTACTTGCTCCTCCATCTTTCCGTTGCTGTCTACCGGGACTTCATTTATGAAATCCGCCAACACTTGCCCTTTGATTGCACCTCTGGGTTCATATGTTATGTCATACGACCCCAATTCAACAGAATACTTGGCCAGTTTTCCTGAAGCCTCCGCTTTGTTTAGGATTTGTTTGATCGGTTGGTCGGTGATGACTTTAATTGGGTGTGCCTCAAAATACCTCCTGAGTCTTCTTGATGCGTGGAGCAACGATAGGGCTAGTCTTTCAAGCGGAGCGTAGTTGCACTCGGCTTCATGTAGTGTTCGGCTGACATAATGGACTGGAAGCTGTTTTCCGTTTCGTTCGACCAATAAAATGGCACTGACTGCCTCTTTTGCTGCCGCTAGGTAGACACACAGTTGTTCCTTTGGTTTAGGGGCGGCCAGGTATGGAAGGTTAACAATGACCCTCTTGAGTTCTTGGAAAGCCTTTTTCCGCATCGTCCGTCCAACGAACTGTCCTTGTTCACTTTTGTGATATTCTTTAAAGTTTCGAAGAATGGTAGAGCCCTCTCGGCTGATTTGGCGAGAAACCCGTTTAAAGCAGCCAATTTTCCCGAGAGGCTTTGCATTTCTCGCAGCGTCTTAGGAGATTGCATATCCGTGATGGCTTTCGTCTTTTCCGGATTTGCTCGTATGCCCTCGGATGTCACCATGTATCCCAAGAATTTCCTTCTTGGACACCGAACGAGCACTTCTTCGGATTGAGTTTCATGTTTATCCTCCTGAGGTTGTCGAACGTTTCCGCTATGTCAGCTAGCAGGGTTTTCTCCGTTGCACTTTTGATCACCATATCATCAACGTAAGCCTCTAGGTTTCGGCCGATTTGAGACTGGAAAGCCGTGTCTACCAGGTACTGATACGTGGCTCCTGCATTTTTTAAACCGAACGGCATCTTGGTGTAACAGAATGTTCCTTGGTCTGTGTAGAATGCTGTTTTTTCTTCGTCTTCGGCGGCCATTTGCACTTGGTGGTATCCCTTGTAGGCGTCCAGGAAGCACTTGTATTTGGAGCCTATGATTGATTCTACCTTTAAATCTATCTCCGGGAGGGGATAGTAATCCTTTGGGCATGCTGAGTTAACGTTCTTGAAGTCGATACACATCCTCCAGCTCCCGTCTCCTTTTTTTACTAGGAACGGGTTGGAGATCCATGTTGGGTATTTTGACCGGCCTTACTATCCCTGCCTTTAACCACTCGTTTACTTCTTTCGTAACCGCTTGGCTTTTTTCTGCTGAGAGGGGTCTCTTCTTTTGACTCACGGGAGTGATCGATGGATTGGCGTTTAGGGTGTGTTGTATGATTCGCCTGGGGACGCCTGTCATATCAGCCGGTTCCCATGCAAAGATATCCATGTTCCTTTTAAGCATATTCTTTAGGCTTTCCGAACCGGCGGACGACAAATTTCGACCTATGGATACCAATTGGTCAGGATAAGCGGGATTTACCAAGACTTCTTCGGTTGATTCGACCTCCTTCTGTTCTACCGGTTCAGGTTCTTCTTCCGTTATTCTTTTTTTGTTTATTTCTTGGCACGCGAATACCGATGCTGCTTGAGTGACTAACGTTGCTATTCCTTTGGGAGTCGGGAATTTCATCATTGAATGTATAGGGGAAAGGGGATGGCTCGTAACTTTTTTAATCCTGATCGTCCTATTATAATGTTGAAAGGTGAGGGTGCGCTTGCCACGATGAACTTCATTGTAGTGCGGCTGCAAAAACCACCGCTACCAAAGCATACGTCCAATTCTATTTTTCCAAAGGGTTTTACCTGTTCCCCGGAGAAACCCGCCAGGGTCGTTGCTGTTTCAACTATCCTTGCCCTGACGGCTGGATGTAGGTTATCGAAGCAGTGCTTAAACATGATTTCACACGAGGCTCCTTCGTCTATGTGGACTCTCTTCACTAGGTACCCAGCGATTTCCGCTTCTACTACGATGGCTTCTTCGGCCAGGTCATCCGTTGGTATTGGGGGGAAAGTTATAGGTACGTTCATCCAGCTTTCTGTGGTGGTCATCGTCTTTCTTTTTCGGCCCTCCCCTTGGCAACTAACCATATTAATGATCTTTCTTCCCTGCTGGCCGTCCTTTTTCTGATGAGCCTTGCCTCTCTGCCTTACATCTTTGACCAGGTGACTTAGCTTACCGGACTCTAAAGCGAGTTCCAATTGCTTTTTCAGCTGAAAGCAATCGTTAGTGTAATGCCCCTTTTCTCCGTGGTAATCACAGTACCTGTCAAGGTTTTCCTTCCTAGGAGTGCCGGGCAAAGGGGGCGGCTGTGGTAGCCGGAGGTGATGTTTGGTAGACAAGATTTCCCTGGGGGTGCGTTTCAATGATTCTAACGTCAACCTGTTCTTATCATCTTTGAACCCGTAACGAGGGTTTCGGACGAGTTCCTGCCTTGGGGGCGCATATGGGAAAGGGCGATCCTTAGGCCGAAAAATGGGCCTGGGCCCCCACCCCAGTCTATCTTCAAAGCTTTTGTGGGGCCGCTCGTTTCTTGCCATTTGCGATCCTCCCACATCCTTCCGGGTGTATTCCCCCTTTGGTAACTCGGTGTTTCGGAAGGCCTCTTCCGACCGGATGTAATCTTCAACCCTTGCTAGCATCTCGTCAACTGTTTTTGGGATTGTGTCTGAGAATTTCTTTGCCAGTTCCGGACAGTGGTGGCCGTTCAAGAAAGAGGACACCTGCATTATTTCTGGAGCGTCCGGGAAGTAGTTCGCCTCACTTACCCATCGTTCCTTGAAATCCGGCAGACTTTCATTGGCTCTTCTGTGGATCTTGTTAATTTCTGTGAGGTCCTTGACACACACCCTCAGTATACCGAATCTGATCAGGAACTTCCTTTGGAGGTCATCCCAACTATCAATGCTCCCGGTTGGTAATTTATCGAACCATCCTCTAGCCTTCCCATCTAATGTTTGTTGGAACATTCGACACCACACGGGCATCGGCCATTCTTCGTGGTTCCCCGCTCCAGTGAACCGGTTGATGTGGTCGTCCGGATCAGTCGTCCCATCATATAATTTGAGATTCGTTGGTATTTTGTGCTTTGGAGCGGAGAACTCGATGATCCTTCTGGTGAACGGACACTTTATCATTTCTTTGTGAGGTTTGTTCAGGTCATCGACCGCCGCCGCTTTATCCTTGCGGCCTGTCTTTCTTACGGGGCTTCCCTCTTCTTCGTCCGTCCGGTCGTCCTCAAAGTCTAGAAGCAGTGGCTTGATCAGGTCGCGGTTTGCTGATTGCTTCATCAGTTCCTTAAGAGCTGACACATGGCTTTCTATGAGGGCTTGTGGATCCGGGGGTGTAGGTCCCCCGGACGGACCCTCTCCTTCCGTGCGATTTGGAAAAGGGGTGAAAAGGTAAGGACTGCTCATTCTATGCTTTGTGGTGGATTGAATTTGGGTCCCACGGATGGCGCCAGTTTGTTGAGGTAAAGACTCGGACTAGGTTCGTTGAGGCTTTTCCCTTTGAACCGAGTGAGATCCTGCAAACAAAGATGAACCCGTTAGCCTCGTCCTGGGTTTTATCCCAAGACCAAGCTCCGGTGCAAGGATAAGTATTTA
The DNA here is from genome assembly GCA_021014915.2 of Artemisia tridentata subsp. tridentata. Classification (NCBI taxonomy): domain Eukaryota; kingdom Viridiplantae; phylum Streptophyta; class Magnoliopsida; order Asterales; family Asteraceae; genus Artemisia; species Artemisia tridentata. The sequence continues at coordinate 78,168,835 of CP139508.1, forward strand.
TCCGATTTGGAGTAAATGTAGAGTATGTAGGTGAGTAATAAATATGAGTGAAAGTAGTTGGTTTGAGTATTGAATGCGCTGGGGTATTTATAGTGTCCCATCCACTTGTTACCTGCTGTGCCTGGGGGCATGGATCTGGTACATGAACAGTTGTTGTACCTGGGGGCATGGATCCGGTACGTGAACAGTTGCTGTACCTGGGAGAATGGATCTGGTACATGAACAGTTGCTGTAGGCGGTGCACTGTTCATGTACTTACCGTACCATTCCATTAAATGCAGGGATGGTGGCCTTGTACGTTTCTTGGTCTTTCCCGAGGTTCCTTTTGTCCTTGTTTATTACTTATTATTATTGTTATTGCGTTCCGGGCTGGACGACTTTGAATGGGATCCGTCCGGTTTGATCCGTCCGGACTGGGTCGTCCGGACACCTACACGAACATTACCTGTTCCCTTTTAACTTTTTGTATTTTATAATTAACTAATTAACCCAATTAAGATAAAAAAAGGCCAAATCTACCAAGTTAAAGTAATTTGTTTGACAGTGCCACCGGTACAGTGAAGTTTACTGTCTGTATTAGAACATTCCTTGATCACCAACACAACCCAATAACTTCTGTATTAGACAGCATACTCTTCTATACAGTACGCACATACCTAATTACATAAAGAACAAGGGTGCCTATGTACTAAAAGATCCATCAAGCTACACAAAGCTGCAATTTGTAATACTTACTGGTACACAGATAGCCACGCCAAAATAACGTTCATGAATCATAAGCAATTTTCAACTTAAGAGATGTGTAAGAAAACCAAATGTTTAAGCAATAGCTAACTATCCTACCTTTTCTTCTATTATACTAGTATTATTTCTTCATCCTTTAGTTTGTTTTCATTTCTTCTAGGTATATTAAAGATTTTGGAACTAAAACTGATATACCATTCTAAATGAGAAAGACTGGTTCCTGGCGGAACAATCACATAACATATACCGATGGATAAACACGAAGTGAACACGCTAATATAACGAGTCAAGAAAAGCACAGCTTTTTAATGTAATTCTTATCAGTTTTTAAGAGAAAACATATCGAGCTTGACACCATATAAATCCAATTGTGACACTTTTTTTTCTAAGAAATAGAGTAAACTGTCCAACTAAAAACAAAATTGGAATTCCACAAAAAAGAATAAAGGGTTCCTTCAGAAACGAAGAAGGAAGTCCAGAAACGACATAGAGATGTACCCAAAATGAAATTCCGTGATTCCTGTCTTTAAGTCTGACCACCTCTTGAGAAGATCTGGTACTACAATCCCATTAGAAGCTTGAGAAACAACAATCACTTGATGAAGCTTGATAAAGGACAAGTCCGCGACTTATACTTGCACCAAATTTGTGATTTAGAACCTATATTGAGCACAACAACGTAACTCCTTTAAATATAGGTAGTGATATATACCCAACCTTCCAGCCTTTATTGTATATATCAACTTCTTGACCATCCAAGTCTAATCACCGTAAATACGCTCGAGCAAGGGTCATCAAACATCGTGCATCCATCCAACCCCGAGATGTTTGTGACACTAAGTACACCAACCCGTGAATTAACAAACCAACCAAGTCACCATAATTTCCCAATTCCTGCCGATCTCGAAGCACAAACTTATCCCGAAAATAATAGTCAAACCCCGTAAGTTTTATTATGTCTAAATCCAAGTCCAGCCTACTTGTCCAAAGTTAATTTCACGGGATTTTACAGCTCTTGAGATTTAAACCGAGAAATCGAATCTTTCGCGGGATTTTCTAAAACCTACAAGAGAAACCGTAAAACTAAGAGTGAATTGCAATACTAATCTTCAAAATTCAAGTCAAAGAAGTCAAATCACAACTTGATCAGATCGCAACAAGTCAAGTCACAGGTTGTCAACTTGCAACAAGTCTGATTGCAATCAACCAAATCACAATTAGTCAAATCGCAAGTGTCAACTCGCAACGTCAAATCGCAACTGGTCAAATCGCTGTCAGTCAAGTCGCAACAAGTCAAAACGCAACTTGACAAATCGCAATTTAAACAAATTGTTATTTGTCAGCTATAACACAAATTGCAAAGATCAAATTGCAGGCTCACTCAAGTCGTAGGCACTAATAGAACAATGTTGACAAATCCACCACCTCTGAAACTACGTTGATATTCGTAAACCCAAATACGAGCCGTGACGTGAATAAACCTCGCGAGATTATATACGACCAAAGTCTCACTCATATAGCCAAACACTTATAACAAATTGTGAATCCCATAAAAAATACTACACTATCGTCCACTAACTAGTCGACCTAAATGAGTTCTGTTATGTTCAATTCACAATCGTCCATAGTGATATCAGTTCAATAATCTCAGCCCAAGGTCACGAATCCAACAAGCTCAGCCCAAGTCTTGTGATTAGACGGCCCAGTCACGATTTACACTAATGCAGCCCAAGTCCAGTCCATATTAAAAAAAAACTCGGTCCACTTATTCTCGGCCCATCAAATTCATGTGGATTAAAAAAAAACAATACAGGCGATGTTGCTTTGCAGTAGACACAACTTAATATAATAAAATCCACAACCCGACAAAAGAGATTCACGTGAAGTCCTTTACATGTTTCACGTGACTGTGGCATTAAGAATGTTATCCAGCTCACATTTTGTCAATAACGTGAGTCACCTCACAAAGTACACATAGTTTTTTTTTGTCGTTTTGTCCCATTTGAGAATTTAACACATTTGAAGAGTCAAACACACACAACGCTATCATGTGAGGTATCCATCCATTTGACTGACACTTCACGTGATTGTCAGCAATCATCTTCATGCCACAAAACGACAAAAAGTGATACAAATCGCTAAAAAATCACATTTTTAAGATTTAGTATAACCTCAAAACGCCTCATTTAGTAATTAGTATAACCACAAATCGCTAAAAGCGATACACTCAAAACGCTACTGCCTCATCAATATTCATTTTCATTTGGTGGACAACACGCTAGATTCATGAGGACACAAGTCGCCAGCTTGCAAAAACACAAAACGTCAACCAAACAAAAACGCATATATGTCACTATCACGAAGGTACAACTATCCCTTTCCCAGATTTGGCACTATGCCCGGTTTTGGCTAAAAACGAAACTGCTTTTTTAGATGGCTAGACAAAACGCTACACATATTTTTCCTTTTAAGTTTACCACCGCAGCATCATCAAAGTACAACCAAGAAGACCACACAAATCGCTAGTATGAACATTCTTCAAAAACCGAGCTTATACCATAAACCAAGAGAAAAAGGCAGTAACCAGAATCAACCCTTTTCGATCATACATTTGACCAAAAATAAACCAAGAGGACTGAAATACCAAGAGTTCGAGCCAAACTAGTGACTTTCTTGAAGATAAATACCACAAATAAAGACCAAACAAACAAATTGTGACCCAGACAATATAAGCCACGATATGTTGAATATTATTTGTTGCGTTGAAAACAAATAAAGACCACAAATTTGTTGATTGATGATTGTGCATAAATTTGTGCATAAAGTCAAGAAAATAAGGCCTACACATTTGATGCGTTGAAAACAAGTTCGAACAAAAATAAATGAAGTCAAATCTTGACCAATACCACAAATGGGCTTTAAATATGATCACAGTAAGCAGAAAAGGAATTGACATAAAGCATTAGACTCAAATGAGTATTGTTCGAAACAAACCAATAATACCGAGAGAATGGGAAACCACGATTCGAACCAAGTACACACAATCAATCGAACCTAACCTGGCTCTGATACCAATTGTAAGATCTAACCATCTTGATTGTGTGGATGATTCGGGTGGTCTTGGGTTATGGAAGATGAGATCCATGGTGGAGTTTTAGAGAGAAGTTAGAGAGAGAGAGGGAACCTTGAGAGAAACTTGTATCAATTAGATTGTAGGTGAAAAAGTGACAAGAGTTCCACCCTTCCCATGTGAGGAAAGGGGTTAATATACTTACTAATATTTGTGCCCCTAGTGGGCTGTAGAGTGAGCTGACAGTGGGGAAAGCCCCGACCCACTCCACAAATATAAATACGACTAATACTATTAATACTAATACTAATATTACTAAGCAAATATAAATAAGCCTACGAGCTATGTAAATGCTAAATAGATACTCGGGGTGACCGATCCTTCATCTGAATATTTATATTCCTAACAGGTTATGTCCAAAGCCAATGTATTTGTAGGAAAAGCGTATGCTTGTGATGGCATGTTCAAACTCAATATCAATAAAATTGCTAGTTTTGCTTACTTGCCTGTTTGCAATTTTGTTTCTAATTTTAATATTGAATGTTCTACTTTCAATTTATGGCATAATCGTTTAGGACACATAAATTATAGGACTATGAAAGATATGTTAAAACAAGGCATTATATCCTATAATGATGAACATAAAGATGAATGTGAAGTTTGTGTTCAAGCGAAAATGAAAAGAAAACCTTTTCCTAAAGTGGATAGACAATCTGAAATTTTAGAGTTAGTACATTCTGATATATGTGAATTGAATGGACAACTAACTAGAGGTCACTGGTACAGATCCTGCCTATCGTCATACTGGAAATGCGTGACTATATGCATATAGTCACACACGTTTTTTTGGGTGTGTGTGACAAAAAGTCGCGCCACCGTAGGTATCATATAGTCACATTGTTTAGTTTGTGGCCGTTTTCATCGAAAAAGAGTGACCAAAACCCGAATATGTGTGACTAATTAGGCACAAGTTTTGTTGGATTCATCAGTATGTGTGACTATTTCCCATCCTATGGCCACACGAAAATATAATAAATGTGACGTTTGTGATGATTTAGTCACACATCATGTGTTGTTTTTTTCAAGTTAGTCACATACAATTTAAAAAACAGTGGCCAAAAGTGTTAATAAGTGTGACCATATGCTATTTAAAGTGAAGAAATGTGTACTATTGATCATCCAATGGTCACATGAATTCTTAGTTTGTGTGGCCTTTTGTAATATTTAGTCACACAAAGCATGTTTGCTTTGGGTATTTAGTCACATACAATTAAGCATAAAGTGGCCAAAAGTGTTAATAAGTGTGACCATATGCTGTTTTAAGTGAAGAAATGTGTATTTTGTGTGACTATTGATCATCCAATGGTCACATGAATTCTTAGTTTGTGTGGCCTTTTGTAATATTTAGTCACACAAAGCATGTTTGTTTTCGGTATATAGTCACATACAATTAAGCATAAAGTGGCCAAAAGTGTTAATAAGTGTGACCATATGCTGTTTTAAGTGAAGAAATGTTTATTTTGTGTGACTATTGATCATCCAATGGCCACATGAATTTTATGTTTGTGTGGCCTTTTGTAATATTTAGTCACACAAAGCATCTTTGTTTTGGTTATTTAGTCACATACAATTAAGCATAAAGTGGCCAAAAGTGTTGATAAGTGTGACCATATGCTGTTTTAAGTGAAAAAATGTGTATTTTGTGTGACTATTGATCATCCAATGGTCACATGAATTCTTAGTTTGTGTGGCCTTTTGTAATATTTAGTCACACAAAGCATGTTTGTTTTGGGTATTTAGTCACATACAATTAAGCATAAAATGGCCAAAAGTGTTAATAAGTGTGACCATATGCTGTTTTAAGTGAAGAAATGTGTATTTTGTGTGACTATTGATCATCCAATGGTCACATGAATTCTTAGTTTGTGTGGCCTTTTGTAATATTTAGTCACACAAAGCATGTTTGTTTTGGGTATTTAGTCACATACAATTAAGCATAAAGTGGCCAAAAGTGTTAATAAGTGTGACCATATGCTGTTTTAAGTGAAGAAATGTGTATTTTGTGTGACTATTGATCATCCAATGGTCACATGAATATTTAGTTTGTGTGGCATTTTGTAATATTTAGTCACACAAAGCATGTTTGTTTTGGGTATTTAGTCACATACAATTAAGCATAAAGTGGCCAAAAGTGTTTATAAGTGTGACCATATGCTGTTTTAAGTGAAAAAATGTGTATTTTGTGTGACTATTGATCATCCAATGGTCACATGAATTTTTAGTTTGTGTGGCCTTTTATAATATTCAGTCACACAAAGCATGTTTGTTTTGGGTATTTAGTCACATACACTTAAGCATAAAGTGGCCAAAAGTGTTAATAAGTGTGACCATATGCTGTTTAAAGTGAAGAAATTTGTATTTTGTGTGACTATTGATCATCCAATGGCCACTTGAATTTTATGTTTGTGTGGCCTTTTGTAATATTTAGTCACACATCGAATTAAACAAAGAGTGACCAATAATGTTGATAAGCGTGACCATAATACATGACTGCATCTTTTAGTCACAGGGTTATTACTGGTATTTTTAAGTTAGTACTGTTGGAGCAGAGTTGCTACTGCTAGTACTATGCTAGTGCTGCTGGAATGAGTATATTATATATATATAAAACAGAATCATAAACAAAAAGAAATTTGAAATTGAATAAAACTCGAATGTATATAACTGAACAGAATATACAATTGTAATGTCGTACATAATCAAATTCTCAAGTACCATAATTTAAAGACTTTTGACTCTTCGCCGGCATAGCTTGCTTTAGGGCTTCAATAGAGACATTACTTTTGCGCTTCGATGGTGCTGTTGGTCCACAGTTGTTGTCACTTTTCTTTTGCATTGTAGTTGGCAGTGTAACCTGTAGTAACAAAAGACGCTTGTATCAAACATTGAATTATATATCAAGAATTATATATATGTACGTTGAAAAAACACATGTATGTACCCAAAGCAACGATATTTGATTTCTTTAAGTGCCACAGTTTGCAGTTAAATGGCTTAAAAAAAGAATTTTTGCATGCACATATATCAGAAATTATTTAAACAAAAGAATAACAAGAAGCATGTTGAAATACATACTGTTGGCAGTGCTTGTGTTGGAGACACATTTTGTTCTGATTGGGAATCTGGAGGCCCGTTTTGTCATGACTTAGGCTTTTTCTCAGGTCCGACAGTTTTAGCAGGTTCCTATATGTATATATAAAACACGTTACATTATATAAACAAAAGAATAACAAGAAACATGTTGAAATACATACTGTTGGTACTCCTTTTGTTGGAGACACATTTACTTGCGATTGGGAATCTGTAGACCCTTGTTGGCTTGCATTTGAGGCTACTGGCAATTGAGATGACAAATTTAACTGCACCCCTTGTTGACTCAACTGTGCCATCAGTTGAGTAAGTATTCTTTTTGTTTCTGTAATCTCATTGGACAATTTCTTGATCTGGTCATTAGATTCTTTCTGCAAAAAAAAATATAGGAAATGTTGGGATTAAAGTCTTCTGGATGCTGTTAGAGTAACTGATGCTCTTATTTGTGTCAATGCTGCTCAGATGGAGTTAGTGATGCTCATGAACTTCAATTACAAATATGGCTAGTGTTTACCACTGCTAGTACACAATTTACTACTGCTAGTACACATTTAATCCTGCTGGTATATAAGCATAATAATAGAATTTACAGTCAAACTTACAAGTGTATCTCCCACTGATGTGATCTCATCATTTGGAAATTCGCCATCGTTGTTTACCCTTCCTTTCAACCACATTATACCACGCGGGGGTTCTTCATCTGCTTCAATCTCTTTATTTTTTATCTAATAAACATCAAATGCATACACATGTAAAGTTAATTAAAACAAGATAAACGAAAATATGAAGGTGCATACACATGTGATCTTACCATTTTCTCTTTCAAATAAACATATCCACCTCATCCCATTTTATGCTGATAAATATTTTTGGAACGCGACATTTTAGCTTTATCAGCTATCTTCTAAAAACACAAAATCATAAGGCGTTTACATGTGGTAATGCTGCAAACTGAAAATTATGAAATGACATATAGACTTAAATAAAGATGACTAATTAAAACCTTGTATTCATCGGTGGTCGTGTTGTTTACACAACTCGACCCAGTCTTCTGATTTCACAAATCGACTATACTTGGCCGGGACTTCATTCAGTTTGGAAGGTGTATTTAGGTGGGGCAAAATGTATTCTTCTCTGAGCTTCGTTCTGAAAGTCCTTAGCAGTTTACCAAGACGAGTCATACCAATTTTCTGAATGTCACGTCAACATCAAAATATCGCTGCAAAGATTAACACAATGTTGTTAATTAGTTGCACATAATGTAACTGCATAGATAAAATTATGTAGTACTGGGTTAAAAAATACAGTAGTATATATGTACAGTGATGTCAGTCCATAGTTTATCTCTTTCTTCTTTATTCACATTCCTCCAGGAAAGATTCTTCAAACCTATATGCTCACGAACCAGATCTCCTAAAAAACTCATAAACAGTGCTCTGTGTAACCCTGATACCCTATTCAATGCATCGAAGGTTACCTTGAGCTTTATTCCACCAGGGTTGCCATATTTCATGCGAAACTTAAATAGCCTGGTCATGCCTCTCTTAGCTAGTATCCGATCTGATTGGTTGGTTTCAGGCGCATCTAGATCTTCCTCATCAGAATACTTTTCGGATTCATAGTCTATGTTGTTATCATCATGTTCATTTTCAGCAGGAAGCAAAAGATGATTATCAACAATGGGTTGAATTCCCATGACTCTTGAGTAACAATGGGTACAAGAAAATGATTCTGGCTTTGAGAGTAATGGTGATATAAGAATTGATTATTGTGTTTTTTTTTGGCAGTATTTTTTTTTTAGGAGAGAAAAGAGGGTATAGGAAGAAGATGAATCGTACCTTATCTTGGTACCCGCTTCTAATTAATTAAGCGATTTCAAAATTTTGGATCAAAATTTTGGCTCCAAATTCTAATTTCAAAATAACAATTGAATTATTTTAAAAATTTGCCTTAAATTTGAACCTGTTTAGTAAAGCATAAACTTAAAAAAATCAAAATTTTGGCTCCAAATGTTATATATCATTATCTTAATCGCAAATCATGAACCAAGATCTAGAACAAAGATCATGAACACAAACTGCATATCAAATCAAGAACTCAAATTTACACAATTACACCAAAATCATGAAACAACTTGACACCATTTAATACAAACTGCTACCATTAAATCATAAACCAACATGAAAAATGAAGAACACAAACTGCTACCATTATCAAAATTTTGGCTCCAAATGTTATAGTTTCATTATCTTAATCGCAAATCATGAACCAAGATCTAGAACAAAGATCATGAACACAAACTGCATATCAAATCAAGAACTCAAATTTACACAATTACACCAAAATCATGAACACAACTTGACACCATTTAACACAAACTGCTACCATTAAATCATAAACCAACATGAAAAATGAAGAACACAAACTGCTACCATTAAATAAATATGTGCAATCATCAAATCAACAACAGAAACTGCTACCATAAAATCTAACTGTGCAATCATCACATCAAGAACACAAATTGCTACCATTTAACAAACCAAAATACTATCATTACAGTTATAAAATAGATACAGAGTTAAACTACACTAGTTACCAGTTACTGCACCATTAATAATTACATTTATCCAAATTAAATATCAGAACTGCTACTACGTACCATATTAAAGTAATTATCCTCTAGTTCATAATAGTCGAGATGATCACCACCTTTACATAATTCTCAACACATTTAATGTACGAGAAGTCTTCTTCACGGCCATCGGTTGATACAACATCTTCTTACTCGTAACTGCTACTACGTACCATATTAAACTAATTATCCTCTAGTTCATAATAGTCGAGATGATCACCACCTTTACATAATTCTCAACACAACATTTAATGTACGAGAAGTCTTCTTCACGGCCCAACATTTAATGTACGAGAAGTCTTCTTCACGGCCATCGGTTGATACAACGTACATCTTCTTACTCATAACTGCTACTACGTACCATATTAAACTAATTATCCTCTAGTTCATAATAGTCGAGATGATCACCACCTTTACATAATTCTCAACACATTTAATGTACGAGAAGTCTTCTTCACGGCCATCGGTTGGTACATCTTCTTAATTATACGGTAGTCCCAAGTTTGGGAGTAGCTTAAGAGGATTCATCTTTGTCATTTACCTACAAGTTGAACGAGTATATATAATGGATTAAGTCTTGAGAATGTGATAAAGGTAGCGAAACAACACTTATTAAATGGACCATTATTACCCCTTTTGTGTCAGCATCAGCAGATTCTTCATCGCTAGAGAAATAGAAAGGGCTCTGTCTCTTCCAATCTGTGTTTTCCCATACCTCCTAATAGTTCAACATACCATATGTGTTTCAAAAAATTTAATTAATGGTATAATTAAGGTATACAACTTTAGCCACAAACACATAACAACTTTAGTATACCTTGTTGGAAATGATTTTGAATTTGGACCTAGTGCCGGAGGTCTCTTTGGAAGCAGCCTCTCTACTCCCGGGTTTACCTTGGGGTAGGGGTAGGGTCTGTCTACAGCCTACCTCCCCCATACCCTGCCCCGGCGGGATTGGGTTTGTTGTTGTTTGGATTTTTGCCTTTGAACCTGTTAAAGCATAAACTTGAATAAATTAAAAATTCACACAGCAGCTTTACATTCAACAATAAATTCACACCTTTTATGTCAGCATCACCAGATTCTTCATCGCTAGAGAAATAGAAAGGGCTCTTTCTCTTCCAATCTGTGTTTTCCCATACCTCCTAATAGTTCAACATACCATTTGTTTCAAAAAAATTAATTAATGGTATAATTAAGGTATACAACTTTAGCCACAAACACATAACAACTTTAGTATATACCTTGTTGGAAGGGATTTTTGTCTTTGAACCTGTTAAAGCATAAACTTGAATAAATTAAAACTTCACACAGCTTTACATTCAACAATAAATTCACACAGCTTTACATTAGAATCGGTAACAACAACCCCAAACATCACCATTTATAGATCAAAAGCCTACTAATTATTGTACAATGAATCATCAACTGATATGTGAAAACATTAAAAAACATACCTTTGTTGTCATTTGGATTCATTGTTTGCGTGTTTTTGTTTGCCACGTCTGTTTTTCAAACTATTACCATTAGCTAAATTAAAAGACAAAGATGAAATGAAAGGTGGCCCAGGATCCTACTGTTACCCGTGGGAATCCGCCGTGGGAATAAGAAGAATCAAGAATGTGTGTTTTGATTAGGGTTTATTGATTTTTGTGTCGGTTTACAATTGATCGGTAAAGGGATTAATTGGCCCTTTACTATTGATCAAGTAGTGGTGGTTTGGTTTAATTGCCCCAGGATCCTACTGTTACCCGTGGGAATCCGCCGTGGGAGTAAGAAGAATGTGTGTTTTGATTAGGGTTTACTCACTTTTTTGTCTGTTTACAATTGATCGGTAAAGGGATTAATTGCCCCTTTACTATTGATCAAGTGGTGGTTTGGTGAGTGGCAAGATGTGTAGAAAAAAAAATAATAGTTAAAAAAAATAATAATAAATAAATAAATAAATTAAAAAAAAAAAAAAATCTAATGGTGTTGACGTGGCGGTGAAAACCAACTATAGCCGACGGTTCGGGTTCGTGGCGGGTTTTAGTGTACCCGTACCCGAACCCGTTTATAATATACCCGTACCCGCCCCATATCCCACCGGATACCCGTTATCCATCGGTTTTTCGGGTTTCCCCGCGGGTATCGAGGTTATCCGTAATATAATTAAAAGTTAAAGAAAATGAATATCGTATCAAACGATTTAACGCAACATATCGCAACGCAACGTACTCGGCACGATATTCACCAAAAAAATCAAATGCGCAAGAGGTTTCAAAAGTTAATCATTCTCATTTCAAAAGATAATCTCGTTTTAGCCTTTTAAAAGGGTTTGGTATCCTCATTCGTGTGACGGTAGAGAACACGGACTCACGAGTACTCACTCAAAAAAAAACGAATAACCGAATTAATAGTCGAGAAGAGTATTGACAATAACTCGAGAAGAGACGAGATGACGAAAACAAGTCGAAGAGATAACTAACAACAAACATATCAAATAAGATGAGTCGATTGGTAATCGTCTGTATTTTCCCATAATCCCGTTTATTAGTACAAGGTATACTCGTTTTATGATTTAAAACAAGTTTGGACTTACGACAAAATTAATCTTTGGAAATAACAAAATTTCGCCAAGACCCTTTCATTTATCGAACGTTTCCAATTCAAAAGACTTTATTGAAAATCAATTTCCCGAGTAATTTATAATATAACGAGTATTTATATAAACCCTAAACCCTAAACCCTAAACCCTAAACTCTAAACCCTAAACGCTAAACCAATCCGTAACTCAAACAATAACCAAACGAATAGTCCAATAAATCCAAATATGTTAGTGTACGGGTAGCATGTCTCGAATAGTCCAATATCCCTCGTGTGTTCCGTTTTATCCCAAATGTCACACGAAAGGTTTTCAAAATCGAGATCCTACTTAAGATCCTATGGTAAAGATCGGGATCTTTACCATAGGATCTTAAGTAGGATCTCGATTTTGAAAACCTTTCGTGTGACATTTGGGATAAAAACGGAACACACGAGGGATATTGGACTATTCGAGACATGCTACCCGTACACTAACATATTTGGATTTATTGGACTATTCGTTTGGTTATTGTTTGAGTTACGGATTGGTTTAGCGTTTAGGGTTTAGAGTTTAGGGTTTAGGGTTTAGGTTTTAGGGTTTAGGGTTTATATAAATACTCGTTATATTATAAATTACTCGGGAAATTGATTTTCAATAAAGTCTTTTGAATTGGAAACGTTCGATAAATGAAAGGGTCTTGGCGAAATTTTGTTATTTCCAAAGATTAATTTTGTCGTAAGTCCAAACTTGTTTTAAATCATAAAACGAGTATACCTTGTACTAATAAACGGGATTATGGGAAAATACAGACGATTACCAATCGACTCATCTTATTTGATATGTTTGTTGTTAGTTATCTCTTCGACTTGTTTTCGTCATCTCGTCTCTTATCGAGTTATTGTCAATACTCTTCTCGACTATTAATTCGGTTATTCGTTTTTTTTGAGTGAGTACTCGTGAGTCCGTGTTCTCTACCGTCATACGAATGAGGATACCAAACCCTTTTAAAAGGCTAAAACGAGATTATCTTTTGAAATGAGAATGATTAACTTTTGAAACCTCTTGCGCATTTGATTTTTTTGGTGAATATCGTGCCGAGTACGTTGCGTTGCGATATGTTGCGTTAAATCGTTTGATACGATATTCATTTTCTTTAACTTTTAATTATATTACGGATAACCTCGATACCCGCGGGGAAACCCGAAAAACCGATGGATAACGGGTATCCGGTGGGATATGGGGCGGGTACGGGTATATTATAAACGGGTTCGGGTACGGGTACACTAAAACCCGCCACGAACCCGAACCGTCGGCTATAGTTGGTTTTCACCGCCACGTCAACAACATTAGATTTTTTTTTTTTTTTTTAACTACTATTCTTTTTTTTTTCTACACATCTTGCCACTCTTAATTAAACCAAACCACCACTTGATCAATAGTTGGAAATATTGAGTTTGGAAGTTTATTATTCACAAAGCATGATATACAACTTGTTGTTGCATCAACTCATTGTACATGGAAAGTCAATACTTGGTAAAAGGAAATCGTAAAACTTCAATTGACACTTTACTTTTGGCGCGCGCCGTCGATCCATTTTCCCGCCTAAAGTCTTGGCATCTACCTCTCCAGCCTATTTATACCTATATATCGACTATATATATACCAAAGAACACACACAAACACATATATCCCTTTCAATTCAAAGAAAACTTCAACAATGGCAGCAAATAATGTTACCTTTCAAAATGATGCTGAAGAGTACGAGTGGGTGTTAAACAACAATTTGCTGTTTGACGCAGTGTTAATTGCTTTCGGGGATGAAGCCATTGCAGAATATGGGTCGTATAGGAAGGTAGATACGTGGATGAGGGGTCAAATTTTGAACTGGCTGCATGCGCAAGACTTTTACTGGGATGAGGTTTGGGGATTGTGTGACTACGGGGAGGAGGAGGAAGAAGATGAAGAGGAAGAGGAGGAGGAAGGTGAAGAGGAGGAGGTGGTGCAGCAAAAAGAAGAGGATCAGCAGCAAATTGTGGTGGAGCAGCAAAATGGGTTTGTGCTGCAAAACCAGGGGGAGCAACAAGATGGGTTTCAGGACCCTTATAATCTAGAAAAGAGGGTTAGCGATCTTGAAATTGTGTTTAAACGACTCAAGGAAAGCCAGAAATTGATGGGAAGCAGGGAAGAGAGCTCTGGTTCTAACAAGTTGGGGTGAAATGGAGGGAAGCAGTTTAGGATGATTTTTTTTTTTTTTTTTTTTTTTTTTTTTTTTTTTTAGTATGTTTAGTATTTAGGTTGGATAATTAGATGTATATACTTGTAGCCTTAAAAAATATCAATGAAATATTTGATGTTTAATTAATTGTCTGAGAATGGAGTGGATGCACAAAGTTATTACTGCTAGGCAAACGTTTGTTCTGCTAGAGTAAAACGTTGTACTGCTGGGTACTGGGTAGCCGTTTCTGGGTTTTAACCGTGGTTTATTTCTAACCGTTGGGGTAACTATTGTCAATTACTTCACTTTATTTACACTATGTTCTCAAGTTTTTTTAGATGAAGGGAATGAAATGGAGTGAAATTTTATGTGTGTTCTTGGTTTTCTTTGTCCCAACTTTCATAGTGAAGTAAAGTGAATAAAGACAAAAATCAAATGAGTTAATGTCGAAAACAACCTTTGTCTTTAGTGTGTATTTATTATGGAGCAAGGTTATAATAGTAATTCCACAAATATAAAAAGTTTAAAATGAGGCCACCTACTTTCATTTACTTTACAAACATGCAAAAATCTATAAACTTTACTTCCGCTCTTCCCTATTTCTTTACATTACATTACTTTACTTTACTTACCTCTTAAAAAAAACTCTATAACAGAGTAGGGTTTCATAAATTGGATAACTCTCTTTCTTTATACAATTTATACCATTTCTTCAAACTTGAGAAACAATTAATTGAAGTAGGTCCAATCATAACCCAGCACTCTAATCAAGCATTTACTCAATTTTCATGGCAAATTTAGAGTTTTGTGATACGCATAACCAGGTTGCATTCTTGGAGAAACCAGAAGGGAGTCAACGCTTCCACCAGATAATAGATTTTCTAAACAATACCCACATCAGGTACGCTCTTACAGTCGATCCTACTATCTATGTCTCTCAAATCAAACAGTTTTGGCGGTCTGTTACTACCAATACATTTGAGAATGGAGACAAAGAGTTAATTGCAACAGTTGATGGCAGAAAAATAACTATTACTGAGGCATCTGTTAGGAGGCATCTCCATTTAGCAGATGAAAATGGTATTAGTTCTTTGCCTAATACTGAAATTTTTCATAACCTTTCCAGAATGGGGTATGACACATCTTCTCAAATTCTGACTTTTCAAAAAGGATGTTTTGACCCCCAATGGAGATTCTTCATACATACCATCCTTCATTGTTTAAGTCCAAAGAAAACCGCATGGGAGCAATTCAGCAGCAATATTGCAACTGCTCTCATTTGTTTAGCAACAAACAGGACTTTTAACTTTTCAAAATTAATTTTTGATGGTATGGTGAAAAATGTGGATAACAAATACAAGTTTTTAATGTATCCAAGGTTTATACAAACGGTTTTGAATATACGGAAAAGTTTGCTTCTATCTCATAAAATTGTTTATCCAACTCCTCGCCTTACTCAAAAACTGTTCAGTAACATGAGCATGGCTTCTAGGGGGTTTAATGGGATAGTAGTTCCACTTTTTGAAACAATGTTGGTTCAAAATCAAAACATTCAGGGTGAAGGATCAACAAGCCCAGTTGAGTCCAATCACACACCCACAGGTTCATCTGGTTCTCAATCAGCCTCACAACCAAATATGGGGGAAATGCCCCACGATTCACCTCGATCGGGAGGTAACACACCTGGAAGTGATGAGGGCAGAGTGTCACTAATGGAATTGATGGATATTTGTACCAAATTGACTCAAAGGGTGACTGGGTTGGAGAAAGAACTCAAGGAGACAAAGCAAGAATTCAAGGAGACAGAGCAAGAACTCAAGGAGACAAAGCAAGCACTCAAGGAGACAAAGCAAGCACTCAAGGAGACAAAGCAGTTGTATAGTACTGCTTACAAGAAGGTCATTGAAAAAGTGAAGAAATTGCAGTCTAAAGTCAAGTCACTTGAAGCAAAGAGAAAGGCAAATATTGTGGAGTCTACAAGCTCAGATGATGATGACATGGATGTTTCTTCCAAACGGGGGAGGAAGACAGCTGATATTGATCAAGACCCCAATATTTCTTTGGTTGAACAGAATGTTGAGTTTCAGGGGAGGCAAGATATGGGTGAAGAAGATTTGGATGCTGAAAATATTGGTACTTCTCATCAACAAGATATGGATGTGTATGATAGAAGGCAAAGGGCAGATAAAGCAAAGGGCATTATGATTAAAGAAGAGCCACCAAAGAAGGACAAGAAGAGTGTTCTTGCTCAGATTAGTTTTGATGCAGAGGTACCTAATAAAGCACAGGAAGATGAAACATCAGAAATTGTTGATATTGCATATTTCCTTGATCAAACAAGACTTGCAAATCAAGCAACTGAAGCAATGTTTGATCACGCTCAAGAAGTTCAGTATATGATTGATGCTGATGAAGTTTTAAAGGAAAAGTTAGGTAAACTCAGAGGAGATGAAGTGTTGTCCATTGATGAGAAGTCAAGACAACTTGTTGAACTAATAAATTCCAGAAGAAAGTCTGCTGCAGAACAAAAAGCCAAAGAAAAGAGGAGTAAACCACCTAGTAAAGCTCAGCAAAGACACACCATGTGTGTTTACATGATGAACATGGCTGGATACAAAAGGAAGCAGTTCCAAGGTAGAAGTTTTGAGGAGATCAAGAGTGAGTTTGAAAGGGTTTACACAAGAGTGAACACATTTACTCCCATGGGAACAGAAAAACCATGTAGAACTACAAGAAGACATGGTATAATATTGGAGTCTGAATCTTCAAAGAAACAGAAGATTGGTGAAGAAGTACCTACAGCAGATGAAGAAGAAACAGCAGAGGAATTAACTGACGAAAGACTCAAGCAGCATATGATTGTTATAATCCCAGAAGCATTGGATGTTCATCATCCTATTCAAGCTAAACGTCCAATTATTGATTTAGAGATACACAAAGATACATTTGGGAAAGCTTGGAAGATAATCAGGCTAGGAGGACACTCAGAAATTTATAAGTATTTTGAAGATATGCTGAAGATTTTTTATAGAGAAGACTTGGACAATCTATGGAGTCTGGTTAAAGAAATGTTCAGATCTACATATCGTATACAAGACAAAGAGAAGGAGCTATGGGTGGAATTGAAGAGGTTGTATGAACCTGATCCAAAAGATAACTTATGGAATTTTCGAGCTCATGAGTTGAGTACAAAATGGAGACTGTATGATACATGTGGTGTTCACCATGTATCTACAAAGAATGGAGTGGATGTCTACATGCTGATAGAAAAAGATTATCCATTAAGGGCAGCTAGCTTATTTGTTATGTTAGATGCTAAGCTGACAGTTACTGATGAAGACTCAGTAATGGCAAGAGAGTTACTGAGAAAGATCTTCAGACAAGCAAAAAGGAAATAATGTTATTACTGCTTGTGTCTCTATTAGTGTTGCTAGGTTTAACGTTGTACTAACAGGTTTAACTTTGTATAGAAGATATTTGGATTTTGTAACAATTTTCTTTAATAAAGTAGATAGTCTATAAGAGGAATACAAAAGAAGGTATAATCGAAAAAGACCCAAGGGCGGAGATGGTTGAGTTGTTGGTGTTGTGAAGGGGAGGTCACAGGTTCGATACCTGTTGCTTCCTTTTTGGTATTTCCCTCCCCAAAATTTTTAAAAAGCCCCCATTTTTTTTCAGCAAATTTCAAAATTAAAGCCCCCCATATTTTTTAAAAAAACCCACCCATATATATTATATTTTAAAATCCCACCCATATATATTTTTTTCAGCAAATTTCAAAATTAAAGACCCCCATATTTTTTTCAGCAAATTTCAAATTTCGCACATTTCTCACCAATCACAGCCACCACTCACCATCCACCGTTCACCAGTAACCAATCACAGCCACCACTCGCCGGTCCGGCCATCAACAACGGAGGGAGGTTCATTTAGATCTAAATTAGGTAATTTTTTTAATTCGGAAATCATTTTTTTTATGCAATAATGGTGAAATTATATTATTCTCGAAATTGTTTTTTTACAATTATAAAGATAGCAAATTCTGACCACTATCCATTGTAATTATACACAAATGATTTGATGCTTATATTGGTTTAATTTGTGACTTGTAGGATATATAGTTTTTTAAAGTTGTATTTTGGGTTTAACATGAATGAAAAATAGCATCTTCAACTTGAAAAACCAACTGTTATTACATAACAAAATTCTGCATACATAGATGCATTGTTGATTGCATAGTTGATTACATACAAGGAGAAAACATAGTACTTATTACAGTAGCATCATAACATCAAGACTAGTAAAGCTCAGCTAATTGTCCTTTTCCCTTTACCCTTAGTGAGTTCAATTGGGCCTTTTCCCTTTCTCTTCTTTGCTTGGATTTCTTCCCTAGTTGCCTGATTTGGTAGGCATAGAACTTGTTCCCTTTTTCCTGGGATTGACAGAGTGTGAACTGGAGGGTTTTTGGACATTGTGGCTTTTTTTGAGACAGCTTCATCTTCAGATGTTGAATGATAGCTAGAAACCAAGCTATCATTAAAAAAAGCTACTGTTAAAGGAGCTAAAATCGTCAGAGCTCGAGTCAACAACCTTTCCCTTAGGTGGTATTCTCTTATGAAAGCTACCTGTAGGAGGGTAGGGGAAATTCCAATCAGGTTTAGGAGACATTAGTCCTGATGAATCAGAGGATATTTCAATAACATTTGGCTTGGAAGTCATTGTGGATGAGGTTTAGTGTTTGACAGGTTTTTGATGGTGTAATGTTGTGTGTAATGTTGTGTTTATGTAATGGCCATTTAAAGTAAAGAGGATCACATAGTTCAATGTATAAGTAAATGCCATTAAAGGCTTGGTTGGTATGTGTAGGTAACTTCCTGCATTTAGGTGTAATAAACAAAGTTTGACTTTCTTAAGTATATGCATTTTTGGAACTAGGCAGTGCTAAACACTTGACATTGTAACTTTACAAATCAAAAGGCTGTTAGAAAATAATATTGACATTAACATAGTTGCATTAATATTTAACATCATACCATACATCTATCGTTACCATTCGATGACAGCACAAAACACAACAACATCAGAAAGACTACCAACAACATCAACCATGACACCACAAAACACAAAAGACATAAACATAGTCAACTAACATATCAACCACATCAGTAGTTCATTGATCCAAGCTTCGTGATAAAGTTGCCCAAATCACCTAGACGCTTATGCTTTTGGGCAATATCAACAAGCAACCTATCAGATGCCATCATGTCCTCCTCTTGCATCCTCCTTAAATCAGCAATGCTTTCAAGAGCAGAATCAAAACCATATAAAAGCTCTAACTCCTTGATCATCTTATCCCTATTGTTTATCAGCATTCTTTTCTCAGAAACCTTGTGCCTCAAATCATGAACTTCCTTGGAAGTAGCTTCAACCTGTCGCTCATAGTAAACTAGCATCATGTCTTTCACAAGCTTTGAGTTTGCAACTGTTGCCAATTCAGAACAAATCACTAGTTTAGTTTCCATATATGATTTTGATAACAAAAAATTTTGAGATTTTTTGTAATTTTTAAATTTTATTTTGGTTTGTTAAGAAGAGATGAAAATTATGAGAGGTATGTTGCTTTATATACAACAACAATCAAGAAACACCTAGAGGAAGAAAGATGTATCGAGCCTAGCAATGTGAATAGTGTGTAATGATGAAATACCCTTCCCCATAATTACTTGCAAGTTGCAAGTTGCAAGTTGCAACAAAAACCATTAATACTATACTAACAGAGTAGTATTATTTTAATTTTCACTTTGCAACAAAAACCATTAATACTAGATTTTACTAATGTATGGTTGTAATATTTTCAAAATAAACATTTTATCCCACATTAGAGTTAGGCCCAAACGTATCAAACATTTACAATTTTATATTGGTTTAATTTGTGACGGGTACTAGCAGTACTAAATTTATACTAGCCGTACTAAATTTCACTAGCAGCAGTACCTTTTGTACTAGTAGTGGTAAATACTTGGTTTACTTATGCACAAATGATTTGATGCTTATATTGGTTTAATTTGTGACTTGTAGGATACATACGTTACCATTTGACCTCAACAATAGCATGGACAAGTCTTGGATGAAAACTAGTAGGACCAAGAAACAATATATTGCTGGAGTACACGCGTTTATTAAGTATGCAGAACACAACTTGCAGAAGATGATGAACATCGACCCACAAGGTAATAAAAAACAGCTTAAGATGCCATGTCCGTGTATCTCATGTTTAAACCGCATAGAGCATAAAGTGGAGGATGTGCAGTTCCATTTATTCTGCCACGGGATTAATCAAAGCTACACAAAATGGGATAAACATGGAGAAAATGATGAGCAAGCAACAACTGCCCAAATACCTGTTAATGCTACAACAGAGGAGTTTGTTGACGACACGGATTTCGACATGGATTTTGTTCCAGAAATTCCAACAGATGGCCCAGCAACAGTGAACATGGTTAATGGTGCAAAAGAATATTTTGATGAGGATAACCTTGCCAAGTTTCAACAACTATTATTAGACGCGGAGAAGCCACTTTACGAAGGATGTCCTGACTTCACAAAGTTGTCCGCAATAGTTAAACTACTCAACTTGAAGGGTAAGTATGGAGCTTCTGATAAGTTCTTTACTGAATTACTAGGATTGTTGAAAAAGATGCTACCTGCTGGTAACGAAATGGTTGAAAAAACTTATGAGGCAAAAAAACTAGTGAGAATGATGGGATCAGGATACAAAAAGATACATGTATGTAGTAACAACTGCATTCTTTACTGGAAGGTTAACAAGGAGTTGACTGTTTGTCCAACTTGTGGGACATCAAGATGGAAGGTGGATAGTAAGACACATAAAGTGTACGAAAACATTCCGGCAAAGGTAATGTGGTACTTTCCAATTATACCAAGACTGCAACGCCTCTTTAAGTTAGAAAGTATTTCAGAAGATCTAACATGGCACGCAACAAGGAGGATAACAGATGGTGTTTTACGTCACCCCGCAGATTCACAGGCATGGCGTACCATAGATGAAAAATTCCCCGAAATTGCTGAAGATCCGAGAAATCTACGGCTAGGAATATCGGCTGATGGGGTTGACGTCAACTCAGGAAATAGGCATCACAGTGTATGGCCAGTTTTATCTGTCATATACAACCTTCCTCCATGGTTGTGTATGAAAAGAAAGTTTATCATGCTTTCGGTATTGATATCGGGATACCCGGGAAATGATATCGATGTATTTTTAGAACTGTTGGTTGATGATCTGCAAACCTTATTCGAGGAAGGGGTTGATACATACGATGCTTCTAAAAAAGAAAACTTTAATCTGCGCGCCGTTGTGTTATGGACGATAAATGATTACCCTGCACTTGGTACATTATGTGGCTGCCCATACAGTGGATTCAAAGGTTGTGTAGTATGTGGGAAAGATACACAATGTGTTAGACTTTCCGCCTCATCCAAGCAAAGTTATGCTGGACACAGACGATATCTACCATACAACCATCCATTCAGAACGCAAAGGAAGGCGTTTAATGGACAAGAAGAACCACGTCATGCTCCAAATCCATTGACCGGGGAACAAATGTACAACGAGGTACAACATATTGAAAATAAGTGGGGAAAAGGAAAAACCTCGAAAAACCAAGATCAAGATACCAGAGGCAGAGGTGGGAAGATTAAAAAGCAGAAAAGGAAAACAACAGAAGAAGAGGGTAGTTCAAGCCAAGCAAATGAAGCATATTGGAAGAAATTCAACATTTGGTATCGAAAGCTAAGGTATTGGAGGCATCATTCTGTTCCGCATTGTATTGACTTCATGCATGTAGAAAAGAATGTTGGTGAGAGTCTACTCGGAACTTTGCTGAATGTTCCTGGAAAGACAAAAGATGGAATGAATGCTCGACTGGATCTGGAAGAGTTGGGGATAAAAGAAGAGTTGTTTGCTAGGCAAGAAGCAGACAAAACAACACTACCTCCAGTAGGTTACACATTAACGAATGCTGAAAAAGACATCTTTTGTGAAAGGTTAAGCAACATCAGGGTACCACAAGGCTATTGTTCAAATTTCTCTAGTTTGGTCAGCCTAAATGATAGGAAGCTCATTGGCCTTAAATCGCATGACTATCACATGCTAATGCAAGAGTTTTTACCCATTGCTATACGTTCAGTCATGCACCCGCCCACACGATATGCTATTATCAGGTTTTGCTTTTTCTTTAAATCTATATGTAGGAAAGAAATCAGCTTGCAAGAACTAGATAAGATGCAAGAAGAACTTGTTGTTACACTGTGCCTACTCGAGAAGTTCTTTCCTCCGTCATTTTTTGATATTATGATACACTTGACTGTGCACCTAACTAGGGAGGTAAAATTATGTGGTCCCATATGCTTTCGGTGGATGTATCCCTTCGAAAGATGTATGAAGGTTATTAAAGGACATGTGCGAAACAGAAATAGACCAGAGGGATGCATTGCCGAGGAGACTATCGCGGAAGAAACAATAGAGTTTTTTAGCGAATATCATAAAACCATGAAAACTATTGGTATCCCAGCTGATAAACATGTAACCAATGAAGTTGAGGACGGAAAGCCATTGTCGGCCGGCAAACCAAGTGAAGTTTCCGTAGAATCCTTTCAGAAAGCACATTTGTATGTAATACAAAATACAGATGAAATTCAACCGTATATCGAGTAAGTATATATTACTAACACATGTCGATTTCGTTGCTTAAAATGTTCTATCAAATATAATAATCAAAGACATTTATTTGTTTCAGGCGACACAAGGAAGTTTTGAAAGGAAAAAACCCGGGTAAAAAACTTGCATTGCTGGAGAATGAGCACAGTAAATCTTTTGCTAAGTGGTTACTCGAAGAGGTAATTACTTGTATGTTGTTTATAATTGTTTGTTTGTTGCTATCATCATAATTGTCCCTCCTGTATATGACATTAGATAGAGGTCGACCAGCACACCATTTCATTATCCCAAACACTCCTATTCTTTAATTGTTTGTTTGTTGTTCCTGCAATTTAAAGGTAATATATATACTTGTAATGAAATTCAGGTTGAGAGAGAGTTAGCGATATCCAATGACAGTGTATCAGAAACTGTGAGGTGGATATCATTTGGACCACGCGCCAGCGTAGTGAAATACGAGGCGTATAACATCAATGGGTATACATTTCGTACGAAAAGTAATGATGGCATAGTTTACCAAAACAGTGGGGTTAGTGTTGAGTCAGTAGATGTGCACATATCCAAAAAAGAAGTTGCAACCATAAAAAAAAACATCTTATTATGGGGTTTTACAAGAGATATGGGTACTAGATTACCGTTTCAGGCAAATTCCTCTTTTCAAATGTGATTGGGCTAATCGCAAAACTCATGGGGTCAAACATGATCCTCTTGGTTATACGTTGGTAGACCTGAATACTTTCGGCCACAAGGATGATCCGTTCATATTAGCGTCACAAGCAACACAAGTGTTTTATGTGAAAGACCAGGTACAGAAAAATTTGTCCATTGTCTTTAAAACACCTACCAAGAATTACAAAGATACATATGACGAAGTCGATGAGGAGTTTAGTACAGTCATTCACGAGCAAAATGAAAAAATATTGCCACGTGTATATAAAGAAGACTTGGGCAACGAATCACGAAGTGACTACTATCGAACCGACATTGAAGGTATTGTTATACGAAAATCCAAGTGAAGCATGTCATGCTGCATTAAGACTGCTAGTGTAATAGTTAACCCTGCTGGTTGAAGTTAAGACTGCTGCTCAAGGCTAAGTGCAAGGTTACTGCTGGTATTGTAAAGTTAGTAATGTTAGATGAATAGCTGTTTTAGTATTAAATAGTTGTTCCTGTAATTTAGCCTGTTGTAATGGATTTTGACTCAAAAAAGTCAAGCTTTTCAATGGCAATGAAAATTTTTGCGGTTTTCACTGTTATATGTCCACTTGCAGTCAAGCTTTATTGTATTTGCAGTTTCCATTTATCATGTATATGCACTTGCAGGCACTTTAGTAACATGTTACTTCATTATAAAGTTGAAAATTGACTTTAGAAAGTCAAGTAATCTGGTTCCAGCTAGGGGCAAGTAACATACTTACATACTACTGCATTAAACTAGATAGACTATAAAATCCCAGCATTGTAATGGGGCAAATTAAATGAAGAGTCATGACTAACAGTCTGACCTCAAAATATGACTCTATGATTTAGACACTTAAATAAATACTTCATGTGACCATATGTAACATCTTGAATTTAGTCACACAAACACTCAATGTGACCAATATCAAGGTTAATGATAACTGAGTTCACATTTTGCTATACATATTAGTCACATGAATATTTCACAGTGTGACTATTTTCAATGTATTGGTCACATATAATACCCTTATAATGTGGCCATAAACATAATTTAGATGCACATTTGTGGTATGGTGTTACTATTGTATAGCCTATAGTCACATGATTGTGCTACAATTAAGTGTGACCATACACATTAGGAATTGGCAGGCAAACACACACTTAACTTTAGACACACATATTAACTTACGTGACTATTTGTATCGAATTTTGGTCACACTTAATCATGTATGCCTATGGTTTAGTGTGACCATATATGACATTTGGTCACACATCTCAAGTGTGTTACATATATTTGTCACTTTTAAATGCATATCGTGACTATGCTTCAAACTTACTTTTCAGTTGTCACACATTTCAAATTCATATGTGGCTAAATTTTCAACAAAAACTAGGAGTCACGCTTAAATAATGTGTGACAAACTTGAGCATATGATTTAGCCACATACACAATTACTTCGTGTGACCATATATGGATTTTGGTCACACTTTTCAATTGCGTGACATATATTTGTCACATATGTATATATATAGTGTGACTAATGTTTCAACCTTATTTGTATCTGTCACACGTCCCAAATTATAAGTGACTAAAAAATCAAAAAAAATTTTACCAGATACGTATAGTCACGAAAATATTCAAATGTGTGGCTGTACCCTCGGATGTAATTCCGAAATGGTCACACAAGTCGGATCAAGTGTGGCTGTTTATTTTATTCTGGTACATTTAGTCACATAAAAAAGCGACTGTGTGGCTGTTCGAAAAACAGCATGTGTGACTAAATCCACATTCTGGCGTAGTGGGTGGAGATAGGTATTTCATAACTCTCATTGATGATTGCTCTAGATATACCTATGTTTATTTGTTGAAATCAAAAGATCGGGCCTTTGAAACTTTCAAAACATATAAGGCTGAAGTATAAAACTAAAGAGGCAAAAAGATACAAATTCTAAGAAATGATAGAGGTGGTGAATACTTTTCCACCGAATTTTCTTCCTATTGCGAATCACAAGGTTTGATTCATCAAGAACAGCACCATACACACCTCAACAGAATGGTGTTGCTGAGAGGAAGAATAGAATTTTGTAAGATATGATTAATGCTATGTTGATCAATGCAAACTTGCCTAAGAATTTGTGGGGTGAAGCCTTGCTTACAGCATGTCATGTAAGTAACAGAATAATTGCAAAGAAACTAAAAGTATCTCCTTATGAAATCTGGAAGGGTAGAAAGCCTAACATAAGTTATTTTAGAGTTTGGGGTTGTTTAGCCTATTATAAGGTTCCCTTACCCAATACATCTAAATTAGGACTTAGAGGTTTAAAAAGTGTATTTGTGGGATGTGCAAAAGACTCTAAATCTTATCGTTGTTTAGATTTAGATTCGAATGTTATTGTTGAATCAAGAGATGTAGATTTATTTGAGAATAAATTTCGTCATGATTAAGCAAATGACATTGTGACTCAAATCCCACAAGATATTTCTAGTCCAGATTTAAACTCTAACAATAAGAGGAATGTGGCAGAATCTTCTAGTGAACCTAGAAGAAGTGAAAGGGCTAGAAAGGAAAGAAACCTGGATCCTAATTTTATTGATTCTCAAGCTATTATCTTCCTTGTTGAAGGTGATAATGAGAATCATGTTATTAATAAAATACCTATTCTACTTAATGTAGAGGATGCACCTAAAACATATAAAGAGGCTATGACCTCTAGGAATTCTGCATTTTGGAAGGAGGCAATTGGTGATGAAATGAATTCCCTAATATCTAACGGTACTTGGGAACTTTCAGATTTACCTCCAGGTTCCAAAGCAATTGGGTGTAGATGGGTATTTAGGATAAAATATCATATAGATGGATCCATTCAAACTTTTAAAGCTAGGTTGGTAATTCAAGGCTTTAGTCAAAGACAAGGAGTTGATTATTTTGATACATATGCACCAGTAGCTAGAATCACTTCGATTAGGGTGCTCTTTGCATTAGCTTCTATCTATAATTTGCCTGTACATCAAATGGATGTTAAAACAGCCTTTTTTGAATGGTGACTTAGATGAAGAAGTCTATATGAAACAACCTGAAGGGTTTGTGTTGCCTGGTCATGAGAATAAAGTTTGCAAATTAAAGAAATCTTTATATGGGTTAAAACAAGCACCTAAACAATGACATGAGAAATTTGATAGGTCAATACTTTCAAATGGTTTTACCCATAACTCATCTGATAGATGTATTTATTCTAAGTTTACAAAAGATTATGGTGTCATTCTATGCCTTTACGTAGATGATATATTGATTGTTGGAACCAATATGGAAGGTATCAATGAAACTAAGAAGTTTCTGTCTTCATGCTTTCAAATGAAAGACATGAATGAAGTGGATACTATATTAGGGATAAAGGTTAAAAGGCATAGTGGGGTTATGCATTAAATCAATGTCATTACATTGATAAGATTATAGACAAGTTTCAACACTTGGATATAGAGGAGGCAAACACCCCATATGAGTCATCTTGTAAACTGGTTGAGAATGATGGAAGAGCTGTTGCTCAATTAGAATATGCAAGTGCAATAGGTTGTTTAATGTATGCTACACATTGTACTAGACCTGATATTGCATATGTTGTGTGCAAACTTTCTAGATATACGAGTAATCCAAGTCATGATCATTGAAAAGCGATTGGAAGAGTTCTTGGATATCTTAAGAGAACTAGACAATTAGCTTTGTATTATGATTGTTTTTCTGCTGTACTTGAAGGATACTCAGATGCTAGTTGGATAACTGGCAGTAGTGATAGTAAATCCACAACTGGTTGGATTTTTACACTTGGTGGTGGGGCTGTTTGTTGGGGTTCAAAGAAACAAACTTGTATTACACATTCCACCATGGAGGCTGAGTTTTTAGCACTTGCAGCCGCGGGTAAGGAAGCAGAATGGCTAAGAAATATGTTGTTAGACATAGAGTTGTGGCCACAACCAATGCCAGCCATTTTCTTACACTGTGATAGTCAATCAACTCTATCTAGGGCATATAATAAGGTATATAATGGAAAGTCTAGACACATTAGCCTTAGACATGCCTATATTCAAGAGTTAATATCTAATGGGATAATAACTATTGAATATATACGCTCTTGTAAGAATCTTGCAGATCTCTTTACAAAAGGTCTTCCAAAGGACATAGTTATTGGAACTACAAGAGAGTTGGGTTTGAAACCCATTGAGAAAAGTTGGCAACAATGGGAACCCAACCTTTACTTAGACTAAAATCTACTTAAAGGTTCAATGTGGTAAAAACAAGTTGTTGATTACCAACTGGACACTAGTTTAGTTTAATTACTAAATAGTGAGTAATTCTTTTAGGGTGAGTATTTATACTCTTAATGAAGTGTACATTTGGTAATTAAAGGGCTTCACCTATGTGGTCATAAGGAGTGGTGCCGCTCCTACAAAAGTGAGTATTACTTTTGGAGATGTCCATGAAACTGGGATTAGCACATGACCATAATAGTGCTACCATGTTATGAACATCATTTAACATGTTATGTGTGTTGTCTTTCCGAGTTTAACACTAAGAATCATGGCTTAATGCATTAAGCATCCATTGATTCTGTTAGGATATTTGAAGGATAAACACTATGTTAAGGTTCAAGGCGAAAGCTACCTTAACTTATGCATAATCTGTTGGTTTTGTTAATAAAACCCAAGTGGGGGATTGTTAGAACTTGTGGGTTTTATCAACAATGTTGTATATTTTATCTATCCCACATAGGTGGGTGAATGAAGTGAAAGTGGGTTTATAAAGTGCCATTCCACTCAAATGTTTGAAAGTCTTTTAGGAGGCTTTTGGAGGGAATAATTGGATGATTAATTTAGTTTATATTATATATTTATAATTTATAATTTTAATTATAATATATTATATTGAATTAATCATAGACTTAGCACTTAACACTTTCATCTTTGCATCATTTGCCTTAGAAAATAATTTCGTCATTATTTTTATGCATAATTATTTATGTTAATGACAGTTAATGGCAGTTATTTATGGAGGGAAAAAGTAACCATTGTGTTAGTTGATTTTGGCAGTTAACTTTTCAACAATCATGTTGATTCACCAAAAGTCACAATGGTTCGGTTTTACATCTATAAAAGGGTGCATTTGGTTGTCTGAAATATATACAGAAAAACTCACAAATTCACTAAACATACAATATGCAATCTGATGATGTTCATAGAGAAGTTTATGTACGCTGCATAAATTTCTAATCGTTGAGGTCGAATCCTAGAAGAAGTTAGTCACAAATCCCACCAGTGTTTATAGTGGGGGCTAATATTCTTTAAGGATAATAATTATCACGTCCTCAATTTCGTTTATTTTATTAGTAGAAATCTGCCATATTCTAACATATATTTTGAGACGTACGTCAAGGTGGTGCAGTAGCTAAGAGAATAAAGAGATCTGTGTGTTTACATTACTTTTTCATACGAGAACTCATGAATTAGGCTTTTGGCCTAGTGACATCGAGCGATAGCGTGACACATAAACTAAGGTTGTATATTCAAGTCTCAACTGAGACGTATGTACTCCAGTGTATTCATTTAATTCTCGAACAAGGGTCACATTGCTATAGCACAGACTTAAGATATATCATATATTTTCTTAGTTAACGATCGTATATGGAGAAAGAAGAAAAATTTTGTAGATAAATTGTACCGAGTAAAAGTGAATCTTGAATCTTTATGCCCATGCCACAAGCTAAGTTGGAGTTGAACTAACTTGGAATGTCTATTCCTATTTAAAAGTAACATTCAACTTATATGTGACTATGGTCATGTCGATCTCCAAGCTTTCAAAAAGTTACGTCCGGTAATTTTTTTTATTTGAATCTTTTGGGTGTTGATACACTCCCTACCAGCCAAGGTCATATTAAGGCTTATGCAGGGTGGGCAACACTACAAGGCCCAACATCTTTTAAAGCCTCAAAAAATAATCCACTGCCAATATAAACATATATAGTCTGCGGCCCACATTTAAAGCCCAAGCTGTTTATTGTTTTAGTTAAGTTTAATTTTTCAAAGTAATACGAGTATTACATAGATCACAATTAAAAAAAACAAAAACAAAAAAACACATACAAGTTGCAAAGATGACAAAGGTGGTGCTATCCATGCTGCCTCTGTCTCGAGTCAGAAAGAACTAGTTTCATCCCAAAATGCAACTTAATATACTAACATCTCATACAAATATGTTACAGACGAAAGAACTAGTTTCATCCCAAAATGCATGTTAATATACTAACATCTCGTACAAATATGTTATAGACGACCGTTTTAGGTTGACTAAGACTATCGATACGATACTTCGCTTGGGTTAGCTTATTTTTAAGTTTTTTTTAATAATTAAAAGACAACCCTTGAATAAGCCTTTCGTTTGGCTTAAGTCATTTGAGTTTATTTTAACATATTATTAGAGGTATGTTTGATAAAAATAAAGTTTTTGCTGGTGCTGTTGGTGATGCTGAAAAAGATTAAAATTATATTTTTTTAGTGGTGTTTAGCAAACTAGTTGTACTTTTATATTAAAAGTGTAAAATGACATAATTTGTGAAATATAATATCCATAATCTAAAAGCTGGTTTTGAGAACTTATTTTTATGAAAATTGTTTTTCTAAAATAATTCATAATTTTTGTCACCCAAAGATACTAAAGCTTATTTTGCAACAAAATAACCTTAAGTCTCAATAATCTTCCACGATCTCTCGCGCCACAAAATAACTCGTTGCGTGAAACTTTGTGTAGAACTTATGTTTATTCTCTTTTAAATTAATAAAGCACGTCAGCACATCCCATCTCATTTAGCTTAAAAATGCTTGGCTGGAATAGTTCCATTCAAACACCCCTTAACAGAACACATAACTATTTACCTTACAAAAACCTTCTTTTAAAAACCAATTACCTAAATAATCTTTTTACATAATGGTTTTACGAAAGTAAACTTTTTTCCTATGTTTTACAGAAATGAACCAAATATGTCACATCACACTTTTCAATCGCCTAACCACTTTACTCGCCCAAAAATAAATCGCCCGAATTAATTCCCACATTCGCCCGGATCTCCTTTACTCGCCCAAATTAAAACACTCGCCCGAATTAAAGCACTCCCACATTATAACACTCGCCCAAATCTACCACGTCATATAAACGGCCCATTTGGCGCGACTAAAAGCAATTAGGCGAATGAAAAGCAAATAGTCTTCTAGGCATGCTATGAATTATATTTTTGGGAATGGGAGAAGTAAAAGCTCATGTCTTAATAATTTTATATAGACGATACTTTTGCAGTCTAGCAAGAGAAAATAGGTGGCTTTGGACAATAGTTAGCATATTAAAAAAAATATATATTCTAAGGTTTGGCTTTTAACGTCCCTATAGTTTATCCTCTTTCCTCACTACATTCGCCCAAATCTACAACTCACCTAACACATTGCCCGGAACTTGCCTAGCAGTGCTTAGAACTCGCCTAGCACTCGTCTGTTAAATGACCTCGCTTAGAACTCGCCTAGCACTCACCTATCATTCGCCTAGCATATCGCCTAGAATTTGCGTGTTTAATTTCAAGAAATTCAAAAGTCATCTAGTAATCAATTGAACGGATACTAGTAATATTTAAAAATTCATTTTGAAAAAAAGTATATGCGATATCCAATTTCTTAAATTACTAGTAAAAACGGGTCATTTAAAAAAATTACTATTCTTTTAACTTATCTGAATCAAGTTTTCAAACCACATGAAACACTAATTAGGTCCATTCCAAATCTTTAATTATAACAAATAGAAAAGTAATAAAACTTAATTGTAACAAGATGAAAATTATAGATTGTGAATATGATATAAGGAGGCTCAGATCTGTAAGAAAAAAAAGCATGAAACAAAGAGGATAAAACCGCCATGGCTGCAAAATAAATTACCACGCCAAGATACGGCCAATCTCAAACTTTGTTCAATTCACTCAAGACAAAAATTCATTCACTAATATCATCACTGCCTCATAAGTCATAAATACTACTACTCCGTACTCAAAGTTGAAGATGAAGGTGAATATAAGATGGTCATCTGTAAAAACAAAACAGATGATGTTTCTTGTTTTTGTTTAGAGTAAATTACACGGATGGTCCCTGTGGTTTGTCGAAAATTTCATCAATCAGGTTGTTGAGATTTGTTGGGGGTTAAGGAAAATCATTGGCAGTAAGAGGCGGCAACAACCTTAAAAAACCATTTTCATGTTCCTCTTTCGGCTGCCTCATTTCTATGGTTTTTGTCTGAGTGTTTTCTTTTTTTTCTTAACCCTAGAGTGGGTTTGTTACCATACTCTTCTTTATATACTGTAGTTGCTTATGGAAATTCGGGGGTGTTTGGTAAGAGTGTTTAAAACGTTAAATCAAAATGTGATTGAGGGGGAGTGTTTGGGTGAACCCGCAATTAAGAATTTATTATGATTTTTTTTTTTGGTTTATAACTTTATATGGAATCTTGCTTAGGTTTTAATTAAATTTGAACATTCAATGATAATGTTTTAATGATCGGTTAACTATAAAATTTTTGTAACAATCGTAAAGATATAGTTAAATTCCATTTGGTGCAAATAATCCAGAAATGTTCACACAACTTTTTCGAAAGAGAAAGTTTTACCCGGTTCGAATATATTTGACGATTAGTTTAAGCCTCATAGATTAGTCGGGCAAAACTTTATAAACCTTGGTTACCTAAAGAAAACTCATTAATTGAGGGTCCCATGATCAGCTTGTGATATTTAAATCGCGTAACGTCATTATTAGCGAGATTTGAACTTGTGATCCCTGCGCGATGTCTCCCACCATTGGACTCGGAAGCTAAACATCCCGATAGATATGGACCAAGGTATGTATTCCGTTAGGAATTTAAAGACGATATAATTGTTGGTCATTTATGTATTTTATTTTTTACTAGAATCATGGCTAATGAATAAACTACGTTTTAAAAGACAATCTTTTACTCCCTCCGTCCCAAAATAAGTGTCCAGTTTGACTTTTCAGTGGTTCAACTTTGAACTTAAATATATTTTTTTTTTTTTGTGTTATATAATACTTGATTAAAAATTATACCAATGAAAAATACAATTAAAAACCAATCCATTCATATATTTTGCATCAAGTATTATGTAAGATTCCACGAAAATCCGTTATGATAAACCTCATTGATTAATAATAACCCCGCGTTACCGTTTAACAAAACCCATTTTTACGGAGAAATTTAAAATTTTTCTTGATATATTATCTTCACCATGTCATGACATCACAACAATTACCAAATAACAACACTAAAACTCGACGTGCTTTACGAAACATAACTAATAAATAAGAATTAGTAGTTCACAAAAATCACCATTTACACTAAATATTATACTTCCTACCTACTTACAACTTATATTAATACCCACATGTAAATATCTATACAATACAACAAAGGATAAAATCTAGATATTTTAGAACCACAGTTACCTCAAATAATATATTGAAGGTCGGTGAATGTATAGCTGTCATCAAACTACACTTTAAAACTATTACTCGTAATATGGATAGAATTATGCCACATATCAAATTTCTATATAACAGGCGTGTATACTTAATCTGTCATAAAATTCAACAACTAACAAACGTTATAACGTGTACCATTTCCCCTATAAGATACCTAACTCCACACACTTCATATTCTTAAACTAACTCTCACTCACCTCACTCTCCTTCTCTAACATTTTCCGGTCTCAAAATCCGGCCATTTGAGCCACCACCGTCAACCACCAACTCTCACCGCCACCACCAATAGCTTCCTTGTGACTCCTTTGTCACGATCCACCACCACACGCGCCACCTAACGTCCTCCATCACCACGTTGCACCATCTCCACTACACGTTGCCGCCACCATGAAGACGAGAGACGAGGGTTGTCTGTTTATCTTGGTTCGTTTGTTTATTTCTTTTGATTAGCGACCGTGAGCAGCCACCATTTCAGCCGCCGTTATCCTTCTCTTCTCCTTTCCGTCATGGTAAAAATCGAGAAGCCCGTCTTCGTATATTTTCCTTTATATTATTACCGATTATGATTTGTTATTATTTTCGTGGATACATATCAAACGGTTTATTTTGAATTTTAAACTAATAACTCGTTACTATCAATTTTGTGGTTAAAAACTGAATATAAGAATCGAATACAAACTGTTTTGGAACCAAAAATCGTGTGGTGAGATTTAATATCAAATGGTGTCGGTTTGTGTTATGTTGGTACTCGGGATATAAATGTGTTTGTAACTGAAATCGTGTGGTAAGAATCTGTGGGAAATTTTCTGTTGATTCGGGTTGAACACGGGTCGGGTCGAGACCCGTTTGGTTCCATAATTTGTCTCGCCAATGTTATTGTTATTGAAGTTCCAGTTGTGTTGCTGTCGTTGTCTTAGTTATTAGTTTCGGGTCAAACCTGATTTGGTGGTGGGTTGAAGTCTTATAGCTTACGAGTATTAGGCTGTCGTAGCTTATTTTGAAGTCGCGTGGGTTGTTATTAATCTGATTAAGAGTCACGGAATTGATAATGATTGGATAGTTGTAGAATAGTCAAGGATTCGCTTATGATCTCACATTTGGTTTCGGGTTTGATTTACACTAGGAGGGTTGAATTCGTTGTGCCATGGGTGGTCCTTAGTTTTCGGTTCGAGCTAACCACACCCACAAGGGTGTTGGCTTGTGCGGTTCAATAGCAGATACACACCAAGGGGTGTGTAACTGTTGTTTCGTTCTTTTTGGTCCTCGACTGATACAACCACAAGGGTGGTTCTATATTTTTGTGGTATGTATTAATGCATTCGTTAGTGTTGGTGTTGGATTTAAGCTGGGGCCGAAGCCCATTTGGGAGGTATATGGGGTTTGGATTTTGTATCGGGCCTAAGCTCATAGGGATGAGGATGTGTTTGGTCTAAGACTGGGCCGAAGCCCACAAGTATAAAATAAAAAGAGTAAGTTAGTTATAATTTGTTAATATCATATTAGTACGTTTCGGATATATGGGGACTAATAATTGAATTTGGAAATATTAATTGGATTTGGACTTAAATGCAGATTTGATTATTATACTTGGACGTTCCGACAATCATGAATAATTATCGGACTTGCGATATTAGACAACGGACTTATTAAACATTTTGACTCGAGACGGTATCATATATTAAACTCGGACTGGACACAAAATCTTTAAAACCTAAACTAATATTACAAGAATAATAACGGGACATAAACTTGATAAATATTGTAATTTTAGTTAATCCAAGTCCCGATGACTCGAGAAAAACTAGTTTTATTAACTAAACCCATAAAACATCATTGTCTTATACCAACTATTTGGGGATAATGGGGTAAATGCCGAAACGTACAAACTAGTTATTTGATTTGAGATGTTTGTTTGTCTTTAGCTTCTAAGTTGTCCTCCTTGGTTTGAGTCCTCGTCAGCATCCTCTTGAGTTAGTTGATGTCTATTCTTTTGGCGTAAGTTGTACGTCGAGTCTAGGTTATCTTACCACACCACATGAAACATGTAAACTAAGCTTTTGATAAGTTTTGAAAACTGAATAATCCACGAAAACTATGACACTTTATCTTTTATATACTTTATTATTGTGCTAGACGTATTTTGAGGTAATTGTATACGTATTAGGTTGTGTACCATCGTTGCTGTATGAGACTGTTGTAATATGCTCTAGATGCCAGTCATGTCAGTGTGATCCTTGCTTGCTGTGGCTAAGGTGAGTCGTGGCCCCTACTTTTCACACTTGTTTTTAATAACTCTTTTGGGGGAGATACATGCTTTAACTGTTTTATACTACTTGAAATCTCTTATGATTTACTCGAAATTATCAACTATGCTTTATCTACTTGAATCATACTTGAAAGGAATACATGCTCATTATATGTGCAAAATTGTCTGTTAGCTTAAACACGAAACATGGAAGATAACATTTATAAGCTACTTGATGAAACATGATGCTGAAAACTTATCGTATGCATTCATGTGACAAATGAATGTACTGCTACTTAATATGATATTTCTACATTTCACTATAAATAATTGCCAAGACTAAAATTACGCATGATTCACTGATATTGCCTAAGCACCCCTTATTGCCGAAAGTCCCTTTATCATGAGCCATTAATCACTGCGGTGAGCGCGAATATAGTGAACAGCTTCGAAACCTGTTAGAGGCTGACGACCTATCCCACTAAATACTGTGACGGAATGCCTATATGGTTAGTCGTATTTAGTCGCGATGCACTATATTTGAGAAAAATAGGAATTGGCAAGTACCTATTAACCCGAGGGCCATAAAAACCCATCAGTGACCCTGGTGGGACCCCGTCGTATTACGGTACTCTGTTAACGTTTTGCGTGTCATGAGGCTTAGGGCAATATAACTTTATGAATATATGAATGTTTCATATATATCCTAGGATACAGCTGTATCTAGAAGACCACCACTTTACACTAATAGATTTCAGACATTAGATTATTATTTCACTACGTGTTATGATTATGAATCCCATACTTGAATTTTAATTGTTATCATATGTGAATTAAACAAGAACTCTACAAAAGACAACCCAAAATGCTTGGTATATCAATACATTTAAAAGCTGACTATATCGAGCGTATAACAACGTAGCTCATCTGCATTTATACCTAAACTGATGATTTTGGTGATCATACATGGTTTACTTGTGAATTTTATACAACTCAACTTATAAATTATTTCATGAAGGATTACTATTTATTTCGACAAACACTATACACATCTCGAAGAAAGTTATTTTCTATAAACTCCACGAACTCACCAACCATTGTGTTGACGTTTTAAGCATGTTTATCTCAGGTAATTAACGAAGCAGGACAAGACACGGAGCGGGCATCCTTTACTCTGATAACTTTAATGGTGTAAAATCAAATATGTCATTCCTCCCAAATTATCACATTTTCTTATGGGATTTTCAAATCAAATAAATCACTTTTGTATCAAGAATATTCTTTGAATGACATATAGCTTTCAAAATGCATATTCTAGACCGTTTTCTGAGATTTAAACTTCGATCCTCACCGTAACACCCAAATTACTTTTCCGCTGCCACAAACCAAATTTGGGGGTGTTACAGTTTGGTATCAGAGCCTATGGTTATAGAGAATCAAACATTTTAAAACATTGAACTATAACCACACTTTCAAAATGAATGATTTTACACCATACCATTTTACGCCCTCCGTGTCTGCAGACTGTCGTGTTCAATACATTACCTATTAAGATTATGTTGCACTAATCTTTACATGCTTGATAATTACTCTTCACACATTACACCCTGTATTATTTCACACTTACCGTTACGCTCTTAACGTACAAAATACTTATAATTATTATTTTCGGCTACTACAGTACCATGTCTTCCAAACCTGTTAATATTACCAAGGCTACCCTTCATACTACTCATACATCACCTTGTTATCATATCACTACGGATGCTAAAAATCTCTATGTACTAATATCTCAACCCCAGACTAATACGGAACTTACTCACATATCACTCTCATTATCACCAATTCACTCACCCTTACGTCAGAAAATTAGAGGAACTACTGAATCTTATCCATTGAAGAGTTGATTGGTTGTCCAACAACATTCGAGGTTAGACAGAATTCACACTAAGAAACGATTTGAAAAGAGATTGAGCCAAATTCTCCTTTAACTAAACTACCACACCCATATGCCCCGGTAACTCGACACAGAAAAGTTAGGATTTTAGTACCTTATGAACTCGAACCTTTTATGACACTAAATTGGAGCTACCTCAATGGACTTATTAAGAAGATATATCTATGTTTAGTACCAATTATACTACCATTTTCACCTTATTTCACCCCTAGACATGATCAGGATAACGTTACCATACCTTACCACCACTATCATCATTCCCTCCATCGTCGGTTGGACCTGACTACTCGTTAAGACTACTCACCCAAACTTACCTGTTTACACTTCACCAACAGAAGCTGACTCCTAGAGAGAATTTACCCTCTTAGGTCTTTCTCGTAATTACTATTTCCCACCTGCTGTTACTCTTTCAGCCCGAATCCTCAAGACTGGATAGAACTTTAGGACAACAGTTACCCACACACCTACTCCTCCCACCAACATGAAGCGACTGGAGCGTCATAAAGAACAGATTGATACACTCCTATTAACATCATTGACAAAACACCACTCACAACCAACGACACCCTACCTGACCTTTTATCCGACAAGATGGACTTCTAGGACGGACTGATAAGGTTTCAGTCAGAGATATTGAGAAACACTCCCACATGGCAATCTTTACAATGAGAAAAACAGAGATTTATTAACCTGCTGCATGGAACATTAATAAAAGACCTTGTATCGTTGGCTTTGTAAAACAATCGATCAAGTTATTAATGATATAATGTTTACATTAATTATACCCAGATTTACTACAATATCATCTACGATTGTTACGATTCCTCATACCTGCCATAACTAGGCTACGACCATAGAATTCCCTAAGACAAAATTTCGGAAGAAAACTTGATGAATGAAGAGAAAATTTCTGAACTTCGGCTTTTGTGAATGAAACAGTTTGTTCCCTAGCAATCCCATACCAAGAATTTAGCATTTATCTACGACATTACCCAGACACATCGTGATTTAGGGTTCACAACTGGTTAAAGTTTCACATTGTGACCACATTATTAAGACTAGTATACAAATACCTTGTCACTCAAATTATTCTGACATGGCCATTAGGTGGATTTAAATCCGTTTTTCTTGGAATATTGATAGAATATGGCCAGCATTCGCATTATAAATACCCCACTAACACCAACCACAACTATGACTCTTGAAATGATCCAAAAGATAGTAACCAATACTGTTGCTGTGATACTCAAGGTAACAATAGTAGCTTGTCCGAGTAGCAACAAAATAGCAAGAGAAGAAGAGAAGATAACTAAGTTTTATAAGTATATCAATGAAAGTTTCACGAATTTTAGACCGACTCACTTTAAGAATATAGAAAAAGGTGACTGAACCTACTATTACCATTACCCAAGGATTTTTAGACCAAAAGTTAAGCGAGACACTGCAAGAATCAATGCCCAACCCAGAATATCACTTAGGACAAGAAGACCAGTGAAAGAAAATGGAAACTCTTTAAAACCTTAACAACGCCAAAGGATGACACCTATGTTTAAACAGAAGATAAATTCCTATTGTGGATAAGTAAACCCTGGTTTAAAACTTTCTAAGTTGTATTTCCTTACATACTTTACCCCAAGTACGATGGATGTAACCTAAGAGTAACAATTATCTTTTTACCGTATGAAGACTCTACCTTGTGATATTTTCGAAATAATCATAATCCACGTCTGTTTCACTCTCTATTCTACACTCCCTATTCATAGCCTTTATGAAACAATACCCAGATATCACTTTAGCAATTTGATTCAGCACCACTTATGACTAAACAATAGGTTATCACCACATTGTAAGAAATTCTCACCCAAAACTTAGGTTTATACCAAGGATATCCTATATTCACTATAGAAATTCCTGACTTATTCTCAGAATATGAACAAAAACTTTTTAATTCTTTTGAAAATAATTAGAGGGTGTCCGACTTTGTGACGAAACCATTATAACTGAAACATCTAAACTTCTTGAAAAAGGCATAAATCTCACGGTGACTGAGCCAAGCATTACATTATTTGGTCCCAAATTATACATAGCCTGATCAACTATGTCTAATTTAGGAAGAATCATGTTATGAATGAAACAGTTATCTTTCAGATTTCCTAATAACAACTTATATTCAAAAGCAAAATCTTGAGACAAAATAAATTGCTCATAAAACGTCACTTGTGACCAACCACAAATAAATACCTACACATATTACCCACCATTCTTATGATAAGCAACCGACAAAAGTACAAGCATTAGAATCTTAAGAATTCACAGAGACTTATGAAAAGCGCAATTAGCAAGAAATTTTTATTAGAATACACAGAAATTAGCACATCACGATAAGACTAGCAACGATAATGCTAAAGTTACAACTATTTATTCCAACCTTCCTACTACCTATTTTCCATACGCCATATCCACGATAAGGGCTACAATCACCAACGGAATGACAAACGCTAAAATCACGACCAAACATTTGAATTTATTCCATCTAGCATGAATAAATCTAATTAGATCTCGTTTCCTCTAGTTCCGGATAGAAACCTCTCGACAACATTCTTCATAATCTCTCACCTCAGAACATCACATTTTTCAACACCTATCGCAGACTGAACTTCGGGACGAAGTTCAAAATTTAGGGGTAGATACTGTAAGATTCCACGAAAATCCGTTATGATAAACCTCATTGATTAATAATAACCCCGAGTTACCGTTTAACAAAACCCATTTTTACGGAGAAATTTAAAATTTTTCTTGATATATTATTTTCACCATGTCATGACATCACAACAATTACCAAATAACAACACTAAAACTCGATGTGCTTTACGAAACATAACTATTAAATAAGAATTAGTAGTTCACAAAAATCACCATTTACACTAAATATTATACTTCCTATCTACTTACAACTTATATTAATACCCACATGTAAATATCTATACAATACAACAAAGGATAAAATCTAGATATTTTAGAACCATAGTTACCTCAAATAATATATTGAATGTCGGTGAATGTATAGCTGTCATCAAACTACACTTTAAAACTATTACTCGTAATATGGATAGAATTATGCCACATATCAAATTTCTATATAACAGGCGTGTATACTTAATCTGCCATAAAATTCAACAACTAACAAACGTTATAACGTGTACCATTTCCCCTATAAGATACCTAACTCCACACACTTCATATTCTTAAACTAACTCTCACTCACCTCACTCTCCCTCTCTAACATTTTCCGGTCTCAAAATCCGGCCATTTGAGCCACCACCGTCAACCACCAACTCTCACCGCCACCACCAATAGCTTCCTTGTGACTCCTTTGTCACGATCCACCACCACACGCGCCACCTAACGTCCTCCATCACCACGTTGCACCATCTCCACTACACGTTGCCGCCACCATGAAGACGAGAGACGAGGGTTGTCTGTTTATCTTGGTTCGTTTGTTTATTTCTTTTGATTAGCGACCGTGAGCAGCCACCATTTCAGCCGCCGTTATCCTTCTCTTCTCCTTTCCGTCATGGTAAAAATCGAGAAGCCCGTCTTCGTATATTTTCCTTTATATTATTACCGATTATGATTTGTTATTATTTTCGTGGATACATATCAAACGGTTTATTTTGAATTTTAAACTAATAACTCGTTACTATCAATTTTGTGGTTAAAAACTGAATATAAGAATCGAATACAAACTGTTTTGGAACCAAAAATCGTGTGGTGAGATTTAATATCAAATGGTGTCGGTTTGTGTTATGTTGGTACTCGGGATATAAATGTGTTTGTAACTGAAATCGTGTGGTAAGAATCTGTGGGAAATTTTCTGTTGATTCGGGTTGAACACGGGTCGGGTCGAGACCCGTTTGGTTCCATAATTTGTCTCGCCAATGTTATTGTTATTGAAGTTCCAGTTGTGTTGCTGTCGTTGTCTTAGTTATTAGTTTCGGGTCAAACCTGATTTGGTGGTGGGTTGAAGTCTTATAGCTTACGAGTATTAGGCTGTCGTAGCTTATTTTGAAGTCGCGTGGGTTGTTATTAATCTGATTAAGAGTCACGGAATTGATAATGATTGGATAGTTGTAGAATAGTCAAGGATTCGCTTATGATCTCACATTTGGTTTCGGGTTTGATTTACACTAGGAGGGTTGAATTCGTTGTGCCATGGGTGGTCCTTAGTTTTCGGTTCGAGCTAACCACACCCACAAGGGTGTTGGCTTGTGCGGTTCAATAGCAGATACACACCAAGGGGTGTGTAACTGTTGTTTCGTTCTTTTTGGTCCTCGACTGATACAACCACAAGGGTGGTTCTATATTTTTGTGGTATGTATTAATGCATTCGTTAGTGTTGGTGTTGGATTTAAGCTGGGGCCGAAGCCCATTTGGGAGGTATATGGGGTTTGGATTTTGTATCGGGCCTAAGCTCATAGGGATGAGGATGTGTTTGGTCTAAGACTGGGCCGAAGCCCACAAGTATAAAATAAAAAGAGTAAGTTAGTTATAATTTGTTAATATCATATTAGTACGTTTCGGATATATGGGGACTAATAATTGAATTTGGAAATATTAATTGGATTTGGACTTAAATGCAGATTTGATTATTATACTTGGACGTTCCGACAATCATGAATAATTATCGGACTTGCGATATTAGACAACGGACTTATTAAACATTTTGACTCGAGACGGTATCATATATTAAACTCGGACTGGACACAAAATCTTTAAAACCTAAACTAATATTACAAGAATAATAACGGGACATAAACTTGATAAATATTGTAATTTTAGTTAATCCAAGTCCCGATGACTCGAGAAAAACTAGTTTTATTAACTAAACTCATAAAACATCATTGTCTTATACCAACTATTTGGGGATAACGGGGTAAATGCCGAAACGTACAAACTAGTTATTTGATTTGAGATGTTTGTTTGTCTTTAGCTTCTAAGTTGTCCTCCTTGGTTTGAGTCCTCGTCAGCATCCTCTTGAGTTAGTTGATGTCTATTCTTTTGGCGTAAGTTGTACGTCGAGTCTAGGTTATCTTACCACACCACATGAAACATGTAAACTAAGCTTTTGATAAGTTTTG
This sequence comes from Artemisia tridentata subsp. tridentata, assembly GCA_021014915.2. Taxonomy (NCBI): domain Eukaryota; kingdom Viridiplantae; phylum Streptophyta; class Magnoliopsida; order Asterales; family Asteraceae; genus Artemisia; species Artemisia tridentata. The sequence goes on from CP139508.1 coordinate 78,211,541, forward strand.
AAAACTGAATAATCCACGAAAACTATGACACTTTATCTTTTATATACTTTATTATTGTGCTAGACGTATTTTGAGGTAATTGTATACGTATTAGGTTGTGTACCATCGTTGCTGTATGAGACTGTTGTAATATGCTCTAGATGCCAGTCATGTCAGTGTGATCCTTGCTTGCTGTGGCTAAGGTGAGTCGTGGCCCCTACTTTTCACACTTGTTTTTAATAACTCTTTTGGGGGAGATACATGCTTTAACTGTTTTATACTACTTGAAATCTCTTATGATTTACTCGAAATTATCAACTATGCTTTACCTATTTGAATCATACTTGAAAGGAATACATGCTCATTATATGTGCAAAATTGTCTGTTAGCTTAAACACGGAACATGGAAGATAACATTTATAAGCTACTTGATGAAACATGATGCTGAAAACTTATCGTATGCATTCATGTGACAAATGAATGTACTGCTACTTAATATGATATTTCTACATTTCACTATAAATAATTGCCAAGACTAAAATTACGCATGATTCACCGATATTGCCTAAGCACCCCTTATTGCCGAAAGTCCCTTTATCATGAGCCATTAATCACTGCGGTGAGCGCGAATATAGTGAACAGCTTCGAAACCTGTTAGAGGCTGACGACCTATCCCACTAAATACTGTGACGGAATGCCTATATGGTTAGTCGTATTTAGTCGCGATGCACTATATTTGAGAAAAATAGGAATTGGCAAGTACCTATTAACCCGAGGGCCATAAAAACCCATCAGTGACCCTGGTGGGACCCCGCCGTATTACGGTACTCTGTTAACGTTTTGCGTGTCATGAGGCTTAGGGCAATATAACTTTATGAATATATGAATGTTTCATATATATCCTAGGATACAGCTGTATCTAGAAGACCACCACTTTACACTAATAGATTTCAGACATTAGATTATTATTTCACTACGTGTTATGATTATGAATCCCATACTTGAATTTTAATTGTTATCATATGTGAATTAAACAAGAACTCTACAAAAGACAACCCAAAATGCTTGGTATATCAATACATTTAAAAGCTGACTATATCGAGCGTATAACAACGTAGCTCATCTGCATTTATACCTAAACTTATGATTTTGGTGATCATACATGGTTTACTTGTGAATTTTATACAACTCAACTTATTAATTATTTCATGAAGGATTACTATTTATTTCGACAATCACTATACACCTTTCGAAGAAAGTTATTTTCTATAAACTCCGCGAACTCACCAACCATTGTGTTGACGTTTTAAGCATGTTTATCTCAGGTAATTAACGGAGCAGGACAAGACACGGAGCGGGCATCTTTTACTCTGATAACTTAAATGGTGTAAAATCAAATATGTCATTCCTCCCAAATTATCACATTTTCTTATGGGATTTTCAAATCAAATAAATCACTTTTGTATCAAGAATATTCTTTGAATGACATATAGCTTTCAAAATGCATATTCTAGACCGTTTTCTGAGATTTAAACTTCGATCCTCACCGTAACACCCAAATTACTTTTCCGCTGCCACAAACCAAATTTGGGGGTGTTACATATTATATAACACTCGCAAAAATAGATAAAGTCAAAGTAGACACTTATTTTGGGACGGAGGTAGTAACTCGTAACATGTTGGACACTACATGTCTTTGAATGAAATTAGATATATAGGTTTGGGTGACCAACGCAATAGTTACAACATTTGAGTGACCTTAATGAAGATAGTGACTCGTTAAATGACTTTCATTACATTATATCCCTTGTTAGAATAAAAGTGAAAGCATATGAAAACAGTTTCTTTACATGATAAGAGATGACTTCATTTCAAAACACGAAAAAACTCGAAACCGAGATAATTAGTTTGGACCTTTGATCACTGTTTCATTACATTAATATGCGTAATTGTTCGTAGCATTAGTTTTAAGAACACTTCACTGGTCTCAACTTAACTGGAGAACTTCAAAGTCTTCCCTTGCAGATTTGTAGTTAAGGTTCTATAATGTTTCACGTAATATCAACCTATGATTTAAATAGATCTTGACCCTTAATTCGACGCACAAGTGGTATATATACGAGTGGACTTCATTTACACTGTGTTCTCGAGTTGAGTAAAAAGGAGAAAGTAAAGTGAAAGTGAGAAAGTTTGTGTTCTCCAGTTTTTTTTTTCAGAAAGTAAAGTGAGGTAAAGTGAAGTAAAGTGGTTATGTTTTAGTTATAAAACTTTCACTCCACTTTTAGGGTGAAAGTCACTTTACTTCATCTCTCTTACTTTACTTCCTCTTTCTTTCACTTTCATTCATTTTTTTTTCTCTAGAACGCAGAATAGCGCAACACATACTAAATCAAGTATGTTTCTTTTAAGTATTTTGTAATTTGTATTAGTTTTTAATGAATAAAATATTAGTGAAGGGTTTATTTAATGATTGAAATATTAGTTAAGGAGTTAATTTGTAAATTGTATTTTTTTTAAAGGGTGGGTTCCAAAAGGTGGTGTTATTTGTTGTTATGATACCGGGTGTTTTTTGGTGTTATGTTATTTGGTGTAAAAATGATGTGGCGCTGACGTGGCACAAAAAACATGGTGTTAACATGTTACGGTACCCTTTGCTCTTATAAGTTACCGCCCAAATTTTAATACAAAGTCTTTCTTTTCTTGTCTTTTGGTTGCATTATTTATAAAATCATATGGGATGTTTAGTAAGATCACAAATTCACAATGGTCGTATAATGAGCTTGTAGAAACAAGTTCGTGACACTTTTCCCTCATACTAAATCAATGCAGTATAACTAAGCTGTTAGTCTGTGCTTTTAAAACGTCAAGATTAAATTCAAGCCGAATATAAGAGGCAATCTGATTAAGCTTATATTGTTGAGGTACACTCAATGCAATGGACAGAGGCAAGAAGTTATGACAAGTTACATATCAGAGGAGGGTACTAGAAGATTAGCACCCAACAAAAAGGCTCTAGGAGATCAAGTGATAGACATGCCTGTGATTAGCTCTTATGATGACATGGTGTGGTTGAATGACGAGCTCAAAATACAAGAGAACCTGCAACTATGGACAAAACCGGATTACGAAGTACTAGACTTGCTTGTACAGAAAGATCGTCTAACCATAAAATCACTAAAATTGGTTGAAATATAGTTTGTCTCAGAAGAGAGATGTGCAAAGAGATCACAGAGTTCAAAGAGTTGGTGGGACTTCATACGGCATAAGTAAAGATGAGATACCAAGAAGCATTTGAGAAGATCATGTGGATGGACATGATCGAGCAAGCCAAGAGCGTTGACGACAGCTTCATGGACTATCTGTAACAAGGTATGATGGTTTGATTAACTATCAAATGTTTTGTTGTAACTATCTAAAATTTTAGAAACGAATTAATTAATTAACTGTCGTAGTGTATGAATATGCATTTTGACTATAATGCTCTTTGGCCACACAAATACACACAACATATATACACATACACATATATAGAAATGTAGAAAACACATGAAATGATGAAACTATGAAATACATACACCATACACAAAAGTGAAAAAGTGTCAAATGTTCTACAGTTTTGCAAAGGCCGTATCGCTTATCCCAACCCAAAAGACACATAACCGGGTCAAAAAGAACGTTGTATTTGGCACTGCTTACATAAATCACATAAGCAGTAGTGTTTTCTACAGTTTCTCTTATCATGCAATCACATAATACAAGTATTAGCTAAACACTTGACCTATTATAATATGAGAGACAGTAACAGAAAATTAGATAGAGTTCAAAAGGGTAAATTCGCCATTCACCTTAATGGGGAAGCATGTCTACTAAAGTTATCCTTCTTGGAAACCTGGGAGGCAACCTTAAGAACATTGCATCTTCAATCTGAATTGGTAAATGTGTTGCTACAATGACTATTCCACCCTGACTCCTATGATCTGCAATCATTTGCTCCAAAAGCTTCACACCCTCATCATCCAAAGCAACCGAAGGTTCATCTAGTAGCCATATTGGTCTATCCATTGCAATCACTCTAGCAAGTTGCAATCTTTTTCTTTGACCCATTGAAAGCATTCGTGCTTTCTCATTAGCCAATCGCCCGAGCCCCATAAATTCCAAGGCAGGTAAAGATTTACCTTGTTTATGTTCAAGAACTTCAAACCACTGAACATTGTCGAGAACTGTGAAGTTGCTTTTTATGGCTTCTTTTAACGAGAGCCAATTGAGTTGTAGTTTGTATTGGTGAAAAACTCCTGACTCAGTTATGTCATGACCGTTCCATAAGATCTCGCCCGCTGATGGCTTGGAAAATCCAGCTAGCATGCGTAAGAATGTAGACTTGCCAGAACCGTTTGCTCCAGTGAGTACGAGGGCTCCACCATCATGAATTGATATGTTTGTGTGGCGTAAGATTTGTTGGGCGTTTCTCATGCAAGAAACGTTGTTGAGAAGTAGCCGAGGAAGTGGGGGTCCACGAGACATCAAGGGTTCTTCAAGAGTGTGAAATCGGTCTTGACAGGATCATGCAACCAGACTATGACCTGCAATGAAGGATTAATACATTACCTTATAAGGTAATTACTGAAATGAAAAAACACAATGCTAGTTAGCAAGAGAACTCTTTCAGGGGTTTTTTTTGTTCAATTTTAGGAAGATTCAGGTTGTTGCATAACAGGGTTCACTGGGTCTTTAATAGCATGGGTCAAAATGGGCCGTGTCACTGTGTCAGGTTGGTTTGAGCCACAAAAACCTTTTTGTCTACGTCACATAACGTTTTATAAATAGCTGATGTATTGATCATTGCTATAACAATAATACTATTTCTATAATAATGTAACCCTTGGATGGATGAAACAGTCTAGGGGGTTTTCTACAATCTACATCACAGACTTTGAGTAACTACCAACCTGATCGGCCCATGTTACCTATTCCCCTTTTAGCTAACTTTTTGTATTTTATAATTAACCCAATTAAGATAAAAACAAGTCAAATCTCCCACGTTATAAGTAATTTGTTTGACAGTGCCTCCGATACAGTGAGGTTTAATTTACCGTCTGTATTAGAACATTCCTTGATCACCAACACAACCCAATTACCTATCTATTAGACAGCATACTCTTCTATATGGCATGCACATACCTCGTTACATAATACTAAAAGATCCATCAGGCTACACAAAGCTGCAATTTGCAATACTTACTCGTACACAGATAGACAGCCTAAAATAAGGTTAAAACAATTCTCAACTCAAAAGATGTGTAAGAAACCAACTGTTTAAGCAATAGCTAACTATCCTACCTTTTTTTTTATTATTTCTTCACCCTTTAGTTTGTTGTCATTTCTTCTAGGTATGCAGGGACGGAGCCAGTGGGGGAGGGGGGGAGGGGGGGGGGGGGGGGTGGAGGGTGCTCGGCCACCCTCAACCGGCCCGACTAGCCCACCTTTAATGGCGAAAAGCAGTTTACCGATTGATTTTTGGCTGGAAACTATGGAAGAAATAAGAGAATTGAGAAGTGTGAATATTATAAAGTGAAATGAAGAAGAAAATAGGGACGTGTGAATATGGGGAAGTGGGAATGAGGGACTGTGTCAGTGGGTAATAAAAGTTCTCCACTTTATTTATCAACTACATTTAATTTTAATTTTATCTTTATTTTTTTGTGAATAAGCACATAACAATTTATGGTGTAATTGTATCTTACTATCAACTTATAAGGTTTCTAAAACAAACAATTGTATGCTACGACCGGAAAAAAATAAAAATTGGGCCCCCCTTAATAAAATTTCCTGGCTCTGTCTCTGTAGGTATGCTAAAGATTTTGGAACTAAAACTGATTAACCATTCCAAATGAGAATGACTGTTTTCTGGTGGAACGATCACATATGACATAACATATACTGATGGTTAAACACGAAGTGAACACACTAATATAACGCCTCAAGAAAAGCACAACTTTTAATGTAATCCTTATAAGTTTTTAAGTGAAAATGTATCAGGGTTTGATACCAAATACATCCAATATTGACATGTTTTCGTGAACAAATGAAGCAAATTGTCCAATTATATAAAAGTTCGAATTCCACAAAAAAGAACTAAGAGTTCATTAGACTTTATATAGAAGGAAATCTAGAAATGACATTGTAGATGTACCCAAAACTAATTTCCCTTTATCGATGATTCATATTTTCTCCATATATTTTTCAAATATCTATAAAATAAGGAACCAAGAAGAAGGTCTCGCCTTAGAGATAGAAAAGGAGAGCAATGGTTATCTAAGCAAAGCAGGGAAGCATCTACATTCCAAAATCAAATGGGCCAACTTTGAAACATCTTAATCTCTTTCACAATAAGAGCTTATTCAGGGGGTGTTTGATTTGATAGCCATATGAGCTTATCGGAACTTTGATAAGCTCAAGTTTTTGGGCATACGAGCTTTATAAGCTCATAAGCCTGAAATATAAATGAGCTTATCAAATTCAATAAGCACATAAGCCCATCAAATAAGCTTAAACAAACACCCCCTCACTTAAGGCTGGATGGAGTAATGTTGGTCAATCCCTCCCAATTTCTCTGCAGCGACCTTAAGGCGATTGGGTGCCCCAGTAAGGCGACCTACACTACAAAAAACATACCCCACAAAAATACTTTTTCATTTAATTAAAACACAAAGAAAGACACAAAAGTTGAGCGATTGTCGATCGCTTGGACGATCTAGATCCAAAAAAAAGAAGGGATTGATCGAATGGTGATTTGGTGCCACACTAAGAATCGATCGATCGAATGAGGGATTGATCGATTGAAAACTTGTTACTGCATCCAGCCTAAGTATTACCAAAATACAATGCACAAGATGCATAAGCTTATGGCCTTATGCTATATATATGAAAACGTAGAGTAACAAAAAAGGAGCTAACATTTCTAACTGCGAAGAAGGAAATTGTACATAATCACAAACACATACACAATAACCTAGTCTTCAACAATCAACATTTTTAAATAAATTTGTAAGTCCTAAAGTATATTGCCTCCATCCAAACACTCAAAACGCTATAACCCCAAAACCCACTCTAATTAACCATCTATAATAACCATTCCCATGTTTTTGAATCAAAGCATTTCATCGAACACTTGGTATGCATCACAAAATAAATATAGTCACTAAAGGATACACAAGTAATTTACCTTTGCAGTAACTCCTTATGGTGGCTCCGGCGGAATATGACGGCAGCAATGTCAGATCAGCAAGTTTTCTCCGATACACATGTAATTTATTACCTTTGCAGTTACATGTTTGGTCCTTTATGTTATGGATCATTGGGTTCAAAGGTTTTTATTGTTTTAATTGGACTTCAAATTAGGTTCATGAACCAAGAACTGAACCGCAGGTCGGTTCCAAGTTTGGACCGGTCCTGCTGTTGGTTATTCGGTCCAAACGTTCCGTCTATCACAACTTTTATTTTGTTATTTTTCCTTTTGAACTACTCGAGTTAATGTTCAAAAAAAAAAAAAAAAAAAAAAACTACTTGAGTTATGTAAGTAGTGGAAAATTTACCGTAAAGGACGAAAATTGATTGGCTTTGCACGTTACATACCAAATTTTGTGGATTTTTGAAATTGGACTTTTGGTAGTCCTTGCAAGTTTTTTATTGGGACACGCTGCACCAAGTCCTCACAAGTACCAAAAGCTCAAAATAACAACATGCTTTTTGTTTTGGGTCTTCCAAATAATAATGTACTCGTAATCTCTTTTGCTTGAAAGATCATAATAAGATCAAGCTTAAAGATACGTTTTGTACTCTATTAATTTCCCAGTAGCTCTAGTAGAGGGTGCCGGCCGGTCTTTCGACCAGATCCCCCTAAAAACCGTATGTGCGAATGCTCTTAAGAGAGTGATTAATAGTTATTAACTTCACATGGCAATAAAAATACGCTTATGAAGTGGTTTAATATATTTATGGTCTTAATAGACACAAGTTACATAGTTGTGTTACCTTTGCATAGATTATCCCTTGTAAAAGTAAAAAAAACTCATATCAAAAGAAAATTATTGTATTTGTCAATTTCATAAACAATTTTAACTACAGTTTGTGAAAACGAAAATCAGATATAACAACATGGGAACGCAATGAGAGTAACGGGTATCCTCAAGCCATGGCAAAAAAGTGCATGTCAGCAAAAATCTCTATGGCACCAGAAATCCCACGGCACCACATTCTGGCTGCTACCCATGGCACCACAAAATGTGGTGCCGTCGTCAAATTTTTTTTTTTTTTTCAAAAAATAAAACATACACAATATAACTAAAATAAACTTCATTAATTAAAAAAGAGACTTCTCTTCGTGGCTCCAAAATCTACTCATTTTGTTTGGAAAAATATATTGAAAGTGTGTGTGAAGTATGAAATAATAAAAGGTATTTATAAGATTTTTTAAAGGGTAATTTTATTTATTTATTTATTTTTTCTGTTTAATGCATCCAAACGACCGTTGCCAAATGTTCACCTTCTTCCTCCCAACCTTTGAAATATTTAAAAAAAAATAAAAATAAAAATAAAAATAAAAAATCCACGGCGTGGGCTGGCCACCATGACGCCACCCACAGTATCGTGCGCCGTCGGTTGAGGTGGGCTGGTGGCCATGGCGCCACTTAGCAGCCAAGGGTACCAATTACTCTAAGTGGTTCATTACCGATACAACTTCAACTCCGAATGTTATGACACCATAGAAACACATCAAAAAACACATTTATTACATACAAAAAAAAGGAAAAAATCAAACAACAATCATCTCTTTAATATCCGTGTGATCCCAGCTTCTGACAAGCATGCCTTTGATAACCATGTGGCCTTTTGAGCCAATGCGCGATTACCATGTAAAATCGTAGCAAAGTGCGGTTCTCATGACCACAGATTTGGCCACAAAAACTTACTTTTGGCATAAGGGTTCACAAGAAAACATCACTATTAACTACAACCAAAACCTTAGCCTATGAAAACATCCATAACTCGCGACTGCAAACCAACTTTACAAAAGAAAAAGATATAGCGACAAGAAATGACACGTTCAAGAAATCTTGTGTACCGCTTGATCCTTATTTATTGTGGAGTAATTTTGCCATAAACGAATACAAGCGTCCTCACCAGAACTCACAACAGTGTTTTCATCAACAAAGGCGACTGCATAGACCCCACCCAGGTTGGCTCCCTTTATGGTTATACGGCTTGAGGCTGGCTTGCTTATATCATATACAATAACACATGTATCCAGAGATCCAGTTGCAACCATGGTGTTATCAGGAGACCAAGCTAAGCTGTTTATACGAGCTGTGTGGTATAACATGTTCTTAAGCTTCACCTGTCGTAACACAAGTAAATAATTCATCATAATCAGCTATTGCTATTAGGAAGAGGTGAAAAGGCGATGGGTTGGAAACAGGTGAAAACGGGTAATTTCGTACAGGTCGGGTCAAGTCGAAACAAGTCTGCCCAAAAAATAATCGAGTTTTTCAAATTAAAAGTTTCAACACATTTGACCCTCTCAACCCGTTTTCATATTAGCCAATCATCGACAGTTTTGACTATTTGACTAGTTAGAGTCAAAGTATAACCCAAATCAGTTAAATTATTAGCGAATTTCGGATATCCATTCATATTAAATAGCCATAACTAAATTTCAGGAAGCAATAAGAGTTACTCGTACCTCTCTGATGACCCGATCCCATACAACAGCTTCTCTATTGGCATCAGCCGATGCAAACATAGAAACATCAGGAGAGTGATCGTGTATAGTACTCCCGGACCCAACATACTGGGCCAGGCATACTCATAACCAACCGCGAAAGAATCAAGACGGACAAGCATACATCATAGACTCCAGTTTTCCCAAGCCGGACAAGAACACGCCCCGGTCTCTCTAGGCCGGGCTTGAAGACACCACCGGCCGCCGCCATGCCGTCACGCCGCCAAAAGCCAGATCTCTTGGGATTATGTCTCCCACGTGATCTGACACCTACCTACTAGGGGAGGCGTAGTTCGGCTCGCAGAGTCCCGAGGCAGCTACAGGTCTTGTGTGGGTAGTATAAATACCCCCACTTCATTTATTACTCTCAACAAATAGCATTAACTCTCACCTAATCCGCACATACACTTTCTCTCTCTAAACAATATGCTTACTCTCACACCGGAAGCCAACCGCGGAAGCCCCTTTCCGCGGTAAGACTAACGGCAGTGCTTTTTCTTAGCAGCTCACGAAGTACTTAGCACAAGATCCGCCCTTGCCAAGAGCTAGTCTAACCTAGATCTTGCATCGAGCCCAAGATTTGTACTAATAAGTTGGCGCCATCCGTGAGACCAGTTACACAACTGCGTTTCTAAAAAAAAAAAACTTTACCATGAGTAATCAAGTGAACGAATCCTCCCCAGCCTGAGAGCGTTCAACAGTACGGAACACTCTTGGGAAGGAGAAGAGCAAATAAGGAGAGCACCATTCAGACTCCTTTCCGAAAGAGGCGATAATGGAATTTTGCGACAAGCATTATAACCAACTATTGCCCTTAATGGCCGTGAAGGTCCATGCTGAGAAGTTGAGGCAAGTAAAAACCCGTCTCGACTTCGATGATGAGTCACAGGGGAATTCACACTCTCGAGAGCCATCTCGAAACTCTGAATCAAGGGATGGGAGAAAGCGGAAGACTAGCCCCGGTGCGAGGCCTGGACCTTCCGAAAGTTCCCATTCCCGGAGCGTTTTTTCCAGACTCAGCAGAGAACCCGAAGACGACGATGAAAGGGCCAGGCATCCCCGGTCAGCCGTTTTCACTCGTTTAGGGGAGAGATGAGAAGGTGTCAAATCACGCCTAGGGGAGAGAAGACCGGATGTATTTTCTCGACTTAGATCCAAAAGTCGCGCTCGAAGGGAGCGAAGAGTTGAAGCTAAACGTAACAGACGGGACGGACGACCTTTTGTGGAAAGGAGTCCGGATAGACAAAGAAGGAGAACCCCCAGTCCGACCTATAGCCACGCCCCCCGCTCCAGGGAGAAAGGCGCCGGAGTCGGAGCCGCCTGCTCCGGTTCCGGAAGGCGAAAGGAACGAACACCCGTGGAAAGCGAAGACAACGCTGGAAGGTATTGGGAAGCCAGGTCTGGAAGAAATAAATGGGGCTCGGATGATCTTTACCGTCCGTACGACATCGATGACAAGGACCCTTTCACGCAACGGATCAGAAACTTTGAGTTCCCAAATAGGACTCGGATGCCCTCAAACGTCAAAACCTATGACGGAACGGGGGATCCGGAGGACCACTTAAAGAATTTTTGCACTGCGGCCAAGGTCGAGCGATGGGCCATGCCCACCTGGTGCCATATGTTTAACTCCACACTCATGGGTCATGCACGGATGTGGTTTGATGAATTTCCGGCATAAAGCATAGATAGCTTCGAAGACCTTCGGAAAAGTTTCTTATCCTACTTCCTCCAGCAAAAGAAATATACCAAGGATCCAGTAGAACTCCACCTTATCAAACAAAGAGAAGGGGAAACAACGGCAGCGTTTGTTGACCGCTTCAAGGCGGAAAGCATGCATGTGAAGGGCGCCCCTGAATGCATGAAGGTTTCAGGTTTCATACACGAGATCAACAATCCGGAGCTGATCAGAAGGCTCAATGATAAAATCCCAAAGACTGTTGACAAAATGTGGAAGGTAACCACGGCCTTCATCCGCGGTGAAACAGCCGCGGCAAATTTGTCAAGAAAAAAGCAAGACCGCTCTTCGTGGAAATCTCACGAAGGGGGATCCCGGGCATCCAACAGTCAGACTTTTGAAAGAAAAATAGAATTCAAAGGGCGTTCAAGGGCGGACCGGAGGAAGAATGACCGATTCACGCCCCTCACAAAGACACCAAAGGAGATTTTGGCAATGGACGCAGTCAAGTTCACGGCTCCACCGCCCATGGCAAGCCCGGTGGAGTCAAGAAACAAAGGCAAGTATTGCGACTTCCATAGAGAAAAAGGACACCATACGGATGAGTGTTTCCAGTTGAGAAAGCAGATTGAGGAAGTAGTCAGATCTGGTCAGTTAGCACACTTGGTAAAGGAGATAAAAAACGGAAGCCAAAAGGGCGGAACCACCAAGGGCGGTAAGAAAGAAACCGCATCTAAGGATAAAGCTCCGGCCATATTCATGATACAAGCTTGGAAACGAAGTGTAAAACAAAAGGTATCCTCACATACCGAACCAAATATGAAGATATCCTTCCCTCCGATAGAGGAAGATGATTGGGATGATCACCCGCTAGTAATAAAGGCCGGAGTAGGCGGGCACCACGTGCATCGAATGTACGTAGACAACGGAAGCGCCTCTGAGGTACTTTATGAACACTGCTTTAATCGCCTCAGCCCGAAAATCAGGAAAAGAATGATCCCAGCTACCGCACCACTCCTCGGCTTCAGTGGTGAATTATCATGGCCTTTGGGGCAAATTCTGCTAGAAGTTACATTAGGTGATGAAAAGGATTCGGCTAGCGCTTGGATGAACTTCATGGTAGTCAGGTCACCCTCTCAATATAATGTCATAATAGGTCGACCGGGGATACGGCAACCCAAGATTATCCCTTCCACGGCCCACGACATGATTAAATTCCCTACCCAGGGCGGAGTAGTCACCGTATATAGTGACAAAATTACTCCGGTAGAATGCCAAATGGTCGCGGAGCCACAATCACAGCAGAGTTCCGAGGAAACTCCAGCAAAAGATGGAGTTAAAGTAGCAATACATCTGAAATTTACGAATCAGACTGTCGTTGTGGGAGGGAGCCTGACAGACCGAGGAAAGAAAGACCTGCGTGAGTTGTTAAAGGACAATCTAGACATCTTTGCCTGGCAGCCGTCAGACATGACGGGAGTGCCACGGAGTGTAGCAGAACACAGGTTGAACATCCTGGAAGGGTATACCCCGGTAAGACAAAAAAAACGAGGGCAGGCCCCGGAAAGGAACAAAGCAATTAACGATGATGTGGCAAAATTGGTAGAAGCTGGCATAATGAGGGAGGTCCACTACCACGACTGGCTGTCAAACCCGGTCCTGGTCAAGAAAAGTGACGAAAGTTGGAGAATGTGCGTGGATTTCAAAGATCTGAACAAAGCATGCCCGAAAGATTGTTACCCTCTTCCGGAGATCGACTGGAAAGTCGAATCCCTCTGCGGATACACAGATGGCCGCAGAAGATGAGGAAAAAATTGCGTTCCACACAGGCCAAGGGATTTTTTACTACAAGAAAATACCTTTTGGATTGAAAAACTCAGGAGCCACGTACCAGCGCCTAGTGGACAAAGCCTTCGACAAACAGATCGGTAGGAACCTGGAAGTATATGTGGACGACCTGGTCATTAAGAGCCATTCGGAGATGGAGATGTTAAGGGACGTGGAAGAAACCTTTGCGACTCTCCGAAAGATAAACATGAAGTTGAACCCAAAGAAGTGTACCTTCGGAGCAGAGGAAGGAGTATTCCTGGGGCATGTGATCAGTAAAAAGGGGATTAGGGCTTGTCCGGAGAAATCCGATGTCGTTGCCCGATTGCCTTCCCCACGGACCCTTAAAGAGGTACAAAGCTTAAATGGAAAATTGGAAAGTCTGAACCGCTTCTTATCAAAGTCCGCGGAAAAGTCTCTACCGTTCTTCAAGACACTGAAGAAGTGTATTAAAAAGAGCGACTTTCATTGGACGCTGGATGCGGAACAAGCGTTCAAAGAGATGAAGAAGCACATTGCCAACCTTCCTACCCTCACGGCTCCCAAACCAAGAGAAGAACTAATAATGTACTTGTCCGCGGCAAAAGAGGCCATCAGCGCAGTTCTGTTGGCAGAAAGGGGACAATGCCAGGAGCCCATCTATTTCATCAGCCGCTCATTACAAAGTCCGGAGGTAAACTATAGCCCAATGGAAAAGTTGGTGTTATCACTAGTTTACGCGGAAAGAAGACTCAGGAGGTACTTTCAGGCACACCCAATAGTGGTTATCACAGACCAACCAATCAAACAAATGCTGACAAAGACATAAAATATAGGCAGGATGGCTAAGTGGGCTATTGAACTAGGAGAGCATGATATCAGTTTCAGGCCACGAACAGCCATAAGAGGACAAGTATTGGCCGACTTCATTGCAGAAATTCCAGAGGAAGAGGCTGCGGCAACAGAAGTAGCGGCAGAAAACCTACCATACGCCGAGCCATGGAACTTGTACACCGATGGGTCCTCTTGTCAAGAAGGATCCGGAGCAGGCCTAATCCTCACAAACCCCGAAGGTATGGAATTCACTTATGCTTTGAGATTCGAATTTGATACATCCAACAATGAGGCAGAATATGAAGCACTACTAGCGGGTTTAAGGATAGCGGAACAAATGGGGGTAAAAGACTTGTCCGCAAATGTAGATTCCCGGCTGGTCGCGAATCAGATCAATGGTGTATATGAAGCAAAGGAGGAGAGTATGGCACGCTATCCAGCAAAAGCCAAGGCCCTGATACAAAACTTCCACACATTCTCAATAAGACAAATTCCGCGAAGTCAGAACAAGCAGGCGGACGTGATAACGCCTAAATCTAACATGTTTTTGATAGCGTTATTGGTAGTTTTATATATGTTTTGTGGTTATATTTATATGCTTTTGTTACTAAATCGTATCAAAGTGTGTTTGCAAAGCATTTGTAGCCAAAGACAGGAAAATGGATGGAAAAGATGCAAAAATGAGGAAAAAGGAAGTATTTGAGATTTCATGTGAATCTTGTGTCAAGTTCCGCTCCGTAAGGTACTTCAATGAGTTAAAGTCCAAGTAGTCAAGTTCATAAGCTTAAGGATAAAGAGAAAGATCAAAGAATCAAGAACTACGACCGAGAAACAAGTCATACGCAAAAGCCCAAGAAAAAGGTTCAGCAGCCATCGCCATCCGATCGGTCGCCGCCCGCAACCGATTCGGATGGAGTGAATGTGGATTTGCCGAGAAGACCAACCGATCGGTAGACCTTTCCATCCGATCGGTTGGAAGTCGCTGTTTGACCCAAGACTTCTTTATTAAGGATTGTGACTTTATAACTCCGGTTCTAGGTCCTTCTTGTCATTATTCTAACCATTCAATACTACTTGGAGAGCAAGAGAAGCATTTATGCACTTAGACCCTTGGTGAGAGCAACTTATGGAACCATTTGTTGAGTATTTATATACCAATCAATCTAGAGAGAAAGAGAGAGATACACAAGTGCTAGAAGAGAACCATTCACAGAAATATACTCAGAAATTCGTCCATAAGTCCAGGAGAAGGGAGAAAGTCGAATATACCATTTTCATTGCTTGTGGAATCATTGTCTTTCACTTGTAATCTTATTTCCAAATCATTGTAAGACTTTCAATCATGGTTTCTAATGTTCAAATTATGGAGTTTACATTTATGTGTGCTATGAGTGGCTAGTGCCTTTGTGCACTTGCTTAGATGATGTGTATTATTCATTGATTTGCATATGATTGTGATAACATGTTTTAATTCAATTTCAAGTCAATTCTAAGAACCAATTGTGATAAAGTTTCATAGTGACATTTGGGTAATTAAGTTTAACTAGTGCTAGTAATCTTGAGGGTTGAAAGAACTATTGTTATTCCACTAGTTATAATCATTTGTCTATGAATGATTGTTGTTTTCCACTATTCTTGATTAACCAAAGGAACTTAATTGTGATTGTAATGAAAAAGCTTTTGTCTATCAAAACGGATTGATTGTAAACCACTTTAAAGGTCGAGAGATTAATAGTTTGCTTTCAATTGTGAACTTTTGTCTATAATTGGTTACCTTTTGTATTGACCATTTCCTAAGCTTGTTTGATTAGACAAAAGATTGTTTTTGTGATTGAGGAACACCAACTCATGAACCTTGAATTGATCTTGAATTGATTGGTTAAACGTAATGCTTGTTTTTATAAACCAAAATCTTGACGAAGGTTTAATTTGTAGAAACAATAGATTAGTGTCAAAACTAATTATCACAACCAACATGTTTTCTAAAAGTTATCACAATCATATTAGTCAATTGTAGTACACTAGTCTAAGCAAGTGTAGTTTTTTAATCATTTGAATTTTCATTATATCATTACTACTTATTTGAGATAGTTGCTTTTAACTTACAATTCGATTCACTACACAAATCCCTGCGAACGATCCCGACTTACCATCAAAATCTTGCTACAACGGACGAGTATACTTGCTCGTATGTGTTGTTATTAGATTCGGTAATTCACCCCTTATAAATTTAAAACTTGCACCGAACCGGGCACATCAGGACGCATTGAGTAAAATAGCCTCTACCAGCTTTGCCCACTTGACAAAGCAAGTTTTGGTTGAAGTCCTGAAAGATAAATCAATCGAGGAGAAAGATGTTATGGTCGTGGTGGAAGAAGAAGGGGACACTTGGATGACCCCACTCCTTGAGTACCTGAAAGATGGAGTGTTGCCAGCGGATCAGAAAAATGCTAGAAAACTAAGGATCAAGGCAAGATAATACTCCGTCATCAACGGAACCCTGTTCCGTAAGTCATTCCTAGAGCCATGGCTGCGGTGTGTGGGGCCAATACAGGCCAACTATGTGATCAGGGAAATCCACGAAGGTTCGTGCAGCATGCACTCCGGACCACGGGCTATTGTTGCAAAAGCAATAAGATCTGGATATTATTGGCCCACCATGCATAGGGACGCACGGGAAGTGATCCGGAAGTGCCATGACTACCAAGTCCATCGGCCGGTCCCCAGAAACCCTCAGCACAAGTTGACTCCTATCACTACTCCCTGGCCGTTTTATAAGTGGGGCCTAGACATCTGTGGCCCATTCGCAGAAGCTCCGGGGAGGATCAAGTAGGGATAGATTACTTCACAAAGTGGATTGAAGCTAAGGCCCTCGCAACCATTACTGGGAACCAAGTCAAGAAGTTTGTATGGGATAATATCGTGTGCAGGTTCGGTCTCCCGGGGGAGATTGTGGCGGATAACGCCAAGCAATTCAGGGACAACCCCTTCAAAGATTGGTGTGAAAAACTTAACATCAAACAGCGGTTCACATCAGTGAAACATCCGCAAGTAAACGGGTTAGTCGAGAGGGCAAACAGGAGCTTGGGAGAAGGAATTAAAGTAAGGATCGACCAGGGGAGCCGGGATTGGCTGGAGGAGCTACCGCATGTGCTGTGGGCGCACCGAACAATGATCAAATCCAGTAATGGAGACACGCCATTCTCCCTAACCTATGGGACGGAGGCCGTGATCCCTGTGGAGATAGGAATGCCATCTCTGAGGTGTGCTCTATTCTACCCAATAGCAAATGATGAAGCCCTACAGCTGAACTTGGATCTCGTGGAAGAAAGAAGAGAGGTTGCGGCCATTGAAGAGGAAAGAAGTAAAGCCAGGATGGAAAAACACTATAATGCTAAGGTCTGCGGCAAAAGCTTCAGGCCAGGAGATTTTGTCTACCGCAACAACGATGCTAGCCTGGTTGAGGATACTGGAAAGCTGGGCCCCAAATGGGAAGGCCCATACGAGGTCGTGGAAGCATTGGGTAAAGGAGCATACAAGCTCAGGAACCAAGATGGCCAAGACCTCCCCCGGACATGGAATATTCGGAATCTCAAGAAATGTTACTTGTAATTAAATGTAAGTGTTCCCACTTTTTGTGGCTGACCGCGGTTCAAACCGGCAGCGGGAACTCATCATATTTAGTCATTTCTATGTACGCTGTTTTCTGATTAATGATATGCGGAGTCCGATCAACTCCGCATACTTTCTAAAATTTACTTTAGTCATTTTTTCTTTTATTACTTCTGTCATATGCATGCATAACTGGAAATCAATTTCGCAGTCACAAAAATGCGTAAGAGGTGTTGCAAGCCCGACATGAGGGCAATGTACCTCAGAATTAACTAAGGCATATAAGTGGTATTGCAAGCCCATTGACCAAACCAAGCTATCCCCGGAAATCTAAAAGTACGGATACACAGAGATAGTGAACTAAGTCCGGCCATACAAGCCCCGGCAAAAAAGAAAAAAATACATGATATAAACAACCAAGTGTTAGACACAACAAAAATGGTTAAGTTATATTCATAATCAATTACAATATACACGGATGCATAAATCCGGATTACAACATCAAAGGTTAAAGATAAAAGCTTCACAAGAATTGCGGTAGGGTAGATATAGTCAAAATATCACCCGGGGAATAGCCGAAGAAACCAAAGCAACTAACTTCCATACTCCTTAGGCTCAAATTGACCAAGGACGGTAGTATCAAACATGTCATCATGCTGCGCACTGTCATCCCCGGTCGGAGCAGTCACCGGCCCTGAAGGAGTGACAATGGTCAGAGGCTCAGCAGTCACAGGATTAGCACTGGAAGAAGGCCCGGAAGAGGTAGAAGCAGGAACAGAGACAGCAAGGGATTTATCACTATAATCAAAATCTGTCTGGTACTTCCTATTCTTTATCTCTTTGTATTCAGCAACGGCCTTGGGGCGAGCAATGGATTTCAGCACGGACTCCGGAAGGATACGTTCTTCTGCGACAGGAGGCTTGAATTAAAATTCTTTAGACCCCAGAGAACGATCCTCCTCTAACACCAGCTGCGACATTGATAACGCTCAAATTGTGCATGTTTTTAGTAGCGTTATTCGTGCTTTTGTATATATTATTTGGTTATATTTATATGCTTTTGTTATTTAATCGCACCAAAGTATGTTTGCAAAGTATATGTAGCCAAGTACAGGAAAAAGGAAGGAAAAGTGAAAGATTGATGAAGGAAACAAGGATTTACGATTGTACGAAGATTCCCATATCAAGATCCACTCCGAAAAGGCATTTCATAGAATGAATATTCAAGTATTCATTACTTCAAGTTCTAAGACAAAGAAAAGATCAAGTTTGGACAAAGAACATAGAGCTATGAGAAAGATACAAGCCGAACACCAAAAGTCCAAGATTGACTCTACAGGTCATCACCATCCGATCGGACGTAGCCCGCAACCGAATCGGATGGAGGCTGCATCTAGAGGCCAACCGATCGGATGTACGTAATACCGATTGATTGGAGAGTGCCTGTATGGCCAAACTTCATCACTAAGCATTGTATCTTGCTACCAATGATTCTAGACTCTTCTCATGTGTATTCTAGGTCCTTCTACTCTGCTTGGAGGCTAAGTTGCAGCATTTAACACCCTAGGCCTTGAGATGAGTATAAATAGAGCCTTTGGAGAACAATTCAACAACAACTAAGACAACAACTCTCTCTAATCATAAACCACTCTCAAAAGCTCTCAAATTCATCCTTAGAAGTCCAGGAAACTTTAGAAGTCCAAAAAAGTCAACATTTGGAAGTCAAAACTTCAAGAAGTCAACACCAATACTTTGGGTATCATTACCTTATCATTTATAATCTCATTCCAATCATTGTAAGACTTTTAATCATGATTTCTAATGTTCAAAATTTTGAGTTTATGTTCATGCTTGCTATGAGTGGCTAGTGCCTTTGTGCACTTGCTTAGATGATGTATATTACTTAATGATTTGTTTATGATTGTGATAACATGTTTTAATTCGATTTCAAGTTAATTCTAAGATCCAGTTGTGCTTAAGTTTCATAGTGACATTTGTTAATCAAGTTTGACTAGTTGTTAGTAACTCTAAAGGTCAAAAGGTTTATTGTTATTCAACTAGTTATAATCATTTGTCTATGAATGATTGTTTTTACCCATTATTCTTAGTTAAACAAAGAAACTTAATTGTGGTTGTAATAAGAATGCTTTTGTCTATCAAATTGGATTGATTGAAAACCACCTCATAGGTCGAAAGATTAGTAGTTTACAATCAATTGTAACATTTTTGTCTATGATCGGTTACCTTTTGTATTGACCATTTCCTAAGCTTATTGGATAAAACAAAAGATTATTTTTGTGTTTAAGTTTGTTAATCCAAACTTATGAAACTTGAATTGATCTTGAATTGATTGGTTAAACTTAATGCTTGTTTTTATAAACTAAAATCTTGACGAAGGTTTAACTTGTAAGAACAATAGATTAGAACACCAACTAATTATAATAACCAACATGTTAAGAAAAGTTATCACAATCATGCTTATCAAGAGTAGTAAACTAGTCTAAGCAAGTGTAGTTTTAATCATTTGAATTATCATATTATCACTATTGCTTGTTTTTTAGATTTACTTTTTAGTAGCTTTTATACTTACAACTCGATTCACTCACAAATCCCTGCGAACGATCCAGACTTACCATCATAATCTTTCTATAACGGACGAGTTCACTTGCTCGTATGTGTTATTTCTAGATTCGGTAATTCAACCCTTATAAATTTAAAACTTGTGCACACACGTAACACATCAAGTTTTTGGCGTCGTTGCCAGGGATTTTGAGTGTGTTTCTGTAAGTTTTAGAAGTTCATCTTCTACCAAAATCGTTTTCATATAAAAAAAAAAAATTCCGAGCCGACCATCCGATCGGAAGTCCATCCATCCGATCGCTCTTTCAAATCCAATTTTTTTTCGAGATGCACAACCGATCGGCACACCTTGCAATCCGATCGGTTAATCAAGTCTGATTTTTCAAACTGTTTTCATTCTTTGCTCGTGTGTTTAAACGTTGCCTAGATTCTCTTGGGAATTGTATGAACACTCGCTCTATTGGAATAGAACCAATTTCACCTCTTTCAGATCCCGAACGTTTAATCCGAAGACCAAGAAGAAGAACACCTTTTGTTCCATTAACGAACCGTGTACCAAGAGTACCAAACCAACCGTTTGATAACCTTTTCGAAGCCAAAGTCGTTTATAACCCATTCACTGATCAACCTTTTCCTATGGCTGACGATCAACCTATGTGGGCCACCAACCGAGCCGTAACACCCACTCCTGGAGCTGCTATTGTTGTTGTTAACCCTGGTGACAATTTCACCGTGAAAGGTCACCATCTTTCTATGATCAAAGACAACCAATTCGATGGCCGTTCGCGGGCCGATCCGCATAAACACATTGCCAAATTCATCAAAATTTGTGGCATTTTCCGATATGGCGACACCGATGTCAACGCTATTAAACTCAAACTTTTTTCATCATCACTTGCCGGAGATGCAAAAGTGTGGTACAACGAATTAACCCTAGGAACTATCAATACTTAGGAGGAGATGAGGCAAGCTTTTGTAAGGCGATTGTTTCCTGTTGGGTCATGAAAAACCCAAGAATGCTTCAAACATGATTTGGACACAAATTAACTAAGTGTTAACTTAAACCGAGAATAATTCAAGTCACTGAGAGAACAGCCTCTCAGTGAGTCATCTTCAGGATGCTTAAGGCGAATTCAAGAAGAAGGATTCACTACTCAGGAAGGCGGTACTCCCTGAGTAGGACTTAAGCCAAAGAAGAAGATGATGGTTCAGTGAGTGTTGGACAAGAACTCACTAAACCCCAGTCTCCTCAACCAACAAAGTGATTGAAAGACTGAGGAACCAACGCCTAAAGAAAAGGCGGGAACAATAGGGAAAAAATCTGAGAAGATAAAAGTGTCAGCCCAACACTCTTCTCTTGTCAGATCCAACCTTCCCTATTGCGGCTAAAAGTCATGGAGTGTCAGCCAACAACTCCCAAAGTCTTATTAGCCCTTTCCTATTGGTTCTTGGAAATGACAATTACTATTGGTAATTGTCAGACACGCAACCTCAACAACTTGTATTATATTTAATCACTTATACTAAGATTACTTGTGTATAAATAGATCAGATGGGAGAGAAGTTAAAGTGTGCTTTGTATATTGAAAGCTTAGAACTTTTGCAAAGTAACTTCTCTCCTACAAAGAGTATACAACTCACTGAGATAGCTCAGTGGGTATATTGTTACCACTCAAGCAAAACTTGAGTTTCGATAGGAGACACCCCATACCCTTTGTCTATTCAATCCCAAGTGTTTGTTCCGCAAAACACTTGGGTAATAGATTCTTGGATTCATTTCTAATAAGAATTTAAACGTTGAAAAAGATTGTGTTTTTATATTCACGTTTTATAACTGTTAGAATTAATCTTAAACATTGTATTAGTCATAACACGAAATAGATTAACTTTCTAGTTAACTCTAATAGTGTAAAGGGAACAACAAGTGGTATCAGAGCCTCTGGTTTATAAAATCTTTTAAACTAACCAAGAGTGCTCTAGGTTTTTAAAACCAAGATCCTACTATGGCTGATATCAATGTACCCCAGCTAGTCGACGAAAAGGGTGGCAGCTACTCAGCTGTTGCACCCAGACTTGAAGCTGGGAAATTTAGCAAATGGAAGAAGCGTATGATTTGCTATCTTACCGGTATGGAACCCTACTACATCACCTGTATCAGGGATGGCCCATTTGTCCCAAAGACAGCCGCAGGGCTAAATAAGCCTGAGGCCCAATGGACCATTGATGAGAGGAGGGTGGTCAATCAAGACCAACGCCTGAAAAGCATCCTTATATCATGTCTTCCTGACGATGTAATGGAATCAGTCATCAACTGTCTAACAGCCAAGCAAACTTGGGATGACTTGGTAAACAGCTTTGAGGGTCCCTCAGATACCAAGGAAAATAGGGTCATGGACCTTAAACTTGAGTATAATACTTTCAGGGCAAAAGACTCTGAAAGTCTCTCACAGACCTACACCAGATACAAGACTTTGATAAATGAATTATCAAATGATGGTGTTGTACTGTCCAAACATGAGACAAATGTTGGCTTTGTCAACAGTCTCCCTGAGAAGTGGCTCAGCTTCTCACAAGGCCTGAGGAATGCTAACCACATTCAGACCCTTGAGCTCCCTGAAATTTATGGGAAGTTTGTCTATGAAGACAACTTGATCTCAAGGAGATACCCTGACTTAAAAGCTCTTGAGTCCAAAAAGGCCTTAACCTCCACACCCATATCAACTGCTTTCTATTCTAATGGTGTTGTGCAGGATATTCAAGAGGATTTTGAAGAAGAAATTGATGAAAGGACTAGTGAGGAGTACCTAAATGACCTGAACTTGGAATTCCAAGAAAGGGCACTCCTTGCTAGTTCAAGACGTTTCATCAAAAGAAATCGGTCCAACTTTACAAAACCAAAAGCAAATGAGACCACTGAATGCTTTAAATGTGGTAAAAAGGGTCATTTTGCTAGGGACTGTTATTCTAAAACTATTTCAGAACCCTCTTACAAATTCTCAGGAACTAGCAAGTTTCAACCTAAAATGTTTCAGTCCACCCAACAATTTCAAAACAAGGGTCAAAAGGATTTTGAAACAAAATATAGGAATATCAAAGCTAAACTTGCACTTCTTGAAACTAACCCCATATTGCCTCAGGCTGCTCAAACATCTAAACCTATTCAGACAAAGAACAAGGTTTTAGTTGCTGAAGCATATGATTGGGATGATGAAGAGGTTTCCTCAGATGAGGAAATAAGAGTTAGTGCACTGATGGCACTTTCTGAAGAGGATCAGGTGGCTGTGGGAAAAAGCCATGCTAGAAATGGAGAGTGGGTCAACATCACCATGAAGAAGAAGCATGCCAGGGATCCTATTTGGCATCTAGACAGTGGATGTTCAAGGAGCATGACTGGTGTTAAGGAGTGTCTGCACAAATATGTGGAAGAACCAGGACCCAAAGTGATATTTGCTGATAATTCATCATGTCTCACTGAAGGTTATGGTTCAGTAAACTGCAATGGTATTGTCTTTACTAGGATAGCATATGTAAATGGTCTTAAGTATAATCTGATCAGTGTCAGTCAACTATGTGATGCAAAATACATAGTTCAGTTTGATGATAAGCAAGGAACCATCTTCAATGCAAATAAGGAAATTGTCCTCATTGCACCAAGAAGACAAGATGTTTATGTATTAGACATGTCCAGTCTGACTCAGGATGGAACTTGTCTCTTTGCTAAGGCTACTGATACACTCAACTAGCTTTGGCATAAGAGACTCACCCACCTGAACTTTAAAAACATAAACAATCTTGTGAAACAAAACAAGGTCCTTGGCTTACCATCACTTGTGTTTTCAAAGGATAAACCATGCTCAGCTTGTGAAAAAGGTAAACATCACAGAGCATCCTTTAAAACCAAAACCAACTTTTCCATCAGGAACTGCCTACATCTTCTCCACATGGATCTATTTGGACCTATCATTCCAAGGTCTACTAACCATGAGAAGTATACTCTGGTCATAGTGGATGAATACTCTAGATACACCTGGGTATTCTTCCTGATCAAAAAGAGTCAGGCAGCTGAAACAATCATGTCCTTTGTCAGGAACATTGAAAATCAAAATGACATCAAGGTCAAACAGATTAGAACTGACAATGGGACTGAGTTCAAAAATTATGAACTTGAATGTTTCTGTGATGAGAAAGGTATTTCCCAAAACTTTTCCTCTCCATACACACCTGAACAAAATGGTGTTGCTGAAAGGAAAAATAGAACACTCATTGAAGCTGCTAGGACAATGCTATGTGGATCAGTCCTTTCCAACCATTTTTGGACTGATGCAGTCAAAACTGCCTGTTATACACAAAACAGATCCATCATTGTCAAGAGACATGGGAAAACCCTATATGAGTTATTCAAAGGAAGAATCCCTGACATCAGCTACTTTCATATCTTTGGGTGTCCTGTGTTTATTCATAATCACAAGGATCACTTAGGGAAATTTGATGCAAAAGCTGATGATGGATATTTCCTGGGATACTCACTTGTCCCAAAAGCCTTCAGAGAGTTCAACACAAGGAGACAGCAGACTGAGAAAACATTTCATGTTACCTTTGATGAGAGCACTGATGCAATCAGGTTCTCAACCGCCTCAGTAGAAGAGATAGGAATTGATAATTCTTCAAGATATCCTCCTAATGAATATCTTTCTGAAAACAATCCTTCTACTCAGTATCAAGATGATGCTAATCTCTCCTATTACATAATCCCTCACAACCTACCCAACCTAACCATCACTGAGTTTGTTGAGGCACATACACACACTGATGATATCAATCAGTCAGTTCAAAATACTCAAGAACCAAACAATCTCAGTGAGCTGGTAAACACTCAAGATCCAATCAATGATCATGTGTCTACTCCAGAACCAACCCCTCTACCCAATCAGGCCTCCACAAGTTCAAATCAGTATCCAGGACCTCAAGAAAGTTGGACTAGGTCTCAGGACATTGAACTTGTCAATATTATTGGAGAGCCTACTGAAGGCATGCTCACCAGGAGCATGGCTGCTAGTCTAAGAGCAACCTCATCCAATGAATGCCTATTTGTGGACTTCATTTCCACAATTGAACCCAAAAGTGTTAAAGAAGCACTTACACATCCAAGTTGGGTTCAGGCCATGCATGATGAACTGGAACAATTTGACAGAAA
This sequence comes from Artemisia tridentata subsp. tridentata, assembly GCA_021014915.2. Taxonomy (NCBI): domain Eukaryota; kingdom Viridiplantae; phylum Streptophyta; class Magnoliopsida; order Asterales; family Asteraceae; genus Artemisia; species Artemisia tridentata. The sequence continues at coordinate 78,237,002 of CP139508.1, forward strand.
CAAGGTAATGACCTTGGTCAAATGTCCTGAAAATGTCTCAGTCATTGGCATGAAATGGGTATTCAAAAACAAAACTGATGAAAATGGCATAGTCATTAAAAACAAAGCCAGACTTGTAGCCAAAGGCTATAATCAACAAGAAGGCATTGACTATGAGGAAACATTTGCACCAGTAGCAAGGATGGAAGCCATCAGGATCTTCCTTGCTTTTGCTACATACACGAACTTCAAGGTGTACCAAATGAATGTTAAAAGTGCATTCTTAAATGGTTCACTGAAAGAAGAAGTTTATGTTCAGCAACCTCCTGGATTTGAAAGCCATGAGTCTCCTGATCATGTCTGTAAGCTTAACAAAGCCCTTTATGGACGGAAGCAAGCTCCCAGGGCATGGTATGAGACTCTCTCAGCCTTCTTAATCCAAAACAAATTTGTCAGAGGCAAGATAGACAACACATTGTTTATCTATAAGACAAATAATGATGTCATACTAGTACAAGTGTATGTTGATGACATCATCTTTGGCTCAACAAGTTTCAAACTTTGCAAACAATTTGAAAAACTAATGGCAAAGAAGTTTGAAATGAGCATGATGGGAGAACTGACATACTTCCTTGGTCTACAGATCAAGCAGACTGATAGAGGAACCACTATCAGTCAAGAGAAGTATGTAAAGAATCTACTGAAGAAGTATGATCTCAGTGACTGTGCCTCAGTCAAAACTCCCACGGTCCCCCCAAACAACCTTGGTCCTGATCTAACTGGTAAACCAGTAAATCAAACTCTCTTTAGAGGAATGATAGGATCACTGATGTATCTACTTGCATCAAGGCCTGATATCCAATTCTCAGTATGTCTATGTGCCAGATATCAATCTGACCCAAGAGAATCACACATCACTGCTGTGAAAAGGATATTCAGGTACCTGAAAGGCACTCCTAACCTTGGATTATACTATCCAAAGTGCTCAGGACTTGATCTCAAAGGATACTCAGACTCTGACTATGCTGGATGCAACATGGATAGAAAAAGCACCTCAGGGTCTTGCCAAATACTTGGTGGGAAATTAGTCTGTTGGAGTGCTAAGAAGCAACAATCAGTTGCCTTGTCCTCAGCTGAGGCTGAATATGTTGTAGCAGCTAGTTGTTGTGCAAATGTACTCTGGATGAAAAGTCAACTCAGTGACTATGGAATTCAGTATAAGATGGTACCCATCTTTTGTGATAACACAAGTGCAATTGCAATCTCAAACAACCCTGTTCTTCATCAGAGAACAAAACACATTGATATCAGATATCATTTCATCAGGGACCATGTCATGAATGGTGACATTGAATTACACTTCATCCCTACTGAATATCAGTTAGCTGATATCTTCACCAAACCTTTGGATGAACCAACTTTCACAAGGTTGAAAGCTGAATTAGGAATGTTGGATATAGAGAATCAGTCCACTGATTGAATCCTTCCAACTGAAGTGTAAATTCTTAAAACCTCAGGTCCCTGACTCAATGTGTACATCAGTGAAAACATCTCACTGAATCCTTGTAGCTCAGGAATCATTCCATATTCCTGAATCATCAGTGACTAATCCCAAGTCCCTGAAAAACCATCACTGAATGAAAAGTCATTCAGGGCCCTGAAAAGAGACATTAAATACTGACTTAAATGCTCTAAGTATCTAGTTAGTAAATGTCCGAGGTTGGTAACTGAACTCATATTTAATTCAAGAATATTTGTTCTTTTTGCCTTTCTGGCTTCCACCTCTGGGCCACCACATTCCCACTTGGCATTAAATGCCTCTCCAATCACATTACAAATATGTGATGACTCATCTCTGCAAAGTGCACTTTTGCAGAATTGCTCAACTGTTCACCTTGACTGTTGCGCCAAACCAGGAAAGTGGAGTGTTGGCATTAAATGCGGATCCCAAAACATATTATTCAAAACAATTTCCAATAATTCTTTTTGAATAAATTAAGATCGCTCAAATGTCCAAAACACCCCCATCTCCACTTTCCTATAAATACCCCAACCAAAAGAAACACACACATGTTTTTATAGAATCTTAAGCAAAACTCTGCCATTTTTAATTCTCAAAAAACAAATTGTGTGTGTATTCTTAAGCTTTAGAAACCCTTTAACCTTAGTCAAACCCAGACTTACCCACAAATGGCTTCTTCTAAAGCTGTGAAATACGCCCCTAATCTGGATTTCACAATGGAGGGTGTAGACCTAACCAAAAACAATGTGGTGAGAAATTTCTCATATCCACAAATCTACCCAGCCTACAAGAACGTTATGAAATATCTTCGTAATTGTATTCTTGCAAAGGCTTTCACCCACACCCCCTCAGTCATCTACCATGACTATTTGAAGGAATTCTGGTGTACGGTTGTGGCTACCAGCCTCAAAGACACCAAAGAGTCAATCATCACCTTCACGGTGATGAATGGGAGTAGAACCCACTCCTTTGACTACTCAACCTTCATCAAAGCCACAGGCCTTGACTTTGGTGAAGCGTTTGCACCCAACCCTACTGATCAGGACATAAAGAATGAATTGATCTTTCTAGCACCCCACGACCCCAGACGTCCTACAACGTCTACTGGGGACTTACTGGAGAAGGCTCCAGTAGTCAAAACATGGTTCCATCCTATTTGGAGGATACTGATGACATTTGTCATTCAGGTCCTGGGTGGAAATAAATCCTCTACGGAACAGTTGAACTCATCTGAGGAAACTCGTTTTAGACCATTCTAACTTAACTAACAACGAGTTTACTTGATCGTTTATGGGCTCTAGGGTTTTAAGCCTTTGATCTAGGATTATTACTATGTTAAGAACAATGATAATATTGGCGGAATATTCAAACAAAGAATACAATACTATCACAACAAGGTTTTGTGGAATTCACCGTTTGTTATTTCATTAGCCCCAATACTACTTGATCATTGGTAGTACGATTACACTCTAATCAGGGATCAAAGATCCTTGAGGCTAAACAAACCTAACAACATTAGACCCCATGTCCAATGTTCATCAGACCCCTCGAGGGATGTTCCCACACACACTCTTTAAGTGCTTTACATTTTAACACAACTTTGTGTTGTTGTAATTTGAGAGTACTAAGCACTTTGGTGATCACTAATCACATAGTGACACAGTGACACACTTTTATCTAAGGGGTATGATCTTCCTTTTATAATATAAAGAAGATCATTTACAATTTGATAAGTCTTAGTCATCCACTTGCTATATCGTGTAGGTGGCAGTCATCAAGTTCCAATTTGCTTCTTGCTTTTCAACTTTGTTGACTAACCAAATATCTAGATATTCTATTTTGTATAAACATGACTCATACAAAATAATATCTTTCTTATTCTTATCCTTATAGCAGCAGAGTGACTCACTGATTCAGCAGCAGCTCGTTTGTACTAGCAGTACCATTTTGAACTAACAGTACCTTGCTATGAACTAGCAGTACCTTTCTTGCTGAGATACACTGGCAGTACCTTTCTTGTACTAGCAGTACCTTTTTGAACCAGCAGTACCATTTTGGTCTAGCAGTACCATCTTTTGAACTGGCAGTACCTTGCTTTTTAACCATCAGTACCATCAAAATACACTAACAACAGTTTATCAATACTTGTAGCAGCTTGTTACTTGGTGTATTTTGCTTATCATTTCATGTTTCATTCTTCTTGTTTTGTGTCATCAAATCTATGGAATATTTAATTCCTTACAATCTTCCCCTATTTGATGATTACAAAACAAACACATTCTTGTACGAATTTCCCTAGACGAAGTAGAGAAATTGAGATAACTAAATCTCACCATGAATGAAAACATATTGTCTTCCCCTTAATCTATGCTATCCACCACATCTCTTCCCCTTTTTGTTATCAACAAATAGAGAATATTACAAATATGATTTTTACAACTACAAACTAATACTAATCAATAGTAGTAAGAATCAATAACTTTCCCTTGTGGTGTTGCACAAATACAATAAATGGTTATACATCTAAACATTTAAGCTTCCCCTGAAACCCATATGTTAACCATTTCGAATCTTCAATTCTGTAGGCTTTTATGACTGATGAAGAAAAACCAATCATTACCAACTTGTTGATGAAGCTGAATAAACCAATCTTATGTCCTATATCTTGTACTAAAACTGACTTTGAACTTATACTAACACCATATAAGTATATCGAAATCTCTTGATAAAATCCTTATCTTCAATGAGACACTGAGCACTACAAAGTAACTCCTTTAAGTGATAGTTAACTAGGTCTTCGCCCATCCTCCCCTTGACCTATGAAAACTAGATTTAACAAGTCATCGCCATAATTATTGAAGCACAAACAAGTTATCTTTTCTTCCAAAGATATGACAAAACACAATCTTGAAAAATTCAACCTCAACTTCAAATAAGCAACAAATGACCTTTTTCACCAATAATAAATTGATAAACAAGCCTTTTTATCTTTTAAGAACCAACTCTCTTCTGTGTGTGATTCTTCCCCTTTGTGTGTGTAAACCAAGAAAGAAAAACCAAAAATTCGACCATACCTCAACTGTTTCTGCAGCAGTTTTCAACGATGCATATCTTGCAACCTAAGGCTCAGATTGAAGATCCCTCCGGTGAGAATCTACCTTGATATACCAAGAACCTTCAACAAAAATTTCAGCCCGATCCAACGGTTAACGAAGGAGTTATAGCCTTTGCAAAACTGCTCTGCAGAAAGTTGCGAAAAATTAAGCAAAAACGAATTTTTCTTCTTTCTTTAGCTAAAACCTTTTCTTTTCCTAGATCCAGAGCCCCCCGCTCTGATACCAACTGTGGAAACTCGTTTTAGACCATTCTAACTTAACTAACAACGAGTTTACTTGATCGTTTATGGGCTCTAGGGTTTTAAGCCTTTGATCTAGGATTATTACTATGTTAAGAACAATGATAATATTGGCGGAATATTCAAACAAAGAATACAATACTATCACAACAAGGTTTTGTGGAATTCACCGTTTGTTATTTCATTAGCCCCAATACTACTTGATCATTGGTAGTACGATTACACTCTAATCAGGGATCAAAGATCCTTGAGGCTAAACAAACCTAAACAACATTAGACCCCATGTCCAATGTTCATCAGACGAGGGATGTTCCCACACACACTCTTTAAGTGTTTTACATTTTAACACAACTTTGTGTTGTTGTAATTTGAGAGTACTAAGCACTTTGGTGATCACTAATCACATAGTGACACAGTGACACACTTTTATCTAAGGGGTATGATCTTCCTTTTATAATATAAAGAAGATCATTTACAATTTGATAAGTCTTAGTCATCCACTTGCTATATCGTGTAGGTGGCAGTCATCAAGTTCCAATTTGCTTCTTGCTTTTCAACTTTGTTGACTAACCAAATATCTAGATATTCTATTTTGTATAAACATGACTCATACAAAATAATATCTTTCTTATTCTTATCCTTATAGCAGCAGAGTGACTCACTGATTCAGCAGCAGCTCGTTTGTACTAGCAGTACCATTTTGAACTAACAGTACCTTGCTATGAACTAGCAGTACCTTTCTTGCTGAGATACACTGGCAGTACCTTTCTTGTACTAGCAGTACCTTTTTGAACCAGCAGTACCATTTTGGTCTAGCAGTACCATCTTTTGAACTGGCAGTACCTTGCTTTTTAACCATCAGTACCATCAAATACACTAACAACAGTTTATCAATACTTGTAGCAGCTTGTTACTTGGTGTATTTTGCTTATCATTTCATGTTTCATTCTTCTTGTTTTGTGTCATCAAATCTATGGAATATTTAATTCCTTACATCATCACAACAATTGATGTTGTTCAGTCTCCTTGAGGGTACAAAAATTGACATCGGAGGAATAATCTTCCGAGACCTTGTTGCTAAGCTCTCAGGAAAACATAGGCAAAGGCATATGTCCTATCCTAGATTTGTTTCCTGTGTGCTTCAAGACCTACTTGGTTCTGACTATGTGAGGCCTGATGCAGAAGGTACGAAGCCTGACGTCCTGCACAAGTCAAACTTCACTAGTAGCATCAGTGAGGTTACACATATTGCCCTGACTGAATACATGCAATCAGTCATTCAGGGTAATGACGCTATCTCTCCAGTTCCTTCACCGACCAAAAAGGTGAAGAAGACAAAGAAGGGTCAGTCCAGCCAGGTGGTTAGACCCAAGCCACTCGCCACTGAGACTGATCCTCAAAACCAACTCAACCTAAAAAGGAGGTTGAAAAAGGCCGAGACCTCTGAGACACCCATTTCTGAGACCCTCTTGACCTCAAAACAAAGGCCAACGGAGGTCACTGAGCAATCATCCTCAGTGACCTCGGGCACACCCCTTCCACATGGTTCAACTGACATAAACAAGTCAGAGGGATCAGGAAGCATTCCCCCCTCACATCCCGATGAAGGAACTGTCAAAAAACAATCAATTTCCAAGGGAGGAAAGGGTTCTAAATTGTAACACCCCAACCCGGCAAGGGTAGAAGTGTCACGTAAATGGTGACATATCAAAGGCAAGCATAACATACGACTTACATAATACAAATGGTTTACAATGTTACAAAGGAAAATATACCAAATCTACGTAGTCATACATAAATGAATACTAAAACTAAGGTATCGTCTTTATAAGCTAATCTCTCATCCCAAAGCAAACCCAAGCTCCTGGCTTCCTACTAAAACCTGCCGCAGGAAAAGAAATGCGGCTGAGCTTAAAAAGCCCAGTGAACAGATATATATAATAAACGGAAACAAAATCAAATGGAAATGAACAGACATATCATAATGAAGGAGATATAGGAAAAGGAAATAAAGAGTAAGGTTTAGGACAGTAATCCACCACGAGCCCATATCATAACATATCATATCATATCCCAACATAATCATGTAGAGGGGATGCCTCTCAATAAACAGATAATATGAGGGGTGTCCTCATGTACCAGTTGGAGTGATCAGCTCCCATATTTTGTGAAAGAAGTGGATTGCACCCATCCTCAGTCACCATATCATATCATAGCATATCATATCAGAACATATCTAGGATGCATCCATTCGCCCCCCAAACAAATCATATTGGCCATAACAAATCATAAAGCGCGCATATCATATCATAATGGGGACGGTGTAACCAAATCACTAGGGCTACACACTAGTCATGCCAGTGGTGCATCACAGACACGGCCATGTTACCTTCATGGCTAGGGAACATATTTTGGCTCGGGTATCAAACTGGGGTCAAAGGTCAAAGGTTCATATCAAAGCAAAGGTTCATATAGTCATAGTCCGAATCTCAAGGTTCATATCAAAGGTTCATATGTCAAAGGTTCAAATGCCAAAGGTTCATATCATAGGTTCAAATCAGAAAACAAGAGGCCGAAGGCACCTTATTAAAAAGGGCAGAATATCTGTACCTTAACCGCCAACGAAACATAACATAAGGATAAGAATTACTCCTCCTTCGGCGAATCTACACGAATCAATGATCGGCTTATCATTAATAACTTATTCAAATCAGAGTTCCCATTTTAGTCGGCTTTCCATTTTTAGTAACTTTCCATTATTAGCAGGTTTCCATATTTAGTAAGATTAAGGTATCATAGTTAAATTAACTCATTCTCATACTTAAGTTATCCAGACTTACACATTTAGTCCTTTAGTTTACACCGCTTACAATTTACGACCTTTATATTATTAAGTTACACTTTAAACCTTATAATATCGATAATTACGCATTAAACCCTTAGTTTACCAATTTTACACAATTAGTACTTACTTAATAAGTTGTACGAATGTCCCTTCACTTATCCATAATTTACACAATAGGTCCCGCAAGTTAATTATTTCACCTATTAAACCCTTAGTTTACCAATTTCAATCCTTTAATACTAATAATTTCATATTAGGCCATTAAATCCTCATAATTACACATATACCCTTAACATGTTTAAATGTACGAAACCACCTTAACTTTCCAGAAATTACATTTTTAGTCCCTCTATTTTATTTAATTGCAAATCGAATTAATATATATTTAATTAATCAAAATAAACCTTTTAAATGCAAAATTTACACATGACACCCTTATGTTATATTTTTTTTTTACACTTTAGTACTGATCTTAAGAATATTCTAAAATACCCCACAAGTTTCATAATTTACAAAACACACCCTTATCTTTAAAAACATGCAATTCGTATAACCTATCTATTTATATAAATCAAGCCCTAGATGTCCCATCATTATGTAATCATTATAACAACCTTAAAATGCCATAAATGATCAGATCTCACCCAAAGGAACCCTAACCCTAATTTCTATCCTTTTACTTTATTTCTTTTCTTTTCTTTTTTATTTCTAAAATCCGATTTCAAGTTTAATTCACCACGACTCATATAGGCTTCAATAATTCGAATTAACATTTTTCTGAGTTCATATGTATTATATAGAGTTCAAATAAAATAGATTTCATGCCATGAAAATTCGTATAGAATTATTTAGGGTTTTATTACTTTTTAAAGGTTAAATTCACAAATTAATTATATATCATGCATGGCTCGATTCTAATATTTTTCATGAAGCTTATATGATGTAAGAATCACGAGAAAAATACCAAACCAAATATTGGACGTGTAGAACGAGCGTAATGAATTATTGTCCCACAATAAGCAATCGACACAAAGAATTCCTCCACGAGTAAACAAATGATCCCCCGACCTTGTAACCATTTTTAACAGAGTATATACGTTATAAGAAGTATGAGAAAAATGCTAAATGAATTTTATAGGGCTCGAATGAATTATTTGGAAATATACCTCACGAATTGAAAATAAATTCTCCACAAGCGAATCGAGCAAGGCACGACCCCAAAACTATTTTTCGCAGATCATAAATGATGTGAGGGACATGGGAAAAATAACAAAAGAATTTTATGAGTGTCGAATTGATCATAACGAATTATACCTTGTTTGTGTATTCGCGACCAAAGGAAATTCCCTAGGATCGAACCAGCCAATGTACACCTCCAAAATTATTTTTCTTGGCTTCTATGGATGATAAGGAACACAGGAAAAATGACCTTAGAGTTTATAAAAGTCGGATGAGATGGTGGACGAATTTTGTTAGGGTTTTTGTGATACTCGGTTTGAATAAAAGGAAGAAAATGATGAGAAAATATTTGTAGAGGATATGGCCGAGCTATATGGAGGAATTATGGACCAAAATTTCGGTTTCTAAAGTGGACCAAATCAAAATTTAATATTGACACAATTTTCCTTATTTATTTTAATACTTATCTTATATTTAATAAATTAAAATCAATTAAATAAATTATCCATATATATAATTCGGTCCAATGACTTAGTATTGTGTTACAAAATAATTTTGTAGCATGTACAAAATTTAAATGGTGACTTATAATTATTTCATATCATATGTGGTTTAGCTACATAGGTTTTGTGATTTAATTTGGCACTTATATAAGCTTTAATTGAATTTCAAAGTTGTAGGGGCATTTTGGTCTTTTTAAATGTTTGGATTTTAGGGTTTTACATAAATTCTCGGTAAGGCAGCACTACCTTACTGAGAAGGGGACCCACAAACATTCACATCCCGCTAAAATTCCTGAGCAATCACCCTCAGGATCTCAGGGAGAAAAGGGCCCTAAATCCCCTGAAGGACAGCACAATCCTGATGGGAAAGGGGTCCACAAACATTTCACAATCTGTACCTAGTGATACTACCGGAAAGCACCCATCAGTAGTTGAAGGTGCTAAGGGGGACAAAGACTCAGAGGGAAAGAAACAACCCACTGATATGGAACCCATCAACCCCTCAGGCGGATCCAATCTCTCAGGAACTGCCCCCAAAAGCCAGGCTGGTGTTACCCCAGTTATTATGGCTAGTTAGGCTGAGCAAACCCACTCAGTTATTATGACAACGGGGTCAGGACCTGACCAAACCGAAGGCAAGTCTTTTTATAAAGAGGAGCCGGTTGATTTTTTGGGTATTGAGTCCATGGGGGACTTTCAGGCTTTTATTGAGTTTGATGAAGAGCTCAGGGAAGAGAGTGAAGAGGAAATTTTTGAGGCAGGTGAGGATATGGAAACTGATGTACAACCTGAACAACCTGAACAATCACATCAGTCATCTCCAAGCCAAAGTGAAGAGTCAGGTTCTCAATCTTCTGATTCTTCTGATACTGGGGGCATCCTCCAAAAGTATGATAACTCTCTTCCCCTCACTGAAAGAAAATTGGTCAAATTCCTACTGAAGACCAATAGAGCTCTTTTCACTGGTCTCACTGATGAGATGTTTGATCATCACACTGAAGCTGCTGTTCACTATGCCAACCTGAAGGCAGATGTTGAAAGTTTTCATGATGATGTGATCGAAATCCAATCTGAAACCAAACACTCCCTGACAGCTATTGATCTTCATTTCCAGAAGTTCAATCTTACTCTTGAAGGCATCACCAACAGCCTTGGAACTATTCAAACAGCTGTCAAGGATGACCCCGTACTCACCAAGAAGGTCCTTCAGGCTGCTGAGACTTACCAGAAGCAATCAGCTGAAATCAGTGATCTTCTCAGCTTACTGAAGGATTCTAAGCTTCAGGGTCTTACCTCTTCATTGGACTCAATCAGGACTTCCATGGGTCTTCAGGAAAAACATCTGGGTACTTGGGCACAATCTTCAACATCTTTGGCATGGTCTCTTGGGTCAAGGATGTCAGGCATCGAAGCTTCTCAGGCATCTCTGGCGGATCAGATCTCAACTCTTCAGAAAGACACCTCGGACATCAAATCAATGATGACTGAGATCTATCAAGCCTTCAAGGGTCCTGCTGCTCCAGTGACTCCAACTCTTGCTATCACCATGGCTCAAGCAACAGTTGAGGGGGAGAAACACACTGGACAGCAACCTCCTTCTCACACTGAGGGGGAGATTCCTGAAACTTCTTCCACCCATCAAGATAAAGGCAAAGGCATCCTCACTGAACCTGAGCCTCAACCAGCACCGATCTCGGTTGCAAAGGATCCTGAATCACCACTCAGGATCCCATATGAAATTGATGGAGTTCTTCACCACTTCACAGCTGATGAACTCAGTGCTTATCTTCAGGAAGAGGAAGCAAAGAAGAAGTTAAAGGAGGAAGAGAAGGTGAGCAAGCCTGCTATAATTAAGGTTGTTAATGAAGAGGCTGAGAAAATTGGTCTTGAGGCTAAGGATCTCTCAGGAAGAGAGGGTGGTATGACCTTTGTAAAGGCTCAGACTGAGGAGATGATCACTCTCAGGAAGAAAAGGGAGGAAAGGAATCAAAGGGCTGAAGAGATCAGGCAGAACAGGATTAAGAAATATCAGTGGTATATGACTAACAGGTTGAAGCCAGAACCAATCACTGATGTTCATATTCAACGAAACACCAATCCTGCTCTTGTCACTGTCTACAGAGGGGCTGACAAGAGAAACTTTGATGTTCATACCCCCTTCAGATTCGCTGACTTTGGGATCACCGAGTTGGATGAGTTGGGTCCATTAATAGCTAAGAAATCAAATGTTGTGGTCCCTAGCCTGTTGAACTCCTTGAGTCAGAGGTACGAAAGATTGGCAGCTGCACCTCAGGAACTTGGCACTCCATCTCTTCTTCCTGAATCTGCCCAACCAGCTCCCTCTCAGTCTTCTTCAAGGAAAAGAAAGAAGATAGAAGCTGAGCCTGAGATCAAGATTCCTGGTCTTGACTGCAATAGGGCTCTCCCTGAAGGTGTTCCTTTCAGGAACAATATGGTCATTGAACAACCTGAAAGAGGTTTGTTCTTCATTGATGAGTTCGGTGACAAAGCCTTCCAAAGGTGGAGTGATATCGATTTGTCAGGGATCAAAGCAATGCTTGGCTTTCTAATGATGGCCTCTCCACTCAAGAGTCCTGAAAATGTGAAGTTTTGTCAAGATCTGAAAAGAAAAATCAATGAACATCCTGACCAACAAGAGCTGCAGTCAAAGAAGCCCAAGCTTGAAGCCCTTGGTATTAAGTTGAACTGATAGACCTGCCTGAATACCCACCCACTATCCCTTTTGTACTTAGTTTTGTTAGGACTTGTAATGATATCAATAAGATGATGTTTTTATTATTTCAGTGTCCTTATTTACATTCTAGTACATTCAGTATGAGTAGAAGTCTTTAGCTCACTCATTGCTGATCAAAACACTTAGGAATAATTTATATCCAAATAGGGGGAGATTTTTGGGTCATGAAAAACCCAAGAATGCTTCAAACATGATTTGGACACAAATTAACTAAGTGTTAACTTAAACCGAGAACAATTCAAGTCACTGAGAGAACAGCCTCTCAGTGAGTCATCTTCAGGATGCTTAAGGCGAATTCAAGAAGAAGGATTCACTACTCAGGAAGGCGGTACTCCCTGAGTAGGACTTAATCCAAAGAAGAAGATGATGGTTCAGTGAGTGTTGGACAAGAACTCACTGAACCCCAGTCTCCTCAACCAACAAAGTGATTGAAAGACTGAGGAACCAACGCCTGAAGAAAAGGCGGGAACAATAGGGAAAAGATCTGAGAAGATAAAAGTGTCAGCCCAACACTCTTCTCTTGTCAGATCCAACCTTCCCTATTGCGGCTAAAAGTCATGGAGTGTCAGCCAACAACTCCCAAAGTCTTATTAGCCCTTTCCGATTGGTTCTTGGAAATGACAATTACTATTTGTAATTGTCAGACACGCAACCTCAACAACTTGTATTATATTTAATCACTTATACTAAGATTACTTATATATAAATAGATCAGATGGGAGAGAAGTTAAAGTGTGCTTTGTATATTGAAAGCTTAGAACTTTTGCAAAGTAACTTCTCTCCTACAAAGAGTATACAACTCACTGAGATAGCTCAGTGGGTATATTGTTACCACTCAAGCAAAACTTGAGTTTCGATAGGAGACACCCCATACCCTTTGTCTATTCAATCCCAAGTGTTTGTTCCGCAAAACACTTGGGTAATAGATTCTTGGATTCATTTCTAATAAGAATTTAAACGTTGAAAAAGATTGTGTTTTTATATTCACGTTTTATAACTGTTAGAATTAATCTTAAACATTGTATTAGTCATAACACGAAATAGATTAACTTTCTAGTTAAGTCTAATAGTGTAAAGGGAACAACATTTCCACCTGCCATGTTTGACCGACTCATGGGAGAAATTCGTGCTTTCACACAAAATCCTAACGAATCACTCGTCGAAGCTTGGCTTCGTATGAAAGATTTGCTTCGTAGTTGTCATGGACATGGTTTAGGACGAGGAACCATTATCCAAATCTTCTACCATGGACTTGATGAAACATCTCAAGGAATCCTTGATGCTGGAGGAATTTTTCTCTATAAGACCCCTAACCAGGCATATCAATTACTCGAAGACCGAGTACTCCTCAAACTCGATTGGTCAAAAGATTCCAAAACCAAAGCCTTACGAAAAATTGTTGCTTTTGCTGAAAGTTCCGATACCTCTAAACTCATGGAGAAAATGGAAGCCTTGATTTCCAAAATCGACTCGCAATACAAAGATCTTAAAGGAGAAATGAAAGAAATGCGAGATGGTTGTAACAACTGTGGAGGTAATCACCCATCATCGGAATGTGACGATCAACCAATGGACGGACCTAAAGAAGGAGAAGCTAATTATGTCCAAGGAGGATACCGTGGAGGCGGTTATCGTGGTAACTATTACGGGAGAAATTCTGGAAATTGGCAAGATCGCCAACAAAGGGATAACAACCGTGATTCTCAACCTCGAGCAGACAATCAAACTCCACAAACCTCTGATAAAAAGCCGGAAGAATCTAATTTTGAAAAAATGATGAGAGAATTCGTGACTGCTCAAAAATCAACTAATGAGTTCGTCAAGACTCAATTTTTCAATCTCAAAACCAAAGTTGAGCAAGGTCAGAAAAATCATCAAGCATCTATTCAGGATATTGAAAACAAATTCGGTAGACTTTATGACCAATTTTCTTCCCGACCATTTGGTACGTTACCAAGTAATACCCAATCCAACCCTAAACCAACATCATCTGGATCAAACGATAAAACTTATCTTCCACCACATACTAGAAATGAGCATATCAATGCTGTATTTACAAGAAGTGGTATCTCTTATGATCCACCACCCAATCCAAATGATATCACGATCATCCATGATGAAAGTGAGGATGAAGCTGAAGAAGCAGAAAAGGAAAATACTCCGAATACACCCACCAACGAAAAACCCATCCCACCAGTCAAGGCGTACACACCAAAGATTCCATATCCTCAACGCCTTAAGAAAGAAAAGATGGAAGAGCGTTATAAGAAGTTTGTTGAAATGATCAAAGAGGTTAGACTCAATGTACCTCTCGTTGATATTCTAGCTGGAATGCCCAATTATGGGAAATTTTTAAAGGAACTTCTGAATAACAAGAACAAGTTGGAGCAAATATCCGCTACCTTTCTCAATGAAGAATGCTCAGCCATTGTTCAAAACAAAATTCCACCAAAACTCGGAGATCCCGAAAGTTTTCTGATTCCATGCACATTAGGAAACAACATCACATGCGATGCTTTATCCGATCTTGGTGCAAGTATCAATTTGATGCCCTATTCGTTGCATTCTAAACTTTCCATCAATACCTCGAAACCTACAAAGATGAGTATTCGATTAGCCAACCATTCTTACCAATATCCTGTTGGAGTTGCTGAAAATATGCTTGTTCAAGTTGGTAAATTTGTTTTTCCCGTGGATTTTGTGATCTTAGAAATGGAGGAAGATAGTAGAGTCCCTCTTATTTTAGGAAGACCTTTCCTAAACACCGCTGATGCGATCATCAAAGTAAAAAGTAAAGAATTTAATCTTGGAGTTGGAGAAGATAGAATTACCTTTTTAATCGATAAAGCAATGCAATATCCATATTCCAGTGATGACACTTGTTTTAACATTGACGTAATCGATGAAGTCAATGATGAAGAATTGGATGCATTACTTGACGATTATGATCCATTCATGACTACTTCAGAGAAAATTAGTGAAACAGATCTTGATAAAGAATTCGCTGATTTTATGGAAGTAAAATTCGAAGAAGAAGTTGAAGAAGGAGAAATAGTGGAAGTGAATTTTGAGGAAATCACCTTTAATGATCAATTGAGGATCAAAACATCTCTTCAAGAACCACCAACTGATCTTGAGCTAAAACCACTTCCCGATCATCTTGAATATGCTTACTTGGAAGAAAATTCACTTCTGCCAGTAGTCATATCTTCGTTGCTCAATGATGATGAAAAAGAATGTCTCATCTCTGTTCTCAAGAGGCAAAAAAGAGCTTTTGCTTGGAAAACTTCTGATATTCCAGGAATTAGCCCTGATTTCTGTAAACACAAAATCAATTTCGAAGAAGGTGCTAAACCCATTGTAGAAAGACAACGTCGACTCAATCCCAACATGAAAGAAGTTGTTAAGAAAGAAATCATCAAACTTCTTGATGCAGGTATCATTTACCCCATTGAGGATAGTCCTTGGGTGAGTCCAGTTCACTGTGTTCCAAAGAAAGGAGGAATGACCGTAGTGACTAATGAACGGAATGAATTAGTTCCTACTAGAACTGTCACTGGATGGCGAGTATGTATTGATTATAGAAAATTAAACAAAGCCACCAAAAAAGATTATTTTCCTCTACCCTTTATGGATCAAATGCTTGAGAGACTAGCAGGGAACAAGTAATTTTGTTTCCTTGATGACTTTTTAGGATATTTTCAAATTCCTATCGATCCTGCTGATCAAGAAAAGACTACATTCACATGTCCTTTTGGAACTTACGCTTACCGGCGTATGCCTTTCGGTCTTTGTAATGCACCCACGACTTTTCAAAGGTGTATGATTGCAATATTCCAAGACATGCTTGAAACATCTATGGAAGTTTTCATGGATGACTTTTCAGTTTTTGGCAACTCATTTGAAGCTTGCCTTTCTAATCTCGATAAAATACTCGAAAGATGTGAAGCTGCACATCTTGTTCTTAACTGGGAAAAATGTCATTTTATGGTGACTGAAGGAATTGTGCTTGGACACAAAATTTCCAGTGCAGGAATGGAGGTTGACAAAGCAAAAATTGATGTTATCACGAAATTACCACCTCCAACCAACGTTAAAGCCGTTAGAAGTTTTCTAGGACATGCCGGTTTCTACCATCATTTTATTAAAGATTTTTCCAAAATATCTCGTCCTATGACAAAACTTCTTGAAAAAGATTCTGTTTTTGACTTTAATGCAGATTGCATTAAGGCTTTCGAAACATTAAAAAATCAACTGACTAGTGCACCTATTATGGTTTCACCTGATTGGTCACTACCATTCGAGCTGATGTGCGATGCAAGTGATTTTGCTGTTGGAGTTGTGTTAGGAAAACGTGAAGGAAAACATTTCCGTCCTATATACTTCGCTAGCAAAACACTTAACAATGCTCAACAAAATTACACGGTTACGGAGAAGGAATTGTTAGCCGTTGTTTTTGCTTTCGACAAATTCAGATCTTATCTTGTGGTTTCAAAAACGATTGTGTTTATTGATCACTCAGCGCTCAAATATTTGTTTACCAAACAAGATGCAAAACCGCGTCTTATCCGATGGATTTTGCTACTCCAAGAATTTGACATCGAAATCAAACATAAGAAAGGAGCATAAAATCTAGCTGCTGATCATTTGTCTCGTCTCGAGAATCCAAATTTGGAAGAGTTAAGGGAAGATGAAATCGACAATTATTTCTCTGATGAAACTCTCATGACTGTTGACACAATTGATGAAAAAGAAATTCCATGGTTTGCAGACTTTGCAAATTATCTCGTTGGAAATTTTTTAAGAAAAGGATTAACTCATGCCCAACGAAGTAAATTCTTCTCAGAACTAAAACACTATTATTGGGAAGAGCCCTATCTTTTCAAGATGTGTCCCGATGGGATGATCATAAGATGTGTTTATGGTTCCGAAACAAGAAGAATTCTTGATGAATGCCATCATGGCCCGACTGGGGGACACTATGGTCCTTCCACCAGAGCTAAAAAAGTTTTTGATGCTGGATTCTATTGGCCGAAAATTTTCAAAGAAGCTCATACTCTTGTTCAAAACTGTGATGCTTGCCAAAGATCCAGTAGTCTTCCTCGCAGAGACGAAATGCCTCAAAAGAGCATTCAAGTCTGCAAAATATTCGATATTTGGGGACTCGATTTTATGTAACCAATTCCTAAATCTCACAAATACGAATACATTCTCGTTGCTATTGATTATGTTTCCAAATGGGCAGAATCCGAGGCTCTTACCCACAAATGATGCACGAGTTGTTGTTAATTTTCTCAAAAAGCTTTTCGCTCGTTATTGAATTCCTAAAGCTTTAATAAGTGATCGAGGAACCCATTTCAGTAACAGACAAATGGAGAAAATTATGAAACGATATGGAGTTCATCATCGTTTTGCCACAGCTTATCATCCACAGACCAGTGGTCAAGTCGAAAACACCAAAATAGCCTTAAAAAGGATACTCGAAAAAATGGTCAAAGACTATCCTGCCGTTTGGTCGAGAAAACTTGATGATGCTCTATGGGCATTTCGTACGGCTTACAAAACTCCAATTGGTACAACACCATACAGACTTTTGTATGGAAAAACCTGTCATTTGCCGTTCAAAATTGAACATCACGCCTACTGGGCACTCAGAAACTGTAACCCTGATCTCAATATAGCTGGAGAGAAGAGATTTTTGTAATTACATGAACTCGATGAACTAAGACTCCAAGCTTATGAGAACTCCAAGCTTTACAAAGCTAGAACCAAAGCTCATCATGACAAAAATCTTAGAATACGGAAAGAGTTCAAAGCCGGAGACAAAGTTCTACTTTTCAATATGAAATACAAGTTTAAAGCTCCTAAGCTAAAACCGAAATGGTTCGGATCATATATAGTGAAACATGGATTTCTATCTGGATATGCTGAATTATATGACAAACAGGGTGGAAGTTTCATTGTTAATGGTCACCGGATTAAATTGTACTATGATAAGGAGCAAATGAACGAGATTTCTATCGAAGAAATTCTGCCTGAATCAGAATATGAAGCTATAACATTCATGGCACCCTTTCCAGCCGATTATAAGAAAAACACTCCTTGGGCCGAAGAAACTGGTTTTATCTATGATGTTCTTCCTAGAGTTTTGGAAAGAGTGAAATTGGAAGACATAGATGAAACTGGAGAAGGAATAGTGATAGAAAACGTGGTGTATGTTCCAAAATCCTTGAGGAAGAAACCAAAAATTACACCAACGTAGACTAAAGGAAGTTTGAGTCTGGCTGATGACTCATTAATAAAACAAGCGCTTCTCGGGAGGCAACCCGTGTGTTTGCTATTTTTACTTCTTATTTTTATTTTCAAAGTGATTACACCCCAAAGTTTCTCTAATCCCTTAGTTGAACTTAAGTGTGGGGGTGTACCACTGACTTTTAATAAAACATATTTTCGTGTATTTGTTTTGTTTGTTTTAAGATTACTGCAGGTAATGATTACTAAGCTTGGACACTTGGATCAAAGAATCATATGAAGCCCATAAAATATGGTTTATTATCTTATTTCCCTATTTTCATACTTGGAAGTTCGTTTATCACATTGAGGACAATGCTTAACTTAAGTGTGGGGGGGGGGGGGGGGGGTGAATAGGAAAATAAGGATAACTTGTAAATTTCGAGCTAGATTTTAAATTTTGTTTGCCCTTGTGATCTAGTTATTTGTCATTTTTACGATAATATATTAGAATAACTGGATCTATCCACTGGTGAAACCTGTAATATTTGAAAAATTGAGATGTGTCCCGATTAATATTGCAATTCATTCTGGGATCGATAACATTAGCTAGCACATATTATAGCCTTTCCATTAAATTGTGAGGATTTGAGCCTGTTCTATATTTAGCATACATCTTTTATGCTTTGATTCTTTTGCTATGAGTGTGCCGGTGATTTTATTTATTATAGAACTTGTGCTTGTAAATCATTACGAGACCGTTGTGAGATCACATTTTGTGTGTGATATAAGTGTATATACGTGATAAGAGGCAACCTTAGGATTTAACCCAAATAGCCTTCCGTATTGATATTTAGCTAGTTACACTGACTAGTTAACCACCAATATAAACCCTATTGTTAGCGCTTATCTTTAACGCTAGATACCCCTAGTTACACCTTCTGAGCCAATCTTTTCTTTTTAATAAATCTAGAAAAATACAAAAAGATTTTACACTTTTTAGCCTAGCCTTACCCTTAGTCAAGTCTTGGTTGGTTGCTAGCTATATGGCAAGATGAATGTTATGTGGGAAATCATGAAAGTTGCAAACTCCATGAGCAGTTATCAAAGTGAAGTGAAAGACTAGTCATCGCAATTATAAGATGACAAGTGAATGAGTTTATGTTCAAAAAAAAAAAAAAAAGTCATCGCAACTATAAGGTGACAAGAATAGCCAATGAGCTATGGAATAATGTATTGATCGATCAAGTATGGAGTTTCTCAAGATTGCATGATAGTGGTTCGAAATAGCTAGCAACATTTGGTTAGTAGACTTTGACTAATTTGTATATTCTTTATTATCAACCTTTCTAAACATATCCCATGTCTTATCCTTACCTTTTGGCTTTGTGAAATTATCAAGTGTATTGACATATAGTGACCATCTGAGTTCTTGAGGAATTAGATAAACGCGCCAGCGATCTAAGGTTATCCTTAGTGACCAGTTAACCACCAATAGCCTGCCGTATTGATATTTAGCTAGTTACACTGACTAGTTAACCACCAATATAAACCCTTCTGAGCCAATCTTTTCTTTTTAATAAATCCAGAAAAATACAAAAAGATTTTACACTTTTTAACCTAGCCTTACCCTTAGTCAAGTCTTGGTTGGTTGCTAGCTATATGGCAAGATGAATGTTATGTGGGAAATCATGAAAGTTGCAAACTCCATGAGCAGTTATCAAAGTGAAGTGAAATACTAGTCATCGCAATTATAAGATGACAAGTGAATGAGTTTATGTTCAAAAAAAAAAAAAAAAAAAAAAGTCATCGCAACTATAAGGTGACAAGAATAGCCAATGAGCTATGGAATAATGTATTAATCGATCAAGTATGGAGTTTCTCAAGATTGCATGATAGTGGTTCGAAATAGCTAGCAACATTTGGTTAGTAGACTTTGACTAATTTGTATATTCTTTATTATCAACCTTTCTAAACATATCCCATGTCTTATCCTTACCTTTTGGCTTTGTGAAATTATCAAGTGTATTGACGTATAGTGACCATCCGAGTTCTTGAGGAATTAGATAAACGCGCCAGCGATCTAAGGTTATCCTTAGTGACCATCCGTTGTTTGGTAATGCAAGAATTCGCGCCAGCGATCTTTTATGTTTTGCATAAGATATTTGCACATAAGTCTGATATAACCCTTGAAGCCTTAAACCCAAATAAAAGACCTCTTTGATATGTATACTTGGTGCTCACGCCATATCGGTGTAGTTTTGTTTCTTGTACAAGTCTATGGTAATATTTAGATCATGACTGAGCAATAAGTGTGATTTCTCTTATATACTCCACCAACCATATAAATGAGTGTTTTGAGTGAATTATATTTCATTTCTTTTTCGTGAGGTGATTAGTAATGTTCATCAAGCAAGAAAATCAATTGGGTATTGTCATACATCTCGAATCTTCACTTTTAAAAGCTTAAAACGATGGATCTAACTTGTACTTGTACTTGATAGATTTGCATCACATTTTTCCTAAACATATTTCGAATACCATGTGGATAATTATTTTTAATTCTAGATTTGCTTGAGGGCAAACAAAGTTTAAGTGTGGGGGAATTTGATAACGCTCAAATTGTACATGTTTTTTGTAGCATTATTCGTGCTTTTGTATATATTATTTGGTTATATTTATATGCTTTTGTTACTTAATCTCACCAAAGTATGTTTGCACAGTATATGTAGCCAAGTACAGGAAAAAGGAAGAAAAAGTGAAAGATTGATGAAGGAAACAAGGATTTACGATTGTATGAAGATGCCCATATCAAGATCTAATCCGAAAAGGCATTTCATAGAATGAATATTCAAGTATTCATTACTCCAAGTTCTAAGACAAAGAAAAGATCAAGTTTGGACAAAGAACATAGAGCTATGAGAAAGATACAAGCCGAACACCAAAAGTCCAAGATTGACTCTACAGGTCATCTCCATCCGATCGGACGTAGCCCGCAACCGAATCGGATGGAGGCTGCATCTAGAGGCCAACCGATCGGATGGACGTAATACCGATCGGTGGGAGAGTGCCTGTATGGCCAAACTTCATCACTAAGCATTGTATCTTGCTACCAACGATTCTAGACTCTTCTCATGTGTATTCTAGGTCCTTCTACTCTGCTTGGAGGCCAAGTTGCAGCATTTAACACCCTAGGCCTTGAGATGAGTATAAATCGAGCCTTTGGAGAACAATTCATCAACAACTAAGACAACAACTCTCTCTAATCATAAACCACTCTCAAAAGCTCTCAAATTCGTCCTTAGAAGTCCAGGAAACTTTAGAAGTCCAAAAAAGTCAACATTTGGAAGTCAAAACTTCAAGAAGTCAACACCAATACTTTGGGTATCATTACCTTATCATTTGTAATCTCATTCCAATCATTGTAAGACTTTTAATCATGATTTCTAATGTTCAAAATTCTGAGTTTATGTTCATGGTTGCTATGAGTGGCTAGTGCCTTTGTGCACTTGCTTAGATGATGTATATTACTTAATGATTTGCGTATGATTGTGATAACATGTTTTAATTCAATTTCAAGTTAATTCTAAGATCCAATTGTGCTTAAGTTTCATAGTGACATTTGTTAATCAAGTTTGACTAGTTGTTAGTAATTCTAAAGGTCGAAAGGTTTATTGTTATTCAACTAGTTATAATCATTTGTCTATGAATGATTGTTTTTACCCATTATTCTTAGTTAAACAAAGAAACTTAATTGTGGTTGTAATAAGAATGCTTTTGTCTATCAAATTGGATTGATTGAAAACCACCTCATAGGTCGAAAGATTAGTAGTTTACAATCAATTGTAACCTTTTTGTCTATGATCGGTTACCTTTTGTATTGACCATTTCCTAAGCTTATTTGATAAAACAAAAGATTATTTTTGTGTTTAAGTTTGTTAATCCAAACTTATGAAACTTGAATTGATCTTGAATTGATTGGTTAATCTTAATGCTTGTTTTTATAAACTAAAATCTTGACGAAGGTTTAACTTGTAAGAACAATAGATTAGAACACCAACTAATTATAATAACCAACATGTTAAGAAAAGTTATCACAATCATGCTTATTAAGAGTAGTAAACTAGTCTAAGCAAGTGCATTTTTAATCATTTGAATTATCATATTATCATTATTGCTTGTTTTTGAGATTTACTTTTTAGTAGCTTTTATACTTACAACTCGATTCACTCACAAATCCATGCGAACGATTCCGACTTACCATCATAATCTTTCTATAACTGACGAGTTCACTTGCTCGTATGTGTTATTTCTAGATTCGGTAATTCAGCCCTTATAAATTTAAAACTTGTGCACACACGTAACACATCAGACATCAGTAACTCCAATGGAGCATCCTTGCAAGCTTCAAGGGATTCTAGCAGCGGGAAGGGCACATTCGCCAACCTCTCCACCGCACCCTGAAAACACTTTTGAGCCTCAGGATTGTAGGCTTCCACATCCTGAAACTTAATTCCCTTTGACCCATGGGCAATCCCGGCCTCCAACCCTTAGCACACCCCTTCTGCTATAGCCGCAGAAATATAACCGCCTAGCATGGTCTTCAGCACAAACGACTTCCTGAATTTCAGAAAAGCATAGCGAAAACCATGGCTGAAGACCCAGCGTTTACCCTCATACGCCATCAAGTACTGAGGGAAAAGTTCCGTATCAAACTCTTCATTCAGAGCGTTCAGCTTCTTATCCAGTTCTGCTATGCGTTCCTCGAAGCTGGCACGGACAGCACTCTCCGTCTCCTCAACAAGCTTACCCACCTGATTATTGACCTGCTGCTCCAAAGTACCACAAACTATCTCTAGACCCGATAGCTTTTGATTTAAGTCCTCATTCTGTGTGAGCAACTCCACATTCTTCACGGCCAACTCCGCGTTCTTCTTGCCATACTCCCCAACCAGGGCCACCCCCGCCGAAAATTTTTCACGCTCAGCACGGAGTTCAGCCAACTCCTTATCCTTGGCCTCCGCGGCCGCCTCCAATTCGGATATGCGACCACGGAGCTCAGCGGTCCCAGAAGACTCATTCTCCAGCTCATCAACCCTAGCCCTCAAATCAGAAACCAACTTCTCCTTCCTCTCCAACCTTTTACCCAGCTTGCCATTTTGCTGCAGCTCATACTCCAACCGCAGACGGATTTCAGAATTCATACATATCTGTTGGGAAGAGAGCAGATTATACTGATCCAACAAGTCCTTGGCCGCCATATTCCGCAGCACAGACACATACCCAGGTGTGGCGACATTATCCACAATGCTGCGGCAAATCCAAGGGTCATCCATTTTGAACCCGTTGGTGGGCAGCCATTTCGGAACATAGGTTGAAGAGGCCTCAGCAGTGTCGACCGAAACAGATTGGTAGAAGTCTTCCGAATCACCAAACTCCTCAACCCCGGCCTCAACATGCCCGGACGCACCCTCAGCCAGATCTGGGCCCGGAACCTCAACATAAGCACCTGAAGACTCAAGATGGACGGACTCAGTCTGGTCCGGATTAGGGGTCTCAGAAGCCTTGCCCTCAGAATCCTCATGGGTAGGGGTAGCAGAAGAAGAAGTCAGAACAGTAGCGTTCTTCATGATGTTGGCATCCGTATGAGGGCCAGAACGCTCCAGCTCATCCCCAGACTCGTCCTGCAGCTCAAGAACAGGAATATCGCCCGCGAGCCCACCTAAAAAAATAACAAGACGTATGTTAGTACAAACAACATATGCGGCAAAAAAAAAAAAAAAAAAGAAAAGAAAAAAAAAGAGAAGAAAACAGCGAGTCATACCTGACCCAGCTGCGGTCTCCTTGTGAACAAGCCTCTTCTTCTTCTTGGGCTTCTCGGGCGCATTGATAACCACCCTCTTTTTCCCAGTTTTCTTATCAGCCTTAGCCGCCTCCATCTCATCCACAATGGTGCGCTCCATCAGCGTCACCACATTCTCCGACGGCTCGACAACATGCGAGGCCGTCTCTGCCCTCAGTGTAGGCTCACCTTCCCTCAAGGTGCGCTCCCTGGTCACCACCTTAAATACATCTAGTTGGGTGATAAATGAGAACAAGTCCATTTCTGCAAAAGTCAAAACATACGGTTAGATACAGGCGCACAGAAATAAAAGATAGCGATAAAACAGATCTAACAACCCACCCGAGTCATCTGGACATAAAAAAGTTGGACGACTGGTGTCATCATCCCAGGTCTGGCTCAACCCTATCACATTCAAGAAATTCTCCGGATACTTCTTGAAAGCGGCCTTCCGGGAATCAAGGAGCCGCAGCAACTCCTGATCCACATCCGCATCAGAAGGCGGAGGGTCGCGGTCTATTGAGACCTTCTCATACCATGGAACGGAAAGGGGAAAAATGGTCTTCTTCACAAAAAAGAAACGATCCTTCCAATTCTTGACCGAGTCAAGAGCGGCAGTATAACAAACAGGGACTACTAACGACTTAGGACCCTTCCTTTTCTCTAGGGTCATCCAACCATTATTGATACCGGAGTAGTAGAATTTCCTAAAAAGGGGAACAGTGGGAGTGCCACCATGAACGCGGCAGAGGATTTCAAAATGGCTAATCCTACACGCCGCTAAGACAGACAACTGAGAGAGATGGATCTGAAAATATTCCAAGACGCGCAACAAAAATAGCGACAGAGGAATTCTAAAATTACCTAATTCAAAAAATCTAGTATATACACCTATTTTCCCCTACGGGGCATCCCTAATAGTATCCTGGATACCGGGCGCATCAGGCAAAAGATGGCCCAGAATATTGTACTTCCTACAAAATTCATCTACATCCTCCTGAGAAAGCTTAGAGGTCACACTACTTATATGATCGGGTGCCATTCCAAATAATCAAAAACAAACGGAATGTAGAAGAAACCTAACCTGAAAATCTAATTCCGGAAGTAAAGGATTCAAGAAGAATGGAAGCGGAGCAAGTCTTTTTTCTAGAGAGGGGGAAAAATAATTACTGTGTGTGAAAAAATAATAACAGTAGCATACCCCTTGGTATTTATAGCCACACACTCGCGCCATCAGTTCAATCGAAAGGACACAAAGCGGCCACATCCCTGGACACTAATTCAACAATTAAAGATCTACCCTGATGGACCTTCACGATTGTCGCAGAAAATGAACGTCAGCCGCTGAAACGTCAAGTCAGTCAGTAAATTAGTGGGTAAAAAATGCTTCGCGACTACCAATGACAGGCTGTCACCACCGAAATAAGCGAAAAGTGGAATATCCAGTCAGCAACATACAAAAATATCAGCCGTGGAAGTTCAAAACTCAACAAGGCGCAGTACTAGACTGGGGGGACTTGATCGTGTATAGTACTCCCGGACCCAACATACTGGGCCAGGCATGTCACACCCCCAAAAATGGTTTGCAGCGGAAAGTAATGTCTTTGGGGTGCAACTCAATTGGTATCACAACACAAGTGCAAAGAACGGTTTTCAACTCAATCATTTAGAATAACATAGTTTAACGAAAATGTTGATTTACATTGTAAAAAGTAGTGCGGAATTAGGTCCTTGAAAATATAGTTTAAAACGGTCCCATATGAATATCAGAGTCTTCTATGACCATGCCATGCCCTGCCAAAACCTCCAGTAGCGTGCCTTTGCTTAAAGCCTGAAAATACATGCTAAAGTGTCAACACGAGGTTGGTGAGTTCATAGAGTTTAGTGTAAAATGAATTTGCATTGGATTAAGATTTCCCAGCAAAGGCATTGTAAATCCACTCAGTTCCAAGCCCTGGCCATACAAGACTCGCAACCTGTGTGTTTACAACCCACTGCTAACATATAGTATGATTAAGTCAAATGTGTATACGATATATGAACTCTTAATGTAAAGTTTAATAGCCTACTGAACCTCACGACAAGAATAAGCAAGAATGCTTCAAAGCTGGATTATATTCACCCAAGGCCATGAATCGCGGGCCAGGGGTGGGGGTGTCAACCCGATAGTACTATCAATACCTCTCCGTCGGCTCCATCCAGGAGTTAAACAGTGGTGAATGAATATAGCGTATAGAATAGTTTTCCACATTAGGTCATATATCGTAATAAAACTACACATCATGAGTAAGTGTATAAAAGCGTAGCATAGCATATGAGTAAAATCGTCTTGAGTAATAGCAAACAGTTTAAGCATGTATCTCCCCCAAAGAGTTTAAAACAAGTATTAAAGAGTAAAAGTGGGGCTATGAACTCACCTGGTGCGATAGCTACGATGACAAAAGTGGATACACTGAAATGAGGCACGATTCTCTAACCGCGACCTAATATGAATGAATGATATGATTCACTTAGATTATGAGGTGTGAGATGAATGCATATGCACATGAAGCCTATACCACTCGAAGCTTAAGAATAAGTGTTAGCGTTGAGTTATAGCGTTGCCATAACTTAGGAAAATATGTCCATACTAGGCTTGCAAAACTAGTCGTATAATGAAATGTATAAAACGTTCATGTTAGTCTTGGCGTTTTGAAAACCTTGGTATGTCTTATAATAGTCGCGTTAATAAACCTTTGATCGTACGTGTTCCAACGGGTAAGAAATACGGCTCTCCGTGGTTGTTACTTGAAAAATATAGTTTTTAGTACGTAATTATATTTCCATTAAAAGCTGTCAAAAATTAGTAGTATTTATCGAAGTTTAAACGCGTGTATCTTGTTCGTTATTAGCTTGTTTTCGACGTTCTTTATATCCACGGGATCGTGGGACAACATACTAACATATTTTTGATAAGTCGGGACGGCTAGATCAAGTTTTATGCCCAAAACAGCCCGTGACAACTGTTCATCAGCAAGGGATTTTCAGAAAATATAGTTTTCGTCGTTAACTCGTTTTTAGCGTATCTCCTTCGTTATTTACTCGTTTTTATCCCCGTTTTCGGCCACGTCTTCGTCTCGGAATGTATTTTCTAAATATTTGGCCAAAAATAACCCTAAACTTACTGAGTTGGCCACGTTTTAAAAATGGAGACAGTAGCATAATTATTGTTTCAAAAATGTGTTTTTTCTAGTTTGTATCTAGTCCAAAACCATTCAAACTACAACCAAACAACTCTCAATCCTACCATACACCTTCTTAGGGTGTCATGGATTCCTAAACATCATCATCCAAGTTAATCTACCAAGGATTTACCTATAACCCATCTCTATGGCTCAAAAGTTAAATAAATGTAAATGGAGTGGTATAGCTTGCATATGCATATAGATCTACTATGGAAAGCATATAATCATGAAGACAACTTGAAGAAATTATGAAAAAGAGTTTGACAACTTACTTGTGATGATTATCAAGAGATGGTGATGAAAACCCATTAAATCTTTGTGGTTTTTATTTCAAAACCCTAACTAGATTATTACTAAGACTTGATTAAGCACTTGATCTTGAAAAATTAGTGATTTCTTGTTGGTGTCTTGATGTGGCCGAAAATATGGAGAAGAAAGGATGAGAGAAAAGTTGCAAGTTTATTATGTGAAATATTTGTGAAAAGTGAAGTAATATCTCATGAATCTTGGTAAGTAAGCTTAGTTAATTAAAAACATGTGCAATGTATCTAGGGGGGGGGGCCATGGTGGCGTGAATTAGGGAGAGGGGAGAAGAGTTTTGTGGGCTAATCAATGTTTGTGTCCCCATGTGCAAGTATTAGTGTATTTTATGTATATTTTGGGTGTTATCGGGTACCGAGTTATCTTGAAATAAATGTTAACGAGGTGAAATAAAATATGACGAAGTTGTAAAAGTTGTAAAATCATGTTACTGATAAGAATCGGGTGTTAAAATAGTTGTCGGGTTATAATATCGTAATCCGACGGAGTTATAAGCGTCGAATGAAATATATAGCGATTGGTTTAGAAACACCGGGTAAAGAAATAATATGATCTCTGTATTATTAAAATTAGTATGAAAATATACTAGGATCATTGTCGGGAGTGTCGGGTATAATGTTTAGTAAAATGACTGAGTGGTAACGTTAATTAAATAGATAACCATACGTAAATTAAAATAATGCATGATGATCATGAATAGTGTTTTCCCTTCGGAGTGAATAGTGTCACGTGAATAGTAACGCTTCTCGGAATCACAAACGGACTCCGAAAATGATGAATAGTAAAATGATGAATAGTGATCGGTGAATAGTAAACGATGAATAGTAAATCTAAAAGGTTCGGAAAAATGACCAGAATTTACGAGTTGTGACAGTCTACCACCCTAAAAGGAACTTCGTCCCGAAGTTCAGCTCGCTCGTTCTACCTACGTATGTTCTCATGGTCGGGTTTGATGGGGGTAAACTTTCCCATTATCGAGCGTAGTCCCCAAAAGACCTTTAGGTAACCGATTTTTTTACTTGATCCCACAACTCATCAAACAAGAACTGTCATAGGATTAGGCTAAATTGGTTTGAGGTTGTCAATTCAAATTTAATCTCACAACTCATCAAACAAGAACTGTCATGAGATTAAACTGAATCGGCTCGGGTAACAACTTGACTCTTAGCTTGATTTTCGCAACTCATCAAACAAGAACTGTCACTAAATCAAGCTAGGAAACAAGTTGTCTGAAAGAATGGATTCAACATCCTGAAATGAGGTCTTTTGAAAGATTGGCTCGATATTGGAATTGCTTACACCGATCAAATTAATCCGGACATAATTCCATTATAACTACTCTCAGTATTGCAAAATTCATCTCTGAGTCGAACATAGGTGGTCAGGCTATGTCCCACTGTCCCGGGTCGAATATAGATGACCAGTCTATATTCCACCGAGGTTTAATGAATTTTGGAATACTCAGCTTAGTTATACTAATACTATGTCCTTCACATGTAAAGGGTGGTTCAAATGACTAAGGCATGTGATCAGGCTTGAGGCCGAATGATAAACTACGTAAGGAAGAGGTGTAACGCTGTGACGTGTATGATATGTATGCACCCTTATATGTAAGACAATCACAGTAATCAACGAGAAGAAATGAGTATAATCCATCTGGCAATAAGATACAAATCTCATTAAATATGTCAGCAACAAACCACAAATGAGGCATCAGCTTGGCAGGCAGGCACGTGGCGGTCATCGGGTTAAGTTTTCGTAAAAGTAGCTATAGTTTAGGTTTTAAAATTTCCCAATTCTCTATAGCCTAGGCTCTGATACCAATCTGTCACACCCCCAAAAATGGTTTGCAGCGGAAAGTAATGTCTTTGGGGTGCAACTCAATTGGTATCACAACACAAGTGCAAAGAACGGTTTTCAACTCAATCATTTAGAATAACATAGTTTAACGAAAATGTTGATTTACATTGTAAAAAGTAGTGCGGAATTAGGCCCTTGAAAATATAGTTTAAAACGGTCCCATATGAATATCAGAGTCTTCTATGACCATGCCATGCCCTGCCAAAACCTCCAGTAGCGTGCCTTTGCTTAAAGCCTGAAAATACATGCTAAAGTGTCAACACGAGGTTGGTGAGTTCATAGAGTTTAGTGTAAAATGAATTTGCATTGGATTAAGATTTCCCAGCAAAGGCATTGTAAATCCACTCAGTTCCAAGCCCTGGCCATACAAGACTCGCAACCTGTGTGTTTACAACCCACTGCTAACATATAGTATGATTAAGTCAAATGTGTATACGATATATGAACTCTTAATGTAAAGTTTAATAGCCTACTGAACCTCACGACAAGAATAAGCAAGAATGCTTCAAAGCTGGATTATATTCACCCAAGGCCATGAATCGCGGGCCAGGGGTGGGGGTGTCAACCCGATAGTACTATCAATACCTCTCCGTCGGCTCCATCCAGGAGTTAAACAGTGGTGAATGAATATAGCGTATAGAATAGTTTTCCACATTAGGTCATATATCGTAATAAAACTACACATCATGAGTAAGTGTATAAAAGCGTAGCATAGCATATGAGTAAAATCGTCTTGAGTAATAGCAAACAGTTTAAGCATGTATCTCCCCCAAAGAGTTTAAAACAAGTATTAAAGAGTAAAAGTGGGGCTATGAACTCACCTGGTGCGATAGCTACGATGACAAAAGTGGATACACTGAAATGAGGCACGATTCTCTAACCGCGACCTAATATGAATGAATGATATGATTCACTTAGATTATGAGGTGTGAGATGAATGCATATGCACATGAAGCCTATACCACTCGAAGCTTAAGAATAAGTGTTAGCGTTGAGTTATAGCGTTGCCATAACTTAGGAAAATATGTCCATACTAGGCTTGCAAAACTAGTCGTATAATGAAATGTATAAAACGTTCGTGTTAGTCTTGGCGTTTTGAAAACCTTGGTATGTCTTATAATAGTCGCGTTAATAAACCTTTGATCGTACGTGTTCCAACGGGTAAGAAATACGGCTCTCCGTGGTTGTTACTTGAAAAATATAGTTTTTAGTACGTAATTATATTTCCATTAAAAGCTGTCAAAAATTAGTAGTATTTATCGAAGTTTAAACGCGTGTATCTTGTTCATTATTAGCTTGTTTTCGACGTTCTTTATATCCACGGGATCGTGGGACAACATACTAACATATTTTTGATAAGTCGGGACGGCTAGATCAAGTTTTATGCCCAAAACAGCCCGTGACAACTGTTCATCAGCAAGGGATTTTCAGAAAATATAGTTTTCGTCGTTAACTCGTTTTTAGCGTATCTCCTTCGTTATTTACTCGTTTTTATCCCCGTTTTCGGCCACGTCTTCGTCTCGGAATGTATTTTCTAAATATTTGGCCAAAAATAACCCTAAACTTACTGAGTTGGCCACGTTTTAAAAATGGAGACAGTAGCATAATTATTGTTTCAAAAATGTGTTTTTTCTAGTTTGTATCTAGTCCAAAACCATTCAAACTACAACCAAACAACTCTCAATCCTACCATACACCTTCTTAGGGTGTCATGGATTCCTAAACATCATCATCCAAGTTAATCTACCAAGGATTTACCTATAACCCATCTCTATGGCTCAAAAGTTAAATAAATGTAAATGGAGTGGTATAGCTTGCATATGCATATAGATCTACTATGGAAAGCATATAATCATGAAGACAACTTGAAGAAATTATGAAAAAGAGTTTGACAACTTACTTGTGATGATTATCAAGAGATGGTGATGAAAACCCATTAAATCTTTGTGGTTTTTATTTCAAAACCCTAACTAGATTATTACTAAGACTTGATTAAGCACTTGATCTTGAAAAATTAGTGATTTCTTGTTGGTGTCTTGATGTGGCCGAAAATATGGAGAAGAAAGGATGAGAGAAAAGTTGCAAGTTTATTATGTGAAATATTTGTGAAAAGTGAAGTAATATCTCATGAATCTTGGTAAGTAAGCTTAGTTAATTAAAAACATGTGCAATGTATCTAGGGGGGGGGGCCATGGTGGCGTGAATTAGGGAGAGGGGAGAAGAGTTTTGTGGGCTAATCAATGTTTGTGTCCCCATGTGCAAGTATTAGTGTATTTTATGTATATTTTGGGTGTTATCGGGTACCGAGTTATCTTGAAATAAATGTTAACGAGGTGAAATAAAATATGACGAAGTTGTAAAAGTTGTAAAATCATGTTACTGATAAGAATCGGGTGTTAAAATAGTTGTCGGGTTATAATATCGTAATCCGACGGAGTTATAAGCGTCGAATGAAATATATAGCGATTGGTTTAGAAACACCGGGTAAAGAAATAATATGATCTCTGTATTATTAAAATTAGTATGAAAATATACTAGGATCATTGTCGGGAGTGTCGGGTATAATGTTTAGTAAAATGACTGAGTGGTAACGTTAATTAAATAGATAACCATACGTAAATTAAAATAATGCATGATGATCATGAATAGTGTTTTCCCTTCGGAGTGAATAGTGTCACGTGAATAGTAACGCTTCTCGGAATCACAAACGGACTCCGAAAATGATGAATAGTAAAATGATGAATAGTGATCGGTGAATAGTAAACGATGAATAGTAAATCTAAAAGGTTCGGAAAAATGACCAGAATTTACGAGTTGTGACAAGGCATACTCATAACCAACCGCGAAAGAATCAAGACGGACAAGCATACATCATAGACTCCAGTTTTCCCAAGCCGGACAAGAACACGCCCCGGTCTCTCTAGGCCGGGCTGGAAGACACCACCGGCCACCGCCATGCCGTCACGCCGCCAAAATCCAGATCTCTTGGGATTATGTCTCCCACGTGATCTGACACCTAACTACTAGGGGAGGCGTAGTTCGGCTCGCAGAGTCCCGAGGCAGCTACAGGTCTTGTGTGGGTAGTATAAATACCCCCACTTCATTTATTACTCTCAACAAATAGCATTAACTCTCACCTAATCCGCACATACACTTTCTCTCTCTAAACAATATACTTACTCTCACACCGGAGGCCAACCGCGGAAGCCCCCTTACGCGGTAAGACTAACGGTGGTGCTTTTTCTTAGCAGCTCACGAAGTACTTAGCACAAGATCCGCCCCTGCTAAGAGCTAGTCTAACCTAGGTCTTGCATCGAGCCCAAGATTTGTACTAACATCAGGAGAGTAATGTATCGCGGTAACTGCACCACGTTCAAGGACAACTTCTTCAGTAAGAGAGTCTCCATTGACTTAATATATGTGCAGTTTACCATCTTGCCCACCCACAATGGCTTCACTTCCATCTAGTGCTATTGAACATGCAGACACAATAAACCCAAGTTTAATAGTTGACAAGATCTGTGTACCACGAAGGAGGACAACACCTTCCTCGATTGCAATCAATGCAAGTTCATGATTATTAATAGACAAGCTCAAGTCCTTTGGTTGTGTGCCAATGTCAACAATATCACTACACCATTCAGCGCTTGTAGCGACAACGCAGTGTTGTCGCTAAAAGTGCGAAAGTTGTCACTATAAGTGTATTTGTGACAACATGTTGCCACTAAAAGCGTTGTCGCGACAAGTGCGTCGCTATAAGTTATTGTGACAACATTTTTCGCCTATCGCGACAACAGGTTTGACCATAAGTTTGACTTGTTGACTCATATCCTTTTTTGTGATAACCCTTTTAGCGACAACCGTTGTCACGAAAAGTTGGACTTTCATTGACCGAATTCTATTGTGACGACTTTGTAGTAACAATCGTTAGTTGCTAGAAGTTTGACAATTTTGACCAAGTTTCTTGCGACAACCTTTTAGCGACGAACATTTAGCCACTAAAAGGTTTGACTTTTTTACCAAACCTATGGCGACAACCTGTAGCTACAACATGTTGTCACTGTAAAAAAAATAAAAAAGTATTACCACTAATCGCGACAACATTTCTTAGTTGTAGCGACGAACATTTAGCCACTAAAAGGTTTAACTTTTCCCAGGTTTCCAACCCTGTTTTCCAGATTTTTCCGCAACCAAATTTTCTAGATTTTCAAATCAACACAACCAATAACTAAAGCAAACTACATTCCATAAAATGTTCAAAGACTACATGGTTTAGTGACTTAGTTCGACGACATAAATGTAAATTAGTCAACATCATAAACATAAATTGTCCAAAATGAGAAGTTGTTCAACTTACCAAACTAAACAAGTTCAAATAAACAACCTACTCACTTACGGACTCGGCCGCATCTTCTTCTTCATTAATGTTCATAAACAGTGAGGGGTCAAGCACAGGGAGCGGTGGCAAATCGATGATGTTACACTCCGCTAAGTGTTCATGTAGGTTCATAACATGCTGTTGAGTCGCCGTCATATACCTCGACATAGCAGCTATTTGAGATTGATTCATTTGTGGTGCGGGAGCGGGGTGAGAGCATACAGAAGAAGACGACGAAGAACTACCCGCTAACACCCTACCCTGTCCCGGGTTAAACCCTCGTTTAGTTCCCAAGACTCGTGCTACAATCTGCTCATTAGTGAGCTGCTCTTCTTGACCCTGTTGGTCCTCTCTGATCTTTAGCATCCGATTCGGTAAAGTCACAAAATGGGTGAAACGGGTCAAAATGAGTCAAAATGAATCAAATAAACGACAAAGTTACTTATTAGTACATGTATGGGCTAAAATGGGTGAAATTGATGTAATATAAATGACAAAGTTACGTATTAGCCCAAACGTGTACTAATAAGTAACTTTTTCGTTTATATTACACCTGTTTCACCCATTTTGACCCATTTTAGCATAACGTGTACATGTTTGGGCTAAAATGGGTCAAAACATGTTAAATGACTTAAATAAACGGCAAAGATACTTATTAGTACATGTATCGGCTAAAATGGGTGAAACGTGTGTAATATAAACGACAAAGTTACTTATTAGCCCAAACGTGTGCTAATAAGTAACTTTGCTGTTTATATTACACCCGTTTCACCCAATTTGACCCATTTTAGCATAACGTGTACATGTTTGGGCTAAAATGGGTCAAAACGGGTTAAATGACTTAAATAAACAAGAAAGTTACTACTTAGTACATGTATCGGCCAAAAGAGAAATCCAACCATACATAGGCAATCAAAAACAAAAGCAAACATGAGTTTCAACCATATAGAAGATCAATTGTACGTGTACCATTTTGATACATTAGTTAGGTTATAAATTTGGTTTCTTTATATTAATTTGCAGATCTGCTAGGTTTAGAACTCTAAAAATGTTAACAATATATCTATTTTGAATTGGCTCCATGGGATGATCTTGCAAATGTAGGCATAATCTATTAAACTCTAATGTATTCTGTAATCACGTCTATAACCTTTTGCTATTACATCCGCTTACAAAAAAAATAAAAAATAAAAAAATAAAAAACAAAATAAAATAAAAAAAGAAAGAAAATCAAGCACTCCCGCTGCTGCAACAGGGGTGTTTGGTTGCTATTGTATCAGTAACCAAACACCCTTGTTGCAACCGCGGGGGTGCTTGATTGGGTGTGTTTGGTTCCTAAGTGCGTGCTTGTGTTTTGACTAAATAATTTGTTTTCTTAAATCTTAGAAAGAATGACTTACGTATTGCGCTTCAGCTTCTTTGCTTTTCCAATCTCCTTTCTTTTCTCCCTTATTGTATACATGTTTGGCTTTGAATTGCTCCACAAGGTCCGGGTATGCGCCCTTACCATCATTCCACTAAAAACGGGTATATAAACAAATATTAAATGAAGTGGACCCAAGAAAAACAATTACAACTAAATTACAATCTAAAAGCAAAAAGAGAACAAACATCAGGAACAACTAAATTCGGATATGCCACACTCTCAATACATGCCTGACCCACAACTAAAATTCATGAACTGATGAAGGGCAATAGTGCAGACCCATACACCAACCTTAAAGTGCAGACCCACAAACAATCCATGAGGCAATACTTATACCAGGTACATAAAAGACATTAGTGTCGACTCACAAAACAATTAAAATGCAACCTGTACATTCTGCCATATCAATACAAACAGCAAACTTCAAGTGCAGACGCACCAATCCAACCTTAAATTCCTGACCCACAAACCACAAATCAATCCATGAAACAGTAGATATACCGGGTACAAATAATGAAACAAATAAAACGAGTAAAAAACAAATATTTAAGAATGACTTACCTCTTCATGCCTGGTTTATACATATTGCACCACAAATATGATTAATCATGAATCAATAATGTACATCATCAAACCAAAACACCAATGTTGCAAAAATCGGCCGAATCGGCCGATTAATCGGTAATCGGCCTTATACCTTGCTGATTTTTGAAAATCGGTGGAAAAAATCGGCCTAGGCAAAAATCGGCCACTAATCAGTCAAAAATCGGCCGAATCAGTCAAAAATTGGCCGAATCGGCTTAATCGGTCAAATTAAGAAAAATAATAATTTAGGCATTCTACTTAATTTGGGGATCATTTATTTCACTTATAACGCACAATGGGCCTCATAATCAAGATTGGAGCCTTTTATTGAGGTTTGAAAACATAGTAGGCTTGTAATCAGTTAAGATCTTTAGTTTGGTCTCTAGAAATACACAAAACTTGCAGGAAATGCCAATCCGATTAATCACCGATTAATCCCGTCTTGACCGATTAATCGCTGCAGGGTGGTTGACCGCCTGACTACCGATTCACGATTTTTGCAACATTGCAAAACACAAACACAAACCTAAATGCTATTAACCGATACTTTCACCAATCAATTATACTCAATATACCAACAGTTACTTTCGCCATAACGTTAGTCATGAAAGACACTTTATACACAAAAGTAATCAATGAACAAGCTACAACACTACTAAACATACAAAAGCAGATTGTTAGCAAAAAATAACTTTGAATGAAATAATAATTTACCTTTTAGCGGCTGGTGGTGGTGGCTAGGTCAGCGATGGCAGTGGCACAGTGGTGGTGGGTGGGTCGGCGACGGCACTTAAACACAGTCATAAATAAACAAAAATTAACAAAATACAAAAATAAATTAATAAAAATTAAAACAACATACATAAACAAAAATTAAACACATACCTTTTATAAAGATTGAAAGAAAGAGGATGATAGAAAGAAAGAAAGGAAAGAAAGAAAGAAGAATTGAAAGAGAGGAAGAGAAGGGGTGCACGGTGGTGCTAGTGTGGTGGAGCAGCGGCGGTGATGTGGTGGAGCAGATTAAATGAGAGGAACAGTCAAGTGTGGTAGAAAGAGTAAATGAGATAAATTGTTAAGTGTGGAAGCTAGATCTGCTTTTTGGTACCAATTATTTAGCGACAACATCTTTACCTCTTGCGACAACATGTTGACACAAAAGGTTAGGCGGGTTTTTTGACTGTTGGGAAAAAAAAATTTTCACTAAACTTTTAGCGACGACATTAAACTTTTAGTGACAACATCTGTTGTCACTAAAAGTTTTTCCATTTTCTTTTTACTTTATTTTGGTATAATTATATAATAAATAAATTTAAAAAATACGAAATATTTTTAAAAATATTAAAAAAAAGTATTTTGTTCATTATACTAAAACTAGGACCGAGCATATTGGACCGAAAACCGAGCCGAACCGCCTATATTCAGTTCCATTTCGGTTTGATACACAAGAGATGTTAAACGGATAAATCAAATAGTCTTAAACCACAACAACGTTCGTTAAAAACGTTAGCGCTTTTACATTAGATGATATCATTATACATGAGATATTAAACGGATGGGTCGATATGATATCGTTATACAAGACATGTTAAACGGATGAGTCGATATGATATCGTTATACAAGACATGTTAAACGGATGAGTCGAGGTGATATCGTTATACATGATATGTTAAACTGATGAGTCGATATGATATCGTTATACAAGACATGGTTAAAGGATGCGTCGAGATGATATCATTATACATTAGATGTTAACGGATGAGTCGATATGGTATCGTTATACAAGACATGGTAAACGGATGATTCGAGATGATATCGTTATACATGAGAGTTAAACGGATGAGTCGGTATGATATCGTTATACAAGACATGTTAAACAAATTAGTTGAGATGATAACGTTATATATGAGATGTTAAACGGATGAGTTGATATGATATCTGTAACACCCCAACCCGACAAGGGTCAAAATGTCACATTATGGTGTCAACCAGAACAATATAAATGCAAGCGGAAGACTTAAATAAATAAATACAAGTCATGAAACCAAATAACTTCCAAAGAAATACAAATCAAATCCAAATCTAAAATGAAATAAAATAACCAAGACATAAGTCACAAACTAATTCCAAAAGATAGGGAAACTAAGGTTGGGTTGGTCCTCTAAAAGCTCCTACTCTCATCACTCAAATCCCAGCATCCCGCTTGAATACCTGCCGCAGAGAAAAGAAAATGCGGCTGAGCTTAAAAAGCCCAGTGAACGGATATAAACGAATAATGAACTGAATATAAATAAGTATATGAAATGAAATCAAAAGAATCTGCCGAACAAGATGTCACAAGTCATGAGAATCAAACGAATAATAAATTAAGTGAAAGGTAATGAAGGCAACGAATCATAAGAAATTATCCACGAGCTCACAAAGCAGCCACCTGCTTAATCACACAATAATATATCATAACATAACAAATGGAGTCGCGTACTCCCAAAAGTGACATGGGGAGTATGACACACACCACCATTCACTAAAGAGCCATAACATAATCATATCACAAAACAAACCTTGGATGCATCCATACGCTCCCTTCTAAACAAAGTTATGTACACCACCATACACCTGTACTCAGACAAATATATTGGCGTACCAAAATGGCCACTAAGTGCACGTGCTCAATAATAATATACACATCAAAAGGGAACGCCGTAGGCCAATCACACTGCCACAAATAGTGTCATGCCATTGGTGCCTCAATGACATGACCATGGTACCTCCATGACTTGTTAGCTCGGGTAATAGAATAAAAAAGATATCACATCATAACGAATTAATCATGTATATTTAAACAAAAGAATATTAACTGAAATGAATGCCATATTAAATGACATAGAACTAAATATCATATCATAAGAAATCATATCAAACGGAAATCACCAACGAATATCATAATGAATGAAATAAAGTCAAGGATCGAAGAGTTAATGCGAAACCCTTACTGAAAAAGGGTAGAATATCCGTACCTTAGCAAGCAATGAAATGGAAACGAAAGGAAATGAACACGGGGAAGGGAATCACTCCTTCTTCAGAGAATCTACATGAATTATGGATCAATTATTATTTATCAGTTCACTTACTATATTTATTTAGGGTTTCCTTCCATTTTTAGTATCTTTCCATTTTTAGTAACTTTCTGATTTTAGTAACTTACCACTTTTAGTAACTTCCTGTTAATTGGTCAAATTAGGGTTTCGAAATGATAATCAGTTAAGTCTAGGGTTTAAATGCATTTAAAACCAATTTATAACAAAGTTAGGGTTTATAATAATTAATAACTAGCTAATTAGGGTTTACATCTTATTTAATTTATATTAATGACCAATTTAAGCAAGATCAATTAAATATAGGGCTAGGTCGAAAGTAGGTTAACACATGTTAAAGAGTATCTGAATTAATGTTATAATGTTATTAAGGTCAAAACACACTCAATGATTTTAGGTTATACTAAATTCTTAACTTGAAAGATGGTTCAGATTTTTATCCCATTCTGGTCCTGTTATTATGAATTTTTAAACCATACTTAAGTGTCTACTGGGAAGCTAAGATTTTTATCACAGATACCTATACATGTTGAGCACCTACTATAATTTTCTTATATTTTATTTCAAAGAGATAGTACCCTTTCAAAAATCGTTTTCCCAAACCTGCCCAGAAAGATGACTGCACAGACACCCAGAAAGTTTGCATTTGGCTACCCCATGAGAACCATTCAGAAAAATTTACAAAAATTCCATTAAGTCCCTTATATCCTAAATATTCTACCTGTAAAAGGAGACCTTCTAATTCCTCACCGTTTGGAAATTAAAATTCAAAAACACTAGTTGTATTAGCATGTGTGAAATAGGAGACCTTCTAATTCCTCATCGTCTGAAATAGGAGACCTTCTAATTCCTCACCGTCTGAAATAGGGCTTCATAAGTTATATCTTAGGGCTATAAAAAATGACACAAAAACAGTCCATACATAAGGCACATACAATTATGATTTCATGTGTGATTCTTACCAACGATTCAACAAGGTAACCCATATTGTATTAGCATGATTTTAATAGTTGTAAGACATGTTTGGTACTGATTTTAATGTGGTGATAAGTTCTTACATATTAACGACACAACAACGAATCAAAAGATTATAATGAGTACCTTATGGCAGATTTTGAACAAGGCAAAGAAGCAAGAACAATGACTCACGAATTCGTACACAAACACACCCAAGATGATCCCGATTCAACAAGCTTCAAAGCTTCCTTTTCCCACGATCTTCAAGGGCTGAACGAAGGAGATAATGGCTGCTAGGGTTTGATTTTTTTTGTTTGAGAAGATCGGTATTTAGGGGGAGGGAGATTAGGAGAACCGAATATTGGAATAAAAAGGGGGATTATGGACCGAATATTTTAAGTGGAGAGAGACATGGGATTATGGAAACCATATAATCTTTTAATTTTAAAGATATACACATTAATTTTAGAGATATACACATTAAATAAAAAAAATGTACATAGAGGGGAAGGAAAGTGGGGGGCCGGATTTTTACTTAGGATTAGGATATGATAGATTTTTTTTTTTTTTTTTTTTTTTTTTTTTTTTTTTTTTTTTTTTTTGTAACTCATTTTTATTATTTACCAAACTTAGTTTAGGATTTATTGTAATGTGAAAATAATTATAAGGTAAATTCTTATGACATATAATTAATATTTCAAACTTAGGTTAAGGTTCAAAATGAAGCAAAATAAATGGTTCAAATATTTCGGGTTTTACAATATCACTATACAAGCCATGTTAAACGGATGAGTTGAGATGATAACGTTATACATGAGATGTTAAACGGATGAGTCGCTATGGTATCGCTATACAAGAGATGTTAAACGGATGAGTCGATATGATATCGGTTTCGGTTTTATATACTAACGGTTTTCGATTTCA
This sequence comes from Artemisia tridentata subsp. tridentata, assembly GCA_021014915.2. Taxonomy (NCBI): domain Eukaryota; kingdom Viridiplantae; phylum Streptophyta; class Magnoliopsida; order Asterales; family Asteraceae; genus Artemisia; species Artemisia tridentata. Next base: position 78,277,984 of record CP139508.1, read on the forward strand.
GTTCGGTTTGATTTTCATCGATTCGGTTTAGTTTTGATACACAAGAGATGTTAAACGGATAAATCGAATGGTGTTAAACTACAAGACATGTTAAACGGATGAGTCGAGATATCTTTATACATGATATATTAAACGGATGAGTCGAGTTGTAATTGATATGCATATCATGTTAAATGATGAGTAGAGTTGCTACGGATATACATAAGATGTTAAACGGATGAGTCGAGATGCTATGTGCATAACATGTTAAACGAATGAGTCGAGATGTTATGGATATGCATAACATGTTAAACGATGAGTCGAGATGTTATGGATATGCATAACATTTTAACCGATTATCCCATCAAAACTTCCCGCCAAAATTTCCCACCAAAACTTCCCGCCAAAATTTCCCACCAAAACTTTCCGCCAAAATTTTGGCGCCAAAACTTCCCACCAAAATCTTTATTTTTTACTATATGTAACAGCTAGCAGATTTGCTCTTATCCTTACAAACACATTATATACTCTCTTATCCTCACAACCACAAACATACACATTGTTATCATAAAGATGGAGGAATTTGAAGCTTTTGCTTGTCCTTGTTGACGAGGAATTCCCAACGACGTAGTTCTGCGAGAATGCATCGACCTTGCACCTGTGGTAAACTATACTATGCGTGTCCTTTATCAAAGGTGAACAATTACATACTTTTTTTGTTTATTATATAAATAATTTGGTTAGTTGTTAAAAATAATTGTTTTTACTCTTTAACAGCCTGGGTCAGAGGATTATGGATGTGATTTTTTTTTGGAAGGAGAAATGACTCCGTTTAATGACCGGTTATCCTGGAGCTTCAACGCCTCCAACTCATTCTGCAGGACCTTCAAGAACTCCAACTTACTCTCCAGGACCTTCAACATCGAGTCCTGGAAATGCAGAGTGCTCAAACTGCATCAAATTGATTCACAAGGTAATGGTACTCGAGAAAATGCTAGAAGTGTATAGGCATCCCAACAAGCACACAGTTGATTCAGCTGCCCTATTTCACGACTTTTATAATGACATGGACAATCTTAGTTTGGAGTAATTCGTATGCCTTAATGTTTAAACTTTTATCGATCTGTAATGTAATTCGTACGCTTTAATGTTTGAACTTTTATCGATCTGCAATGTAATTTGTACGCTTTAATGTCGGACGTTTATCGATTTGTAATGTCGTCGTGAAAGTCAAATTTGATGAAAATAATACCTGCGACATGTCGTTGAGATTTAGTTAACAAAAAATTCAACGCTTGTTGGTCTCAGTCAAGTGATTTTTTTGGCGTTTAGTGTTATTTACCGACGACAATGTGTCGTCGGGGTTTCTCTCGTCGCTGTTCTACTTTTTTCTGGTAGTGTATATTAATTAAAAGTATTTAATTTTAATTATATATTAAATGAACGTATTTAATTTTAATTATATATTAAATAAAAGTATTTATGTTATAATTAATTTAAATCATTTTAAATTATTTATATACAATTTAAATCATTTTAAATTATTTATAATTAATTTAAATTATTTTTAATTCATTTATAACATTTTAAAGTTATTTATAATTAATTTAATTCATTTTTAAATTAAATTATAGTATTTTAAAAGAATTTATAATAAATTTCAATCATTTTTAAATTATTTATAAATAACTAAAATCATATTTAATTAATTTATAACATTTTTAAAAAATTTATATTTGGTTTAAATTATGTCTAAATATTTAGTGACGACATTTTTCGCGACAACATGTTGTCACTAAAGGTTTGGGCGGCAAATTCCCCCCAAAATACCAAAGTTTTTTTACTTTGACTTTTTTTGTGAACAAAAACTTATCGCGACAACAAATGTTATCGCTACAAGTTTAGGCGGCAATTTTCCCCCAAACATTTTTTCGTCACAAAACTTATAGTGAAAACATGGTTGTCGCTAAAAATAAAAGTCAAAAGTCTAAACAAGCAAAGGTTTTAGTGACAACATAGTTGTCGCTACAAATCAAAATGTTGTCGCAAAAAAAATCTAGTCAAAATTTAGAAATCGGAATGCCTCTATTTTGTCGTGTAGTAATTCTTTTGCGACAACATGTTGTCACATGTCGCGAAAAGTTTTGGTCAAAGATGGACCCCAAAATGCCACTTTTTTGGCGTTTAGTGCATAAGACCAGTAAACATCTCATAAAGTTACTTTTAGTGCATAAGACCACCTAGGTCATATAGACTAATAGAAAGAAAATTATCATTAAAAGAAAATAGCTCTTGTACCGGTACTTTGACACGCTAATTACATAATAAAATTTGGACATACAAAGAAAAGCTACCTTTTCTGACCCTTTACTCAACCCTCCTGACCAACTCATTTTGCCACCTCTAACAATGTCATAGGAGTCACAACAAGCATGCAAATCTTAAAAGATTTTCATGTACCTTATTGTCAAATCCAGAAGAGATGATCTCTTTTTTGGATTATATGAATCATAAAAACTATAAACATATAAAAACATCAAAGCACACGCAGCGGAAGATCTACAAGAACTAGTAATTAATTAAAACTAAATAGACACGTACCTTTTGCAATCACCAAGAACAAGTATGAACCCTAAATTAATATAGGGTATGTCGATCCAAAATTAGGGAAAAACACTAGTTAAAATAAACTAGTCACTCGTTCTTGTACACACGTGATGATAGCGTTTCAGTAGGAAAAGCTAGGTTCAAGAATCACAAACAAGCCAAACACTTTCAAAGCTTTACTTGGATCACAAATGCTAGTGGATTTAAAAAGAGGTGATCGGTTCTAAGCTTAGGAGAGGGAAGAGAAGAGAAATTAGGCTTGTAGGGGATTCAAGATTAGAGGAAAACCTAAACACAATGAATTGTATTTATAGGCTAACCCTAAACCTCAAAACTTGTTCCCTACTCTTCCTAAAATCGTCCAAACCCAACCCATGGCTGTTTCCAGCCGATCCAACCCACCAACATGTGTTCTAGATCCTTCTTTTCACTTTTAGTCCTTTAACGGTCGTTATCTCTAACACCGTTAAGTACTAACTGTCGTTAAGTGCTTGTTTGTGAAATGAATAAATAAAATACATAAATATATTTAATTTATTCATACTATTGAAACTCTCACGCATCGTGTGCAATCCCGAGTCTCGGGTTCGAAACCGGACATACGTATATTAAAAGTTAAACATTAAACTCTAACAGCTCCCACTTGGATAACTATTAATATAGTAATGACATGGGCTAGTCTAGCTTAACAGATCCCAATGCCCCCAGCTCGATCCGAGTATGGTTTTCCTGGAAAAACCACGTGATGAATTAAATCATCATACTTATCCTTTTGTTACTAATACCACGTTAATTTGGATATGGATCTTGTCATTCCACAATTAACAGTAGTTTCTCGTTTATACATAATTGAACAAGATTACCAAAACATCTGAACGTCTTCCAGATAGACTTTGGGCGTGCGCACGCAAACATCTTGTTAATCATACGAGTGGCCTAGCAGTATTAAACTTCAACACAAAGTTGAAGGAACAAATCCCTTATTGACTGCGAGCATAACCCTTGAACTTTGCATCATTTCTGAAAATAGCCCTTATAACTACCTTTTACGGATAGCGTTAGACTATCTCACAGAAAATGAGCTACATCCTCGGCAATTATCTGGCATCTCAAGTCAGAGGATAAATATTCATGATATACTTAATGACTATGATCCATAAAGTATAATCATGTAGTTGGGATAAGCCCTATATTCAATTTATCCAATATTGAATATCATGTGACATTGGTGTCTTAACCCTACAGTTCATTCTACCAATCCTCACATTTGTCTTAGTTCAATAATATTCCCATATTATTAATTGACAATGGACTATTTAGAATAAATAAATTATTCACGGATTTAAACATGCAAATATATGACACAAATATTAATAATGATAATAAACGTTATCCGCACTTTATTTCATTAAAATAATAATTGTTTACACGTCCCTATCGAAATACTAATCCAACAGATTTACATGAAACTATCTGCTAAACGAAGACCAATACCCTGAGCATGACGATTAAACGTCTCCTTAGGTAATGCCTTCGTGAAAGGATCAGCCAGATTGTCATCTGTGTGAACTTTGAGTACTTTTATTTCACCATCATCGACTTGTTCTCGAACATAGTGATACTTTCTTTTAAAGTGTCTGGCGCCTTTCATAACTCCAGGTTCATTGGCGAATGTGATTGCAGCAGAGTTGTCGCAATACACATTTATAGGTAATTCTATTGAAGGCATCACTCCAAGATCCTTAACGAATTTCCTTATCCAAACAGCTTCTTGTGCTGCTTCCGATGCAGCAATGTACTCAGATTCTGTAGCAGACATGGCCGTTGTACTCTGCTTCTTACTCTTCCAGTCCACAGCTCCTCCATTTATGACAAAAACGTAACCCGTCTGAGACTTCGTATCATCTTTATCAGTCTGAAAGGACGCATCGCAGAAACCTGTAACATTCAGTTCTGCGTCTGGATTTCCCTCGAAAACAAGAAACATATCTTTAGTATTCCTTAAATACTTAAGAATGTTCTTTACAGCATGCCAGTGATCTTTCCCTGGATTCTGCTGATAACGACTGGTCAAATTTTGAGCGAATGCCACATCTGGCCTTGTGCATCTAACTGCATACATGATAGATCCTACTGCCGAAGCATACGGAACTTTCTTCATGTATGCCACCTCTTCAGGTGTAGAAGCACACATTTCGCTGCATAAGCCGTGTTCCACTTGCATGGGCAAATATCCCTTCTTGGAATTTTGCATATTGAATCTCTTCAATATTTTATCCATGTAAGCACTTTGGCTTAATCCAATTAACCGTTTAGATCTGTCTCTATAGATCTTGATTCCAAGGATATATGCTGCTTCTCCTAAATCCTTCATGGCAAAGCAATTACCAAGATAATCCTTAACTTCATTAAGGCTTGGTATATCATTTCCCATGATTAATATGTCATCGACATATAGGACAAGAAAAGTAGTGTTACTCCCACTAACTTTGTGGTATACACATGGCTCATCGAAATTTTGAGTAAATCCAAACTTCTTGATTTCCTCATCAAATTTCTTATTCCATTGCCTGGATGCTTGCTTCAATCCATAAATGGATCTTTGAAGTTTGCATACACGCTCAGGAAATTGTGGATTCACAAACCCCTCAGGTTGCGCCATATAGATATCTTCATCTAGGCGACCATTTAGAAAGGCGGTTTTGACATCCATTTGCCAAATCTCATAGTCATAGTAGGCAGCTATGGCTATAAGAATCCTAATAGCTCTAATGTCGGCCACAGGAGAAAAGGTCTCCTCATAGTCAACACCATATGTTTGGGTAAAGCCTTTCGCCACCAAACGAGCTTTGTAGGTGTGTACGTTGCCATCCATGTCAGTCTTTTTCTTGAAGAGCCATTTACACCCAACTACCTTAGCATTGGGTGGAAGGTCTACTTCAATCCAGACTTTATTGTCTTTCATGGATTGCATTTCCCCATCCATGGCTACCTGCCATTTATCCTTTTCAGGACTATTAATGGCAGCCTTATAACTAGTTGGCTCATCAATGTGATCCAATAGCATAGTTTCCTCATCATCTATGTTTAAACATAGACGTTCAGGAGCCTTTGTAGATATTGAAGACCTACGGACGGGTACCACTTCTACTTCAGGTGGAGGACCTAAGCTTTCAGGTTCCACAGGAAGTGTGTTAGTGTTCTCAGAAGGTGACACATCTTCTTGATCATTTTCAAGATCATATACTCTCCCACTGAATTCTTGAGTCAAGAAATTCTCCTCAAGGAATTCACCATATCTAGCCACAATGACTTTATTTTCTGGTGGGAAGTAAAAGTAGTAACCCCTTGTTTCCTTAGGGTATCCTACGAAGATGCACTTAACAGATCTTTGTTGGAGCTTGTCAGGTGAGTCACGTTTAACAAACGCCTCATAACCCCAGATCTTTAAGTAAGACAAGTTGGGAGCTTTTCCAGTCCATAATTCATATGGAGTCTTATCAACCTTCTTAGTTGGAACCATGTTTAGTATGCGAACAGCACTTTCAAGAGCATAGTCCCAAAAGGATAAAGGAAGAGTCGTAAGATTAAACATAGATCGTACCATGTCAAGCAAAGTACGATTTCTCCTTTCAGATACACCATTTTGTTGTGGAGTATAAGGAGAAGTGAGTTGTTGGACAATGCCACACTCAGCTAGATAATCTTTGAACTCTTGGCTCAAATACTCACCACCACGATCGGATCGAAGGGCCTTAATCTTCTTTCCGAGTTGTAATTCCACTTCATTTTTGAAAACCTTGAATGTCTCAAAGACTTCATGTTTGTGTTTAAGTAAATAAACACAACCATAACGATTATAGTCATCCGTAAAGGTTAGGAAGTAGGTAGCACCGCGTTTTGACACATGTCTAAGTGGACCACAAACATCCGTGTGTATCAATCCAAGTAGATTCGAAGCCTTCTCCATATTGCTATGGAAAGGTTTCTTTGTCATCTTCCCAGATAAGCAAGATTCGCATTTATCAACTGAATCATCATTGATATTAGGTAAAAGCCCATCACTTAGCAGCTTTTCCATGCGTTTCTTGCCTATGTGGGCAAGACGACAATGCCATAAATAAGACGAGTCTAAGTTAGACTTGGCTCTCTTATTCCCGATGCTATACATTGAATTACCTCTATTGGATACATGGTTTTCCATGTCAATTTCAAACACACCATTTAATGATATAGCATTAAAGTAAAAAACGGAATTTAGAGAAACAGAAATTCCATTATCATTAAACGTATGCTTAAAACCCAAATCCAATAACAAATAAACTGATACGACACCCCTAACAATGGAAGGTGCGTAATGAAAATTGTTCAAAACTAATATTAAACCAGAAGGTAAAACTAGCTCAAAAGTCCCTATGGCTTCTACTGCTGCACGTATTCCATTTCCCACGTACAAGTAGCATTCCCCATAGTTCAGCTTCTTTGCTCCTCTAAGCCCCTGCGATGTATTACAAATGTGAGTACCACATCCTGTATCATATATCCAGGCATTTTGCTTACGAGGAAAAGAAAATAATTCAACCATAAAAATACCTGAAGTGCTGGCGCCCTGCCCAGCCTTGGCATTCTTATTCTTGCGACACTCCTCAAGCAACAATGGACAGTCACGCTTCCAGTGTCCAGGAGTATGGCAGTGGTGACAAGCAGCCGCATCCTTTTTGGGATAATCCTTCTTGGGAGGAGAATTCTGCTTCTTTGGCTTTTGCTGATGGGTCACAATCTGCTTGCCCTTGTCAGCGTTGCCCTTTCCTTTCTTGTTCACATGTTTCGGTTTACCGGGCTTAGCTACTCTACCACCTCTTATTGCCATAACAGCAGGTGTAGGAGCTTTCTTTGTGAGTGCCTTCTCATGCTCAATAAGCATTGCATGCAATTCAGAAAATGTCTTCCCCTTGCAATGCATGTTAAAGTTGCGCACAAATTCACCATATAATTCCTCATTGAGGGATTTGTTGATGAGGCCAACTTTAACGTCTTCCACAAACCCGCAATTAAGTGCATCTAGTTGGTTAAGATAACCTTTCACTTTAAGTGCATGATCACTTACGGGTGTTGTCACATCCTGCTTGCACTTGCCCAAGTTGTCAAGTACATCATACAATTCAGCCATAGGTGATTTCTGAAACATACGTATCAGTTCATCAATCATGTTTTTCGGGCTATATTTCTCAAACTGTTTAACCAGTTGATCATCCATCCCCGATAGCATGAGACAAGCCGCATCATTGTGCTTTTCATAGGTTTCATTGTACTGCCTAAGTATTTCATTAGGCGAGTTTGCAGGAGGAGCTTCAGGAAGGTCCTCAGTAAGACATTCTGAACGTTTGGCAATTCTAAGAACAAGCCTTAGATTTCAATACCAAGCGTTAAAATTCTTAGTCCCGGTCAATTTTTCCTTTTCAAGCATCATCTTGAAACAGGAGGTTAAATTTGACGAGTTTTCGGGTTGGGCCATTTCTACAGAAAAAAGTTCAAAAGTTAGTACTTTCGATAATTTAAACATTTCATGAAAATTAAACACCCATTGGTTAAAAACCATTTAATTTTCACTGAAATCTAGGATCCTAATTGACGTCGTTTCATTACATCAGCTGAGGCTGCTAGCAATGAAAGTACTCAACAAGGTACGGGATCACCCAATTGCCAATTTCAAATTGCAATTCCTAGAAATCTTGGGACTTACAATATATATTGCCAACATCAGTTGCAAATTGTAAGCATGTTTCATCCCCAATTCTTTTATGCCTTGACGCCGTTTTATTACATCAGCTGAGGCTGCTAGTAATAAAAGTGCTCAATTAAGTTAACCAATTTAGAGACATGTAAATTGACGCCGTTCCACCACATCAGCTGAGGCTGCTAGTAATGGAAGTGCTCAATTTACCCCTATTGACTTCATTCTTTGAATCATCACATCAGCTGAGGCTGCTAGTAATGATAGAATGTCATCTTAGGTGTTTCCGTGTTAATTGGTCGGCATATAACTTAAATTTATAGGGTAATAAAATTTTGATGTGTTAAATCAAAAAATATGTACAAAGATGTCATGCATTCATCTTTGTATCATATATATATTTTCAAAACAAAACCATTTACTAATTCGTAGCTCAAATCATCAAATCTTTTAATTGAGGCGTTGAATAAATTACAACATTGCCTTAAGATGCTTCGTATTTATCGTGGTGTACTTGGTAAGTCTAAAATTGACGCACAGGCGGGCGTAGGGACGACAGCCGCCGAAGCTGGTTAAAACCGTGCCCCTCTAAGGTCACAATTTAATGCGTACCAACTAGAACCCACTTTATAGTTTGTCAATTTTAGGTCCGCCGCTTCGACCACTTAGTACAGTCGCAATCAATCAACTAAAAGAATATGATTTTCTTGCTAAAACAATTAATGTAGTAAATTTATTATTGCTAGTCTCGCCTGGGAGCAAATTACCGTGCGAAGCGAACCACTGTCGGCACATAAGACTTGGCAATAAATAAAATTACTACAAAGGTTTCATAGTTATTAGTCTTATTTATTTTTATTATGAAAATTACCCTCTTTTGTTGTTTACAATCCATCATAATATAAAACACAAAAGATCAAGTAATCACAAAAATAAATAAACACATAATAACAATTATATGATCATCCACGATATCATATAGCCACATGCAAACCCTTTTCAATAAATCCTATTATTAATTCTATGTGTAATTAAATATGTATTTAACTAACAAAACTCCCATTGGTTTTCGAGCTCATTGTGCCCAATGGACCACAGACACCAAATAACTTGGCCGCGTAAGTTTTAGTTAATTTAATACCACATTGCACATAATTTATTAATTAATATATTGAGGTCTTCCCCAATTTAAGATTTATTAAACAAAACATGTAGCAAATACATACATATAATCGAACCATATATCAAACCATGACAAAACATGCAAGATTTTGTCATGGATACCATATTAACACATAATCATGAAATCCATATTAATATGTTAATTCCTTGTACGTATCTAATTAATTGGTGACATCACATAGTATTCACAAATTAATCCCTAAAAATTTTCCATGCATAATCTAGGGTTTCTAACAAGTTTTTAATAAAAAACTAACATAAACCCTAAAAAAAATAAATGTGGATCGATCCACTTATTTAGAAAATTAGGGTTTCAAATTAAAACCCTAGAACATTAGAATGCATGTATCTAATCAAGATCCAATTTTTAGGTTTTAGTAATTAATTACATAGTTCTAAACCTGGCTCTGATACCACTGTTGGATTATATGAATCATAAAAACTATAAACATATAAAAACATCAAAGCACACGCAGCGGAAGATCTACAAGAACTAGTAATTAATTAAAACTAAATAGACACGTACCTTTTGCAATCACCAAGAACAAGTATGAACCCTAAATTAATATAGGGTATGTCGATCCAAAATTAGGGAAAAACACTAGTTAAAATAAACTAGTCACTCGTTCTTGTACACACGTGATGATAGCGTTTCAGTAGGAAAAGCTAGGTTCAAGAATCACAAACAAGCCAAACACTTTCAAAGCTTTACTTGGATCACAAATCCTAGTGGATTTAAAAAGAGGTGATCGGTTCTAAGCTTAGGAGAGGGAAGAGAAGAGAAATTAGGCTTGTAGGGGATTCAAGATTAGAGGAAAACCTAAACACAATGAATTGTATTTATAGGCTAACCCTAAACCTCAAAACTTGTTCCCTACTCTTCCTAAAATCGTCCAAACCCAACCCATGGCTGTTTCCAGCCGATCCAAACCACCAACATGTGTTCTAGATCCTTCTTTTCACTTTTAGTCCTTTAACGGTCGTTATCTCTAACACCGTTAAGTACTAACTGTCGTTAAGTACTTGTTTGTGAAATGAATAAATAAAATACATAAATATATTTAATTTATTCATACTATTGAAACTCTCACGCATCGTGTGCAATCCCGAGTCTCGGGTTCGAAACCGGACATACGTATATTAAAAGTTAAACATTAAACTCTAACACTCTTCGTCAACGGCATCAATACATTTGATCTGATTTTTATCCTTCCTCTCCATCTTACCACTGTAGCCAGACCCACGAAGCCACTTGAATATTAAACCATCATAGCTGCTAGACAGAATAGTCTCTGGGCGGTTGCTTTTAAGCACTACTAGTGAGTTAACATTCTTCATGTGTCCACAAAGAATAGTTGGCTCTTTATCAAGATCACTAGCAGAATATAAGTAAATTGTGCCACCAAGAGAGACAGTAACTACATAGTCATTTTGTAAGAGACACCCGACTAGCTTGTCCTCAACACCACCAGAGCCTAGACATGCATGGTAACATCTTTGCGATAGTCCTGTTGAAATCCTCTGTTATATTCCATATTTTTGCAGTCTTATCGGCTGATACAGTAAGCACCTATTACAGAAAAAAGGGGGGGAAATTAAAATCAATAAAGATATAAAGAAGAAATAGATTTTAAGAAGAAAAAAAATGATAATATAACTTTTGGCATACAACCAACTTATATGTAACTACCTGTTTACTATCGGGACTCTAGCTAACGGCGTAAATACTACCTGTGTGAGCATCCTCTGAAGACAACTCACCCTTCTTCTCTGCAGTTTTTCCATCATATAGCAGCCCATGTTTGTCTGAGCTAACAGTGATGAATTTGGTGCCATCAGGTGAAAACCTTACACAGTTGACAAAATTCGTGTGATCCTTACATACGAGAATGCCGAATGCAACAACAGGATACTTGGTTAGTCAGCTATACTTGTGTTTATAATAGTGTTTCTTCAAATAAAATACTATGTTAAGCTATTTTAGAGTAATATGCAAAAATCATCCTTGTGGTTTGGCCAAATTGCATGTTTCGTCCTTGTGGTTCATTAAGTGCAAAGATCGTCCTTATTTTGCACTGTTACATGCACTTTTGGTCCTCTATCATTGCAAAAATCGTCCTTGTGGTTTGCCAAATTTCACTGTTGAAGGACCGAAAGTGCACGTAACAGTGCAAAATAAGGACGATCTTTGCACTTATTGAACCACAAGGAAAAACAACAACAACAACAAACCCAATCCCGCCAGGGCAGGGTATGGGGGAGGTAGAATGTAGACAGATACCCCTACCCTGAGATAAACCCGGGAGTAGAGAGACTGCTTCCAACGAGACCTCCGGCAAGTGCAGGTGTGCGGGTGAGAGAGAGACAAAAATAGAGAGCAACAAAGACAGTAAACAACAAGCAAACGAAAGCAGGAAAAATCATGCAGGAAAAACCCACAAACAGAGCGAAAAACCAGCAAGCAGGAAGGGGACACGGGCAAAAGCACAAGCAAAGGAGCAAAACAACAAAAGCCTAGACATAAACAAAGAGCCAAGGCACTAAAAAGCAGACAACCCTAAGGGAGCAACACAGAGCAAAGTAAAGCAACGCACGGGGCCTAAAGCTAACGAAAAGCAAAAAACGAGGCACCAAACACCAAAACGCATGGGGGAAAGAAAAGCAGGCAAACCTACGTGATGCGTTCGCACGAGGTTTTAAATTTATAAACAAGAATTAACGATTAACTAGGAACACATTCGGGCAAGTATACCCTAGTCGTATGTAGTATAGAGGTTGGTAAGTCAAGGTCGTCCCAAGAGACTTGGTTGCACTCAAGTGTCGTTTGTTTGTTTAAGCAAGTAACAAGTTGATGGTTATGATTGTCACGGATCAAACCAACAAGAAAAACAAAATAAGAACAATCACACAAAGAACATACATGTTTGGCAATGATAATAAGTGAGTAAGAACTTGGTGTAAGCCTTATAATAAATTAGTAAGAACTTGGTGTAAGCCTTTACTAGTTTAAGGATGGTTAGTTTGGAAAACATATTATCATGGGTAATCCTTTCGACCTATAGAACCAATTATAATAGTCTAGTGTTTTATAAATCAAATATATATAAGCTTTAATCAATTGGTCATGTCATAAAACTCATGCCTAAACCAACAACAAACAAAGAGTTCTTTCGACCCATAACTTTGATGTCATCAATTTGTGAAGCTCCATTTACTTGAAAAATAATGATTAGAACACATATTCAAAAGATGCCTTTCGACCATTGATGCGCGTGATGTGTCGTTGCGGTTTAGCAGTTTCAATGCTTACTCAAGTTTTAAATTTATATTTAGCCGACTTATCAATAACACACACACTTAACGAGCAGTGTACCCGGTCAGTATGAATATAATGGTAAGTAGAGTGTCGATCACTAAGAGTGGAACGTATTATCTCGTTATTCTAATCAGTATTTTAATATCCTAACGCAAGGGGGTTTCAGCCTGAGAGACTGGCACGATTTGTTTGCAATTAAATAATAAAATAAACCAATAGGCACGAATCAGCAAGTAGCACACACGTACACAGATAAATACTCGAGACAATAAGAGGGCTGTCCTTATGATTAAGTAGATTGTCACTTGTTTTATTGATAGCTTTATATGAAGTGTATGTAGTTAACCCTTTCTCGTTGGTCCTATTCTTATCGGCGAGTAAACCCTTAATGATTACTTATGTCTAAAAGTTATTCCTAAGTGATCAATTTAGTAATAACCGTGGGAGCCACATTATTTTCCGCAGTCAAATGCCCGCAAGCCACTAATAAACACAGAGGTTATCAATGCACTAATAAGTAGTAACCAAAGACATCAACATATAAACTTTAATTGATGGGAAAGCAAGTATTAAAGGGAGTGCAATCTTTCGTTGTCACATTACACAAGCCACCAATCCTGATGAATTAAAGTTTGCTAACACAATAAAACAAAACTACTTAATGAATTAAACACATGCAGCACCTTCTTACAGCTCTTGTATCTTTGATTTGGGTGTGTCTTGTGCTGCCTCCTTGACTGAATTCGTCCTTGGTTTCTCCTGTTCGGTCTTCGGTATTATATGGTACCTACGAAATTCGTCTGGTCTTGGGGTATTTATAGTTTTTGTCTGAGGGAAGATGCGGCGCATCTATTAAGTAGATGCGGCGCATTGACTTAACTTCGCGTGGGGTCCAAGATTATAATATTCAGGAATATTCGTACACCGCCAGAAGATGCGGCGTAACTCCAGGATTAGATGCGGCGCATGTCCTCTTGTATCTTGGATCGTATCTGGTGATATCTTAATAGAGATGCGCCGTATGTAATGAGTGAGATGCGGCGCATCTGGAGCAGATTAGTCTTGATCTTCTTCATTTCAGTAGACTCTTAACTTTATGCATGTTATGCTCCATAATCAGTCCAAAATCGCTAAGTTTCACCAAATGCTTGTTTTTACCTGAGAATTACAAAAGTAAACGATTAAGTATCAATCCTCATACATAATATAGTAAAACAAGTCAAATTAATAGGATAAATGATAGTAATAAAATGTACTTATTTGAGTTCATCAAATATCCCCCCACTTGAACTTTACTTGTCCCCAAGTAAACCTTAGAATTTCTCTTATGAAAATGTATCCTAAAAGATGTTAGGATTTATTTTATATTTAAGCATGTATTCGTTTATTTCATAATCACACAACTAAACACTTAACGAATTAGAAGTAAAGTAATAATAAGTTGATAAAAGCAAATCTAATCGTTTAACTGTCCAGTCGTGACGAATATTCTATCATAAGCTTGGCAAGTATACACATCTCCTCCACTAAAGCTAAGGAATAACAAGTCTAAAGCGGTAAAAAGGGTTTGTAGGTATAAGGGTTAATTATTCTCTTTTCACTATCGATCTCAAATTCCAGAAAAGGCGACAAAATCACAAATACATGATCGAATCCACGAACACGATACTTGCAATTGCTCAAATCCTTAACTCGAATAGGCTAAAGATAGGTCCAAACTTCACCAATAATAATATATCAAAAAGGGCGACAAAATCATAAATACATAGCCGAATCCACGACTACGATACTTAAGATTGCTCAAATCCCTAATCTCAATAAATCAAAGGTTCGGTTGGGAAAAGAATAATAAAGGGTATGGATAACATTTGGGATATAAATTGGTGTAAAATGAAAAATAAACAAAACAAATAAATTAAAATCCTAAGTGTGGTTAATCACTATCCCAACCATCCCATGAATAAGACTCATATCATTGAATAACTCACGCTTTAACACTTGAAACACACGCTTTAGGTAGACACGAATTATATTCAACAAGATCTTAATCAAAGAATAAACCTTAATTGGCGTTCCCATAACTGCCAATTCCCATTCAATCCATACATATAGTACAACAAATAGTGGTGATATCGACCACTTACATAACTTTACATAAGTTGGTTAAAACAAACTTCCAACTTTTCTTTCTTTCTTTTTCTTTTCTCATTTTTTTCGATTTTTTTTTTTTTTTTTTTTTTTTTTTTTTTTTTTTTCAAACATAAACATAGATGTGTAAAATTTCACCACATCACTATAATGATAATTCTGGATAATTTTTCCATACTTTTCATACTTCAGAAATAACAGTAATAGTGAAAGTAGTAAACACACGAAAAATAAACTCAAAGATATACAATATTTACTTTCACTCCAATTGCATTGTGCAATTTCCCGACCTAACCAAAGATAATGAATTACGCACGCGAACACAGGTAATGTAAGGAAACACACTTTGCCTATAGCAATTAACCAACCACAGACTTTAATCTACAGGGTAGGCTAAGGTGTAAGGGTGTAACGAAACATTTTAAACATAGGTGTAAGAAACGAAAGGAATGGCTCTGAGTGTTTTTCTAGGGGTATCTTACTCTAAAAATGAGAGTAACAAAAGGGTTTATACGGGGGTTAACTAACCAGTGTAGTTAGCTAATAACACATAACATATAATAGGCTATTTGGGTGTAATCCTAGAAATTTACCAATTTAGACAAGTCATTCCAATTATATAAATAATACTCATTATGGTGGTCTCGAATAGTATACAAGCCAAGTTCTAAAGTTTACAAGTCACCGGCACACTCATAGATTTGTGAATTTTGAAAAATCACAATTTTTGAAAATAACGTCATGTGTGCAGCTATGCAACTTAGATCTTAAACAAAAACATGCTAAATTTTTTTTTTAAGTTTGATATATTAAGCACATTTTAAGCATAATTTTTGAAAAAGTTTAGGACAAGTAATTGTTAAGTGTTCTAATTCTCCAATCCCCCCACTTAAGTTAAACAACGTCCTCGTTGTTTGTATAAAAGGTTAAAAACTGGAAAATAAAAGAATTAGAACAGAAAAACTCCCCTGAGATTTGCTCGGTATGATCCTCCATTAGTATAAGAGCAAAAATCATCTTCTTGTGGATTAGAACGTTAAAGCTTCATACTTGATGTATCCACAGGAAATCCAGGAAACTATAATACCACCAACACTTTAAAACACACCTAAGATAAGAAAGGTTCAAACTTGCATAATACATTAGTAGTTAGATAAAAATAAAACTTAAAAATTAAAACTGAAAATCATCAGGTCAGTCGATGCGCCGTATCTTATGGAAGAAGATACGCCGTATCGAGCCTGGAATAAATACGGATCAGAATAAAGATGCGCCGCATCCTTAACCAGGGATGCGCCGCATTAAAATAAACTGATAAATAGTTTTAAAGTCGAAAATAAAAATGCAGAAAAATAAAATAAGATATGACCATTGCAGGAGATGCGTCGCATCTCAGAATTGAGATGCGCCGTATCCTCATGCGGGCCTGACTGACTCGACACAGAAAACAGAATAATAAAAATTCTCCGGGTTGTCTCCCGGTAAGCACTTGTCTTTATTCCAGAGTCTTCAAGTTAGACTCACGTTCAGCTCATCAGTATCGATCATTGAAGGAGTCGGAATCATCGCGCTCCCTCATTGCCAATTCAGTAATATTGAATACTCCTTGCTCGTCTTTAATTTCCACGCCGTTCTTCTTTAATATCTGCATAAACAAAGTCCTGTCCCTTTCGGGCAGAGATGACAAAATGATAGACGGGAAATTCTTATTATCATATAGGCACAAATAAGCAAGGTGGGGTGGTAGTTCAATAAACACATCATTATTCAAATTCGTTTTCTCAACTATTCTCCTACGTTTATTAATTACTACACAATCATACCACTCATCATCAGAATCATTAACAACATTGCGTCTAAGTTCGGTAGGTACATTAAGGTCAATGAATTCCTCAAAGTTCTCATGATCAGGATTAGTTGAGTTGTTTTGAATCAATGTTTCTCCCATAAGTCTAGCTTCAAGATCGAGGTCCATACGCTCTCTTAATCCTAGCACATAAACACCTCTAATTATGCTTTTAACCGGATCTTGGCACTTATAGACTAGTTTATTATTCCCTACCCTTAATGAGATTTTTCTCTTAAACACATCAATCTTAGCATGGGCAGTAAACAAGAAAGGTCTTCCGAGGATTAAAGGAATCTTAACATCCTCGGGCATGTCTAGTATAACAAAGTCTACGGGAAAAATAAACTGCTCAATCTTAACTAGCACATTATTAGCAATCCCTTCAGGTCGTTTTACCGTTTTATCAGCCAATTCAATAAGTAACTTAGTTGGTGCTAATTTTCCTAGTCCTAGGGTAGCGAATGTCTTAAGAGGCATAACACTAACACTAGCTCCTAAGTCAGCTAACACATTATTGAAAGATATATTATTAATAGAACAAGGTAGAGTAAAACTTCCTGGGTCTTTTTCTTTATGAGGCAAGGCATTTAAGTCGGTTGCAGGGCTCTCTTCTTTCATTGTTGCCTTGATCTCCTCTTCAATCTTTGTCTTCTCTTTTAGTAGTCTCCTTAAGCTGATTGAAGAATTAAAGAAAAATTCGGGTCTTGCACCATCATTACCATTCATCGATCTTCTAGGTATATTAGGAGTGACTTCTTCAGTGGTGCTTATGGCCTTGACATGATCTCTTGGATTTGTTTCAGTTGAGCTCGGTAAACTTCCATATCCCCTTTCTTGAAGAACTTTGCTCATTTGACCAATTTGTTGTTCCAATGCTTTGATCGAAGCTCCTTGATTTCTTGTAGTAGTGTCCGTTGAAGCTCGAATTTCTTTGATCATAGCAGTATTCTCTTCATGCCTTTTAGCAGCATCGGCCATAATTTGCTTTAAAGTATCATCTAAAGTCTGCCTCCTTTCTTGATAAGCGGGATTGAAGTTGTTCTTTTGATAGAATCCCGGTGTAGCTTCCCTAAATCTTCCTGAAGGTCGGAATGGTTGTCCAAATTGGGTGTAATATGCTTCTTCAAACGTCTCACTTTCATTCTTGTTCGGGCAATCTTTAGTGTAGTGAGGTCCTTCACACTTTTCACATCCAACTTGGGCAGCATACGCTCTTTCATCACGCTTCTTCATCTCTCTACTAATTTTATCCAATTGAGCTTGAATAGCAGCAATCCCGTCGAAATTAGTGCTGCTCTTAGACCTAGTAGAGGTCCCATCGTGCCATTTCTGAGAATGATCAGCAGCTTCTTGGATCGCTTTCCTTGCATTAGTTGCACTCATTTGAGGTACAGCTCCCTTAGCATCCAAAATCTGTCTAGTAGGCACGTCCAGTCCTTGATAAAACAATATTATCTCCTACATAGGGGTTAGATAGTGTTGAGGACATTTTATCAATAAATCTTTAAATCGTTCCCAAGCTTGATAAAGTGTTTCATCAGGCTCTTGCTTAAAACTATTGATAGCCTCCATCTTTTTAGCAGTCTTAGCAGGTGGACAATATCTCTTCAGGAATTTGCTCTTCAAATCTCCCCATGTAGTGATTGAACTAGCAGGTTCATTCCTTAGCCACTTGTTAGCAGCTCCTTTTAGCGAGATTGGAAAGATTCTTAGCATGAGTTGATCGTCATTGACTCCTTCTGAAGTAAACAAATCTGCAATCTCCAGGACCTTTTCAACATGCTCATTAGCATCCTCGTGTTCCGTCCCACTGAAAGCATTCTCTCTTAGCTCTTTGAGAAACTGACCCTTCAACTCAAATTTTGACTTATCATCAAACTTAGGTCTAGCAACTCCTGAAGTGTAATCAGCACAGGTACTGTTCATGTATTCCTCCATAGTGGTGTTTTTGCCCATTGTTTCTGTTTCAACTTCCTCTTTCTCTTCAGAAAAATAATCAAGCTCGAGTGAACTTGAAAGATCAAAGCTTCTTGTGTTGAAAAGCCTTTTAAGCGAATGTAGGGCTCGTTCAGGATCTTCGAAAGGTTGAATCAAGTTCTTAGTCGAACTCCTGGTCATGCACTTCCTGAAATCAATCACAAAAGCATCAGTAGGGTATGCCCAAGAAAGTAGTATATCAGAAGATTAACAACGAAAACGGAATACGAAAAATTAAAGTTACTGATATCTGCAGACGATGCGCCGTATCCAAAAAGTTGGATACGCCGTATCTTAATACGTTAAAATTAAATCAGACTTTATTCAGAAAATAGATACGCCGCTTAGAATTTATGAATGCGCCGTATCGAATTAATTAATCAAAAATCGATATTTATTTAAAATTAAATGCGTCGTATTAACGAAAGTTAATGCGCCGTATTTTCGTTACGTTTAAAAATACAAGATTTTTGATTCAGTAAGATGCGCCGTATCGACAGAGATCGATACGCCGTATCTGTTTAATAATTCGCAAACTGTTTTTAATTAAAATAATAGATACGCCGTATCTGCTAAAGCAGATGCGTCGTATGGCGTTAACGTTTAGAAAAATTTTTTTTTTTATTAAAAACAGATACGCCGTATATGCTAAAGCAGATGCGTCGTATTACTTTATCGCTTAAAAAAAAAATCTTATTAAAAACAGATACGCCGTATCTTGGGGAAAAGATGCGTCGTATCGAATTAATTAAACGCGTTGTATTTTTAAAATTAAACGCAATACGCCGTATCTGAGAGATCAGATGCGCCGTATCGTTTGATTTAGCACAGTACAACGATAGCAGAACAGAAAAAATACGAAAAATAAAAACAAAAAATTAAACACACAAACAAAAATAAACACACAAAAATAAAAGAAAACAAATAACACACAATACAACAAATATGCAAAATAATACAATGATGCAATTAATCTAATAAAAAGAAAAACCAAATTAAAATACTAATCAAATTAACAGATAATAACAATTCACTCCCCGGCAGCGGCGCCAAAAACTTGATGCGCGTGATGTGTCGTTGCGGTTTAGCAGTTTCAATGCCTACTCAAGTTTTAAATTTATATTTAGCCGACTTATCAATAACACACACACTTAACGAGCAGTGTACCCGGTCAGTATGAATATAATGGTAAGTAGAGTGTCGATCACTAAGAGTGGAACGTATTATCTCGTTATTCTAATCAGTATTTTAATATCCTAACGCAAGGGGGTTTCAGCCTGAGAGACTGGCACGATTTGTTTGCAATTAAATAATAAAATAAACCAATAGGCACGAATCAGCAAGTAGCACACACGTACACAGATAAATACTCGAGACAATAAGAGGGTTGTCCTTATGATTAAGTAGATTGTCACTTGTTTTATTGATAGCTTTATATGAAGTGTATGTAGTTAACCTTTTCTCGTTGGTCCTATTCTTATCGGCGAGTAAACCCTTAATGATTACTTATGTCTAAAAGTTATTCCTAAGTGATCAATTTAGTAATAACCGTGGGAGCCACATTATTTTCCGCAGTCAAATGCCCGCAAGCCACTAATAAACACAGAGGTTATCAATGCACTAATAAGTAGTAACCAAAGACATCAACATATAAACTTTAATTGATGGGAAAGCAAGTATTAAAGGGAGTGCAATCTTTCGTTGTCACATTACACAAGCCACCAATCCTGATGAATTAAAGTTTGCTAACACAATAAAACAAAACTACTTAATGAATTAAACACATGCAGCACCTTCTTACAGCTCTTGTATCTTTGATTTGGGTGTGTCTTGTGCTGCCTCCTTGACTGAATTCGTCCTTGGTTTCTCCTGTTCGGTCTTCGGTATTATATGGTACCTACGAAATTCGTCTGGTCTTGGGGTATTTATAGTTTCTGTCTGAGGGAAGATGCGGCGCATCTATTAAGTAGATGCGGCGCATTGACTTAACTTCGCGTGGGGTCCAAGATTATAATATTCAGGAATATTCGTACACCGCCAGAAGATGCGGCGTAACTCTAGGATTAGATGCGGCGCATGTCCTCTTGTATTTTGGATCGTATCTGGTGATATCTTAATAGAGATGCGCCGTATGTAATGAGTGAGATGCGGCGCATCTGGAGCAGATTAGTCTTGATCTTCTTCATTACAGTAGACTCTTAACTTTATGCATGTTATGCTCCATAATCAGTCCAAAATCGCTAAGTTTCACCAAATGCTTGTTTTTACCTGAGAATTACAAAAGTAAACGATTAAGTATCAATCCTCATACATAATATAGTAAAACAAGTCAAATTAATAGGATAAATGATAGTAATAAAATGTACTTATTTGAGTTCATCAACCTTTAATCCAAATTAAACCTTTACTAGTTATGTTTATTAAGTTTCTCATACAATCGTCACAAAGTACAAGACCAAAACATTCGTCGACTAATGAATTGAATTCAACCACTATTGAGAATCCTTTCGACATATAGACTCAACAATAATTAATCAAAACAATAAACAAGACAAGTTCCAATTTAACCAAATATGATGTTATCATCATAATCCAAACAAACACTACAAATATCCAAACATCCTATTATCACAAATTATCATAATATCCAAACAAGTAAACAAAACTATTCCATGTCAAGATTAATTAATAACCAAAGTTCAACATGAATAATAGAATTCAACATCATAAAAGTAACAAGAGTTTACCCAAGGTATCAATTACAATAGGTAAAGGTGAAGGATTATAGCAACCTTCAAGCCTCCAATCAACTACAACTTCTAACCAAGCCAGAAAATTACACCCGAACACTTTCTTTAGCACTTGAGCACTACTTCTGGAAATGGCAGAGGTTTGTGGTCTTTTGGGGTTGATAATAGTTGGTGAAAATTCGTCCTTAAGGGTGGAGGCTAGAATTTCACACCTAAAACCATGCCAAGATGGTCTTATTTATAGGTAGAAGCCACCCTTAGCCAACAAGTAAGTTACTTGGGCAAAAAGTGTCATAAAGTAGCAGGTTTAGGAGTTAATGGAGGCACATGATCGGACATGGGACTTGATGGCACTTAAATAAGCATTAAAAATAACTTGGATAGGTCAGTATGGTCCAACCGATCGGATGCGGGGCCATACCGATCGGTTGGAGCTCTCGTAAAAATCAAGTTTGCTCCATCCGAATCGGATGCGGGCTCCTACCGATCGGATGGAGCCTTCTGGCCAGAAATGATAAAGACCAAAGTTGTAGATCTTTCTCTTAGCTTTCCGTGGCCGCTTGAATAAACTAAATCCGAGTTCGTATGCTCAAGTTATGGCCAAAATGGTGGAGGTGTGTCGGGAACGAGTATTCCAATAATTCTTCGTTTTAGCTTCTTTTCTTCATTTCTTTTCTCGTTTTCCCTCTTGTGCTTTATTCTTTGAGTCTTTGGAGTGACAACTTCATGACTTTATCTTCTCGAATATACTCCAAGAGACTCGCTTTTGTCGAGAATTCTTCGTATATGCATAAATCTTCATTTATTGATCGTTTCTTCGTCTTTTTCTTCGTTTTCTTTATCGTGAGCTTCCAGGAACCTAAAATAGAAATTATACTTCATTAAGTACCAAAAGTTCATAAAAGTGATCAATATATATGCATAAAATCCACGATAACGCTTCTAAAAACATGTACAATTTGAGCGTTATCATATTCCCCCACACTTGAACTTTGTTTGCTCTCAAGCAAATCTAGAAAAAGAAAAATCGAAACTCATATCAAAATAACAAAATGAAAAGAAATTTTTTTAAATTTTGAAAACTTTAACAAGGCATCCATCCGATCGGATGGACAAATCGTAAAAACCAAAATGGCCCAACCGAATCGGATGCGGGCAACATCATATCGGTTGGACAGCTCTTAATTTATATATATATATATATATATATATATATATATATATATATATATATATATATATATATATATATATATATATATATATATATTAGGGTCCAGTTCTAGAGAAAAGCGTAATTAAATAGAAAAGTGAGAAAAAAAGTTACAGGGTAAATTATGAAAAAACTTGAAAGTTGAGGGTAAAAAAAGAAAAAACACACAAAAAAGAAGGACCGGTCTTCTTTTAATCCATATACAAATATACAATCATACAAGCTTTATTCAAACATACACACACACACACACACACACACACACACACACACACCGAATCAAACACAAACACTGACTGTCACCGTCACCACCACCGTCGCCGCCGTCACCGTCACACCACCCATACTCCGATACATCATATACAAAACACTCACTTGACTAATACATCACCAATCACTTCTCACCATCTCCATCGACACCGTCATCATCTCCACCACTCCACCGTCATCATCTCCACTGTCATCATTTCTGTCATCATATCCACTACTCCACCTTCATCATTTCTGTCATCATCTCCACCACTCCATCTTTGCCGTCGAACACCAGAAGAAAATTGAAATCAAACAAGGGATATCGGAAAACTGTAAGTTTTTAATTACAGACTTATAAATTTTTATGTTATTTAAGTGCATCATTGTGAAAATTATAAAATAATTAGTGTTATTGGGGAATGGAATGACATTTAATGAATTTGTATGTATAAAATTACATTTTAGTGCATCTGAGTAAATAATATGTTTGTATGAATAAGTGCATCAGCATAAACATTATGTAAACAAGTGTAGATGATTAGATTATAAGGAATTTAATTTAGTGCATATTTTTGTTAGATTAGAGCATCGCGAGATAGATTAATGCATCCATTGTGTATTGTTAGAGCATCGCGATATAGATTAATGCATCCATTGTGTATTATTAGAGCATCAGTGAGTATGATTAGTGCATCAGTGAGTAATGATTAGAGCATCAGTGAGTATGATTAGTGCATCAGTGAGTAATGATTAGTGCATCCGTGAGTATGATTAGGGCATCAGTGAGTATGATTAGTGCATCATATTAAGGAATCAGCGTGAATGTTTAGTGCATCCGTTTGTAATTTAGTGAGTATGATTTTATTGTATGCTTTGGGTTACCTCATCATTCAAAAGCCAAATCTGAAATTCTTTTGTGTTCAAAATGTTTGAAAATTCTGAGTTTGAATTGTTCTGTATATGTAGTTTTTTAATTACTTCATTTTAACCATCAACTATTTCATGAAACATAAGCCATCCATGTCATTGTTTATAGTTAAAAGCCTAGTATAGTATTTGGGAACATACATAAATATTAGTTCAAACTAGAACTAGAAGTTGGGTAAGCTAATAAAATGGCTTATCACATTTACAGAAAGATACTGTTTGTTTTGACACATAGTGAAAAAACTAGTATTACTAGTTCAAACGAAACTAGTGCTAGATGAACATATCACTTCTGGCCTCACCAAACTGACATGGTTAGGAACATAAATGGATGCAAGCAAGGTTACTAAAGTTTTTTAGAGAGTATGTTCTATCTCCTTTGGCCTACAGTTAATATCCCGTTGTGTTTGTATGTATAATTTGCCTTTCAAGATCACCTATTCGATTTGGGTTTAAACTCGTTTAGTGCATCCTTGCATGTTTAGAGCATCTGTTTGGACATTTTTAGTGCATCCTTGCATGTTTAGAGCATTTGTTTGGACATTTTAGTGCATCCTTGCATGTTTAGGCCAGTGCAACTGAAAATGAGAGTGCTTTAAATTTTTTATTGTCTGATGTTGCTTTTACTTGGCTTAAAGAGTCAAAAAACTGGACTCCATCGCAAGGTGGTAATAGAATAATTCAAGTGTTAAATTCCTGTATGGTATTCTATAATAACCTACTGTTTGTTTTATGTAGTCTTTGGTGGAGCTGATTGACCAGTCACAAAAATATTACAATGAAGTTGCTCTTCCAAAATTGGTAGTGGCCATGAAAATAAAAGATATCTGTACTATCTAGTTTGATGTCACTATTTGTATCAGTTTCGATAGTGTTGAAGCAATAAAGTATTTATTTTATGTTTTAGATTAAGGGGATGTTTGGATATGCGTTTAAACTAAAGTATTATGACGTAATTCTTCTTATTGGGGTCAAATTAATAATGTTTTCCTTAGTTGTTTAAGGCTAAAATGATATAAAAACTGATTAGTGAATTTTAATGGAAACTTGCATACTTATCCCCTAGCTACACTTAACCGATTGGGGGTGTTTATATGCCTATTTTGCTAGTGATTATATGTTGTCCAGTAGTCAGCTGTATTAGTATGAGCTACAGAAGATAGTGTTTGGATATGTAATATGATAATAAGATATGTTGGATATTCGTTACTGCTCATAAACGTTGGTGCTTTGTTCACACCTTTCAGGTACGAAAATATATGATGAGCATTATAAAACCTGGAATGCTGATGGTTGACCTATGTGAAACCTTGGAGAATAACGTTCGTAAGTTAATATCAGAGAATGGTTTACAAGCATGCCAGGTAAACACTTCAATTATGTAACTGAGCACCAAAAATTTAAGTATTTAAAACACTTGTATAAGCAACTACCAGTTCAATTAAGAGTTTGGAAAAAGATTATTCAGATATCAACTATTATGGAAAAGAACTAACAGATTATAAGTTATTGAGCTTCTTGTTTGCTGCATGAAACTAAGTATGAAATAACCCTTTGTTTAACCCACTTACATGTATGAAATTTTTGTCTGCGTTAGGTTCCTATTATCAAGATGTATATTTAGTGTATCCGTTTGCATGTTTAGTGCATCTATGTATGAAAATGTGATAAAAATTACTTTGTGTGATGCCATTTCACGAAATGGGCGATTAACATAGTTTTTTTTAGGTCTGTTTTGCATTAAGGGTCAAAAGAAATCAAGATGTGGATCTTTTACTACATTTACATATTGCATTTCTATAAAAAAAAATTCAGTCGGTCTTGGAAAGTTATAAGTCAAAATCCAGAATCTGTTTTTCTTATTAAGTCGCCAAGAGTGTTTGTTGGGCAAAAAACCTGATCATAGCCATCTGGCTACTCTCATTCTTGGGGGTTTTTGTTAATTGTTGAAGGAAATATTGCTTATTAGCTACTGAAATTGATATGCGTGTTCTTGCAGTGATTGCTCTGTGTCCAAATAATAACGAGGTTCACATCTATAAAGAAGTGGACGAAAATTGGGAAAGGATTCATGTTCTACAAAAGGTACTTGATATTGAGTATATACCCGAACCTACTTTCGGTATGTTTGTTTTTGCTTAGGATGGGTATATTTACCGAGCCATTCTGGTGTTATCTTTGGTATGTTTGGTATCCGATTCAGCTGTTAAGCTATTCAGAATGGGAAAAAGGTGATTCGTATCTTGATTTTGTTAGACGGCATAAAGTGTCACAGGTAGCTAGACCTGGGCAGAGGTCGCGGCCTCAAAGGTATGAATTCCTCGCCTAAAAGTATGGACTTGCGGCTGGTGTGTTCACAAAGAACATTGATATAGCTAAAACACTGACTCGAGCATTGAGGGCTGGGACAGTTTGATTAGTAACAACATATTGCTGTCAATCTCATTTCAACATGTACTAAAAGATGACTGGTTTTAACACGTCACCCATCCTTTCTGGCCTGCCCATCTTGCCACCTACAATCAAATTGGCTATTTTTTGTGATTTACCAAGTAACAACATATTGTTGTCAAGCTTATGTGTATACATTGCTTTGCATGTTATGGAAATCTTGGAGCTGGTTAGGAGAGAATTAAGTGGTGAATCTTTGAAAGCGCATTGAATCCATCTTTGAGCGAGGTTGGTTCTCTTATACATCGTCTAGCCTACTTTACTTCGAATTAAACCACTGACATTTATCCAGTAGCTTGGAAGAATTATTGATCTTCAATAGCTGTCTAACCAGGAACCATGATGACTGATTTTTTGTTTGTTGGAAGTTGAAGTTGAAACTATGAAATGGGACCATAATTGAAACAAATGTCTTGTCATATATTTGCACGTTTTTAGATTTAGATTTTTTTTGTCTTCCTACAGGTGGTAATTTCAACCCATTTCACTTATGAATGAAGGTGGTAATTTGGTACCAGACGGATCCATACTTGAGTTTGATTGAAGATTGCAAGCTCACTATTGGACCTGGATCAGGTAGTATAAGTTTTGGGTCTAAGGAAGACGATAGGGCTGCTCTAAAATCCCTTTCGGAAAAAAAGTTCACAGAGGATCAGTCAATAGAATCCTTGTATGCACCCCAGATAGACTTTCGGAGCTTGTTTCCATGGAGGCTATTGATATTTATGGCGTTTGTTCACTGGTACTTTTCTCACATTGTTCTATATCATCCAATCCTAGTTTGCTTTTTCAATGCTTCTTAAGAAGGAAAATATGCAGTTTGTTCACTTCATTGTGCCTTGTTACACATGCAGAAGGCAAAGGAAGAGCCAATAAGTTAGAGGAAGCTTGCTGATTTTATTTAATATAAAATGGCTTTCCACCTGCAGGTGGTGTTCCTGGTGTTGTCCGTTACTCAATTGCGATTGCCATTTTGGCAACTGGGATTGATTATGATGCTATAAACGTAATCAGGGTTGAGCTTACCCGCCAGCTTCTTGAAGCTGCAAAAGCTACTAATCCAGATCTTTCAAGTCCTTATAGTTGGTGGCCAGTCTTTGTTATACCTGGACTGCTGTGTATTGCAAGTTCAGTTGTTTTCGTTTTATTTTTCGATCGGGGAGACAATATTTGATTGAGGTTGATACTCTTTTGATTTATATTTTAATTACTAGGATGTGAAAAGTTAGATTAGGAATTATATACGTTTTGTAATGCTGGTTGTGCATTTATAAATACGCTTGTATTTAACATTTTTGTATTGAAAACAACACTGGTGATTTGTCAGGTCAAAAAACTCAATGTACAAAAAATCATACAGAAAAAAAAAATAAAAATGAAACATGAGTCTGATTCTACTTCATAGAAAGTGGTATACAAAATTAAATGAAATAGGTCATCTTTGTAAAAGATATACAAAACAACCCTTGGAAAATAAAGAAAGTAACAAATAGGCCCCTCTAGTTAGAAAAAAAAGGAGGGGGAATGGGAGGCGGTGATTTATACACTTTTCTCACTTTTCTACCAAAATAGACTTTTCTCATGAACCAATTTTATATATATATATATATATATATATATATATATATATATATATATATATATATATATATATATATATATATATATATATATATATAAGAGAAAATGAGAAATGAGCGCAATGAGCGCAAACTCCCCCACACTTAAGGGTTTGCTTGCCCTCAAGCAAATATTAAGAAAAATAGATCCCACATGGTGCATGAAAAATGATTATAAAAATTATGATGCAAATCCACCAAGTACAAGTACAAGATACGATTCATCATTTTTAAACGTTATGGTGAAAAACCGAGATGTATGAACATAACAAGTGCAAGTTTAGGAGTTAATGCTTATTTAAGTGTCATTAAGCCCCATGTCCGATCATGTGCCTCCATTAACTCCTAAACTTGCACTTTTATGACCCTTTGTGCCCAAGTAACTTACTTGTTGGCTAAGGGTGGCTTCTACCTATTAATAAGACCATTTTGGCATGGTTTTAGGTGTGAAATTCTAGCCTCCACCCTTAAGGACGAATTTTCACCAACTATTATCAACCCCAAAAGACCACAAACCTCTGCCATTTCCAGAAGTAGTGCTAAAGAAAGTGTTCGGGTGTAATTTTCCGGCTTGGTTAGAAGTTGTAGTTGATTGGAGGCTTGAAGGTTGCTATAATCCTTCACCTTTACCTATTGTAATTGATACCTTGGGTAAACTCTTGTTACTTTTATGATGTTGAATTCTATTATTCATGTTGAACTTTGGTTATTGATTAATCTTGACATGGAATAGTTTTGAATACTTGTTTGGATATTATGATAACTTGTGATAAAAGGGATGTTTGGATATTTGTAGTGTTTGTTTGGATTATGATGATAACATCATATTTGGTTAAATTGGAACTTGTCTTGTTTATTATTTTGATTAATTATTGTTGAGTCTATATGTCGAAAGGATTCTCAATAGTGGTTGATTTCAATTCATTAGTCGACGAATGTTTTGGTCTTGTACTTTGTGACAATTGTATGAGAAACTTAATAAACATAACAAGTGAAAGAAATCAATCAATATATCAAGGAAACGAACAAACAAGCAGTTCAACAAGCTTTCAATTCAAACGATCAATCAAAGGAACACACAAGACAAACGAACAAAGAGCACAACAAATAAGTCCCCGGCAACGGCGCCAAAAACTTGATGCGTTCGCACGAGGTTTTAAATTTATAAACAAAAATTACCGATTAACTAGGAACACATTCGAGCAAGTATACCCTAGTCATATGTAGTATAGGGGTTGGTAAGTCAAGGTCGTCCCAAGAGACTTGGTTGCACTCAAGTGTTGTTTGTTTGTTTAAGCAAATAACAAGTTGATGGTTATGATTGTCACAGATCAAACCAACAAGAAAAGCAATATAAGAACAATCATACAAAGAACATACATGTTTGGCAATGATAATAAGTTAGTAAGGACTTGGTGTAAGCCTTTACTAGTTTTAGGATGGTTAGTTTGGAAAACATATTATCAAAGGTAATCATTTCGACCTTTAGAACCAATAATAATTTAGTTTTTTATAAATCAAATATACATAAGTCTTAATCAATTGGTCATGTCATAAAACTCATGCCTAAACCAACAACAAACAAAGAGTTCTTTCGACCCATAACTTTGATGTCATCAATTTGCGAAGCTCCATTTACTTGAAAAATAATGATTAGAACACATATTCAAAAGATGCCTTTCGACCTTTAATCCAAATTAAACCTTTACTTGTTATGTTTATTAAGTTTCTCATACAATCGTCACAAAGTACAAGACCAAAACATTCGTCGACTAATGAATTGAAATCAACCACTATTGAGAATCCTTTCGACATATAGACTCAACAATAATAATCAAAACAATAAACAAGACAAGTTCCAATTTAACCAAATATAATGTTATCATCATAATCCAAACAAACACTACAAGTATCCAAACATCCTATTATCACAAATTATCATAATATCCAAACAAGTAAACAAAACTATTCCATGTCAAGATTAATCAATAACCAAAGTCAACATGAATAATAGAATTCAACATCATAAAAGTAACAAGAGTTTACCTACGGGAGCAACACAGAGCAAGGAAAAGCAACGCACGGGCCTAAAACTAAGGCAAAGCAGAAACAAGGCACCAAAAACCAAAGCGCCAGGGGGAAAGGAAACAAAGGGGCACCTAAAAAGCCTAGCACCCAAAAACAACCTAAACCCACAAAGCACCTAGCCGAGACTACCCGCAGATCCTAATTCTATCTCTCCACGCCTTCCTATCTGAGGTCATGTCTTCAGACAAGAGAAGCTCCTTCATGTCGAGCTTAAGTCTATCCTCCCACCTGAGTTTGGGTCTACCCCTTCTTCTCACACCATCTACTACAAGCGCTTCGACTCTTCTTACCGGCGCTGATTGAGGCCTCCTCCTGACATGACCGAACCACCTCAACCTTCCTTCTCTCATCTTCGAGATAATATTCTCGACTTCCAGTTTTGCTTTGAAAACTCCATTCGGGATCATGTCAAGCAAGGTTTTACCACAAGTCCATCTTAGCCTTCTCAGCTCCGCCACCTCAACCCTGTTAGCATGGGCCTTCAAGATGGGCCAACACTCAGACCCGTACAACATAGCCGGTCTAATCGCCACCTTATAAAATTTTCCCTTTAACTTTAAGGGGACTTTCCTGTCACAAATGACTCCCGACGCCGCCCTCCATCTCGCCCAACCAGCTCTAATCCGGTGGGTAACGTCCTCGTCTATCCTCCCTGATTTGTGAATCATCGATCCCAGGTATCTAAAAGCCTCCTTCGGTGGCAGGATCTGGTCACCAATACGAATATCAATTTCTTCATGGTGACCTGACTCGATCCTCCCAAAATCACATCTCATGTACTCAGTCTTCTCTCTACTCACCTGAAGACCCTTGTCTTCAAGAGCCTCCCTCCAGTTCTCAAGTCTGCCGTTTAACCCTTCCGCTGATTCTGCCACCAACACAATGCCGTCGACAAAAATCATGCTCCACGGGATGCCCTCTTGTATCCCTTGAGATAACTCATCAAGAATCAAGGCGAAGAAGTAAGGGCTAATGGCAGAACCCTGGTGGAGCCCAACAACCACAGGGAAAAACTCTGAGATCTCCACTGTGGACCGTACACGGGTCTTAGCCCCCTCGTACATATCCTTAATGACCCTCACGTTTCTCCTTGGGGTTCCTTTATCTATAAGAGTTCTCCAAATCAACTTGCGTGGGACACTATCATAAGCCTTTTCGAGGTCAAGGAACACCATATGCAGGTCCTTTTGTCTTTCTCTGTACTTCTCCATGAGACTTTTGAGAAGGTGTATAGCCTCAATCGATGACCTTCCTGGCATAAAACCAAATTGGTTCTCAGAAACCCTCGTCTCCCTTCTCAACCTTCTTTCGATAACTCTCTCCCAAAGCTTCATGGTATTGAACCACAAGGACAAAACGTGCAATTTGGCCAAACCAAAAGGACGATTTTTGCAATTTACTCGCTATTTTATGATACAAACCTATGCGACTGCTTGAACATAAATGGTGGTCCTTCATAGAAGTTCACCAAGAAGTCCTCTCCAACTAAGACTATGCGGAATGGTCTTGTTGGTTTCAATGCACAACTGAGAACTCTCCTTGAGTGACCATCAAACTCTCCAACATTGCTTCCAGAATCCCACCTGTTCAAGACTGCCGTATTAGTGTAGTCCAGTATGGCATATCAAAAGATTCATCTTTAACACAATGATCCGCAAAATAACGAAAGGAACATGCTTCATCAGTGATTGAACAGACTGAATCAAATGAGCTTATCAAATTCAATAAGCTCATAAGCCCATCAAATAAGCTTAAACAAACACCCCCTCACTTTAAGTATTACCAAAATACAATGCACAAGATGCATAAGCTTATGCTGTATATATCAAAATGTAGAGTAACAAAAAAGGAGCTAACATTTCTAACCGCGAAGAACAACAAATGTAGGGTATTCACAATGCAAGAAACACTAGTTTGAGGCTTAGATTTGGATCGAATGGAAGATAACTTAGAGAGAGAAAGTGGGAACTTCTAGTGAGAGAAAACTATGTGTATTAGATTAAAATGTAATGAGAGTTCCAACCCTTCCCTTGCAAGGGAAGGGGTATTTATACATACTACTTAATATGCCCCTAGTGGGCTGTGGAGAGAGCTGACAGAGGGTAAAGACCCGACCCACTCCACAATACTAATCAATAACTAATCTACTAATAATATTACTGATAATCCTACGAGCTATGATGAGCTAATAAGTACTCGGGGTGACCGAGTCTTCAGCTGAATATTCATATTCCTAACAATCTCCCCCTAAGGGAGGTCACCCCAGAAGTAATGTTCTGAATTTCAGCACTTCTTCCTTGGATCTTGACATCATAGCTCGTAACCATTGATTCTTCAATGTTATAGATTGTTGTGCAAACATCAGTGATCTTAAGATGACTTCTCTTTTGTCTTGGATGAACTTTGAGTAATCTTTGAAAGTATCATCCCACTTGAGTCTCCAAGTCATCTTTTAGTAGTAGGTCTCCATGTGATGAAATATACTTAGAGCCGACATGCTCACACGATATGGTGTCATGATCTTCAGCATCAGAGTTAGCAGAAGCTGTGTTGAAGGTCTTTTAGGTTGATCATGACTTCTTTGATGATGATGTGGTGTGAGCATGTGGTGATGGATTGGCATCTTTTCTGCAACCGGCTACCACAACAACCAGCTACAGTATTCCACTGCTACAATCGCCAGAAGTTCCTGCATACGATAGTTAGCAATAATTCAACCGGTACTTACATGTTTGGACTTCGAGATAGTCAACAGCATATTGTGAAAACTCTCTCTAATCCTTACCAAGACCGTTCCTAATCGAAAACCCACAGAGGGCTTTTTAAGATTTTACCGTAGTAAATCAACGATTAGGTGAGTCGCTGAAGATCACTTGTTAGGAATATAAATATTCATATGAAGGCTCGGTCACCCTGAGCATCTAATTAGCATTTATATAGCTCGTAGGCTTATTTATATTAGCTTAGTATTATTAGTATTAGTATTAATAGTATTAGTCGTATTTATATTTGTGGAGTGGGTCGGGGCTTTCCCCACTGTCAGCTCACTCCACAGCCCACTAGGGGCACCAATATGTAGAAGTATAAATACCCCTTCCCACACTTGGGAAGGGTTGGAACTCTTCACACATTAATCTAATACATTCCAGTTTTCTCTCAAAGGGTTCCCTCTCTCTCTCTCTAACATCTCACTAACTCACCATGGGATTCTTGATCTTTCAAGATCCAAGACCACCCGAATAGATCCACACAATCAAGATGGTTATTTCCTACAATTGGTATCAAGAGCCATGGTTTCATCTTGGTCAGATCTGTGGTCCATAGTTAGGTTCGGTTTGATTGTGTGGGGGTCTCATTATTTTTTTTTGGTTCAAATCGTGGTATCTATTTTCTTGTGTTGATTTCTGGTTTTAAGATATATTCAAAGTCCAGTATAAAGAAAGCTTTCTTGGTTTTAAACATTCATTGGTTAACGTTTTGTGGTCTCTATTATACCTTAACCAATGATTCATTGTTGAAGATCTGGTCCAAATTCTCCCTTCATATTATGCTCATACCACAAAAATATTATTTGAGTGGATTTTTTTTGGGTTAACAGTTTAGATCTTATGTGGGTCTACTCTATGATTTGTGGTCGTTTGGTGGGCTGCACATATGAATCTGCTTGTGCTTTCTTTCTATCTCACTCGAATTATTTCTTTTGTGTGATTCGAACCATTTGTTGTCATACTGTTTCTTCATTTTGTGTTTTTGCTGGTAACATGTTACTGTGTTTTAAGTTCACTAATCTAATGTGGGCTTTAAACTTACCTGGTAAATGTTCATGGGCCTTAAACTGTTGAAAACCCTTAGTTAAAAATGTGAGCAGCAGTTTGATGAAGGTGAAGGGATGTTCCTGAATGCGGTTTGTCATGAAAGAGAAAAACACAGATCCGGTTTTTAAGGAAAGTACGAAAGTGACAGGTTTGACTGGTCAAAGACGCGGTTTGTCTATTGGCTCACAGACTCGGTTTGTCTGTTTAACCCTGGACTCGGTTTGTCCATACAGTCACGTACTCGGTTTGTGTTTCTTGCAAGCATGCGGTTTGTGGGTGTTTGTAGATGCTGTTTGTCTATTTTTCACGAACTCGGTTTGTCATGGACTCGGTTTGTGTATATAAGACGACGCGGTTTGTCTGTGTGGTTGTCTACCATTTCATCGACTCGGTTTGTCTGCTACTTGGTCAAACGGTTAACTCGGTCTGTCTACCATATAAAGCAACAATTGAATTGACATTAACGAGTTATCAAATAACAAACCGAATATCAAACCGAATCATAGATAATGAAGAAGATAAAGCAAATTAACAAACTATGAACACTAAACCATACTTAACCACAGACTCTTTGAACCTCAACCACAACCAATCGAACACAAAACCAACTCTAAACTAACCTCACGACAGCAACATCACTATCCTAAATCAAGACTCGTACTCAAATGAATTAAACATTCACAAATCTCAGACTTAGCTCGTGCTTATTGAGGATACATCAAGACCATCGAATGTCCAACACACGAAAATCATTCATCACAGATTTGTTTGTAACATAACTTCATGTATATTCGACACTAACAAGATTAAAGAAGATAACAATAATGTTATTTACTTTTCTCTCGGTCGATCAATGATACAACAACAAGAGATTATCATAAGAGATCAAGTTGAGGACCAAGCCTCATGATTAA
The DNA here is from genome assembly GCA_021014915.2 of Artemisia tridentata subsp. tridentata. Lineage (NCBI taxonomy): Eukaryota > Viridiplantae > Streptophyta > Magnoliopsida > Asterales > Asteraceae > Artemisia > Artemisia tridentata. The sequence continues at coordinate 78,312,805 of CP139508.1, forward strand.
TATCCAAAAATCAAAGGTAAGAATTATAACAATTATTTTACATTCTTACTTTGGCTCGTTGAAAGATAAACAAAATAAAAAACACATAAAAACCACGTTACCCGTACTCATTTTGTCAAACCAATTAATGAAGAAAGGAGTGCGACTGTGTTTTTCTTTGTTTGATATTTCGGACTCAAGAATATGAGTGTTGATCGGTTTGAGTTAATGTTTCAATAACATTTCGATTTGTGTACACCAAGTGACTTTTAGTCGATGTGTAAAAGGAAGATGGATTTGAGGTGTTGGAGGTAAGAGCTAATTGGAAGAAGGAGGCGGATTTGTTTAAGATGGTGATTAGGGTTTGCCTGATTTGGGATTAGGGTGTGTTTTATACACAATTGATTAGGGTTAAATTGGTGTTGAATGGGCTTGATGTTGTACTCTCACTGGGCCGAGAATGAGGATAATATTTTTAGTGGACCGGCCACTTGATTGGGCATTGACTCTCGTGGTACTTTAATTACAGGCTGGAATGTTGAGTGACCTCAATTGATTAATATCTTAAACGCAATCAACAGGGTTTTTAGATTCTGTTGGGCCCGAGGTATACCGATTGGCTTATATGGATCAAGAAGTGTTATTTGGGCCGGAGTGTTAAAACCGATCATCTGGGCTATACTGATTGTTGGTTGCTGTGTACTTATTGCTATATCAGTATATCCAATCATGGTCTGGTCTAGATGGTATCTTGGTTGTTATTTTCACGCGGATATACTTTTGGGTTTATGAATGTCATCGGGATTACAGAGGTGGGGATTTGTCAGCATTGTTCTATTAGTGCCTACGACTTGAGTGAGCCTGCAATTTGATGTTTACGATTTGAGTTACAGTTGACAAATTGCAATATGATTAATTGTGATGTGTCAAGTTGTGTGTTTGACTTATTGCAACTTGACGGATTGCTTTTTGACCAGTTATGATATGACGTTGCGAGCTAACACTTGCGATTTGACTTATTGTGACTTGGTTGATTGCAATCTGACTTGTTGCAATTTGACAATCTGTGACTCGACTTGTTGCGATTTGATCAAGCAGTGATTTGACTCCTGTGACTTGAATTTCGAAGATTAATGTTGCACTTCACTCTAGGCTATTCCTGTTGGGTTCACGGTTTCTCTTGTAGATTTTAGAAAATCCCGCGAAAGATTCGATTTCTCGGTTTAAATCTCAAGAGCTGTAAAATCCCGTGAAATTAATTTTGGACAAGTAGTCGGGACTTGGATTTAGACAAAATATAACTTACGGGGTTTGACTATTTTTTCCGGGATAAGTTTGTGCTTCAAGATCAGCAGGAATTGGGAAATTATGGTAACTTGGTTGGTTTGTTAATTCACGGGTTGGTGTACTTAGTGTCACAAACATCTCGGGGTGGATGGATGCACGATGTTTGATGACCCTTGCTCAAGCGTATTTAAGGTGATTAGACCTGGATGTTCAAGAAGTGGATATATACAATAAAGGATGGAAGGTTGGGTATATATCACTACCTATATTTAAAGGAGTTACGTTGTTGTGCTCAATATAGGTTCTAAATCACAATTTGCAATTTAAGGTGATTAGACTTGGATGTTCACGAAGTGGATATATACAATTAAGGATGGAAGGTTGGGTATATATCACTACCTATATTTAAAGGAGTTACGTTGTTGTGCTCAATATAGGTTCTAAATCATAATTTAGTGCAAGTTTAAGTCGCGGACTTGTTCTTTATCAAGCTTCATCAAGTGATTGTTGTTTCTCAAGCTTCTAATGGGATTGTTGTTCAAGATCTTCTCAAGAGGTAGTCAGGCTTAAAGACAAGAGGTGATTTGTTTGGAGACATGTTTTAACCTCTTACTCACTTTAAAGTCATATGCATTTCATCAAGCGGTTTTGGCATATTACGAGCTTCAATGAATTGTTAATCTACTAAACCATTGATGATGAGGAAAGCAAGGGGTTACTACAAGAGAGTCTTAATCACCATCTTCGTTGCAGTAGTTTCATTTGTCTCTTTCCATGTTTTGTGCCTGACAAATTCACAAACATCACGGACTCTCAGCTTTGGCAAAAAGGTCATTTCATGTCCTTTTTGAGGGGGAGAATTATCGCAAGTTTCCTAGAAGTTCCGTCTCCAGCGATGTGAATTTTAGCGGTTCCGGTTACAGCGGGTCAGATCGTATCGGTTCAGTCTCCAGCGGTTTGAATCTTAGCAGTGTCGGTTACAGCGGGTCAGATCGTAGCGATTCAGGATTCAGTGGTTCAGTCTTCAGCAGTTTGAAGCTTACTGTTGTGCAGTTAGTTCTTGAATTTATTTCTCAGATAAATCTCAAGAACTGTAAAATCCTGTACACAGCACGACATCTATTCCACATCCAAGTAGCTGGATCAGACAGCTTTGTTTGATAGGACTGACTATGAGTCATGGGCACGTCTAAGAATTCGTGCATGTTTCTTCTCTTTTTGGCTAGTCAACAACACAAGATGATCACAAAGTTAATCCGGTATTCTTTATTTGTGATTGAAGTTGAATTTCACGAAGGCGTCTACTTATTTTATCTTGAAGTCGGGGTTGGTTGGATGCATGACCTTCAATGATAACTTGCTCGTGCTCAAAATTTAAGTTGAAGACTTGGGTTATCTAGTTACCAGCAGTTGGGGTAACTATCACTTAAGAGTTATTGGAGTACTCAGTGTCACACGTCCTTGACGTTGTCGATAATCGCAAGAGGTGTTAATGTCTCATACTTTGGTTGGGTATTGAGCACTTAGAGATTTGCTTGAAGCATTAATTCTCTACACCGTTCTTCCAACATTAGTGCAAGCTTAAGTAACAAATTTGGGGACTTCTACTTCAGTTTTAAGTATTGGTATATCGGGCTTCCTTCATCAAGTGGTCTCTAATCTGTGTACAAGGTTGGTTAGTTGGCCAAAGGTTTTAAAAGTTGTGATGTGATCTGTAATCTTCACAAGATATTCTTTACCCGAACTGATGTTCACCAAAATTCAAAATCAGTCATGCCACATTCAATCTGTTACTGCCTCACGGTTTCTTCTTGATTTTGTAAAATCCCGAGAAAGAACTTATTTCTCGGTTTAAATCATAGATTTGTAAAATCCCGTGATGATGGGCTATACGCTCTTGACTATGATCGGGTTAAAACCATTATCAATGATCAGCTAAAACATCACAAATGGCTGGATCGGGGCAGTTAATTGACAAGATGTGACTACGGGGTTAGTTCAGTATTATTTATTTGAGGCTGAAGTAAAATTTCATGGGTGCGTGTACTTAGTATCTGAAGATATCGGGGAGGTTGGATGAAGATTCTTCGAGATCCTTGTTCGAGCTTTCAATACAATAACGAGGACTTGGATATCTAGTTATTTTGTCTTTCTCTCTATTACAAAATAACTATCACTTTAAGGAGTCATGTTGAAGTGCTCAGTGTCACACGAAGTTGTGGATATCCAAGAGGTGATGTACGTCTTATACTTGATGGTTGGTTGGTTGAAGAGTATAGAGTACTTAGGGATTCGATGTTGCACGAAGTCTCTACACCACTCTTTGTCACGCATTAGTACAAGTTTAAGTCACAAGTTCGGGTTATATTACTTCAGTATCAAGTTCATCATATTGGGTTTTTCTCCATCAGTGGTCACGACATCAAGCCGACAGAATGATAATGGGGTTGGTAACGAGTTAGATGAGAGAAGAAGTAAAGAGAGAGATTATGACGTCTGTACACTTCAGTGCAGGCCTCGTTCTTCATCATTATGACGTTTGAACACAACAGTTCAAGCCTCGTTCTTCATCATAATGACGTCTGTACAAGTCAGTGCAGGCCTCGCTCTTCAACATGATGACGTCTGTACAAGTCAGTGCAGGCCTCGCTCTTCATCATAATGACGTCTGAATACATCAGTTCAGGCCTCGTTCTTCAAAGAAAAGAAAAGTGTACGCTTGAGTGCACTTTATCTTCAAAAGAAGAGGAATCTTCTTATTTATGGCCATTCTCATCAACAAGATTCATGCTCTTTCCGTGCTTATTCAGTCTTCAAGTGGATCGGCGCACATTGGAGTATATTCTTATTCACTTGTTCAACCAAAAATTGCAGTTGGCAGGCATATGCAATTTTTGAGGGGGGGAAAGGGTGAATATTAATCTACATGTTGGTTGATGATTGAGAAATGGTCATACGACTCCTGAATACGTCAGTTCAGGAGTCGTGCAAACCATGTTTCTCCAACACTACTTCTTCCGTCTATCAAGGTGTTGAAGAACATGGTCATGGAATGCTAATCTACATAGTCTCACGGGCTGGTACAATCAGCAACAATGGGTTTCTAGTCAATGCTTCATGTACACGTCATTAGGCTACATGTACACATCATGATGATGATTCCGATTAATCGTAACCATCATGGGGGAGAGAAATGTGTACACCAAGGACGCACAACAGGTTCACATGATTGGGCTTAATCATATATTCCGGTGTTGAGAACCGCAGAGATGATCAGTGGTTCAACTTGTTACCTTGGTATTTACGTTTCACTGTTACGTCATGGGCTGATTAATCGTAACCATCAGGGGAGAGAGAATGTGTACATCAAGGACGCACAACAGGTTCACGTGATCAGGGCTTAATATCCAAGGATGGATACATACTATAGATGATCAGTGGTTCAACTTGTTACTTTGATGTTATACTAAAGACTGAAGAAGGTCGAGTCGTCAGTCTACGCTACATTCTCTGTTGGGGGTTATCTTCTCATGTGTATGCTGCGGGCTGATGGGTTACATGTAAGGTTACTGGAAGGCATTTGGTGAGATAAAGATGATTGGTATTCTATTCCTCCACATTGGGCAATCTTGAAGAAGGTCGAGTCTTCAGTCTTCTCTACATTCAAGAATGTTGAGCTCTTTTCTTACAACTTGATATTTAACTTAATCCCATGACAGTTCTTGTTTAATGAGTTGTGGAGTTAAGTTAGGTTCAAGTTGTTTCGTAGTTTAAGGTTAAGTCCAACTTGATGTTAACCTAATCTCATGACAGTTCTTGTTTGATGAGTTGTGGGGTTAAGCTAGATTTCAGTTGAGGCTCAACTTAAACTACCGAAAAGATGCCTAAGGTTTTTGAAGGCGTCACTCTAGGACGGGAGTGTTAGAAGATTAAAGACGGCATGCATTTGGTTATCAAAAGACTTCTTCATATTTCGGGCGTTCATCCAAAGTCTTCTTCCTATTATGGGTGTTCATCAGAAAGGTTGTCAGATTGGGGGAGAGCACTAATTAGGGGAGAGTGAAAAGCCTGAATCAATCCCTGATTAAATGTGCTCACGTTACTCTTCAGCAAGTTAAATGATGGAAGCGGAAAAGATTCAGAATGCTGAGGAGTAATGGTTTCTGGTTCGTATCCTTGTATATATTTTGCTTCATACATTATTTTTCATATCTTATACCATTTTTGTAAATAGATATATAGAAATCTTGCTAATTGTAAATAGTGAATCGTAAAATCAGAAAAACCATAAAAATTGAAAAATAGAAAATACCAAAAATAGTTTCACCTAGGCATGTCTTCTGTTTATCGATAACATTTACGGACTTAGAAATGTCATTCAATAATGGCACGGGTCTTTAAATGAAGCTCGAGCAGAAGTTAAAATGGATTGTTAAAACATGTCTAAATGGCTTGCTATTACTTTAGATAGCAACCCGCGCTTCAAACTGGGGAAAGCACGTCGCCTAAAAGACGGTTGTTCCTCCAACTGGGTGATGTTCGCCTGGGCATGGATTACTTTATATCCATGTTTTGCCGATTTGATGTACGTTTCAGTGCATCATTTCTTGAAAAAGAAGAGAAGTCTTCTTTGCATACAAATAGTTTTCATTCTATGATTCTTATGAAAATTATTTGTGAGACACTTGGTGAATATGTGTTGTATGAAATTTGTTTATTCTTGGATTATGCATAAAATTTGTCACTCAATCAACGACTACAAAACCTCACGACAGTTCTTGTTTGATGAGTTGTGGGGTTAAGCGTGATTTTAGTTGAGGTTCAACTAGAATACGGGTCATTGATTGAGGGGGAGAGTGAATTCAAATTTTATATCATCAAACGGATTTATTGGTTAAATCATACGTGTTAGAAATGGTTTTGTAGTTAATGGGGAATTAGTTGAAGAGGATCTTGCTTAATTATATCAAATGACCAAGTGTGTTAGTTGCTAGAAAGTTTAGGACATTATGTGCAATTTGCTTATAGTTTCCTAGCTTTATGTATCTAGAAGGTTCATTTGTGTTACTTTGGAATCCTCGCATAATCCCCAAAATGCTTTAAGACTCAAAACCTAAAAGAAGTTAGAAAACCAGTTGTGTTTGATGTTTTTGAATACTCCACTGGCATTTGTATGATCTAAATGAATGAGTTTCAAATGTTGTTTGTCTCTGCTGCTTAATGGTTGTTGATATTGTGCATATGTTCTCAGGATTCGCTTAGGTAGATAGCTATTATGTTAGAATCATGTTCCTAAGATCCTGAATTGAATATTGAAATTCATGTGAATTGCCATGTTCATGATTGCTAATTGCTCTTCATGCTAGATAGTGGTTTGACGTAGTTCCTGATTGGGGTTTGATTATAAGATGAACTTGGTATTATAATGTGGCAAGCTGCTGAAGGGTAGCTATTAAGGAATAGTGTATCTGTATGCATGTATATCTGTGTTGAGATTCTTATGCAGATTCCATAGCCAAAATGAATGTGCCAGTTCCCATTCTAACCATTTAATCAGACGTTCAAATTCTATTGATTGGCTCGGAATTCACCACGACAACAACATCGGCAGCAACAACAACAACAACAACAACACCTTCACCTCCACCACCATTCATCTATGTTGGTCTCGCCAAGTGGGGATCAACGACATTTGCGAAAGACTTGTTGGTGGATGGATAATTGATGTTGACTACTAACTTAGAAAAGTGGGTGATTACATCATCTGCGCAAAAAGGTCAATATCATTTGTGTCATAATTGTCGAATTGTGCAAAATAAGCAGTGAATCTCCCTCTTAGATTAAGGGGGAGCATAGTATGTTCCATTATCAGAATATATTAAATCGGACACATTTTCTCCCACATTTTTCCAACTTATTTAAATCAATTGGGATCACAAATCTCAAATGGTTTGAAATTTTTGATCGGGGGAGAGAATGTGATTTAAATATGAAATCTGATAAAATGTGATGATTTGAACATATATGTAAGCTCTCCCGTATGTGCTAAACCATTTTATATATCAATGCACATATTGAGGGGGAGCAAATTGCTTTGGATGTGAATGTAAGCTCTCTAGTAAGTGCAAAACTCTTTTGTATACCAATGCACTTATTGAGGGGGAGCAAAGGATTTGGCATGCATCTCATGTGAGCAAGGCTCAGACTTCACCAATGAATTGACGAAACTTGAACTGTCATCAATCGAAAGGATACGTCTTGGCCGGGTAATAATTTCAAGCTGGTCTAACCAGTGATGTAAGCGTGTCTCGAAAAAGACGTATCTGAGTAGAGTGTACCATTTCGAGAAACCTTCTGTGGACTTGACCAGGCCGGGTAATAATTTCAAGCTAGTCTAACTAGTGATGTAAGCGTGTCTCGAATCGGTCATGTTCACTGAAAGTGGATCAATTCAAAAAGTGCGAGCTCTACCTAACATGTGCAAATTTATAAAACGATCACTCGAGCACATGTTGAGGGGGAGCATTTGAAAAATATAAAACTCTCAAGTGTTTGCAAAAATGTGTTTCAGAATCATGAACACTTTGAGAGATTTTTCAATGATTTGGTTTATGGCAATCGTGGATGAATACCAAAGACCGACCATTTTAATTAATGCATGGAGTTATAAGGATGGTTAGGTTAGGCTCAAGTTCCCACGATCCCGCCAGAGCCGGAGGGATCTACCCAGGGACAATCCACTAGTTAGTGTAGAAGTCCTTAGGTATGATTAAAAAGGAGAAAAGTGTGATTAAGGGAAGAGTGCCGACTGAGATGGAGCTAGTACTGGAACAAACCCAACAAGGTACTAGTAATGAAGTCTCGGTAAGCACTGAAGGGGTTGAAGAATGAAAAAGAATTGTAAAGATAAAGGGTGAAAAGAAATAGCCCTCCTTACAACTTAGGCAGAAACCGGGTCAATACATATGCTGTCAGAATCACTTAGTTGATTACTGGCATTGAAGACAAAGTATCATGGACCCAGTGATACGCTGCACAACCCTCCTTAACCACTCAAGGTCCCTCAAAGGACTCTTGTTTCAATTGTCACGGAGTTCAATACATTCCTATCGTCTCTCTCACTCCGAGTTAGATGATATTGAAAAGGTGGCAGTCCTCTCCAGCCTCCGCTCACTAAATCAAAACGCACTATTGAGTCTAGAGCCACGAGATGCATAATAAGATCTCATAGGGACACGAATTACTTCTACACTGGTTGTTTAACATTAAGGACACCAGTTGTAAACTTATGAGTCCTTCGCAGATCTTAGCAATCTGCCAGAACATTTATGAGAGGATTTACGAATGTAATTCTCAATGATTGAATGGAAATTCCTGCCAGGGTCAACATCAAGCAGCCCTGAAAGCAGGTCACTTCGGTAATTCTTTATGGATTACGCTTAGTGGTCACGGCGGTTTCTAACGGTCTACAGTCGTGGAGTGATCTCCAGCGACTCACCTAATCGTTGATGTGCTACGGTTCGATCTTAAAAAGCCCTCTGTGGGTTTTCGATTAGGAACGGTCTTGGTAAGGATTAGAGAGAGTTTTCACACTATGCTGTTAACAATCTCGAAGTTCGAACCTGTAAGTACCGGTCGATTTGTTGCTAACTGTCGTATGCAGGAACTTCTGGCGATTGTAGCTGAGGAATGCTGTAGTTGGTTGCTGTTGTAGCTGGTTGCAGATAAGATGCCAATCCTCTACCACATGTTCACACTACATCATCATTGTAACTCAACAAAGTCATGATCAACCTAAAAGACCTTTAACACGGCTTCTGCAAACTCTGATGCTAAAGATCATGACACCAAATAGTGTGAGCATGTCGGCTCAAAGATTTATACATCACGTGGAGACATACTACTGAAAGATGGCTTGAAGACACATGCTGGATGATATTTTCGAAGAATACTCAAAATCATCCAAGACAAAGGAAAGGCCATCAAAAGTTCACTGCTGAAAGCACAAAGATTCAAGACATTGAAGAATCAAAGACTACGAGCTATGAAGACATGATCAGAAGACAAAATGCTAGAATTCAAGTTATTATTTCCGGGGTGACCTCCCTTAGGGGGAGATTGTTAGGAATATAAATATTCATATGAAGGCTCGGTCACCCCGAGCATCTAATTAGCATTTATATAGCTCGTAGGCTTATTTATATTAGCTTAGTATTATTAGTATTAGTATTAATAGTATTAGTCGTATTTATATTTGTGGAGTGGGTCGGGGCTTTCCCCACTGTCAGCTCACTCCACAGCCCACTAGGGGCACCAATATGTAGAAGTATAAATACCCCTTCCCACACTTGGGAAGGGTTGGAACTCTTCACACATTAATCTAATACATTCCAGTTTTCTCTCAAAGGGTTCCCTCTCTCTCTCTCTAACATCTCACTAACTCACCATGGGATTCTTGATCTTTCAAGATCCAAGACCACCCGAATAGATCCACACAATCAAGATGGTTATTTCCTACATCACTCCACGACTGTAGACCGGTTGAAACCGTCGTGACCACTAAGCGTAATCCACGAGGAATTACCGAAGTGACCTGCTTTCAGGGCTGCTTGATGTTGACCCTGGCAGGAATTTCCATTCAATCATTGAGAATTACATTTGTAAATTCTCTCATAAATGTTCTGGTAGATTGCTAAGATCTGCGTAGGACTCATGAGTTTACAACTGGTGTCCTTAATGTTGAACAACCAGTGTAGAAATAATTCGTGTCCCTATGAGATTTTATTATGCATCTCGTGGCTCTAGACTCGATAGTGCGATTTGATTTAGTGAGCAGAGGCTGGAGAGAATTGCCACCTTTTCAATATCATCTAACTCGGAGTGAGAGAGACGATAGAAATGTATTGAACTCCGTGACAATTGAAACAAGAATCCTTTGAGGGACCTTGAGTGGCTAGGGAGGGTTGTGCAACGTATCACTGGGTCCATGATACTTTGTCTTCAATGCCAGCAATCAACTAAGTGATTCTGACAGCATATGTATTGACCCGGTTTCTGCCTAAGTTGTAAGGAGGGCTATTTCTTTTCACCCTTTATCTTTACAATTCTTTTTCATTCTTCAACCCCTTCAGTGCTTACCGAGACTTCATAACTAACACCTTGTTGGGTTCATTCCAGTGTTAGCTCCATGTCAGTCGGCACTCTTCCCTTATACACATTTCTCCTTTTTAATCATACCTAAGGACTTCTACACTAACTAGTGGATTGTCCCTGGGTAGATCCCTCCGGCTCTGGCGGGATCGTGGGAACTTGAACCTAACCTTACCATCCTTATAACTCCATGCATTAAATAAAATGGTCGGTCTTTGGTGTTCTTCCACAATTGCCATAAACCAAATCTTTGAAAAATCTCTCAAAGTGTTCATGATTCTGAAACACATTTTTGCAAACACTTGAGAGTTTTATATTTTTCAAATGCTCCCCCTCAACATGTGCTCGGTTGATTGTTTCATAAATTTGCACATGTTAGGTAGAGCACGCACCTTTTTGAATTGATCCACTTTTAGTGAACATGACCGATTCGAGACACGCTTACATCACTAGTTAGACTAGTTTGAAATTATTACCCGGCCTGGTCAAGTCCACAGAAAGTTTCTCGAAACGGTACACTCTACTCAGATTCATCTTTTTCGAGACACGCTTACATCACTGGTTAGACCAGCTTGAAATTATTACCCAGCCAAGACGAATCCTTTCGATTCATGACAGTATATGTTTCGTCAATTCATTTGTTAAGTCTGAGTCACGATCTCATGTTATGCCAAATTCTTTGCTCCCCCTCAATAAGTGCATTGGTATACAAAAGAGTTTAGCACTTACGGGAGAGCTTACTTTCACATCCAAAACATTTTGCTCCCCCTCAATATGTGCATTGATATATAAAATGGTTTAACACATACGGGAGAGCTTGCATATATGTTCAAATCATCACATTTTATCAGATTTCATATTTAAATCACATTCTCTCCCCCGATCAAAAATTTCAAACCAATTGAGATTTGTGATCCCAATTGATTTAAATAATTTAGAAAACATGGGAGAAAATGTGGTCAGGTTTAACATGTTCTGATGATGAAACATACTTTGCTCCCCCTTAATCTAAGAGGGAGATTCACTGCTCATTTTGCACAAGATAACTTATATGACACAAATGATATTGACCTTTTTGCGCAGATGATGTGATCATCCGCTTTTCTGAGTGAGTCAGTGGTCAACATCGATTTTCCATCCACCAACAAAACTTTCCCACACATTGAAGATCTCCACTTGGCGAGATCAGAATACGAACTGCTTTGTTGAAGTGAAGGTGGTGGTGGTGATGACAGTGTTGTTGTTGTTGTTGCTGCTGACGTTGTTGTTGTGGTGAATTCCGAGCCAATCAATAGAGTTTGAACGTCTGATCAAATGGTTAGAATGGGAACTGGCACATTCATTTTGGCTATGGAATCTGCATAAGAATATCAACACAGATATACATGCATACAGATACACTATTCCTTAATAGCTACCCTTCAGCAGCTTGCCACATTATAATACCAAGTTCATCTTATAATCAAACCACAATCAGGAAGTACGTCAAACCACTATCTAGCATGAAGAGCAATTAGCAATCATGAACATGGCAATTCACACAGATTTCAATATTTAATTCAGGATCTTAGGAACATGATTCTAACATTATAGCAATCTACCTAAGTGAATCCTGAGAACATATGCACAATATCAACAACAATTATGTAGCAATCGACCAACAAAAGTCAAATGACATTTGAAACTCATTCATTTAGATCATACAAATGCCAGTGGAGCATTCAAGAACATCAAACACAACTGGTTTTCTAACTTCTTTTAGGTTTTGAGTCTTAAAGCATTTTGGGGATTATACGAGGATTCCAAAGTAACACAGATGAACCTTCTAGATACAGAAAGCTAGGAAACTATAAGCAAATTGCACATAATGTCCTAAACTTTCTAGCAACTAACACATTTGGCCATTTGATATAAAGTTTTTGCAAGATCCTCTTCAACTAATACCCCATTAACTACAAAACCTTTACTAACAAGTATGTTTCAACCAATAAATCCGTTTGATGATATAAAATTTGAATTCACTCTCCCCCTCAATCAATGACCCGTATTCTAGTTGAGCCTCAACTAAAATCAAGCTTAACCCCACAACTCATCAAACAAGAACTGTCATGAGGTTTTGTAGTCGGTGATTGAGTGACAAATTTTATGCATAGTCCAAGTATAAACAAATTTCATACAACACATATTCACCAAGTGTCTCAAAAATAATTTTCAGAAGAATCATAGAATGAAAACTATTTGTTATACTAAGAAGATTTCTCTTCTTTTACAAGAAATGATGCACTGAAACGTACATCAAATCAGGAAACATGGATATGAAGTAATCCATGCCCAGGTGAACATCACCCAGTTGGAGGAACAGCCGTCTTTTTGGTGACGTGCTTTCCCCAATATGAAGCGCGGGTTGCTATCTAAAGTAATAGCAAGCCATTAGACATGTTTTAACCAGTTAGTATAACTTCTGCTCGAGCTTCATTTAAAGTCCCGTGTCATTATTGAATGACATTTCTAAGACCGTAAATGTTATCGATAAACAGAAGACATGCCTAGGTGAAACTATTTTTGGTATTTTCTAATTTTCTGATTTTTATGGTTTTTCTTGGTTTTAATATTTTTCTATATACAATTTTCTGGTTCTATAATTTTCTATTTACAGTATGTTTTAAGATATGTACAAACTATATTATTCAGTTTAAGACGATGATGAAATGAGTACCGAAATGAGGATACGTTCAGTATGTTGTAGAAATCTGTGGTCAATCATCTCTTAAACTTTCACCACCAAAGCTTTCGAGGCTCCTGAACAGACGACGGAACTTGAGCCTTCCCAATGTACAGCTTTGATAGCTTCCCCCCAAACCAACAATCTTCATACTGAGCAGATTCTAAGCTCTCTTTCAAGCTTACATAAGGTAAGCGTACAGCGAAAACCGTAGCAAACCACATTAAGTATTGCTGCTCCCTTTTAAGAATAATCATCGTGATTCTCCGTTCGGGGATCCTCAAATAGATCAGCAACGAATCATCTCACATTTGAATAATTCTTCTCACATTTCTTCCCGCTGAAGACTGAAGAAATGCCTACCAAAAGTATCCAGAGACCACTTTCCCCCAAGTAGTTGAAGAGATGCAGCCAGTCTCGATATATGAAGCCCAAAAACCCGAAGTACACACTCAATCCCATTAATGAAGTCGACAATGCATCATCAAGATCAATTAAGACCCGAAAATCCCCTTATCTCCTTTCAGGACATTGCAGATGAGAATTGTTACACCAAATTCAGCTAAGTCCCGAGTGTAAGCAATTTATCCCGTATGTAGTCGACATGATAACACCAAGACAGTACCATAACAGCTACTGAGTACCGGATGTACACATTTCCTTCAGTAGGATACCGACTAACCATAGGAACCATCATACAATTGTGTACCTCTTTTATCATCAGAAACTGACATTCTCTTCCCACACTTAGTTGGAATGACACACCAGAAAGAACGAGTTAGAACACTGATTTTCTCTGCGGTTATGACATTTGTCTTCCCGGAATAATCTTCAATTGAGAAGAAGTATAAAGCCCATCATGTGTACTCATTGTGCATTCAGATGTATGTCTCCTTCCCCCTTGCTGGTTTTGATACCTCAGAATCAGCAACACATTTTACGAACATATTCTTGAAATCTTGTGAGAAGAACAACTTAGGCTCAAGTAGATCAAGTGAGAATTAACCGCTGCCGAAACCGTCTCTGACTATCTTTATCAACCCTCAAGTAGGCCTTATGATGAGATAACTGATGGAGCAAACCCGATATACCAAACTTGAGCCTGAAGATAGAATTCCCCATTCTTGTGACTTACGCTTGCACTAATGTTGGAAGAACGGTGTAGAGAATTAGTGCTCCAAGCAAATCTCTAAGTACTCAATACCCAACCAAGGTATGAGACCTTAACACCTCTTACGATTATCCACAACGTCATCGGCGTGTGACACTGAGTACTACCACGTAACTCCTTTAAGTGATAGTTACCCCGACTGCTGGTAACTAGATAATCTAAGACTTCAACTTAAATCTTAAGCACGAGCAAGTTATCATTGAAGGTCATGCATCCAACCAACCCCGACTTCAAGATAGAGTAAGATCACGCCTTTGAGGAAGTCAACTTCAAACTCGAATAAGTGATACCTGATCAACTCCATGGTCACAATTAGATGCCCAGCTCAAGTGAGTGAACCAACAACCAAATGTACAACGAATCACTTGTTCACACTTCTCCCCCTCAAAGATTGCATACGAGGATGCCATCTTTGATTGAACAAGTGCATATGAGGTTGATCCATTGTTCACACTTCTCCCCCTCAAAGATTGCATACGAGGATGCCATCTTTGATTGAACAAGTGCATATGAGGTTGATCCACAGTTCAAACTTCTCCCCCTCAAAGATAGCATACGAGGATGCCATTTTTGATTGAGTGACTAAACGTCCAATCGAATGGAAGTAGATCCACTTGATATCTGAATGAGCATGGAGCAAGTATGAAGCCTTTTGATGAGAGTAGTCAGAAACAAGAGTATTCGTCTGACCATTACTCAAATCTCAATCACCATGCAGTTTATTCACCCTTCTCCCCCTCAAAAATTGCATGTGACGACCAACTGCCATTTTTGATAGACCGGGTGAATAAGAATATACTTCAATATACGTTTATCCCCTTGATGACTGAATGAGCATTTGAAGACCACGAAGCTAGATGAGAATGGTCATGAATAAGAAGATTCCTCTTCTTCCGAAGATAAAGCGCACTCAAGCGTACGCCTTTCTTTTCTTTGATGAACGGGGCCTGACAGAGATGTCAGCAGACGCCATAGACAATGAAGAACGAGGCCTGCACTGATGTGTACAGACGTCATTATGATGAAGAGCGAGGCCTGCACTGACTTGTACAGACGTCATTGTCGTTGATGTTCATCAAGCTTGAATTGTTTGAACCCCTTCATCATGAGATATCACTCTTTTCGGCACCCAAACTCTGAGTCTTTCCTTAATACAAGGCCTGAACGATGTACCTGCACTTAAGTAAAGACTTCCTGCATTGACATTAAGAGTTTGTTTGCATTTATATGGGTTAGTGATATCAAAATCTAGACCATTTGGGTTTTCACTGTCAACCTTGGTTTCGCACTTAGTGAACATCTTTCGAATAGGTATCCACCTAAGACCAACAATCTTAAAAGTTCTACCCGTCGGTATCCAACTAAGGCAAGATCTAGGAGTGTTTGGTTTCTCATGCACAGTTACAGACCTTTTGGGAGAAAACCTTTGTCCTAGGGCAACCGGCCTATCAGGTTTCTGCATACACATCTTTGGTTCTACGGGCTTGTTGTTGTTTCTAGTCTTAGAGGATGGAACCTTGGCACGTTCATTCACTTCCTTCAGGAGTTTTGTTATACAAGCATCATGGGTTGCATTGAAAACACATTTCTGACAAGTCGAGCAAACAAAGTGTTTGGAATCAGAAAAAGATCTAGGGTTCTTAGATTGATCAGCTACGGGAATTGCCTTAATTGGCACGCAACTACTCTTAGAAACAGGCAAATTCCTAGACTTTTCATGTGTGTTTTTCTTAGCGTCCACTAGGTTTTGATTCTGAAAAATGTCTTTATGTCTAACATGTTCCTTTGGTGTCACAAGTGACACACGCGTTAAACTAATCCTAGAAGAACTAGAAGCACTCATGTGATGTGGTTTTGCAACAGCATATTCCTTTTCACTAGGTCTAGACTGTGAAGTGACTGGTTTTGACAAAACTTTTTCCGCATCAACTTGGGAGGCAAACCGTGTTTTTGAAACATTTGACCGTTCAGATCTAAACGCAGTCAGTTGTCTAACAACTGATTGTTTTCTAAGTGGTGGTTTCCCCAAGATTGATGGTTCTGCAAACTTAGTATTCACACCATTTCCTATCGATTTTCTTAATTCGTTTTTCAATGCTGCAATTGCAAAACCCTTTTCCTGAAGTTGAGCCTTGAATTCATCATTTTTAGTAATCAAAGAGGTAGTTTGCTCTACATTCTTAGTTATTGTTTCTTTGATTTTATCACACAGTTCTTTGCAATGACTTTTCAACGACTCATTATCGTTAAACAATTCAGCCACTTTATGTTCTAATTCTGCATTTATTGTTGCAACAACATTATTTTCATGTTTAGTCCTAACTTCATTAAGCATGTCACTCATCTCAGTCAATCTGTTTTTCAGGTTTTTGATCGTTAAGTTTTTAGCTTCTAGCTGAGCTTTCAAATCATTTATCATAAAAAATTCACGGAATTCAGGGAGTTCCGGATTTTTACATGGTAGTTTAGTTTGAAAACGTTCTTCCTTATGTTGCATTTCAACTTCAAGAGAAATACAATGTTTTTCAAGCTGTGAAAATCTTTTTGAAAGTTCATTATAAACTTCTTTTTCAACCATATCATTTGATTTGAAAAACTCAGCCGTAGGCAAAGAACTCGACGTATTATCATGTTCATGTTCAGCATCCTGATCAATTTCTCCCCCCTTATGACTCATATTTGTTGAATCAGAGGTAATATTGCTATCAGTCTTTTCCAACAGATATGTGTCATAAGTAAGTTTAAGATGATCAGTATGTTGTTGTTCATTAGAAAGAGCATTATCTAGATAAGACAGATGTACCACAGCAGATTGTGCTTGGTGATTTTCAGGTACGTAGGCTGCATTCTCACATATTATGAAATCACCTCCTGTGCTGTCACCATCATCAAACTTGTCTAATCTTGTTCCATTCCCCATTTGTTTAGCCCTTTCATCAATAAACCCATTAACATTACTCATCAATTGTAGTAATGTAACTCTGAACACGTCAACCTCGAATCCAGTGTAATTAGCAAAACACCCTTTTGTCATCTGACTGTCATAGTCATAGTCCTCAGTGTATTGCAAGTCAATGAACACCTGGAGTTGATTATTGATCACACTGAAAGCTGCTCTGGATCTTGCTTCAGAGAATTCTTCTTTGTCAAGTTGTTGTTCAAGTTGATTTAAATATAGAGTCATTTCGACTGTGAAATCATGAATATCTTGACCAAAGAGTGTTGTGAAAGCCCGTGTGTAACCCATCACGTATTCAGATTTATCAAACAGAACCTTGAGATGTGAATGAAGTAGACGAAAACATTCGATGCGACTTTCCTTTGCATTAAACATCATAAGTGACTGATGAAGCTCTTTCTCTTGTGATTTCGGGCACGAAGATTCCACATTGGTATTATCAGAATCACACACGTACATTTGTTGTCCAGAATTGGAAATCATTTGGTTATCATATGTGTCGTACAACTTGAGTACCTCAGATATGAAGGAATCTGAAGTAGTAGACATGATGTAACCATGCACTGGATTTTACAATTCTATGATTTAAACCGAGAAATAGATTCTTTCGCGGGGTTTTACAAAATCAAGAATAAACCGTGGAATGATGCTTGATATGTGTTATGATGAAGGTCTGGTAGACTTGTTGATCTGATTGGTATGGTTGTTGCAAGTTATTATGGCAAAATTTTGGTCTGAAAACTTAGAAACTCAATAACTTCATTCTGGAGCGATTTCAGGCTTCGAAAGTTGGGTTGAATGAATAAATTCATTCAACGTGTCCTTCTCCTCGATCTCACGGTCGTTTTGACAGGTGTTTCGCTGAAAACGGAGTTACGGTTCAAAAGTTATGGCCGTTTGAAGTTTTGACGTAAAAATAGCACCTCTGTGGATACAAACCGCCTAGACAAACCGCGTAGACACAAACCGCATACACACCTCAGAGACAAACCGCGTAGACACAAACCGAGTTCACGCTGCAGAGACAAACCGCGTAGACACAAACCGAGTTCACGCTGGAGAGACAAACCGAGTAGACACAAACCGAGTAGACTCCTCAGAGACAAACCGCGTCTACACAAACCGAGTACACGCTGGAGGGACAAATCGAGTAGACACAAACCGAGTAGACTCCTCAGAGACAAACCGAGACAAACCGCGTCTACACAAACCGAGTACACGCTGGAGGGACAAACCGAGTAGACACAAACTCCCAAGCACGTCGCTTTCACTGCCTTTTGTCTTTTTGCCTAAACAAGTAATAAGACAAACCGTATCTTCGAAGTGACACAAACCGAGTCCAAGAACTTGTCCCAAGCACACAAACCGCTGCGAAGAACACAACAACAAACACCCACGAATTACCCCAAAATCACCACACCATTCTTAGATCTGTGAATCCAAACACCAAATACCACTCTAATACTATTCTTAAGCTAGAAAGTACAAGGTATAACAACTTCTAATCACTAAACAAAGCACAAAATGGAATTTATGCTACTTATCAAATCGAACCAAAAAACCTCAAAAACTACACAAATCCGTGAATACCAACTCTCATGGACCTAACCATGGCTCTTGATACCAATTGTAGGGTATTCACAATGCAAGAAACACTAGTTTGAGGCTTAGATTTGGATCGAATGGAAGATAACTTAGAGAGAGAAAGTGGGAACTTCTAGTGAAGAAAACTATGTGTATTAGCTTAAAATGTAATGAGAGTTCCAACCCTTCCCTTGCAAGGGAAGGGGTATTTATACATACTACTTAATATGCCCCTAGTGGGCTGTGGAGAGAGCTGACAGAGGGTAAAGACCCGACCCACTCCACAATACTAATCAATAACTAATCTACTAATAATATTACTGATAATCCTACGAGCTATGATGAGCTAATAAGTACTCGGGGTGACCGAGTCTTCAGCTGAATATTCATATTCCTAACAACAAAACCTTACTAAAGCTGCAAATAACCTTAAATAAGATAATAACCTAAAGCTGTTTGTTTTACTCCATTCAAACACTCGAAACAACTTATCTCGTTTCGATGACCTTGTTGTACGGAGCTTAAGGTGAATTGGTGGGTTCGGCGGAAGATGACGTCAGCACCGCAGCAATGTCAGATCAGCAAGTTATTGTTGTAATTGGACTTCAAATTAGGTTCATGAACCGAGAACCAGAAGAACTGGAAGAACCGGAGAACCCAAGATCTGAACCGCGGGTCTGAATTTAGGTTCAGGTTTGTATCGGTCCAAAGGTTCAGTCCTACATGAGCATATCATAACTTTTTATTTTCTTCTTTTGGTATTTTTTAAAATTACGATTATATGATTGATGAGAGTTTTACATACTAAACTATTCTCACATATTAAGGGACTCATCCCTATCATTTATTTTAAAAAAAAAATCAATGACTGAGATTAAAATCATTTTAATATTTCACTTATTTAGTATAATTTAAATATCTCATTAACCGTTAATCGTTAGACAAAAAAAATTATACCGTTACGACCAACATTCTATAAATTGGCACTTTCATATACTTTCGACAAACTTTTTTTTCATTTTTTTTTTTGTTTTTTCGTCTTTTTCTTCGTTGTTGAAACTTGCATGAGAAATCACATGTAATTAAACACTAATTTGACTATTATAATAAAATCATATGTGATATTAGTATTAAATCATATATGATATTAGTATATATATATATATATGATGAAAGTATAACAAAATGGCCATCTATAAAAAGATAATTAAATAATCGTCGTGATGCTATATTTTTTTTTCGCTTAACGATTAACGGTTTAAGAGATTAATATTTGAAAAAAATATGAGGTGAAAGTGGATATTTTTAAATGTTATGTTTAATTTCATCCATTTGACCAAATGAAGATGGAGTTTGAGGATTGGTCCCTTGGTATCAAAATAAAGTTTGATATGTAAATGATCTTAAATCTTATATGATTTCCTTTTTAAAAACTCCAGTTACATAAGAAGTTACTTCGAAGGATTAAAATAAATTGGCTTTGCACGTTACAGACCAAATTTTGTGGATTTTCGAAATTGGGCTTTTGGTCCTCGTAAGATCTTCTGTGGACTCTGCGAAGCCATGTGTCCTAATAGAAAGTTGTCATCCACGACATTCACGCATTCCACGACATCTTTGTAGTCCTCGCAGGTTTTCCATTGGGACACATGGCTCCTCACAAGTTCTTAAGAGGACCAAAAGTTTAGATTAACAACATGCTTTTTGTTTTGGGTCTTCCAAATAATAATGTACTCGTAACCTCTTTTGCTAGTATTTCTATTATATTACACACTTAGGTGCAAAAGGTTAATAACCGGTATCAGAACCAGCCAACTATCCATTATCTTTCCATAATGCGGGGGGCATATATGACTCGTTCAAACGGTTGTGGCTATGGGGTGCCAAAGATTAAACCCTTAACCTTATACTTGTTAGGTGCAAAAATGTCCTACTCATTACCAACTGAGCTACGCGCCATTGGCTTATTATATTACATACTAGTAATATTTTAGAGTATTCGTTAATTATATTATTAGTCATGAGGTGAGATCACCAAAGAACATTTTTTTTAAAGAACAAATGGGTGAATCCTAATTATCTATTTTTTCATCTAACAAAAAAACCCATTTTCATTTTTTTTAAACAATATATCTTACAAATGGTAAATCTTAAGCTACAAAAACTACACCATCGTGACGAGAATTAAATTATCTTTCTATAAATATGCTATTCTATATATACTTTCGACAATTTTTTTTTTCAAACATTCCGCCCAAAAAAATCAAACTTTCCGCCCAAAAAAATCACACGTGATTTGTAAAATCACTTGGGATTTGTAATTTTTCTAATTTGTAATATTTCCGCCTAGAAAATCACTTGTGATTTGTTATTTTTCACAAGTCACATGTGATTTTTAAAGTAATAAATCACGTGTAATTTTTCTGGATGGAAATTTTGAAAAAAAAGTTCGTCGAAAGTATATAAAAATGCATATCTATAGAAAGATAATTTAATTCTCGTCGCGATAGTATAATTAATTTCGCGTAACGATTAACGGTTTGCGGGATATTTTAATTTAAAATAAATGATGAAAGTGGGTACTTTTTATTTGATAAAAATGAATAACTAAGATTGCATAATTTGTTCTTTAGAGAAAAACTGTTTCGTATAAAACTTTTGTCAATTAATCATATAGTGCTAGGATTAATAAGATATGTTTACAACTATAGTTAGTTTTTGATCAAATAAAAAATAAATACTCCGTAATAAAATCATTCATATTATTGAAAACCTTGAAAGAACTAAAAATATAATACAAGACACCCCACTTCCATTAAACAAGATAATTAAAAGAGAGTCAGGCACAAATAAAATAAACATAACATATAAATAGGTGTCCCATGAATATTAAAAAACATACTCTCTCCGTCTCATTATTATTGTTCAATATTGACTTTTGAAATCTTTAGTTTTCAACTTTAACCTTAAATATTTTTATTTGTGTTGTATGTTACTTGATGAAAAATATATGAGTGGATTGAGTTTTAAATATATTTTCATTGGTGTAATTTTTATCAAGTATTATATAACACAAATAAAAATATTTAATGTCAAAGTTGCAAAATAAATACTTTAAAAGTCAACACTAGACAATAATTATGGGACGGAGTTAGTAACAAAATATGTGTCCCATGAGTAAACTGACGTAATCAATAGAACAACCTATGACATTATATATGGAGAAAGAGGAAAAATTCTGTCGAGAAATTGTACATAGTAAAGTGAATAGTGAATCTTTGAATCTTTATGCCCTATATAAGCCCGTGCCACAAGCTTAAGTCGGATTTGGGCTTAGCAGGGTGGGCAACACTACAAGGCCCAACATCTTTTTAAGCCTCAAAAAATAATCCACTGTCCAATATAAACATAGTCTGAGGCCTACATTTAAAGACCAAGCTGTTTACTGTTTTAGTTAAGTTTAATTATTCAATTTAAAAAAAAAAAAAAAAAAAAAAAAAAAAAAGTTGCAAATGTGGTGCTGTGATACATGCTGCCTTTGTCTCTGAATCAGAAAGAAGTTGTTTCATCCCAAAATGCATCTTAATATACCAACATCTCATGTAAATCTGTTTTAGACGAACTATTTAGGTTGACTAAGACATTACCAATACGATTTGTTGATATGATTACCACCTAGTTCGATTGTACGTGTTTATGTACAAAAACCATTTAGTGACCTCGAACCTTTACAATTGATGGATCATCAATTCTTTGCTATAAAAGTGAAAACTATAAAGTGTCATATTTTGTCAATATAATACTTTGTTAGGGTGGAGGTGCACATTTCGTTTTTTTCTTTAAAAACCGGTTTCGGTTTTAGTCAAATAGTCAAAAACTGGTTTTACGTAAAACCGGTTTTGGGAGAGAAAATGTCCGGTTTAAACCAAGAATCGGTTCGGTTTAAACCGGTTTTACCCAAAACCGGTTCGGTTTAAACCGGTTGACAACAAATAATGTAAACCGGTTTCTAAACCGGCGGTTCGGTTTTTCCTAAACCGGTTTTTCTGAAAAACCGGTTTCGGTTTTTTTTTTCCGGTTCGGTTCATGAACCGATTTTTTTGTGCATCTCTAAGCTAAACCATCCCATTATTTCTTGGCCCAGTTGTTAAAAGATTGTCGAAGTAAAACAACTTTTTAAAATTTTGGTAAATAAAAGTTATGGACCTTGTCCCCCCTGTGAGCTTAAAACGTGTTTGTCCCGCCAGCTTATCGGTCGACATATGACATATCCGGAGGGGTATCCGAGTCCACACCCTTAAAGCTAAACTTCAAGATGACTCGCTAGACTCGTTACAATAATCATATTAGTTTATTGAAGAGATTTTATATACATTTTACTTTAGAAGTTTAAAGTGTAACCTATTTAGTTAAAAAAAATTACTGGTATAATAATTGAACTTTTATATTTTTATAATTGCGTTAGGCTAACAAATAAAGAATAGGAATTGCATTACAATTTAGTTATATGTATGAGTATCAAATTATATACACATATGCAACATTTGTGATGCAAAGAATGTAAAGTTATTAAATGATTTTTAGTGATTATGTAGCGGTTACCCTGAAACTTTTAGCTCACGGTTTCGATTCTGTTTAACAGAAATTTTTTCCAAACTTTTTAATGCTAATATTAGGTTTGGATTGTGTGCTTATTTGGCTCATAATAACCATGCCTGCTACTTGGAAAAGTTTATTAGGTTTTTTAACGGTCTCTTTTTAGAATACACACTTTTCAACACACATATAATATATCTTGCTATAAATTCATTTTATAACATTGACTTATATCTAGATGACTCATTTCACACATATAATATATCTTGCTATAAATTCATTTTATAATTAAATGACATTGACTTATATCTAGCTTGGTTCTACAACATGCTCAAAAAACATACATGACACATCAACATGCAAAAAAAAAACATACATGACACATCCACAAGAAACAACAAGGAAAAACATACATGACACATCCTAAGAATGCGTTTGGTATCCCCAATCAGAATGGGTCTATGGATTTCATTCCGATTCAAGGTGTTTGTTAAGTGGGCATAGGAATGAAATAGATATATCATAGCCATAGATTCATTACACACCAATTTGGTGTCTATGAAATCCAATCCCGTGGGGCCTTCTCTTTTCCACTACAAAACTTAAATATCTATACACTTTTTCATACCATATTTTGTCATCCAAACATAAACAATCGTAATGATACATTTTTTCATATCCATTGTCATTCTACCCCATACCAAATCCGATATCCATTATCATTCCTAGCAACAAACCAAACGGACCCTTAATCTAAATTAAAGTTCTACATGCTCATAAAAAAGCGACAAGATGCCAACGTGCGGGAAGTGTCGTTCGCACAACAGTAGTTGCAACAAGATTTTCTCAGCTAAATTTACAAAGTAGTCCTTATACTTTTATAAAACTACATTTTGATATAAAAAACATTGGTACCAATTAATTAATTAGGGTCCGTTTGGTTTGTAGATGGGTTTATGATTAGGATTTTGATTTGGATTTAAATTTGGTTTAAGATTTTGATTTGGATGTGATGTATGAGAGAAAATAATATTTAAAAACATATATTATATATAAATATATAATTAAAAATTATATTTATAAATAATAAGAGGAGATAAATAAAATTTTTATTCTTATAATACAAATAGAAAAGAAAAGACAAAAAAAAAATGTGGATAAAAAAATACATGGCCCCATAATTGTCATAAACCCCGTTAAACGACCCAACTTTTCTATATCCCCACAAATACAACAAAACATAGGATTTGCATTTATTGAATCCCAAACCCAAAAGAAACCCACATACCAAAAGGGCCCTTAGAAATTATTTTTATGAGTAAATTGCAAAAATCGTCCTTGAGGTTTTGCCAAACTACAGATGCAGTCGCTGCCATTTTGAAAGTACAGGCACCATTCATGTAGAGAATTTTCCGAGTGCAATTTTCATCCCTGACTAAAATTTTAAATGTTTTCCGTAATATGTACATACGACGAAAAAGTATATTTTGAAAACAAAACTGCTAATTACCTATATATTTAAATTTTAATAATGAGATGGATATATTAAACTCTACATTGTATATCTTATCTTAGTATCTTATAATGGAGGAACATCTCTTGTTTCATGAATTTTCTGAAAATTCAGCAATACAAGTAAGGAAGCTAAAAGTACAACATGTCATAACATATTTAAAACTAAAAATTAAATGTCATAACATATTTAAAACTAAAAATTACAGTAAACAATACAAGTAAGGAAGATAAAAGTACAAAATGTTTTTCTCATACACATAAAACGCTCATGTAGTCATAAATACAAGTAAGGCTTGCCACAAAGGGCCGTAAAAAATCGGTCGGTCACTTCACTTGACCGATATTAACATCGGTCTCCCCAATGTGGGTTTCTTGGCGAACATCGGTCGAGTAGCATGCAAAAAGAGAATCGTCGATTTTATGACCGAGTTTTGTAAAACCGTTTGTGTTAAAAAAAATAATAATAAAAAAAAAAAAAAAAAAAAAAATTAAAAACTTAACCACTTTTACAACCTTATAAATACCAACATCAAACACACTTCTAAACACATAATTTCAAACTCAATTCAAACACACACACATATCTTTCCCAACAATTCCCCAGTCCACAACAATGTCTCGCAAAGACTTCTCCCAACAATTCCCAAGTCCAGAACAAGTGACAGAAGATATCTTTCCACCAGAAGATAAAGTTTATCACACTCCACCAGAGAATATCTTTCCGGTGTTCCAACCGGAAAATAAACCGGTGAACACTCCACCGGTTGTCGAACAACAACCCAATCCATTTGGACTCACGGAGGATGAACTCCGACTTCTAGAGCAAGATGAGGAAGTCAGGAGACAAACAGAGGAACGAGAACTACAAGAAGAAGCTGCTCGTTTGGAGCAGGAAGCCAGGGATGAAGAACATCTGATGAAGAACTGGTTTGACATCATGGAAGGAAAGTATTATGCTGGCGAATTTAGGTCCTCTTTGAGTGAGGAGAGTTATGTTTCAGATGATTCATTTTCTTAATTTGTAGTTTTATTTTCATTATTGTATAGTAGTTTATTAATCTTTAATTTATGTAATGTTTTTATTTTTGGCATGTCCTACAACTATCACTGTCATGACTAGTCTAAGGAAGTTTTGGCATGTCCTACAACCTGTCATTTGAACCCTGGACCATCCAAAGAGCCACTAAACTTTATTATCATCCAAACCAAACTATTTTATCGCATAATGAAATAATAATATATACGAATGCCTAAGTCTGACCACAAGGTGTCATGGCTTAGTTGTGCCTCTTCATTCGGGCCCCACAGGTCCTAGAATCAGAGCTAGCTAGCTATCATATGCATAATTTACACTCAAAACTAACCTGTATATATCCAACACCATAACCATGGAAAATCTAAATTACACCGAAGAGCTTCCCATATCTCAATCAGCAACGCACTCTCCCGCTCTAAATCAGCCTACTGCACAGTAACCACAATAACTATATAAGACCACAAGGTGTCATGGCTTAGTTGTTCCTCTATCATATGCATAATTTACACTCAAAACTAACCTGTATATATCCAACACCATAACCATGGAAAATCTAAATTACACCGAAGAGCTTCCCATATCTCAATCAGCAACGCACTCTCCCGCTCTAAATCAGCCTACTGCACAGTAAGTTCCAGCATGTATTAAGTATTCTTCTATCTTGGTTTTTTCTTTTGGAATGTGTAATTTATTCCCCAGCTAGTAATTTTTTTTCTGTTTTGAATTTCGAAGGTGTGTAGCTTCCAACGTTGATGGACCCCCCGAATCCACAATCATATGCATGGAGAGTTCAGACACTGATTTAAGTAATGCTAACAGAAGAGGTGGACAGGTTGCCATTACCATTGAAGATGCACACCAAGACACACCACAAGTTCCATTTCATGCAGCCAATCCCACCCCTGAGCAGTAAGTTCAATTCCCTTTTCGGAAACTTATTTGTATCTTAGGAGGTTTTCACTTACTCACTTCTTTGTGTATTTTGTTTCTTATGTTAAGTTTTTTTCTTTCAGAATTCATAAATACGGAGGAATATTGTATCTTTTATATGCGGGGGCTCTTGTCGTCATGTATCCATCATTGACACAACTCGCTCAACTCAAGTTTCAAAATAACAAACAATCTCCTTTTGAGACTCACAGTTTCTTTGCCAACATGGCTGTGGTTACTTATACAATTGCAATACCGACTTCTGTGATTTTGTTTGCCATGAAAACTCACTTAGAAAGCTCAACAAGGGAACACTTCTACCCTATCTACTGCAATATTTACAAGACCTTAAAGAGTGTTTTTTGCTTCTCTGGAATTCTTGCACCCTTCTCGCTTGTGTTGATGTTACTGATCCCGCATGAGCTTAACTGGATTGGCTATTTACTCATACTTGTAATTTTCATAGTAATTTTTGCATGTAACTTTCTTGACTACAAAGTGATAGTACTTCGAAAGATCAAAGATGCATCCAAATTTGGAACTGTCCAAAGTAACGAGATAGCGTCGCACATGGTAACCAACTAGCGGCAAGACTAGTAATGGACATTCCTTGTATATGAGTTCTGCTATGCAAAATACCCTATGAAGAATAAGTTGTGTAATGTACTTCTTGATAAATGATGATTTTGGCATCATCGTGATACGCACTGTACTCTTATATGTAAGATGCATGTAATGTCATGAAGATTTTGCATTAGTTTAGTGTCATAATTTCTGTTTAATTAACTTAATTATATTATACTACATACATTTGTGATGTACATGTATAGTTTCTCGAGGATCGTGGTGGTGATGGGGCATGTGGTGGTATATATTTTGAGTAGTACGTCAAGGTGGTGCAGTAGTAGCTAAGAGAATAAAGAGATGTGTGCTTACATTACTTTTCATACGATAACTCAGGCTGTATGTATAAGAATTGGTAATTTCCCATGCTCAATTATTATTAATGACCAAGTATAAATACATCTCAAGTCTTGCACAATAAGATAACTAACATGGGCTAAGCCCGATAGAAAACAATGCATGGGCTAATAATCATTCGGCTAATACTCCCCCGCAGTTAGAACGGGAGGTCTTCGAACGTTCAAACTAGAGCGAAACTCGAGAAATAAAGCACTTGGAAGGCCCTTCGTAAAGATATCAACATACTGAAACCGCGAAGGAACATGAAGGACACTAACTTGCCCAGAAGCCACAAAATCACGAACAAAATGTATATCGATCTCAATATGCTTTGTACGCTGGTGTTGAACCGGGTTAGTGGACAAATAAACAGCACTAACATTATCACAATAAACCAATGTGGCGGTAAACAAAGGAGCATGAAGCTCATGTAAAAGATTACGTACCCAAGAAGTCTCAGCAACCACATTAGCAACACTCCTATATTCAGCTTCAGCACTAGAGCGGGACAGGGTAACCTGCCGCTTGGCAGACCATGACAGTAAGTTGTCACCAAGAAAAACAAAATAACCAGAGGTAGATCGACGAGTAACCGGACAACCAGACCAGTCAGTATCAGTATAAGCAATAAGCTGAGATGTAGACGATACATGAAGCTGAAGGCCATGATCAATAGTACCACGCACATAGCGTAAAATACGCTTTAAAGCAGCCAAATGTGGTTCCCGTGGATCATGCATTAAAGACAAACCTGCTGAACTGCATAAGAAATGTCAGGGCGGGTAAATGTGAGATATTGAAGCGCAGCAACCAAGCTTCGATATAACGTAGGATCACTGACAGGATCACCGCCAGCTCCTAATTTGGACTCAGTATCCAGAGGAGTCCTGCATGGATTACACTTCTGCATATGTGCACGCTCAAGAATTTCCTCAGCATAAGTTGACGGGGATAAAAATAAACCTACAGATGACCGCTGAGCAGAAATGCCAAGAAAATAATTCAACGAACCAAGGTCCGTCATAGGTAGCAAACTCACCATGTAATGAAGCAATAACCCGTTGTAAGAAAGCTGAAGACGATGTTGTAAGTATGATATCATCCACATATAGCAGCAAGTAAGCAATGTCAGAACTACGATGAAATATAAATAAAGAAGAGTCGGTTTTACTGTGCTGAAAACCAACTCGAGTAGCATAACCAGAAAAGCGTTGAAACCAAGCACGCGGGGCTTGCTTAAGCCCATATAGTGATTTCTACAAGTGACATACATAATCAAGTCTCTGAGGATCCACAAACCCAGGAGGCTGATGCATATAAATGGTCTCAGATAAATGACCATAAAGAAAAGCATTCTTCACGTCCAGCTGATGAATAGGCCAGTCACGAGAAACCGCGAGACTCAAAACAGTATGAATGGTAGCCGGTTTAACCACCGGACTAAATGTCTCATCATAATCATTGGTAATTTCATTATTAATGATCAAGTATAAACACATCTCAAGTCTTGCGCAATAAGATAACTAACATGGGCTAAGCCCGATAGAAAAGTCTTGCGCAATAAGATAACTAACATGGGCTAAGCCCGATAGAAAACAATGCATGGGCTAATAATCATTCGGCTAATAGTATGCACCATTGTCGGTCGACCTTGGTTGACCTTCGGTCGGTCTCCGTCACCACTGGTGTGGTTCAATCGGTCGATCTTGGTCGCCAAAGGATTTAGGTCATCAACTCGACAAATGTTGCGGCATGTATTTTGGTTTCAAATATTTGGACCGTTTGGTTTTGTAATATATATATATATATATATATATATATATAAAATAAAATAAAATAAAATAAACCCTTAACCTTATAAATAACCCATTTATCTTACCATTTTATACATAGTATATATACACTTTCATCAACTTTTTTAAATGGCTTGTTCTCTTCCACACAACGTCGATGAAATCAGAGCTATGATTCAGAGACAAATCGACGAGGATAAAGCTCGTCATCAAGTCCTTATGAACTTAGCCGTAGAATTTGATAATGCAAGCATAGCTAAAGATGATCTGAGGAAAGCATACGCTGAATGCAGTGACATTCCACAAGAGAAACGGACTTTGATCGACGCTTATTTGAATCAAGCATCTGATTTCGATTACGAGATGCATAATGATTTGTTTAGAAGTTTGAGGAAAATTAGAACAACAAATGAATTATAAATTTGTTTGGATGCATGTAAAAAATAAATAGGAGTATTGTGTTTTTATATTGTTTTTTAAATTACGTATTGGAATGTCTATTTTTATTTAAATGAATGAAAATTTATTTTCGAGTACAAAGAACCAAAGTAGAATACGAACTTTTATTCATTATATCAGCAAAGTAGAATACGACATTGACATAAAAATACCAACTACGATACGAAAATTAAAACACATAAGTTCGTCAGCTAGAGGAATTATTCAACTTTTGGATTAATCTGATTCCGAATCAGAATACACCCCAAATTCTGACCTGAATAACTCATCATGAGCTTGTTCTTCCCTAATTCTCTCATCCCACTCTTCTTCAGCCCTTGCTTCTTCTTCTTCTAATGTTTCTCTTAATGCCTATTCATCCAGAATAAGTTGCTGCTTTTGTTCCTTAGTAAGAAATTCATTAGCATTTCCATAACTTTTAGTTTCATATTCATCACCTATCTCATGTTTATCAACTGATTGCTCTGCCGTTGGAAATGAAGAAATGGGAGACATGGATTGGTGTGTATGTTGTTGTGATGATGAGCCGTAGTTGGGGTTTTAAGGGGGAGTATTTCCTAGATTAAATGTTCCTATTGATGCAAATAATGTTCTAAAAACGTTATTTATATCTTTCGATAACTCCACGTTTTGATGATAATAAAATGTGAAAACACTTTACGTCAAAATTAACGTAAACAAGTTTTTAGTCGAAATATCCCGTTTCTACGTAAATCACTCTAGGTAAGAACAAACAAATTTACAACTTGACAAATGATCAAAGAAGTGAATTTGTGTTTCAAACTTCACATTTTTAATGTGACAAAATATTTTTTTTCAAAAATATACCTTACAAATTATTTTTGAATTATAAAGAAATGTTTTAATTGGAAAAATAAGTTTAAAATTCATAACAGCTATTTCCCCCCCTCCCCCAAAACAGCTCCAAACTTCCCCAAATAAACTTTCACCACTAAAAACAAAAAATGGAGCGTCTTTGTCTGGCACGGTACCAAAAAATGGAGCGTCTTTGTCTGGCACGGTACCATTGTAATGGTATTTAGTGATCATCTTCATTCCTCTACTAGTGCAAGAGAAGAACACAAAGTATCAAGAAGATACAAGGTGTTGTAGTCATAGTGTAGTGCACTTGTAACATTTGTTACATACTTGTTGTATCCTAGCATACACCAAGTTGATTTTCTTTTGTGTAGTTTGTGAGTGTGGATTATTGAGATCTTGTTGAGATCTTGAATATCTCTTGTAGCTTGTGTGCTTGTGTGTTGATCAAGTGGATCAAGGGTAGATCGGGTAGATCGTGTGAAGTGTGTTGATTGTGTGATTTAGTAAGGATCGTGTGGATCGTGGTAGATTTGTACTAGCTAAGATTAGTACTCGACATTTAGCTTAGTGTCGGAAATAGGGATAAGCGACGTTGTACGGTTTTCTCTGCCTGAAGGGAGCTTTGTTGACATAGTGCTTAGAACTCTTGAGTTGGGTACTCGGGGAGTGGAGTAGGGCGAAGAAGAGCTTCGTGACCGAACCACTATAAATCTCGTTGTCTCGGTTTGACCTTTCCATCTCATTTCTTTATACTTATTGTTTATTTTAGATAGTATAGCTTAGTGTTCATATTGGTGTTGATTGATTTCACAAAAGAATTGAATCAAAGTTTTTCACAAACAAACTTTTATAACTAACGAAAAACCGGTAAAACTATTCAACCCACCCCCCCCCCCCCCTTTTAGTTTTCCACAATTGGTACCAGAGCCACGTCAGGCAAGATTTTAAAATAAATTGTATTTTAAAACTTGAATCGATCAATGGATTTCAACAAATATCAAGAAGGGAAATCTATGCAAAGACCACCACTTTTTGAAACCGATTGTTTTATATATTGGAAAACAAGATTCGAAACGTATGTGAAATCAAAAGACATTGATCTTTGGCATATTATTACCGAGGGTGACTTTCAACCGATTGAAAAGAATCCGGAAACAAAAAGTGATGAAATAGTTCCCTATAATAAACAAAGTGATAACCTTAAAAGAAAACTAGCCAAAAATGATGAGGCTAAAATGATGATTTATAATGCTTTGCCGAAAAAGGAATTTGAAAGAATTTTTATGTGTAACACGGCAAAAGAAATTTGGAAAACTTTGTTAGTCACTCATCAAGGTAATAATCAAGTCAAAGAGAACAAGATAGATCTTCTTGTGCAACAATATGAACAATTTTTCATTCCGGAATATGAATCTATTGATAATGCATTTGCTAGATTTAATACTATTATTACTAGTCTTAAAGCTCTTGATGAAGGTTATTCTAGCAAGAACTATGTTAGGAAGTTTTTTAGGGCTCAACATCCCAAATGGAGAGCAAAGGTCACCGCCATTGAAGAGTCAAAGAACTTGACGACATTATCACTTGATGAACTTTTATAACGCTCATTTTGTACATGTTTTAGTCGCGTTATTTCTATGTTTTTGCATTGTATTTGGTTGTATTTGTGAACATATTATGCTTAAAAGGTATAAAAGATGTATTCAGGTTCAGGTGCAATCAAGTCCAAGGGAATAGCTAGAAAGATGTGGAAAAGTCGCTAAATCAAGAGCTTATGCACAACGCAAGATTCTACCCATAATAAAGACCTCGGAAAGATCATCAAAGATAAAGAATCAAGTTACAAAGACTTCCGAGCTCAAGAAAAGATCAAGTGTTGATGAAATGAATGAGAATTTACATGCAAAGATGGCTATGAATTAAGGCTTGCTTCCTCAACCAAAGGTTTAAGAAATACATCTAAGGCTTAAGTTCAACCCAAGGTTCAAAACTGCCATGCTAACCTTACTCCAAACCTTGGGTTGGAATCTGAACCTCAGGTTGAGACTTCAACCTTGGGTTGATGCATCTCCTGGCACACTTAATGACTATCTTTAATGAACTAACTCTTCATGTGGGTTGTCATTACACCACAATTACTTCAACTCCAGATTTTTAATAACACTTAGTGCCCAAGAAACTTGCTTGGTGGCCAAGGGGAGTCATTCTATTAATAAGTATGCTTGGTTAGAGAGAAGATATCTATTATAACAAGAATTATCATTACCAAATATCTCATACTCTCTCAAGAAGGCTACAAGGAAGAAAACGTAGGAAGAAGTTAGCTTACATCCATTATTCATCATCATAATCATCAAAGGAATCATTGTTGATCATCTCATAATTGTTCCTAACTCTTGTAATCATCATTACAACTTTTGTAAGACTTCTTAATCATGTTTTCAAGTGATAAATTTTCTGAGGTTATTTCTTTGTTTGCCATGAGTGGCTATGTGCCTTGTGCACTTGCCTAGATGATGTTTGCTACATGAATATTGATTGATTATGAATCTATGGTTCTAGTTCAATAAAAAGCTAATACTAAGATCAAATTGTACTTTGAAGTTTTCATAAAACAAAAGAGTTATCAAGTTTGGTTGATTTTTAATGGTGTAATAGGTCGAAAGAAACATTGTTATTCAATCAATTGTAAACCTTTGTCTATGAAGGTGTTACCTTATGTATTGTCCATTTCATAGGTAACTTGGTTATACTTAGGAAACTAAAAGTGTAGTTGCCAATTACTTGTGAAATGATAGCGAATCAAGTGATTGAATTGTGTTAGTCTTGATTGATCAAATCTTAATATTGTTTTTGTCATCATAAAATCTTGACGAGGATTGAAAGTGTTGAAAACAAGAGGATTAGTACATCAACTAATCAAATTAGAACACCATCTAATTTATTGATCATAATCGATTTGAACCATTATCATAATCATATCAAAGGGATTGTGCAAACTAGTCTAGGCAAGTGTAGTTTTAATATATTGAATTTAGGTCATCATCATTATTTGCTTGCTTATAATCATTACTTAGTCTTTTTTATAATCAAACTCACGTTACATAAAAACTAAACAAATCCCTGTGAACGACCTCGGCTTACCATTTCACCTCTTACTACATACGGACGAGTATACTTGCTCGTATGTGTTTTCGTTTGAATCATTAGTAGATCGTGTTTATAAATTTAAAAATTGCACTCTAAACGGGCACATCAAGTTTTTGGCGCCGTTGCCGGGGATTTGATCACGTTTTTTTTTGTGAGTTTTTGTTTATAATTTTTGTGCTTTGTTCTTGTTCCTAAGCTTTTCCTTTAAAAGTTCCTTGAAATCTTCTCTCAGGAAATCGCGGTTCAACTTGAACCACGCGGTTCAAAACCTTCTGTGACCCCGAAAAAGCACCAGCCGCCGGTTCAGCTTTCAGCCGAACCGGTTCAACCTTTCTGACCCAGCCGAACCGACGGTTCAAATCCGAACCACCCCGGTTCAAACCTTCTGTGAACTAGTCAAAACCTAACAGACCGGTTCAATTCCGAACCGCCCGGTTAATTTCCTTCTGACCCAGTCCAGCCGACTGGTTCAATCTCAGCCGGTCCGGTTCGAATCTTTCTGTGAACCAGACCATCTTCAACCGCCCGGTTCACACTTGAACCGGCATTTACTGTTCCACCCAATCAAAGAAGACCAAAAGCCGTTAATCCACCATTTGATAATCTTTCTGAAGTTCATCCAATCGTTAATCTTTTTCTTGAATTACCATTTCCAATGGCCGACGATCAACCTATGTGGGATACCAATAGGGTTGTAGCTCCTACACCCGCGGCTGCCATTGTTCCCGTTAATCTTGGAGATAACTTCACTATCAAAGGTCATCATCTTTCGATGATTAAAGACAATCAATTTGATGGTCGAGTTAAATCCGATCCACACAAACATATTTCCGATTTTCTTGAAATTTGTGACATGTTTCATTATGGAAATACCGATGCAAGTGCAATCCGCCTCAAACTCTTTCCATCGTCTCTCACCGGAGAAGCGAAAATTTGGTATAACGAATTAAGCCCAGGAGTGATCACAACTTGGAACCAAATGAGAGAAGCATTTGTTGGACGTTTCTTTCCGCCGGCCATGTTTGATCGTCTCTTAGGTGAAATTCGTAGTTTCACTCAAAAGGAAGGAGAAAATCTTGTTGAAGCTTGGCTTTGAATGAAAAACATGCTCCGAAGTTGTTATGGGCATGGTTTGTCTCGTGGTAATATCATTCAAATCTTTTACTATGGTCTCGATGACACAACTCAAGGTATCCTTGATGCCGGAGGAATTTTCCTTTATAAGACCCCTAACGAAGCTTACACTTTACTAGAAGACTGTGTACTTCTTAAGCTCGATTGGTCTAAGGATTCCAAAACCAAACCTCAACGAAAAACCGTTGCATTCGCCAAAGGAACGAATGAAAATTCCAAAATCATGGACATGATGAAAGATCTAACCACCAAAATCGATTCTAAATTCCAAAGTATCCAAAAAGAGATCAAAGAAATGCGCGATGGATGCAACTAATGTGGTGGAAACCATTCATCATCAGAATGTGATGACAAACCCATGGGAGGTCCCGAAGCCGAAGCCAATTATGTTTATGGAGGATAACGAGGAGGAGGATATCGTGGAAACTACTACGGTAGAAATTCTAGAGATTGGCAAGATCGTCCACCGAGGGATGATAATCGAAGTTCCCAACCTCGTGACGACAACCGTCCGACATCGTCTCGTGTTGATAACCGTTCATCATCACAAACACCTGAAAAGAAAAATGAAGAATCTGAATTCGAAAAAACCATGCGTGAATTCGTGCATGCTCAAAAGCAAATAAATGAATTTATGAAAAATCAGTTCTTCATGCTTAAAAGCAAAGTTGAACAAGGTCAAAAGAACCATCAAGCTTCTATCCAAGACCTTGAAACCAAATTTGGTCATCTTTTTGATCAATTTGCTGCAAGACCATCGGGTACTTTGCCAAGCAATACTCAATCCAACCCGAAACCATCATCATCTGGATCTTATCGTCCACCTCAAACGAGAAATGAGCATGTAAATGATGTATTCACTCGAAGTGGTCTATCATATGATCCACCACCAAACCCAAACCAAACAACCACTATCGTTCATGATGATGGTGAGGATGAAGCAGAGGAAGAACCAAAAGATAACGAACCAATTCCTACACCAGTCGTTAAACCCACTCCTCAGCTTAAAGCATATAAACCAAGGATTCCATATCCTCAACGTTTGAGGAAAGAAAAGATGGAAGAACAATATGGCAAGTTCATTGACTTAATCAAAGAAGTTAGGATCAACGTTCCTCTTGTTGATGTCCTAGCTGGTATGCCCAATTATGGGAAGTTTTTGAAAGAACTTGTGAGCAACAAAAGCAAAATGGAAAACATTTCCGCTACCTTCTTGAATGAAGATTGCTCAGCCATTGTTGAAAATAAACTATCAAAAAAACTCGGTGATCCTGGAAGTTTTCTCATCCCATGTACTTTGGGAAATTCAATCACTTGTGATGCTTTAGCCGATCTCGGTGCGAATATCAATCTTATGCCATACTCATTGTATGCAAAGCTTTTGATCGATACCTTGAAACCCACAAGAATGAGTATACGTTTAGCAAATCATACTATCCAATATCCTGTTGGAGTAGCTGAAAACATGCTTGTTCAAGTTGGGCAATTCGTTTTTCCCATTGATTTTGTGATCCTCGAAATGGAGTAAGATAGCAAAGTTCCATTGATCTTAGGAAGACCTTTCCTAAACACCGCCGATGCTATCATTCGAGTCAAAAACAAAGAGCTCAACCTTAGAGTCGGAGATGAAAGAATCTCTTTTTCAATTAATCAAGCCATGAAATATTCTCATGCGAATGATGACACTTGTTATAGCATTGATGTTATCGATGAAATTACATAGGAAACATTCGATGAGTTGCTTGATGAAAGAATTAAGACTTATAAAACATCTGGACAAATAAGTGATGAAGATCTCGACAGAGAATTCGCTGAATTTATGCAGATAAACACCGGAGAAATTTCTGAGGAAGAAATAACCAACTTTGAGGAGTTGGAATTCAATGATGAAATGAGAATCAAAACCTCAATTGAAGATTCGCCGATGGATCTCGTCTTGAAACCTCTTCTCGATCATCTGGAATATGCATTCTTGGAAGAAAACTCTCTTCTTCCAGTTGTCATATCTTCAGCACTCAAACCCGATGAAAAAGAACGTCTTGTTTCTATGCTCAAAAATCATAAAGAAGCTTTCGCTTGGAAAACTTCTGACATTCGTGGAATAAGTCCAAACTTTTGCAAACACAAAATCAATTTTGAAAACGATTCCAAACCTGTTGTTCAAAGACAACGAAGAATCAACCTAAACATGAAGGAAATTGTTAAGAAGGAAATAATCAAACTTCTTGATGCTGGTATTATTTACCCCATTGAGGATAGTTCATGGGTGAGTCCTGTTCACTGTGTTCCTAAGAAAGAAGGCACAATCGTCGTAACTAATGAACGTAATGAACTTGTTCCTACCAGAACCATAACTGGTTGGCGAGTATGCATTGATTATCGCAAATTAAATGACGCCACCAGGAAGGATCATTTTCCTTTACCGTTCATGGACCAAATGTTGGAAAGACTTACGGGGAACAAATTCTTTTGTTTTCTCGATGGATTTTTCGGTTATTTCCAAATTCCAATTGATCCAGCTGATCAAGAAAAGACCACATTCGATCACGTGTCCTTTTGGCACATATGCATATAGACGTATGCCTTTTGGTCTTTGTAACGCACCAGCAACATTTCAAAGGTGCATGCTTGCTATTTTTCAAGATATGTTTGAAACCTCCATGGAAGTTTTCATGGATGATTTCTCGGTATTTGGAGACTCATTCGAGTCATGCCTTTCCAATCTTGATAAAATGATTTCCAATCTTGATAAAATGCTTGAAAGATGCAAAACCGCTCATCTCGTACTAAACTGGGAAAAATGTCACTTTATGGTGACAGAAGGCATTGTGCTTGGTCACAATATTTTTAGCAAGGGAATCGAAGTTGACAAAGCAAAAATAGATGCTATTGCTAAGTTACCACCCCCGACTAACGTCAAAGGCGTTAGGAGTTTCTTGGGGCATGCGGGATTCTACCGCAGATTCATCAAAGATTTTTCGAAAATATCTCATCCTATGACGAAGCTTCTCAAGAAAGATTCAGTTTTTGATTTCAATGGAGAATGCATCAAGGCATTCGAAATGCTCAAAGATAAGTTAACAAATGCACCGATTATGATTTCACCAAATTGGTCGCTGCCATTTGAACTTATGTGTGATGCAAGTGATTTTGCCGTTGGAGCAGTACTAGGACAACGAGATGGAAAACATTTTCGTCCTATTTACTTTGCTAGCAAAACCTTGAATAGTGCGCAACAAAACTACACACGGCCACTGAAAAAGAACTTTTGGCTGTAGTTTTTGCATTTGACAAATTTCGTTCTTATCTCGTTTGTCAAAGACAATTGTATTCACCGATCATTCAGCTCTTAAATACCTGTTTGCCAAACAAGATGTCAAACCACGTCTTATCCGATGGATTTTATTGCTTCAAGAATTTGACATAGAAATCCATAATAAGAAAGGCGCGGAAAATGTTGCAGCAGACCATTTGTCTCGATTAGAAAATCCTTATTTAGATGAATTCGGTGAAGACGAGATTGATGATAATTTTCCCGATGAAACTCTCATGGGAATTGAAAACGAAGAAGTTCATGGTTTGCAGACTTTGCAAATTATTTAGTCGGGGGAGTGTTACAAAAAGGTCTAACTCACACTCAGCGTAGTAAATTTTTCGCAGACCTAAAACATTATTTCTGGGATGAACCGTATCGGTTTAAAATGTGTCCCGATGGGATAATTAGAAGATGCGTGTATGGTTCAGAGACCCAGAAAATTCTCGATGAATGTCATCACGGCCCAACTGGAGGACATTACGGTCCATCCACAACCGCGAAAAAAGTCTTTGATGCGGATTTTATTGGCCGACAATTTTTAAAGAAGCCCATACGCTTGTGCGAATTGTGATGCTTGCCAAAAGTCTGGTAGTCTTTCTCGTAGATACGAAATGCCACAAAAGAGCATACAGGTTTCTGAAATCTTTGATATTTGGGGAATTGACTTCATGGGTCCTTTTCCTAAATCTCATAAATTCAAATATGTCACACCCCTAAATTTCGTGACTTGTAGCGGAATGAGTCATTCAGGGCATGACTGGTCATAGCACCAAAGTTGCAGTTATATTGAACGACCTAAAGTGTCGGTTAGAAAATACATCGTTTGATTATTTAAAAACATTCAGAGTTACAAAGCTAGGTCCCAAAAGGTGAAACAGGTTTTGTAAAACAAGTTCATACAATTCAAACGATGGATAAGTGCATAAAATATAAAGTGAGACGCGTCGACTCCGTGACTCCATGATGTGTCCATATGCAAGCCAACATGCGATACCTTAATTACCTGAAAATACATTGCTAAAAATGGTCAACAAAATTGTTGGTGAGTTTATAGGTTTATGTAAATGAATGATTGTACGGAAACCACAAGTATAAAGTGTATGACAAATCCATGCCACATAAAAATGATACATTAGCTCTAAGCTCATGACCCCGAAGCTAGACTGATATAAATGCCCCAAAAGGGAGTGCTTTGCCAAACACTCTGAATGTATGAAATGAAATACGTTCGTTTGACCAGTTGGTGCTACCAACCCGAACGGAGGCGTCACCCTCAATAGATCTATCCACTCACCTTCGCTTGCTCACAATTAACGGTCCATGATAAATAAAAGGGGACTTTAAATTGGCAATGATGTAACTTAAGCAATGTAAATGAGTTTGTATACTTTGGTCCGCATATAAAAATAGTGCAATGTATTCTCCCCCGAGAGTTTAGAAATCAATAAACAATTTAAAACGGGGCTATGAAAACTCACCTGATATGATATAGCAACAATGATCACAATGGATATGATGAAATAAAGCTCGGTCTCTAACCACGACCTATTATGAATGATGTGATCCAATGTAAGCAATGATACAATGCAACACATGCAAATACGTATGTTAACGATACCACTTGTTAGTTTTGAAAATAACTTTTATCGACGAAAATACACTTTTGACGTCTCGCTAAGTTATAAACTACTTTTCGCGTAAACACGATGAAACGGTACTCCACGATCCTTGTTTGGTGTTCTATTAGCAATTATAATGTTTTCGTCGTAAAACAACACTTTTCATAACTTGGGAAAATATGTCCAAAACGGCTTCGTGAAACTAGTCGTGAAATATTGCACGTTACGTGTTAGTTGATCAAACTCGACGTTTTTGAAAATCTTGTAACCATGTATAAATGTCGTTTCCTTTAACTTCCGGTTGTACACGCCTCGATCAATTAGAAAATCGGCTAACAACGTTATGTTTCGCAAAAACACTAGTTTTAATATTTAAAACACTTTCTAATAGTGGCTGTCAAAATAAACTAAAGTTCGTCGGCTTTAAACGTGAATAACTCGGCCGTTACAAGCTCGTTTTCTACGTTCTTTATATCCACGGATTCGTCACAACATGAGCTAACATAATCTCAGTAGCTCGGATCTCCTAGATCATGTCTAATGCCTCGTTTGGTCCTTCGAAGTTCGGCTAACAGCACGCTTATTTTCAGAAAATTAGTTTTCGTCGTCTAACTTCGAACGATCATATCTCCTTCGTTATAAGTCGGTTTTTAGTGATTCTTGCGGCCACGGTTTCGTTTTTTGAAAGAACTTTCTGAATATGAAGGCCAAAATATGCCAAAAATTACTGAGTTTTCCAGTTTACACGTTTTTGGACAGTAGCTATATTAGATTGTTAAAAACTCACTTTCTTGGTTTTAAACTTGATCATACAACCTCAAATCAACTCCACAAGTTCGCAAATCCTACCATACACCTTCTTAGGGTGTCATGGGGTCCTAAACATCACCAACCTTGGTGGGTTTCATGAAATAATTAGTGAAACTTATAGATCTAGTGATTTAGAGAGTTTATTTTCAAAAGTGGTATGTAAAACATAAATACTTGCATGAATAACTAATATAACTTGAAAATACATGAATATATAAATCAAATGAAAGTAATAGATGATCAAAACATGTTCTTGAAAACTTACTTGATGATTGGATGAGTTTTGATAAGAAATGAGTAATAAACTTGAGGTTTGATCACAAATCTATAACTAGGAAGGTAAATGGAGTATGATTATGCTTTGTTCTTGAAAAATCTATGGATTTGGATGGTGTTCATGGTTGTGCCGATTCTAGGAGATGAAGATGGGAGGGTTTGATCTTTTTCTAGCTAATTGGTAAGTTAGTGTATGTGTTTATGTTAGTGGGATGAGAAATAAAAGACCAAAAATTCATTTAATGCATTTTGGAGTATTAGCT
The DNA here is from genome assembly GCA_021014915.2 of Artemisia tridentata subsp. tridentata. Classification (NCBI taxonomy): domain Eukaryota; kingdom Viridiplantae; phylum Streptophyta; class Magnoliopsida; order Asterales; family Asteraceae; genus Artemisia; species Artemisia tridentata. The sequence goes on from CP139508.1 coordinate 78,354,339, forward strand.
AAATGGGGGGTTAGGGAGGGGTGGCACATGTGGGTAGATTAGGATGGATTTGATGTTTAATTAAAGATATGTCTCCCATTTAATTAGATATTGGATGGTTTAGTGTATACACTGAGTGTTATCGGGTACCGAGTTAACTAGAAATAACTCGTGACGAGGTGAAATGAGATACGACGAAGTTGTAAAAATTGTAAAATCATGCTCCTTGCAAGAATCGGGTGTTAGAATGATAATCGGATTGAAATTTCGTAAACCGACGGAGTTATAAGCGTCAAACGAAAAATATAGCGATTGGTTTAAAAACACCGGGTAAAGTAATAATATAATTTCTATATCATTATAATTAGCTTGAAAATGTATTAGGATCATTTTCGGGAGTATTGGGTATAATGTTAGTAGAAATGACTGGGTGGTAACGTTAATTAAACAATTAAGCATACGTTAATGAAAGTCACACAAACCCGTGAATGAACTGATATGATAATGATGTTACTGATGATGTGCAGACTACTCTAGTCCGTATGACGTGTCCTTACTGATGATGCATGAATACGCAGCTAAACCTAACTGGTTACGCGCATTTAAATACCCGTAAACCTAGTTTACGAAATGATGAATGATGCCTATGAATAGTGATTTCCTTCCGGGAATGAATAGTGTCATGTGAATAGTAAAATTTTTGACGACTTCTCAAAGTCTCAAACTGACTTCAAAAATGATGAATAGTGAAATGATGAATAGTGATCGGTAAATAGTGATTGATGAATAGTAACTCATGAATAGTAAATTGTCGAGGTTTGGAAAAATGACTTGAAATTACGAGTTGTGACAGTCTTCCACCCTAAAAGGAATTCAGTCCCTGAATTCAGTTGATGTTGGTCTCTGGAGTGGTCTTGGTGAAAAGATGTGGGTATTTGAGTCGCATCTGGTCTTCCCGTTCCCAAGTAAACTCAGGACCTCTGCGAGAATTCCAGCGAACTTTGATGATAGGAATTCGACTTTGCTTCACTGTTTGACCTCTCGGTCCATAATTTCTGCTGGTTCTTCCACAAAGTTAAGCTTATCGTCGATCTGAATTTCTTCCAATGGAATGAAATGAAATATGCTACGAGTGATTCGTTTGGAAGGCACTTCCTGAGGTTTGAAATGTGAAATGGGTAGTGTATGTTGCTGAGCTCTGACGGAAGCTCAAGTTTGTATGCCAGTCGGCCGATTCTAGCTAGAACCTTAAATGGTCCAATATAACTAGGGTTCGGTTTCCCGAGTTTCCAAAATTGTATTATGCCTTTCCAAGGCAAGGCTTTCAACATAGCTTGTTCTACAACTTGAATCCCAATGGTTTACTACTTAGGGATACCTAGTCCCCATGATTTTGCATCCTGAACTGACCGAACTTTTCTATTGTTCTCTTGTTACTTGTAACTGATTCTTGACTTGTACCATTTCCTTTGTTGTTTCACAATTGCGTTCTAGGCCAGTGAACTTGACCATCCGATTTCGGTCTGTCACTATGTAGTTGGTACTTCGACCATAGGGTGCCTTAAAAGGTGCAGTCTAAGTGTTCGTGTGATAACTATTGTGGTAAGAGAGCTCGATTAATGGCAAATGGTTAGCCCGACCATTTCCAAGGTCAATCACACATGCTCTGAGCATGTCTTCCAATGTATGAATCGTTCTCTTGCTCTGACCATCGGTCTGAGGATGATAGGCAGTGCTCATGCCTAATTTGGTTCCAAATGAATCTTGTAATGACTCCCAAAATTTTGAAGTAAAGCGACTGTCTCTGTCGGAAATGATGGAAATTGGTGCTCCGTGCCTTGAGACTATTTCCTTGACATAAAGTCTGGTGAGCTGATCCATAGTATAAGTCTCTTTGATTGGAATGAAATGAGCTGACTTGGTGAGACGATCAACGATTACCTAAATAGCATCATAACCTCCTGACGTTTCGGGAAGTTTAGTGACAAAGTCCATTGTAATGCGTTCCCACTTTCTCTAGGGAATTTCTGGTTGTTGAAACAATCCTGATGGTTTCTGGTATTCGGCTTTTACTTTAGCACAAGTAAGATACTTGCTAATATACGTAGCTATTTCTGCCTTCATATTTGGCCACCAATAAAGTCTTTTGGGATCCTGATATTCCTTATCAGAACCTGGGTGAATGGAGTACTTTGACTTGTGCAATTCGTGCATGATCAACTCTCTTATTCCGCCATAAAGAGGTATCCAGCTTCTATCCTTGAAGCATAATACTCTATCTGACCTCTTTACTAAATCATTTGCATCCTTTGGCATTCCATAGGGTTTTTTCGTTCTGTCAGTTTTATTCCTTGTGTGCCTCGGCTTGAGCCTCGAGAGTTTGTGAGGGTAAAGGTGAAATGATTGTCATTCTCAATGGTCTGACTCTCAAAGGCTTTGGTCTTTCCTTCCGGCTAAGGGCATCTGCCCCAACCTTAGCTTTCTTAATTGCCCATTGGTCTAAAGATGGTAGAGCGTGTGTATATCTGATTGGAAAGAGAATATCTTAAGGGGATTGCCAGAAGTTTGAGGTGCATAGTCTATCCTTTATCAGGAGCCTTTGAAATTTGTACAACGTGTCTCGTGACTACTCCTACAACGGTAAGTTTGTCGGAAATGGGTTATCGAAGAACAAAGCTACGGTAACGGTTTCTGATTCCTCGTGTCTTGCTATAACTGATGTCAAGGTATGAGCCTCTCTTCACCTAAGATGCTTGGTCTTTATTGTTAAAATTTCCCATGCTATTGTTTGTCAATCACAAGATCCTAATTGCATGAAGTGTCGTAGTATGGTGGTTGGTTTTCAAATACGACCCAAGATTTTATGGATGGGTTTTTGACATGATGTGGATAGGAATGTTTTAGCACAGTTTGGTGTTATACTTTTCTTAGTGCTCAGTAGTTTTGTTAAAGGCTGACCATAAAGGATTTATTTGTCAAGACAGACATATCAGATAATTACTTTCCTACAAGGTATATGAGTTGTATAAACGCTCTTTAAAGAAAATTCCTTTGAATTGGAAGCATCAAACAGGATAAAGTAGTCGGGTAGGTATGTCTGCATGAGTGTTTAAATGTCTAGCATTTCGTTTCTGGGGTTTGAATAATGCCTAAAGGTTCATCCTGGGTAAGACTTGTGGGTATGTATATCCAACTTTGCTTGATCCTTTCTAAACTGGATCCTGATTTAGATTCATTGTCCTACTTGGTCTAACTAGTACTTCTGTAATGATAAGGTTTGGTGACTATGCCAGAGATAGTGATTTGGATTGCCTCGTGAGATCTTATGTTTTCCGTTACGATACGAGTCAACTGGCTATATATTTCTAGTCCTTGTTTGTGGTTCCAAAACCCCTTTCGTTGGTTTCTTATGTCGTGAAATTCTCCTTGGAAATAGAAAATCTTTCCTAGAAAAGTCAATGGCAAATTCCAACTTAACTGATAAGTGAGTGATATGTGGTGTAGGTACTCAGAGAGAGTTGGCCGATAAGGATGTTTATGAAGAGTTTACTTGTTTAAAAAGCTTTTCTTTCTTGGGATGTTTTGAATAAAAATTGTTGTTAGAAATCTTGAAAAGATAATTGTTTCCTTCATGGCATAATCTTCCCTGAATTAGACATAGGTGATCAGGCTATGTATAATTGAGGGAAAATAATGCGATGCTTGGTTTGGTCAAAATAGCCTTGTGTTTCTCAAAAGTTTTAGATGGTGCTCAACGTGATGTTTGGTAAAATGGTAGTAAATAGTTGGTAGGATGGCAGAAAGCCAATTTATAAGGCTATAGTAACATAACTTGTTTTGGAAATGTTGTGAAATAACTCCCTGAGATGCTAGTAAAATAGCTTAAAGTAGGGTTAGGTGAGACAGTTTTTAATAAGCGGTATTAAAATATCTTGAAACAAAATCTGTTGAATGGGTATGGGACGTGTGGAACACCTTACGGAATGGTAATAGCCTATAGTTGGAGATGAATCCTTACTTAACCTCCTTCTAGGATAGTGGTTCGTTGTTGCGAAATGGTCGAAAGCTGGACAAGATGGGATAGGATATGAAATAACGAAGATTGTGCTCATGGTGGAAATGATAGAAGACAGGGATTACATTAGATAGAAAAGTACATGATACAATGAGGTTACAAGAAAGTACTTAAGATAGACTACTCAAGGAAATACAACCCTAGCTGGCTCCATCCATGGTTTATTATTAAGGCAGAAGTTCCTTGTTCTTATCTATTGCCATTGTTGTTGTTGCCTTGATGAGCTTCACATTTCAACGAGCTCTTCCTTCATTCTGGTTTCTCAGCTCTGGGCATTCGCTCTTGAAGTGTCCAATTATTCCACACTCATGGCAGGTCACCGTGACTTTCTGGCTCATCACGCGGGTGGGAGTCTTGCAATCCTTGGCTTTGTGTCCGATCTTTTGGCAGTTTCCACACTGAGTGGGGCAAAGTCCATTGTGGTGAAACCGGCATCTAATGCACTTGGGTAGTGTTCCTGCATATCCTTTCTTTTTACTTGGCCCAACAGCACAAGCTCCCACTACTTCTTGTATCTTGGGTGGTTGCGGGGTAGCATTGTCACCCTGATTGTTGTCCCACTTTCTCTTGTTGTTGTTGTTCCATTTTCGTCTGTTGTCCATATTGTTTCCTACGGCCTGGGTGTGAGCTATTTGTTCCTTTGCCTCGATCGCCATATGGTTAGCTTTAAGTATGGTATCGGGTTCTAGTAAGGCAACCAACATACGAATTTCAGGGGAGAGTCCCTCGATGTACCTCTCAAGTTTCTTGCTTTCTGGTTCATCCATTGTTGGGCCAAGTCGTGCTAGTTCGTAAAACTGAGTAGTGTACTTGACAACATCATCTCCTACCATGGTAAAGTTGAGGATTTCCTGTTTTAGTGCTTGTAGTTCGCTTCTTGAACAATATTCTAAAGTCATCATCCTTCTTAATTTCTCCCAAGAGATTGAGTAAGCAGCGTCGACCCCTACTATCTGAACATGTTTAGTCCACCATTCTTGGGCATGATCCCGAAAAGTGCAAGTGGCGAACTTGACCTTGTCTTCCTTGTGGCAGTCGCCACACCGAAATATCGTTTCTCCTTCTTCAAACCATTTGTAAACTTCCTTCGCTCCTTCAGTTCCGCTAAAGGTGTGGGGGTTGCAATCCATAAATTCCTCATGGGTAAGATTTTTGGCGAAGGATGTGGCTTGTGTCATGTCTGGAGTGGCTTGCTTTAACCTAACTGCTTCAACATCATAAGAGACCATGATAATTTATAGGTGATAAAGATCATCCTACTCACATATACGCAACCATCACACGTATAAGTGGGGTGAAATCGCGACAAGATGAAATCGTGAAGTGTCATATTTGTAACCATAACACATGTGGATGTCTAAAATGAAAATTTCGGTCTTACATGGACCGATATCATAGATAGCACAACCATATCCATATAGTAAGTCAATACTTGGTGATTTCATTGTACAACAACCAAAATACTACCAGTTTCTTTGAACCATACCACACATCCCGTGGCTAGGATAATAGTAGAAGCTAGTAAAGATATAAGTCTAGTCTAGGGATTCCCTAGTGCTCCTCTGAGTGAATCCAGGGTTGTGGCATCTTGGGGTCGGGATGAGTCCTGATGTGGGGTCTGGAGTAGTACATCGATCATGTCCGAGATGGTGTAGATTCCAAACCATTCTTGAGGAATCTGCTGATGTTCCTGTTGAGTCAGTGATCCGGGTATTATCCACAAGGTGTCATCCAATTCCCAATATGTGGAAATGGAAATGGGGGATGACAATGGTGGTGGTGGGAAGGCAAGGGCAGTCTCCTGAATCTCAAAAGTCTCGGTGTCATACCTGATAGCATTTTCTAAGTCCGGCTCAGGTAGTGCTAATACCTCCAATAGGTGGAAATTATCATCCAACAATGGTGAGTGTGGTGGAGTAGGTGTACGAGTGGATGAAGAAGCGTCCTCGATATCCGAGTTTGCTAGGATGATAATAGGGTGGTTGGGTGAAGACATCTGTGAGACAACCGGTGTGAAATAAAAGTAATTAACTCCTCACATTATGCGAGTTATGATGAAATGATGTATGTATGAAACCGCATGTATAGTGAATATGCACTTATGATGAAATGGTGAGATGCTATGATGATGTAGTTATAGACTAGGGTTAATGATACAACCTAGTTCGTTATAACCTTTGCTCTGGTACCAATCTGTCACACCCCCAAATTTCGTGACTTGCAGCGGAATGAGTCATTCAGGGGCACGACTGGTCATAGCACCAAAGTTGCAGTTATATTGAACGACCTAAAGTGTCGTTTAGAAAATACATCGTTTGATTATTTAAAAACATTCAGAGTTACAAAGCTAGGTCCCAAAAGGTGAAACAGGTTTTCGTAAAACAAGTTCATACAATTCAAACGATGGATAAGTGCATAAAATATAAAGTGAGACGCGTCGACTCCGCGACTCCATGATGTGTCCATATGCAAGCCAACATGCGATACCTTAATTACCTGAAAATACATTGCTAAAAATGGTCAACAAAATTGTTGGTGAGTTCATAGGTTTATGTAAATGAATGATTGTACGGAAACCACAAGTATAAAGTGTATGACAAATCCATGCCACATAAAAATGATACATTAGCTCTAAGCTCATGACCCCGAAGCTAGACTGATATAAATGCCCCAAAAGGGAGTCCTTTGCCAAACACTCTGAATGTATGAAATGAAATGCGTTCGTTTGACCAGTTGGTACTACCAACCCGAACGGAGGCGTCACCCTCAATAGATCTATCCACTCACCTTCGCTTGCTCACAATTAACGGTCCATGATAAATAAAAGGGGACTTTAAATTGGCAATGATGTAACTTAAGCAATGTAAATGAGTTTGTATACTTTGGTCCGCATATAAAAATAGTGCAATGTATTCTCCCCCGAGAGTTTAGAAATCAATAAACAATTTAAAACGGGGCTATGAAAACTCACCTGATATGATATAGCAACAATGATCACAATGGATATGATGAAATAAAGCTCGGTCTCTAACCACGACCTATTATGAATGATGTGATCCAATGTAAGCAATGATACAATGCAACACATGCAAATACGTATGTTAACGATACCACTTGTTAGTTTTGAAAATAACTTTTATCGAAGAAAATACACTTTTGACGTCTCGCTAAGTTATAAACTACTTTTCGCGTAAACACGATGAAACGGTACTCCACGATCCTTGTTTGGTGTTCTATTAGCAATTATAATGTTTTCGTCGTAAAACAACACTTTTCATAACTTGTGAAAATATGTCCAAAACGGCTTCGTGAAACTAGTCGTGAAATATTGCACGTTACGTGTTAGTTGATCAAACTCGACGTTTTTGAAAATCTTGTAACCATGTATAAATGTTGTTTCCTTTTACTTCCGGTTGTACACGCCTCGATCAATTAGAAAATCGGCTAACAACGTTATGTTTCGCAAAAACACTAGTTTTAATATTTAAAACACTTTCTAATAGTGGCTGTCAAAATAAACAAAAGTTCGTCGGCTTTAAACGTGAATAACTCGGCCGTTACAAGCTCGTTTTCTACGTTATTTATATCCACGGATTCGTCACAACATGAGCTAACATAATCTCAGTAGCTCGGCTCTCCTAGATCATGTCTAACGCCTCGTTTGGTCCTTCAAAGTTCGGCTAACAGCACGCTTATTTTCAGAAAATTAGTTTTCGTCGTCTAACTTCGAACGATCATATCTCCTTCGTTATAAGTCGGTTTTTAGTGATTCTTGCGGCCACGGTTTCGTTTTTGAAAGAAATTTCTGAATATGAAGGCCAAAATATGCCAAAAATTACTGAGTTTTCCAGTTTACACGTTTTTGGACAGTAGCTATATTAGATTGTTAAAAACTCACTTTCTTGGTTTTAAACTTGATCATACAACCTCAAATCAACTCCACAAGTTCGCAAATCCTACCATACACCTTCTTAGGGTGTCATGGGGTCCTAAACATCACCAACCTTGGTGGGTTTCATGAAATCATTAGTGAAACTTATAGATCTAGTGATTTAGAGAGTTTATGTTCAAAAGTGGTATGTAAAACATAAATACTTGCATGAATAACTAATATAACTTGAAAATACATGAATATATAAATCAAATGAAAGTAATAGATGATCAAAACATGTTCTTGAAAACTTACTTGATGATTGGATGAGTTTTGATAAGAAATGAGTAATAAACTTGAGGTTTGATCACAAATCCATAACTAGGAAGGTAAATGGAGTATGATTATACTTTGTTCTTGAAAAATCTATGGATTTGGATGGTGTTCATGGTTGTGCCAATTCTAGGAGATAAAGATGGGAGGGTTTGATCTTTTTCTAGCTAATTGGTAAGTTAGTGTATGTGTTTATGTTAGTGGGATGAGAAATAAAAGACCAAAAATTCATTTAATGCATTTTGGAGTATTAGCTAAATGGGGGGTTAGGGAGGGGCGGCACATGTGGGTAGATTAGGATGGATTTGATGTTTAATTAAAGATATGTCTCCCATTTAATTAGATATTGGATGGTTTAGTGTATACACTGAGTGTTATCGGGTACCGAGTTAACTAGAAATAACTCGTGACGAGGTGAAATGAGATACGACGAAGTTGTAAAAATTGTAAAATCATGCTCCTTGCAAGAATCGGGTGTTAGAATGATAATCGGATTGAAATTTCGTAAACCGACGGAGTTATAAGCGTCAAATGAAAAATATAGCGATTGGTTTAAAAACACCGGGTAAAGTAATAATATAATTTCTATATCATTATAATTAGCGTGAAAATGTATTAGGATCATTGTCGAGAGTATTGGGTATAATGTTAGTAGAAATGACTGAGTGGTAACTGTGAAAACGTAGAGGGGGGGGGGGGGTGAATACGTTTACCGTTTTAAAACTTAAAACTTGTTGTATCAAATTTCCAATTCGGCTAGTTCTAATATGAACACTGTCTGTTGTAGTTTATGTCTACCAAGTTGTCACACAAGTATTATCACATAATCACAACACAAGCAATCACATAATGCAAATATAAAAGTAAAGAGATAAGTAAAAGAAAGCGCAAACCGAACACGATGATTTATAGTGGTTCGGTCACGGAGCTCCTCTCCGCCCTACTCCACTCCCCGAGTACCCAACTCGAGAGTTACTTCACTAGATCAACAAGCTCCCTTTCTTAGGCGGAGAAAACCTTTACACGTCGCTTACTTCCTTTTTCGGTACTAAGCTAAACACCGGGTTCTTTACAAGGGTACAACCACTCCCATCGTCGCTTATACAATTTCCGACACTAAGCTAGATGTCGAGTTCTTTACAAGGGTACAACCACTCCCAACACTCTTTGTATTTTAAGGACTAAAATACTAACCTCACTCTACTGATCTAAATGATACAATGATGGTTACAACAATGATCCATGACATAAGTATATCATGGATATGAATGCCTACACTATATGAACTTCCATTGATCGGAAGCCTTCAATGTATGAAGATCACAAGCTCCCTAAACTTGTTGTGATGGATCTTCATGTATGCAACTAAGATCTTCTTGGTGGATCATGAAGTATGCTATGGATGATGTCTCATGATCTTGAGCTTGCTTCACAGGATCATTAACAATGTATGCTTACAACATAATGAAAGTTAGTAACATTATGATCATTATGTAATGGGTGATTAATGTATGAATCTACATGGTTTGCTACTGATCTAAGTGTGTGTAATGAGTGAGGGAATGTATGTTCTAGTTGGATGATTCAATGGGCAAAACTAACTACTATTTATAGTAAAACATGGCATGAAAACTATGGGCAAAACCATGGACTAACATGGTTTCTAGTGGCATGAAAACTATGGGCAAAACTATGGACTACCATGTTTTCTAATGGCATGAGTCTATGGGCAAACAATGGGTTGGTGTTTATAGCCAACAATACTTTTGCCCGGCGGATCCCATAAAAGGATCCGTGCTTGTTATCGTTTGGTTCCGCGGGTATGACAGTTAAGAGATAGCTAATAGATTTTAGTGTATCTTTCCAAATCTTGCATATCTAGCCAAATCTTCCAAGATCCACAAATGTCAACTATCTAACTTGTGTATCTAAACAAAATATTACACAATCTTACAAAGATTTCACTTGTGATGTATGCCATGATGTCATGGTATTATTTAACTAATAAAGTTTCCATTTTAAGAAATAAACATGTAAACTTGTATATGTTATTCCTAGTGAACTTTGTAATGTGTATATGTATGTAACATGTATCCTAGTGATCATGTAAAATAAGGTTCTAAGTAGAATGATTAGCCTTTTTAAAATACTTAATTACCTAACCGTATTTTAAACATTCTAAATGGTTTGTTAAGGGTTTGATCATAATGCTACATAACAAACATGTACGAACCTGTGTTGTATCATACGAGGACTTGAGAGGTGTTGAATGTATGTTGAGACAAGATATGATTACAAGTAACTTGTACATTTTACGCTATGTATCAAGTTACATGTTTGTCATCAATCAAAACAAACGAGATTGCTTGCACTAGCAATCTCCCCAATGAGACTGCTTGCACTAACAATCTCCCCCTTTTTGATGATGACAAAATATGTAAACGTGATAGAAAGTAAAATGCAAAAAGTTACTTGTGTCCATAATTACTTACTTTATTCTTGTGTCCGTTTCTCCGTTTACACCTTTCTCCCTTTTCTCCTTGTGTCCGTAATTACTCACTTTCTCCGTTTACACCTTTCTCCCCCTTTTGTCGAAACAAAAAGGGTGTGTCCTTGGAGTTAACTTAATTTCTCCCCGAAATGGCGAGCTTGCATCATCCCTAGTGAAGTTAAATAGACTACTCCAATTTCCTATGTTTGTTGCATTTCCTAGGTTGTTAGCGAATCCATGGATCAAGCTAGACTCTTAACCTACATCAAGGTTAGTGGTGTGCAACATAAAAAGAATATATATGAAAAATGCATGATGAATGAAATGCAAATAGCCAACGATACACGTGGGTAATCTATGTTGGACTATGTAGACCTATCTCCTCCTTTTTGTCGAAATGAAAAGAAGATATGCGTAGCGGAATGTGGTAACCAATCCTTGGTAATTACTCCCCCTAGTTTAGAGTACCAAGTATGATAATGCAATAATATTGAGAACTTTAAAGCTCCCCCTTGGATAATACTCCCCCTAATTGGAGTGACAAGGTTAAGATGTATGATCCTACAAAACAAATAGTTAGACTATGATATGCTCCCCCTTGATGTATACTCCTCATTGCTAGAGTACCAACGTATACGGTTCAAGGATGAGAAATGCTAAAAATGATGAGTTAATATTTGATATACTCCCCCTCGATCTATACTCCCCGTTGCTAGGGTACCGACGTATATGATCCAAGGACGAAGAATCCTACAAAATAAAGGTTAGTATAAAACAATATTTGTCCTTGGAAAAGTATGTAATATATACCAATGCGTATATATGATGCATCCTAAATAATGCTTTGACGAAAACTCCCCCTTGCTCTAGGGCGTCAAGATGAACATACAAAACAAAAGATTAGTGCACTAGAAGCAATGTCTTAAGTCATATACGACCAATGTGTATAGAAGATGCAATATGAGTGCTAGACTGATAATCCTCCTGGTTTGAGATCGTCAAGAAGCACCTATAAAAGAAGAAAAATAATCGAAGCAAACTTCATCCTATGATGAGTAAGCTATATACGATCAAGCGTATATGATGAAACCTACTATGAAATGGTTAGTGCAATATATTTTATCTCAAACAAAAATATTATGTAACATATCAATAATCTAATCTCAACCAACATACCGATTGTGATTGTCTAGTCAAATAAAAATATGATGCAGCATACGAATGTGATATCAATCGTAATTATCTAGTAAATCATGTTATAAAGAGTGTAATCTTCTAATAAGAATTACATTTACAAGAATATAATATGATAAAATCCTACAAAACAATGCCTATGAGGAGGATATGAAGTGAAGTTAAAATGCTTAAAGTGAGTGGTGTTAATATGGTGTTCGTTTACAAGTGAATGATAACTTAATGGATGACTAAAGGTTGATGTAAGTAGGTTTTTCGCTAATCCATGGGATTGATGATTAGTGAAAAAAGTGATGGATGGTGGTGATTATAATGAATGCAATGAATTCAGAAACTCTAATGTATAACAAATGCTATAAGAGTATTTGAAGACTGTTACGGTTATGATATTATCATCTACCAAAGATGAATTGTGCCATAGTAAATGTTTGAATAAAAATGAGAGGAAGTGAAGACAATGATCACTTAGGAATAGAGATTCCATATGTAACAATTGGAAATACTAGATACCTATATGTGGATAAAAATGACATCATATGATGAGAGTGTTGGTTGGAACAATGTGTTGAGAGTGATGGTTCTGTTTGCACTGACAATGACTTGCTTGATACGAATCAAGAATGAAAAGGATGAGATCCTATGATAGTGTTCTAGACACTGAAGATGTTCTAGACAATTAAGTTGTGAGATTAAGATGAAAATTCTAGATTCGTTGGTTACGAGAAGGTTGTTTGGTTTCTGAATGGTTAAAAGCTGATCAGGTACCCATGGATTTGGCGGAATCAAAATTTTGGTTCCGTCCTTCTTATTGAAGGGTTTCGTGGGACCAAAATCGATTAGGTCATGTTTTGTCATTTTTGATCAAACGAAGGTTCATGCTAAGGTCTATTCACTTATAACTACTAATTTGGTTTCACTAATCCTAGTCAAATTCTAAGGAGACTTAATGTATCTCATTTAAGAGGTTTGTCAAACACATGATGTGTTTTTCTTTTAATGAGATATTGGTGCAGAGCTGTGATGTTGAGCTAATAAGGTTAGAAACACTTTGTGATTTTGTGAACTGATTTAACTAAGTGATTTGAACCTACTTTTCGGTATTTGGGAATGTAAGAAACATGAGTACATGTTATTTAATGAAAAGACAATTATGTGAATGAATTTCTCTCCTCCTTAATTGGTGGACATTCAACATAATCTATGATGCATTAAATGAAGAATGAAGGTAAAGTGTTTAGGATGTTGTAGATTAATGAAAGCGATGAGCTTAGCAATGTTTTAGTGGATATTGGTTAGCATACAAAGAACTTCATCCGTGAAGTTACGTAGCTCTTCTCTATCAATGCGAGATGATCGCACGATGAGGCATGTGGTTTTCCTTATGGGAGATATATTGTTTTAACTAAAAGATGATGGAGATATTGTTAGGTGAGCGGAAGCAACAATACGATTTGGAGAGAGGTATATTGAAAGATATCCAAACACAAATTTCAAACATCTAAAACTTAATCCTATTAGCTTTTAAAGCTATATGCAAGAAAATGGATCCCATAAACATATTACTAATCTAAGTAGCAATAATGAGATAACAATTATGCAAAATAAGCATAACAAAGAGAAATAACAAATAGTTTGTTATCAGCCTACAAGACAAAAGTCTTAATGACAAAAGATGTGAATATCATATGACAACATCTTATAAAAATAAATAATCTACTAATAGACATAAAGATACCACATAGCATAAAGACAAATAATCATATTGCAAGATAGCATTGTTTTAGATACTACATTGTGAAATTGTTTTTAAGTTAGGCTTAGTCACTTAAGCATACTTACCCATTAATTAACACAATGATCTATGTATAAAATAAAATGACTTCTAAATGTTCATCATACCAAGACCACTTAGACAAAGTGCACATATGGCAAACAAATAGTGTGACAAAAAAGTGAGACTAAGATTCATGCAAACCATTATAACATTTAGGAGCATGTACCATTTAGACTATCCTACGAAAAAGCTCAATGATTGTCAACTAAAGACAAAGACTATCTAACACCATATAGTAAGTGTGAGTTAACAAGTAATACGTTAATCTTGCGAACTAGCATATAACAAAAGAATGAACATATCATACAAATCATACAGCATATAAGCATGCAGACAAAACCTTTCTAAGATTTACACATTTGACAATGATAACATCAAGATATCAAACAAATATCATGTAATCAATACACGTATATGTAATGCAAGTGATTTTATTAATAAACTAAAGAAAAATCACATCTACTTCTTGTTTGATTAATTATTCCTAAGATAAGATAATTCACCAATACATGACTTAATGAGACTCAACTATTTCTATAAAAACTAGTGTGATGAAGATGTCATGTTATACACGTAAATTTGACAAATATGTGTCGATGGATTTTAATCATTGTGTTTGGAATCTAAGATTGAATGATCTAAAGGGTGACATCCTTTAAGTTGAGTTTAAGTATGAGTTATGCAAGTGATCTAAGATCAAGACATGTGTTTGTGTGTGGTAACGGGATATGTCATGAAAGTTCTGAAGAAAGTTCTTTGGAACAAGAATCTAAATAAAGTTACCAACTTTAATAGGTCTTGTGTATGCTTCAGAGATGTGAATATGCACAAGGTTTGACCAAGGTTTAATGTACGCTTAAAAGGAAATAGATACGTATGGTATCTTTCAACAAGTAAGATTTAACTAGTGCTCAATAAGGAAGATAGTTCATAGAACTAGTGGATGTTTGTTTTAAGATTATTTGCCCAATGAGGTGTAATGAAATCTCTTGTAACATAACCGTTCATGTTGCAAGAAAATAATGATGCATAGGATATACATTATCCTTTTTAACAAGATGAAAAATAAACACATAATATTTTTCCGAAACATCATGTTTTCCTAAATGAAGATATGAACACAAAGTATTTGAATTGGATAGACTTATCCTAAATAAACTAGGTTTCAATAATATGATAACTAGACAAGATAAACTTACTTGAGTTTCTTTTGTATACTCCTCAAGATTGTTATTTGGGATGTATGAGATTGGCTTTGAGATTTCATTATAACATAAGTTGTTACAATGTTGATTCAAGATTAAATGAAACAAAGTATTACCAATATTTTGATGACTTGTGGTACTACTTAATGAATGTGAGCATCATGCTCATTTGATGGTGAAGTTCTAATTCTATAGGTGGCAAGGTATTGATGAGTTGATTCAACTTGCATTTGATTTGGTATGAGTGTTGGACTAAGGGCTTTTTGAGCAATGCACTCAATGGCGTGAATTATGGTGATGAAGGAGTTTGTTGAACTTTTGGGTTTCATGAATGTTAAAGATTACAAGAATGGATACTAATTCTTGTGGTTCACTAGCGGATGAAGTGTTTGGTTATGTTTGTGAAACCTAGGGGCTGAAGGTGATGAAGACTAATTCTTATGTTCCATTGGTTGGTATAACTAGTGTGTGATGTGATCTAAAGCTTAGGGTCTGACAGGTATTACAGAAGTGAATGTGTTGGGATAATGGTGAAAGTACAAGTGTACTTAGGTGATAGGATAAGTGTTTTAACATACGTTGTTAAAATACTTGGGAGTTGATTCTTTCGGATACGACTTTTAATGACTACATTTGTAAGTCAAAATATACTTGAATACTTCGGATGAAATACTTAAGTTGACAATCTTACTTTGAGAAAAGGATAGCAAGACTTGATAATTACATCTATAACTTAAGTGTGAGTTATGACTCGATGTAAATCCTCATCGTCTTGAAGGATGACATGTTAACCAAGTGAGGCAACATATGTGAATACAAGATAACATCTACAGACATGAATTGGGTTTGTAATCTGTGATATATTTGCAAACAGTGAGTCTGGATTAGTTTGGAAGTTGTCAATTTACAAATCAAGCTAGTGAATGAGTAAAGGACGGGAGGATGCAGTGAATGTGTGTAATGATCACAAATACTCAGTGGTTTACCGAAAAGGTACCTTGGAGCATTTACATGAAATTTGCAACTGTGATTAGATATGATTATCCTATTTGGTATTTGGTGAGATGTCCTAATCCTAATTTGAGTGAACATTAGAGATAAGAATCCCAAGAATTAGAATCAATAATCTAAGGATCGGAACTAGTCGGGAATTTTGAAAAAGTTACTTTTGACACCCACGGATCCAATCGACAACAAAGGCGGAGCCAAAGTTTGGGAGCCGTGTAATCCGTGGGTTCTGGACTGGCGGATCCAAAGCTAACTCTTGACGGATCCAAAATGAGGGATCCGTCGGATCCGTTGAACAAAAGTACTAAAAACAAACAGAGAGATATGCAAAATTCGTGTTTTTCGACCAAGACCTGAAAATTCTCCTGGAACATATCTATTAGCTAATATGTAATGCAAAACTACTAATAATGTTTATTCTAACACACATACACACATAGTTTAGTCCGATCATATTAACTTACCTTAAATGAGAGTTAAGCCAAACATTGGCTTAAACCCGAAAACTTGATAACAACGAAGTGTTATCGTCCTGCATGATATGGTTAGTTCACATGAAGGTTTAACAATAAGATAATATCCTAAAAGCATAACAACTCAACACATCATTGTTTCAAATTGTTTGTACCAAACTCTCTTTTTCAAAGATACTACATGTTTACTCATTATAACACTTGAGCAATTAAGTGAGAGTTTGTGCAAGTCAATACTTTTCAATACATTTCACTTAGTACACATTTCTAAGTAAGTTATGCAAGGTTTTCACATAATATAATCAAACAATAGTATCTAAGTCTAAAAGTAACACAGACACAGTTTATCAATGTATTGCACAATATCTAGCAAATGTTCTATTATGCATAAAACAAGCAATTGATAAACAAGCAAGTAAGTATCATGGCAAGACACTTATGTATTACAATTAAACAAGTACAATCACACTTATCAACAAGCATATCACATATATACAAATAATATAGAACAGTTAGCCACATAGCATAGCATAGATGAAAGTATACTTTTTGTCACTTTGCGTTTAAATATGACGATGTATGCCAAGCTTAATTTGTTTCCTTTATATTACCAAATTCTTTAGTTTCAAAAGAAATCATATTTATGAGCAAAGGATACCAATTTACATTGCTCGACTCAAAAGTTTAACTTACTGTGTCAAAATAAAACTTAACATTTTGAACAGGATATAGTATTTGATTTGTTTTACCTAATTCAATTTAGATCTAGGCCATGAGACTATTTTTAAATGAAAATAGACTTAATTCCCTTCAAAATAATAGGTGGCGCGACTCCTACGGACTTACGGTTAACTAGTTATGAATTTTTGAAGTTTGACAAAAACTGAGTACTGCACCGACGGATCTGACGGATCCTTTTAGAGGGATCCGCCCTTTATGTGATTTGGATCCGCCGAGACCTGTGACAGATTATCCTAAACTCATATTTTGACATAGCGAAAGTGTGTGGGACTTGCTACACTTAATCTTAGGCATATATTACAAATATTAACAACATTTCTACCTATGTGACTTATCTAAATATTACGGAGGTGATTTTTCAACTAACTTAATGATTATTCCAAACACTCCCTTCAAAATGGTATTTTTCGTAAATTAGTTCTGAGCACATAATTTGACACTTACAAATTCTTTTGAGAAATATTTTTCTTTTATTTTTCAAGAACACCTTCAAGCTTGTATACAAAGTGATATTTAACAACAAAATTTCAAAGTATACTTAGCGAAACATTTTTCATATTATGTTCTGCTTCAGAGGCAATTTGATACATGGATCTTACTCTATTTTAAAAACCATTTGTTTTGAAAATGAGAGCCAACCCGCTCTGATACCAATTGTGAAAACGTAGAGGGGGGGGGGGGGTGAATACGTTTACCGTTTTAAAACTTAAAACTTGTTGTATCAAATTTCCAATTCGGCTAGTTCTAATATGAACACTGTCTGTTGTAGTTTATGTCTACCAAGTTGTCACACAAGTATTATCACATAATCACAACACAAGCAATCACATAATGCAAATATAAAAGTAAAGAGATAAGTAAAAGAAAGCGCAAACCGAACACGATGATTTATAGTGGTTCGGTCACGGAGCTCCTCTCCGCCCTACTCCACTCCCCGAGTACCCAACTCGAGAGTTACTTCACTAGATCAACAAGCTCCCTTTCTTAGGCGGAGAAAACCTTTACACGTCGCTTACTTCCTTTTCCGGAACTAAGCTAAACACCGGGTTCTTTACAAGGGTACAACCACTCCCATCGTCGCTTATACAATTTCCGACACTAAGCTAGATGTCGAGTTCTTTACAAGGGTACAACCACTCCCAACACTCTTTGTATTTTAAGGACTAAAATACTAACCTCACTCTACTGATCTAAATGATACAATGATGGTTACAACAATGATCCATGACATAAGTATATCATGGATATGAATGCCTACACTATATGAACTTCCATTGATCGGAAGCCTTCAATGTATGAAGATCACAAGCTCCCTAAACTTGTTGTGATGGATCTTCATGTATGCAACTAAGATCTTCTTGGTGGATCATGAAGTATGCTATGGATGATGTCTCATGATCTTGAGCTTGCTTTACAGGATCATTAACAATGTATGCTTACAACATAATGAAAGTTAGTAACATTATGATCATTATGTAATGGGTGATTAATGTATGAATCTACATGGTTTGCTACTGATCTAAGTGTGTGTAATGAGTGAGGGAATGTATGTTCTAGTTGGATGATTCAATGGGCAAAACTAACTACTATTTATAGTAAAACATGGCATGAAAACAATGGGCAAAACCATGGACTAACATGGTTTCTAGTGGCATGAAAACTATGGGCAAAACTATGGACTACCATGTTTTCTAATGGCATGAGTCTATGGGCAAACAATGGGCTGGTGTTTATAGCCAACAATACTTTTGCCCGGCGGATCCGGCGGATCCCATAAAAGGGATCCGTGCTTGTTATCGTTTGGTTCCGCGGGTATGATAGTTAAGAGATAGCTAAGAGATTTTAGTGTATCTTTCCAAATCTTGCATATCTAGCCAAATCTTCCAAGATCCACAAATGTCAACTATCTAACTTGTGTATCTAAACAAAATATTACATAATCTTACAAAGATTTCACTTGTGATGTATGCCATGATGTCATGGTATTATTTAACTAATAAAGTTTCCATTTTAAGAAATAAACATGTAAACTTGTATATGTTATTCCTAGTGAACTTTGTAATGTGTATATGTATGTAACATGTATCCTAGTGATCATGTAAAATAAGGTTCTAAGTAGAATGATTAGCCTTTTTAAAATACTTAATTACCTAACCGTATTTTAAACATTCTAAATGGTTTGTTAAGGGTTTGATCATAATGCTACATAACAAACATGTACGAACCTGTGTTGTATCATACGAGGACTTGAGAGGTGTTGAATGTATGTTGAGACAAGATATGATTACAAGTAACTTGTACATTTTACGCTATGTATCAAGTTACATGTTTGTCATCAATCAAAACAAACGAGATTGCTTGCACTAGCAATCTCCCCAACGAGACTGCTTGCACTAACAGTAACGTTAATTAAACAATTAAGCATATGTTAATGAAAATCACACAAACCCGTGCATGAACTGATATGATAATGATGTTACTGATGATGTGCAGACTACTCTAGTCCGTATGACGTGTCCTTACTGATGATGCATGAATACGCAGCTAAACCTAACTGGTTACACGCATTTAAATACCCGTAAACCTAGTTTACGAAATGATGAATGATGCCCATGAATAGTGATTTTCCTCCGGGAATGAATAGAGTCATGTGAATAGTAAAATTTTTGACGACTTCTCAAATTCTCAAACTGACTTCAAAAATGATAAATAGTGAAATGATGAATAGTGATCAGTGAATAGTGATTGATGAATAGTAACTCATGAATAGTAAATTGTTGAGGTTTGGAAAAATGACTTGAAATTACGAGTTGTGACAGAATACATCCTCGTGTGGTTGTAAATTTTCTAAAAAAGCTTTTCTCTCGATTCGGGATTCCAAAAGCTTTAATAAGCGATAGAGGAACTCACTTCTGTAACCATCAAATAGAGAAAGCTATGAAACGATATAGAGTTCATCATCGTTTCGCAACAGCATACCATCCTCAAACCAGTGGTCAAGTTGAAAACACCAATAGAGCTTTAAAAAGAATACTTGAAAAAACGGTTAAGGATATTCCTTCCATTTGGTCAAGGAAACTCGATGATGCTCTATGGGCGTTTAGAATGGCATATAAAAATCCAATTGGCACAACTCCGTATAGACTCATATATGGAAAAATTTGTCATTTGCCGTTTAAAATTGAACACCGCGCATACTGGGCGTTGAGGCAATGTAACCCCGATCTCAAAATCGCTGGAGAAAAATGATTCTTGCAATTGCATGCACTCGATGAGTTAAGACTCCAAGCGTATGAGAATTCCAAGTTGTACAAAGCTCGAACAAAAGCTTACCATGATAGGAAACTCAGAATCCGGAAAGAATTCAAGGCCGAAGACAAAGTACTTTTGTTCAATTCTAAGTACAAATTCAAAGCTCCTAAACTAAGAACTAAATGGTTTGGTCCATTCGTGGTAAAACATGGTTTTCCATCCGGATATGTCGAGTTATATGACAAGCACGGTGGAAGTTTCATTGTTAATGGACATCGTATCAAGATTTATCATGATGAGGAGCAACTAAATGAAATGTCAAGTGAGGAAATTCCACTTGAACTGATCGATAAACCCGAAAAAGTGAAAGAAAATGTGGTTTATATTCCAAAGAAGTCGGGAAAGAATCCCAAATATAAACCACGAAAGTGAGGAAGATCGAGTCAGGCTGATGACTCGTTACTAAATTAAGCGCTTCTCGGGAGGCAACCCGTGTGTTTTAAATTGTTTGTTTATTTTTATGCCCCAATGGTTTCACCATAAGTGTGGGGGCCTTGCTGAAAAAAAAATAAAAATAAAAATCCAAAAATATTTTGCATTTTGTGTGTTTGTTTGTTTTTGTATATGAAGATTACTGCAGGTTACGATGCTTGATCTTGAAGATGTGGAATCATTCGATCTCAATATCTCATTTGGAGTTCGATCTAGATTCCAAGGCTCAGGTAGTATCATTTCTTTTATGTTCCATTTCCCTATTTTTATGGTTCATCGTTCTTTCCATTGAGGACAATGTCAAACTTAAGTGTGGGGGGAGGAAATAGGAAAATGAAACTGGATTTTAAATTTTCTATATTTTTTAGCCTAGTTTTAATTTGTTTGCCCTTATGATCTAGTTGTTTTCGCACATTTAGGATAATTTATATTAGAATGACTAGATCAATCCACTGATAAAAGATGCAATATTTTTGAAAATTCGAGATGTGTCCTGATTGACATTGCAATCCATTTTTGGGATCGATACAATTGCTAGCACAATTATAGCCCATTCCACCAAAATTGTGAGGATTTGAGCCTATTCTTATATAGCATACATCTTTTATGCTTGATCTTGTTGCTATGAGTGTGCTGGTGATTTTATTTATTCTAGTACTTGTACTTGCAAATCAATACCAGACCACAGTGAGATCACATTCGTGTGATGAAAGTGTATTCGTGTGATAAGAGGCAACTTTAGGATTTCAACCAAATGGCCTTCCATTTTACATAAAATGATATATTAGCTAACCACATCGGTTAGTTAACCACCCATATGGACCCATTTGTTAGCACTCATTTTTAGTGCTAGATACCATTAGTTCACCCTTTGAGCCATTCTTTTCTTTTGTTACACCAGAAAAATACAAAAATATTTTACACTTTTAGCCTTAACCTTACCCATAGTCAAGTCTTGGTTGGTTACTAGCTACATGGAAAGATGGTTGTTATGTGGGAAATCCTTGAACTTTGAGAAAGTTGCGAACTCCATGATAATCTCATGGAAGATCTATCCCTTATTAACCCGAAGCCTAAACGTTACAACCCGAATAAAAGTCCTCTTAGATGTTTACACTTGGTGCTTACGCCACGTCGGTGGAGTTTTGTTTCTTGTACAAGCTTATGGTAATATTTAGATCATGACTGAGCGATGAGTGTGATTTTCTTATATACTCACCCACTAAATAAATGAGTGTTGAGTGAATTATACTTCATTCCTTTTTCGTGAGGTGTTTTAACATGTTATCAAGCAAGAGAATCATTAAGGTATTGTCAAACATCTCGACTTTTCACTTATAAGCTTAAAAAGATGGATCTTTTCTCGTACTTGTACTTGATGGACTTGCATCTCATTTTTAGAATCATTCTAATTTATATCATGTGGATTTAATTATAAAAGCTAGATTTGCTTGAGGGCAAGCAGAGTGTAAGTGTGGGGGACTTGATAACGCTCATTTTGTACATGTTTTAGTCGCGTTATTTCTATGTTTGTGCATTGTATTTGGTTGTATTTGTGAACATATTATTCTTAAAAGGTATAAAAGATGTATTCAGGTTCAGGTGCAATCAAGTCCAAGGGAATAGCTAGAAAGATGTAGAAAAGTCGCTAAATCAAGAGCTTATGCACAACGTAAGATTCTACCCATAATAAAGACCTCGGAAAGAACATCAAAGATAAAGAATCAAGTTACAAAGACTTCCGAACTCAAGAAAAGATCAAGTGTTGATGAAATGAATGAGAAGTTACATGCAAAGATGGCTATGAATTAAGGCTTGCTTCCTCAACCAAAGGTTCAAGAAATACATCTAAGGCTTAAGTTCAACCTAAGGTTCAAAACTGCCATGCCAACCTTACTCCAAACCTTGGGCTGGAATCTGAACCTCAGGTTGAGACTTCAACCTTGGGTTGATGCAACTCCTGGCACACTTAATGACTATCTTTAATGAACTAACTCTTCATGTGGGTTGTCATTACACCACAATTACTTCAAGTCCAGATTTTTAATCACACTTAGTGGCCAAGAAACTTGCTTGGTGGCCAAGGGGAGTCATTATATTAATAAGTATGCTTGGTTAGAGAGAAGATATCTATTATAACAAGAATTATCATTACCAAATATCTCATACTCTCTCAAGAAGGCTACAAGGATGAAAACGTAGGAAGAAGTTAGCTTACATCCATTATTCATCATCATAATCATCAAAGGAATCATTGTTGATCATCTCATAATTGTTCCTAACTCTTGTAATCATCATTACAACTTTTGTAAGACTTCTTAATCATGTTTTCAAGTGATAAATTTTCTGTGGTTATTTCTTTGTTTGCCATGAGTGGCTAAGTGCCTTGTGCACTTGCCTAGATGATGTTTGCTACATGAATATTGATTGATTATGAATCTATGGTTCTAGTTCAATAAAAAGCTAATACTAAGATCGAATTGTACTTTGAAGTTTTCATAAACAAAAGAGTTATCAAGTTTGGTTGATTGTTAATGGTGTAATAGGTCGAAAGAAACATTGTTATTCAATCAATTGTAAACCTTTGTCTATGAAGGTGTTACCTTATGTATTGTCTATTTCATAGGTAACTTGGTTAAACTTAGGAAACTAAAAGTGTAGTTGCCAATTACTTGTGAAACGATAGCGAATCAAGTGATTGAATTGTGTTAGTCTTGATTGATCAAATCTTAATATTGTTTTTGTCATCATAAAATCTTGACGAGGATTGAAAGTGTTGAAAACAAGAGGATTAGTACATCAACTAATCAAATTAGAGCACCATCTAATTTATTGATCATAATCGATTTGAACCATTGTCATAATCATATCAAGGGAATTGTGCAAACTAGTCTAGGCAAGTGTAGTTTTTAATATATTGAATTTACATCATCATCATTATTTGCTTGCTTTAGAATTATTACTAAGTCCTTGTTATAATCAAACTCATGTTACATAAAAACTAAACAAATCCTTGTGAACAACCTCGGCTTACCATATCACCTCTTGCTACACACGGACGAGTATACTTGCTCGTATGTGTTTTCGTTTGAATCATTGGCAGATCGTATTTATAAATTTAAACTTGCACTCTAAACGGGCACATCAAACTTATAGGAAACTTGAAGGTTCATGAAATGATAATCAAGAAAGACTCTGACATAGTCAAAGGCAAAAGTGAGAAAGTTAGATCTCTAGCATTGAAAGCCAAAAAGGAGTCTAGTGATGAGGAAAGTTTGGATTCTGATAGCGAAGACGAAGAGTATGCATTAGCCGTTAGAGATTTTAAGAAGTTCTTTAGGAGAAGAGGTAGATTTGTTAGACAACCTCGTGATGAAAAGAAGTCGCTCCAAAAGAACCGAGATGAGAAGAAAGGAAAGAGTGATAGGAAATTCTTTAGATGCGAAGATCCTAATCATCTTATCGGATAATGTCCTAAACCACTGAGAACCAAAAATCAAAGAGCTTTTGTAGGAGGCTCTTTTTCACACCCCGCCGAAGGCGGAAACGCGAGGTGCGACGCAATCAATATACATCGCAAAAGATGATAGAACAACACCATACATGATACATAAAAAATAATCCCAACAATTACATCATCATTTCAAAATACATGTCTGAAAAGGAATGACATCATAATTATTTTAAATAAGTCTTTGTCTTTAGTCCGATACTTAACTAACATGAAAATCCATGAATGCATCGACTAACTTTCCACCTTTACATGATCACCTGAAAAGCATGATAAAAACGGTCAACTATAAAATAGTTGGTGAGTTTCACATTATTTTGTACACCAAAATATAGTTCCAAATGTCGTTTCCAGATAGTCCGAGGACGTATCTAAAAGATTTGCCAAAAACAGTTTTTCAGAATCGGTCTCACATCATCCTCAAGAAAACTCCCGTCTTCGAGTAAAGTTATTATTAGTCTAGAGCTAAGTAATAAACGAGTTTAACCCAATATCACAACTCATCAATCAAGAACTATCATGATATTAAGTTAAACAACTAATTATTACTGAGCTCTATATTCCTGATAACTCGACTAGATTCTAGGATTTTCTTATCAATATAAAAGTCATATCATCCAACAACAAAGATCTTTACGAATAATAGTCCAAGTCATTTGTCGAAAGTATATATGTGAAACTTATACTAAAATAGTGTATGCAATTGTGTTTATGCGAAGCCACTACTTAAACGCATTCAACCGATCACTCTGCCTAGTGAGCTCCAATAGCAGTAAGACAGTTCCCGCAGAACTATATCCAATCACAAGTCTGTCATAATCAAAGTCAACGCCTCTAGAATAGTTATCGTCCAGTCAACCATATTTGTTACCTAGATAACTAAAGGAAAAAGACCTAGTACAATGGACTCTCGACGTAGGGAGTAAGGAGTGGTTAAATCCTAATAGCGCTATTCATAAGTAATAATGTCTCAACCCGTGCTCATCGGGATTTAGTGAGCTAAAAGTAGTGTGTCAAACCTCAGCATACAACAATATACATATCAAAAATCTTAGTTTAAACAAGTCATAAGTTTAAACCAAATCATAATTTTAAGATAAGTCAAAAGTTCCAGACAAGGCATACCTTCTAGACAAGACATACGTTCAAGACAACACATACGTTCAAGACAAGACATACGTTCATGACAAGTCAAAAGTCCAAGACAAGACATACATTCAAGACAAGACGTACGTTCAAGACAAGTCAAAAGTCCAAGACAAGACATACGTTCAAGACAAAGTCAACAGTTCGTGACAAGACGTAATTCCAAGACAAGTCAAAGAAATTCAAGACGAGATGTAAATCCATGACAGGACAAAGTTTAAAACAATACGAAGTTCAAAATGCCCAAAAGGTTCAATAATCAATTTCAAAAGCCCAAAATTCTTTCAAAAAACCAATGTCAATTTCAAAAGCCCAATTATCATTTCAAAAGCCCAATTATCATTTCGAAAGCCTAATTATCATTTTCAAAAGCCTAATATTAATTCCAAAGTCCAATGTCATGTCACAAACGTCAATAAACAACAAGTCATTTACATCAAAAGGCAACATTTCATATACGTTAAAAGACAACAAGTCGTACACGTCAAAAGACCACAATTCGTACACGTCAAAAGACCACAAGTTATCTACATCAAAAGACTACAAGTCATACACGTCAAAAGATAACAAGTCATACATGCCAAAAGACAACAAGTCATACACACCAAAAGACTACAAGTCATATACATTTAAAGCCTACAATGCATAAGAGTTCATATAATTCCGATATCACAAAGGATCACAAGTTCATAAATATTTGAAGTAAAATATTTTCACTTGATCATGCTTTCCACCCCAAAATAGTTTAAAAACTTATAAAAGAGGGGATGTGAAAACTCACCTTAAATCAAGGTAGTTACGGCACAAGACGGGAATGACCAAACACGACATAGGAACCTCAATGAACGCGTGTGTCTACAAATGACCTAAGAATAGTAACATAACACTTATTAGATCCTTAACGATATGCTCAGACTCGATGATGATAAACAATAAGTCAATATATTAGTTTCGTCAAAATATAGCTCATTATACTATTAGTCTCAAAAAGCCAAATATGTCCCAATTTTTAAGTCTCAACGGGTGATCATTTTACCAAGTTAGACTCAACCACTGACCAAGCCTTTCAAGTATGTTCTAATACAGTGTCTTAGGCATCTCATAGAATTTTTATGGAATTTATTAAAGACTTTTTCCCAGCCTTTCATACCCGACTAAAAAAAAAGGTCAAATCTGGACCCCCGAAAGTATTTTGAATGGCAGAGGGACTAGACCAAAGTATTATGGTTAAGGCCAATGGGATACTTTAGGTAAGACAAAACAGTAACTCCCACAAAAATTACAAGCATGGGTTTGCCCTAGATATTTATTTATTGACCAAATACTACAAGGTTTCAAAACTGATTTTGGGACTATTATGACACCTTGCACCATTTTGTAAATCATAGTGACCAAACGAACACATATCTTTACAAATCTTACATTTTTGAAAACTAGACTCAAAGCACTTGAATTTGACCCAAGAACCAAGTCAAAACTCTCATTATTCATCAATATATCATCAAAACAATTTGACTCCAAAGTTCAAAAGTGGGCTGTTAGAAATTTCTTTTGCCAAAAACAAGTCCAATCACCACCCAAATAATCAAAAACGGCCCCACTAACTCTTATACTCATTTTATATATGTTTTACCACTATTTTTATCAGGAAATCTCAGTTGGTACAATAGATCTATATGTCTCTTTTATACATGTACTCTAATGGTGTCAAAATAACTAGATCTATGATTTTATGTGAGAAACTTTGTGTCAACTCTTAGATCTACCCAAAACAATCAACAAACCAAAATTTTTATACATCATCTATACTCATTTAAGAGTGTTTTAGCCCGGAAATAATAGATCTACAATGGTTTTATAAAAACAAACATAAAAATGTAAGAAAGTGCAAGAAAACTTCATTTTTTAAAGGTTTTTGGTGCAAGAATCATATTAGACTTTTGCACCATGTGATTTTACCTTCCAATGAGCTCAAGATTATCAAAATGATGATGTTTTTTGGGTGTTATGGGTCGTGGCAGCAGCAAGAAGGAAGAACAAGGAGAGTGTATTGGTCTTGAGCAAGTGGTAAATGAAAGATACAAGTGGTTTTGCCTTTATATATGATCCAAGTTTAGTGGTTTTTGCATGTTTACACATGGTTTTGGTGGACACATGGGGGGGGGGGGGGGGGGGGGCGGCCATGTGTACAAAAAGGAAGAGATGTAGTGTTATTTTTGTTGTATAATGTATAATCTAGTTGTTTTGCTGATATAACTAAGACGCATAGTCTCAAAAACGCGTAAACGTAAAACCGGGTAACGTAAAAGTCTAAAACTTATAAAATGTTATAAGTTGTCAAACTAAGTAGTTTTAGTATTTTAAATATGACACGAGCATATCGGGACATTTAAATGACGTTAAACTAAAAACGTAGGTCGTAGACACGTTCGTTGACACAGGTTCCTAATTGTTTAAACGTAAACTATAAAAATGACACGACAAGTATAAAACTAACTTTTCAACATAAAAATAGTTCATCTGAGGACAGGAAAGAAGATTACTATAAACAGCAATGATACTACTGGTTATGATAAGTCAAAGATAGAATGTTATAATTGCCATAAGATGAGGCACTTCTCAAGGGAATGCAGAAGGCCAAGACAACAGGATAGCAGGAACAAGAGCTATGAAGGCAAGACCAAGACTGTGGAGATTACTGACTCAAGCTCAAAGGCTATGGTTGCCATTGATGGTTTAGGATTTGATTGGAGCTTTATGGAAGAAGAGGAAGCAGCACCAACTGAGATGGCACTCATGGCTTTTTTTGATTCTGAGGTAAAAATTGCTAAGTGTTCTAAATCATGTTTTGCTTCTAAAGAACTAGAAACTCTTAGGAAACAATATCATGATCAAAGAATTGAGCTAAACAAGACTAGGTATAATTTAGCAAATCATAAGAGAGGTTTAGCTGTCTTAGAGGAGCAAATTGTTCACTGTAAGAGTAATGAGTCTAGTTTTGTTGATGATATAGCGGGCCTTAAAAGAGATTTATCAATGAAAGATGCTGAAATTAGCCTTTTGAAAACTGAGTTGGAAAGGATTACAAAGGCTAATGAGAACATTCAATTAAGTGTAGAAACTTTACAATATGCTTCTAAGGGAGTCAACAAGATAATTGAATGTCAATTAATCAACAAGGCTAAATCTGGACTAGGTTATAAGACTGTTCATCCTCCACATAGAGGAATCCCTGCACCTCCAGGGATAGACCTAGAACATACAGGTTTGCCTAAATTTCAACTACCTAAGCTAGAATATGGTCCTAAGCCAAAAGAAAATGTAGTAGTTGACAAGCCTGTAGAAGTAAATGAATCCTTTGAGAGTGCAAGTAATACTTCACTCACTGAGGACAAGGTGTCCTCTGGTAGGAACTCAGATGCTCCAACCATAGAGGATTGGACATCTGATGATGAGGATGATCAAGTTATGGCAAAACCTGATGTTGTTAAAGTAGAAGGAACAAGTGTTCCTAAGGTGGTCAAGGATAATACTGTTAGGCCTAAAACCAATGTTAGACAAGTTAGGCAACCAGTAAGATATTTTGAAATGTATAGAACCACACACAAGCCTAGAGGTAACCAAAGGAATTGGAACAACCTCAAGTCTCACCAACTGGGTGATGACTTTGTCCTATACAAGAAAGCTTGTTTTAATTGTGGAGCTTTTGACCATCTTGCAGCTTTTTGCAACAAAAGGGTAACTGGGTATTCAAACCATTGGGTGAACTTAGAAAGGCCTCAAAATCACTCTAACATTGCTAGAATGACACCCAGAGCAGTTCTACTTAAGTCTGGCCCAAAACAAGTTCATACTGCTAGACAAGCAGTTAGTACTGCCAGACCATTTAGGCCTGTTTACCTAAAACAAGCAGTTAAAAGTGCAAACACATCTTTCAAATATGCACCAAAAACTGCTAAAAGGCCCTTTCATAACACATCAGTGGTAAAGAAACAAATTTGAAAACCTAAGGTTACAACTGCAAAGCCAGCAGTTCATACTGCTCGCCAAACAGTTAGTACTTGCAACATCAAAAACACTGCTAAGGAAAAGATGGGTAAGGGTTTTAAAGCCTCAGCATGTTGGGTTTGGAGGCCTATCAAATCCAATGGTGCATCAATTGTTTTAAAGAGAATTGACTTCATTGATGCAAGAGGCAAACCTAAGTCAGTGATGGCTTGGGTACCCCAAGGAAATTAATTTCCTTATTTTGGTTGCACTGTTAGTCATATGCTTATAATGTTATGAGACAAGTGCTTTGCACTTTGTTTTCTTGGTTTTGGACTAACAATTGTAGGTATGGATGATAAGCACAAAAGAGTTACAAATGCTTTACATTTTGGATAGTATGGTGCTTTGGAGCTTGAAGTGTGTAACCTCTGCACACAACAAATGGTTATTGGTTCACCATGTCTAACCAACATCAAGAACCAACTAGTCCAGAGCAAACGATTTCTGGTAAAGACTTCTCAAATCCATTTATGGTTGATAGTTTACCAAAAACTATATGGTTATTAACTTACCATACTTCACAGCAAAGAGTTGGCTAGTCCAAAGCAAACGGCTATTGGTAAAGACACATCAAATCCATTGATAGCTGATAGTTTGCTAAAAACTATGTGTGGGCAGTATTGTTTTTAAATCAAAATTGAGTTTATACTGCTCCTTAAAATTCTTCTTAAAAATTATGTGGAAAACTAGAAGGGGGGTTGAATAGTTTAATGTCCTTTTAAATTTTATTTTGAAAACTTTGTTTACTTTCTAAAACTTAGATTCGAATTTATGTGATCTCAACTCCTTGAACAATATGAACAATATGTATATAAGTAAATATAAATAAGTAATGCAAGTAAGGTAATAAAATGAAATGAAAGCTAGAGATGGAAAGATCTAACCGAGAGACAAGAGATTTATAGTGGTTCGGCTACAAGGACACCTTCCTTGCCATACTCCACTCCCCGAGCACCTAACTCGAGAGTTTTCTTCACTATGTCAACAAGCTCCCTTATGGCGGAGAAAACCTTACACAACTTTAGCTTACATCGGCTTAACGACACAAAGCTAGATGTCGAGTTCTAATTGTAGCTAGAACCAATCTCACAACTTAAACACGACTTAATCACACCTTCTTCTTCACGACTACTTCACGACTTCTTCACGACTTCTTCACAACTTCTTCACGACTTCTTCATGACACTTCACAACTAAGCACAACCTATGTACACTTCTACTTCTTCACACCTTCACTACTTACACACCTTAACAACACAACTTCTCTACTTACACACTAACCTATCCCAAACAATTATACACACAACTATCTAACAACAATACACAACTTATAAACAAATGTATGATGACACAAACAGCTTAGGTATCTAAGTTGCAATACTTCTTCTCTAGTTGTTGAAGGAGTATTCTTCTTTTGCACTTGAATGGAGGAAGCTTGGATCACTTAGAAACCAAAGCTTAAGATTATATGATCAAAGGGTTTTTTGAAGATATGAAATGTGATTTAAAACAGAAAGTTTCAGTGTGCAAAAGGTGAGTAAAAATCCAGGGGAAGGCTGGTATTTATAGGAGAAAAACTGGACAGCTGGAGGCCTACTAGAGCGGGGGCGGTCCCCTTAAATAGGGGGCGGTCCCCTTAATTTTAAGGGGGCCGCCTAGCAAAATTAAGGGGGCCGCCCCTACTGAACGTTGGCCAATTTTGTCCTTTTGTGGGGAAGGTTTTTCTGGAACATTTTAACTGATTTTGGTTAAAAATTTGAATTCATATTTTTATAAAAGATTAAACATTTTTATTTAATACCAAAAATGTTTTTCAAAAATAAATAAAATGTTTTTTTATTTTTGATAAAAAATCTAGTTATTAAGAAAATGTTCCTTTGATCATATAATGCATTAAGCACTTGTTTATTCATACCTTAAGTGATTAAGTTGTAGAAATGAATATTTACAACTAAATACTTGTTTATTTGATAAGTTTATGTTTAATGAGTTTATATTTTGTGATCATTAAAACATAGAGATATGAATAATGTTTTTAGGCATTATTTATGTCAACAAATTAGTATTGGTAGTGCAAAGTTTGTACTAATAGTGAAAACTTTGTACTGCTGAACTAGCCGTTGTAACTGTTGTGTCAGTAACTAATTTTTAATATAGCCGTTGGGTAAATCCGTTTGTTACCATATATATAGGGTTTTTCTTAGGATAATTATCTTCTTTCTAAATATTACTTCTATTCTTTCTAAAGATAATTTTTATCCTTTACACAAAAATCTCAAAACCTAACTGTTCATCTATAAAATCCCAATTGGCTTTTTCACACCTTCAATTAAACCACAAACGATCACTTTTCTGTTATAACTTGCATAAATAATCATGGCTAATTTGGAATTTGTTAAGACGCATAATCAGGTAGCCTTCTTGGAGAAAACAGAGCAGGGTGATGGACCAATCTTCCATGAGATTGTGGACTTCTTGAACACAACTCATATAAGGTATGCTCTCACTATCAACCATACTCTATATGTTTCTCAAATCACAAAGTTTTGGCAGACTACAACTGTTGAAACTAGTGAAGATGGAGACATAGAATTACACGCTAATGTGGATGGTAAACAATTCATTGTTACTGAAAATTCTATTAGGATACATCTTAAATTAGAAGATTCTGATGGTATCAATGATTTGCCAAACACTAAAATTTGGCAAGAAATTGCTAAAATGGGGTATGACACATCCAATCATAAACTGACTTTTCAAAAAGGATGTTTCTCCCCACAATGGAGGTTTTTCATTCATACTCTCTTACATTGTTTAAGTCCAAAAAGAACATCATGGGAGCAATTCAGTAGCAATATTGCTATTGCTCTCATCTGCTTATCAACAAATAAGACTTTTAACTTTTAAAAATTCATTTTTGAGAGTATGGTGAACAATGTTAAAAGCAAAACCAAGTTTTTGATGTATCCAAGATTTGTGCAAGCATTTTTGAACAAGAAAAAGAATCAATTAAAGCAACATAAGAAAACCTTTCCAACACCTTGCCTGCAACAAAAGTTTTTTCAAAACATGGCAATGGCAACAAGACTTTTCAATGGGGTAGTAATACCTCTTTTTCCTGAAATGTTGGAAAGGATACAAGCTTTTCAGGGTGAAGGGTCAGTAAGCCCAACTGAGCCCCAACACACACCCATTGTGCTTCCAGATATTATTCATACACCCCTTATAATCAACACCTATAGGAGAAGAACTAGACATGAAACTATGGTCCTTCAGCCTAGTTCTCCTCCTCAAACCTTTGTAGCAGATGAGGCTATCAATTTTGATAGTATGGATGGGGCTTACACTACTGCTTCAGGCTTAGTAGCTGGGCAGGAAAGTGTAAACATCATTAAGACCCCTACCATGGCAACATCTAATGTGCCAAGTCCTCAAAGACTTGCCACAGGTGATGTAACCCCAAGCCAAATGGAATATATGGGTGGCTCAGGAGTACCTCCTAGTCCAACTAGGGAAGAAACTGAGCCTATGCCCCAAGATTCACCTCTCCTAGCAGGTAACACAGCTAGAAGTGATGAGGGCAGTTCTAAACTAAATGAATTGATGGAATTATGTACCAATCTGTCCAACAAAGTGGTTAGTTTGGAGGCTGAGCTGAAGAGTCACAAAAGAAATTTTTCCCTGGTGTACACAAAATTGGTGCTAAGAGTGAAGAAATTGGAGGCTCAAGTCAAGAGGTCCAAGGGCAAAAGATCTAGGATGGTTCTATCTACAAGTTCTTCAAGCTCTTCTGATTCAGATGATGATGATTTGGGTGATTCTCCCAAACAGGGGAGGAAAACAGGGTCAGAAACTCAGGGGAGGCAATTAGATTTTGAAGAACAAGGTTTTGGTGGAAATGATGATATGTATATGGGTGAAGACCAAGGTACTGAAGAGGTTCAACAACAAAAAACAGAGGAAATTGCTAAGGATATTGATACAGAGATTGTTGATTTAGAAACTCAAGAAGAAGAAATCCGTGATACTGCTTCAAGTTTTAGACCAACAGTTAGTACTGCTGGCATGGAAGAAGGTACTGCTGAGCATTTAGAGTATGAAAGA
Source organism: Artemisia tridentata subsp. tridentata (assembly GCA_021014915.2). Classification (NCBI taxonomy): domain Eukaryota; kingdom Viridiplantae; phylum Streptophyta; class Magnoliopsida; order Asterales; family Asteraceae; genus Artemisia; species Artemisia tridentata. Next base: position 78,388,098 of record CP139508.1, read on the forward strand.
AAGAGAGCAATGAAAGGAAAGGCACCAATGACAATTGAAGAAGCTGAGGAACAAAAGAAAGTCAAGCCAAGAACACACGCTCAAATGGATTTGGATGCTGAATTGGCAAGAAAAATGCATGAAGATGAAGTTGCAAGCTTTATGGAATCTCAGAGATTGGAGAAGGAAAGAATTGCTTATGATGCTGTTATTGCTCAACAATCAGATGAAGAGCAGATACAACATTTGATTGATACTGATCCAAGTGTGAAGGAAAAGGCTATAGAACTGATTGCAGATGAAAGTCTAAGTGTTGAAGAAAGATCAGCTCTACTTGCAGATTTTATTAACTCAAGGAGTGATGAAGGAGCTTTGGATGAGATAATGCAGAATATTAGAAAGAATCAAAGTCAGAAGAGAAAAAGAAAACCTACAAAGGCACAGATCATAAGTGGAATGAAGATGTATCTTAGGAATCAAGCTGGTTGGAAGGCAGCTCAGTTGAAGGGTAAATCAAATGAAGAAATTGAATATTTGTATTACAATGCATACAAAAGAGCTCAAATAAAGTTTCATATGGACACAGAGAAAAGATCTTCAAAAAGACTTAAGACTGCTGAGAAAGAACAACCTGAGAAAGTGGAAGCACAAGCAGAAAGAATTGAATTATCACAAGAGCAGATGAGTAATATGTTAGTTACTGTGCCATAGATTCTACATGTTGATCCACTTCAAGCTAGACATCCAATAATGGACTGGGAGATTTACAAAGACAAATTTGGAAAAGCTTGGAAGGTTACTAGAGTTGGTGGAGAGACAGCAGTGTACAAGAATTTTGAAAATTTGCTAAGAGCTTGTAATAGAGAAGATCTGGATACTTTATGGAGATTAGTTCAAGATAAACTCAAAACCAAGAAGAGGACTGATGTGAAAGAGCAAGAGCTTTGGGTAGAATTCAAGAGGTTATATGAACCAGATCCTACAGATGTTTATTGGAATTTTCCTTGTTATGATCTATCTACTTCATGGGAGTTCTGTGGTTCTTGTAATGTTCATCATTTGTCAACACAAGGTGGAGTTGATATCTTTATGTTACCTGAACTGGAATATCCATTAAGTGCATATGTGCTTGCAGCGATGATTTCTTCAAAGCTCAGATGTGAAGAAAATACTGAGGTGATTCAAAATTTAGTTCAGAGAATATATGATCAATTTGAAAGAAAGAGACATAAGTAGATGAAGTGTTTGGAAGAATCCCCCCATCATCAAAGTTGGAGTTTAATTCAATAAACTTAGTGATTTGCAGAGAAATCATAAGTTTAGGGGAAGATTGTTGGGAATTAAACTAACAGTTAATACTGCCAGGTATGAAGTTACAACTGCTGGAGATTAACACTAGCAGTACTAACCTAGTTAGTACTGTTAGCATAAGATAGTTAATACTGCTTATGTTCTGAATACGTGTAATATGATAAATATAGAATAGATTTGGTGTATATCTTCTAGTTATAGATTGATAAGAATATTGTAGTTTACTTGTACAGAACTCCTTGTGCTATAAAAGGAGATCCTAGGTTAGGTTTTGATATACATAGAAGTCATACGAATAGATTCAAGGTTTTGTAACCCTAGTGATAAGCTAAGATCACTCGTATTATTATCAATAATATTGAATCTTTTGGTGTTAACATTGTCTTCATTGTTCATACACATACATTACTGTTCCATCATTCAAACAAATATTCTTCTAAGTATAATCAAGTAGATTCCGCATACTTGGTTATATTAACTCATAGTATCATATACACGTTAACAGGACTAACATCCTAAGTGTATCAAAATCCTCTCAAATCAACAAACCAAACTTTTTATAAATCATCTATACTCATTTAAGAGTGTTTTAGCCAGGAAATAATAGATCTACAATGGCTTGAGATTTTACCTTCCAATGAGCTCAAGATTATCAAAATGATGATGTTTTTGGGGTGTTATGGGTGATGGCAGCAGCAAGAAGGAAGAACAAGAGAGTGTTTTGGTCTTGTGCAAGTGGTAAATGAAAGATACAAGTGGTTTTGCCTTTATATATGATCCAAGTTTAGTGGTTTTTGCATGTTTACACATGGTTTTGGTGGACACATGGAGGGGGGGGGGGGGAGGCCATGTGTACAAAAAGGAAGAGATGTAGTGTTATTTTTGTTGTATAATGTATAATCTAGTTGTTTTGATGATATAACTAAGACGCAAAGTCTCAAAAACGCGTAAACGTAAAACCAGGTAACGTAAAAGTCTAAAACTTATAAAATGTTATAAGTTGTCAAACTAAGTAGTTTTAGTATTTTAAATATGACACGAGCATATCGGGACGTTTAAACAATGTTAAACTAAAAACGTAGGTCGTAGACACGTTCGTTGACACAGGTTCCTAATTGTTTAAACGTAAACTATAAAAATGACACGACAAGTATAAAACTAACTTTCAACATAAAAATAGTTCAAAAATGACTAAAATAATTATCGGTCATTTACCGGAAATTTGACAGTTGTCACACTCTTGGAGTGATAGCGGTGAAGAAGAAGAGAAGAAGCCCAATGACGAAACATGTCTTATGGCTCAAGCTTCAAATGAGGTACATTCCGACTCTTCTTACTATAGTGATGATAATTCGTCAATAGATGATAATATACTATATGATGAATATAATAAACTAGGGTAAAGACCATAAAATAACAACTTACTTTCTCCAATTTACCGAGATGAAACACGTACTTTTTTATCAACATTTAAGCCAACGCAACTATCAAGTATTGTTCCGAGATGAAACACCTACTTATTAACATTTAAGCCAACGCAACTATCAAGTATTGTTCCGATATCAACAAAACGTTGTTTAAGAAGACAAGGGTAATATAGTCATTTCAAGTATTATTTAATTATTTTATACAACTTTTTGTTGATATCGGAACAATACTTGATAGTTTGGTTGGCTTAAATGTTGATAAAAAAGTACGTGTTTCATCTCGGTAAATTGGAGAAAGTAGGTTGTTATTTTATGGCCTTTACCCAATAAACTATGTGAAGTAAGTTCTAAAATCATAACTAGAAACAAAACACTAAAAGTAACATTGCATGAACTCGAAGTGCAAATTTTAGAACTAAAAGACCAAGTAAAAAGACTTGAGAAAATAAAGAAATAGATATTGGATGTAGGTCATGCATATGTCTTCGAGTAGAGAATGAAAAACTCAAAGAAAATGCCGTTAAAATCATTAAGTTTGAAAAATGAACAAAGGCACTTAATGACATGCTTGAAAATGTTAGGTATAGTGAACATGCCAGAGCGGGCTTAGGATTTGACCCAAATAAAGCTTCTACAAGTGAAACTAAACAAGTAAAATTTGTAAAATCTGGAGAATCTGAAATAGCAGAGGACGGCACCATTAATGATGGGAACGACACCGCTAAATTTAGTGGTACCGTGGTACCGTCAGTTGCTAAAGTCAGAACAGGGTCGATTTTAAAAAATAACTTAAGTCCTAAACCGAGTCACATAGTAGTTAATAATGTTGAAGTATCTAGCATTGGTAAAAAGGAGGTCAAAAGATTTTACAAACCTTTGTCAACCCCCGGACTTGGATTTGTAAAACCCGATACTAGATCAAAGACTCCTCCACCTATAAAAACAAATGTTCCTAAACCTCGGTCAAGAACTCCTCTACCGAGAGGTAACTTTAGAAGACAAAGTTATCCAAGTAACTATCCCGTAACTTAGAATAACCGTCAACAACAAAGTTACTTGCCATGAAAAATTTGTCCTCCATTCCAACATCCAAACCAAATGCAATAAATGCATGGGATGTTTAACACTAACAACTTTGGACCCATGAGATATTGGGGACCAAATGTTTGAGTTTCTGTCTTGCTAGATAGATATGATTGAGAATCGACTTGGAGTCCGATGAATGGAGTATGATTAGTGAGTGCACTAACCTTATGATGGAAAATCAAAGTCTAGTCTCATCTTACTTAGCATACAACGAAGGTAAAGTCACATTTACTAGTTAAAAGGCAACATCTCAGGCTAAGGTATGCCTTCTCAAAACTTCCTTACTATTAGATATATTGAGCATGTAGAGTTTTTAGAATCCAACTTAGTGAGTACTAACATAATGGACGTGAAAAGTGCATCCCTAAATGATTTTATCAACAAGGAGGTATATCTAGTACAACTTCCTGGATTTGTTGATCTATAAAAACCATATCATGTTTGCGAAAAACTAGAAGGGGGTTGAATAGTTTTACCATTTTTCAAACTTATTTGCTTTGAATACTTATTGTGAATTCAACTAATGCAAATAACAAACAATAAATAATATGCAAGTAAAGAAAGAAACGATCAAACCACAACACGATTGTTTATAGTGGTTCGGTCTACAAGGACTCTTTTCCTTGCCCTACTCCACTCCCCGAGTCTCTAACTCGAGAATTTTTCTTCACTAATCAACGGTGACATTTCGTAATTTCAAGGTCAATACCTAATTCATATTCTATTTCTATTTTCACTTGAGTAAAAATTTCATTCTTACTTTTCACCCGATATAGCGATTTTCGCATTTTTAGCTATTCATGAGCCGTGTTTAGAATTCCTATCCGTTTTCATGTCATAATTGATTTAATATTACATCGTATACTCCTAATATTCAAAACTTTTATATTTCACATTTTCTGTTTCGTTTCACGATTTTATCAAATTTTGGTAACAACTCGCGTTTTCAGTCTGCGTTTTTTATTTTTAATTTCGTTTTAACACCCCGGAAAACCCAAGTCTCCCATGAAATATTAAAATTTGTCATTTTAACACTTCATAACAATTTCATAATGTTTTTATAACATTTTTCTAAAATTCACGTTTTCAAGTCACCCGGTACTGCGTAATTCGCGTTTTCGGCTCGAGGTTTAAGCTTTAAAGACATATTAACACTCCGAAAGGCTCGGGAAATATATGAAACATCAATTTAGGTAATTTTAAGTTAAATGTGACATTTTTATGAAAATATTATCTTCATGACGTATATTTTCACAAACTATGCATAAAACGTTACCGGTTTAGCCCCGTTGGCCTTCAAACTCACTCCGTGACTTATGATACTTGTACAAAACATGTATATAATGTATTTTTATAAAATAATAAAATATAAAACCCCTTTGGAGCCCCAAGAACCGGCCACCCCTTCTAGCCTATCAAAATGCATGCAATTTGTTTTAAAAAACCCATATTTCACACTCATACTTCATTTCCTACCTAGTTATTATCATCATCTCATTTTTTTCTTCTCTCCCTCTTGATATGAACGACCTAGAACATATCCAAATAACCTATTTCATCTAAATATTCACTAAATTATTGATCATAGATTATAGATCTTGAAGTCCTAGTCTTGTTCTTGATTTACTACACTCAAACAACACATAAATCTTATCAAATCTTGGATTATATTAGGAGTTCTTGAAAGGGTTTAATAAAGTGTTTAAGGGCTGTGAATTTTAGGGATTATCAAGGGTAATATTTGGTTATAAAGGTTGGATGAAAGATTTGGGTATTGGGTCTCTTGGTTGGTGATTATTAGGCTAGTTGTTCTTGTTCTTGATCTCTTGTTCCTTATCCATAAAATCTTTGTAAGGAACCAACCCTCATGTTTTCATTTCACTACTGTATTTACATGTTACTTTATGTATTTCATATGTTTCATAAGTTATTTATGCTTGATTATACTTGGTACATACTAAAAATCACTAGAAAACCCTAATGGGACTTGTATTGCAAAACAGTCTGCTGATCAGTGGTAATAAGGTAATTAACTGGACGAATCAGTAGACTTTGGACCTAAACTAAAAATATGTAGTTGTAGATCTATGTCTTGTGGTCATTTCCCCGGGTGGCGATTTCCGTGACGACACCCGATGATTAAGATATGATTTTTCTTGTAAAAACAGTCAGATTTTGTATACTGTTCCCATTCGGGGTAAAAGTCAAGTTTTATTGCAAAACTTTTTAAATAGAAAATATGTAGCCTGTTCTAGAGAAATAGAGCTATCATCTCCAATTGATTTCACCTTCATAGGGTCTGTGGATTTTAAGATATGGTCGTTTTGGTAAGACGTAAAACTCAGTCAATTTCACCATTTGCCAGACTTGTAAAGAAAAATTATAAAAAGTATTCATACCTGCAAACTTTTGAGTAAACTCATTTTTACAGTAAACTAGGGAATTAGAGGAAACTAGGGATATAAAGAACATAATTTTTTGACTTACGGTTTGCAAGTTATGAATTTTTGAAAGTGGTTAAGTTATAAAAATTCCATCAGCTTTGTAATTAAAAGTTATAAAAAGGTTAATAACTTATGAATTTGGACCCTTAAGTTTTATTTTGAACCACCTAATATATTTTGGACCTTTTAGACATAATCTGAACCTTTTGACTAAGAATGGAACCCTTTGACTAAAATTGGACCTTTGGACTTAAATTGAACCTTAATACTTATTTCGCATATGTAATCATTTTTAAAAGGGCTAAATTAAATCTTGATAATTATTTAAACATTATGTACCAAGCATAATTGAGATTGTAACTTATTGAACATATAGAATTAAAGGTATCATTATTCTTAGAATCTAAGACACGCGTGTATATTCTAGGTTGCTCGTAGAGTTCTTGCGGTTATTTCTTCACTTCTTCACTTGATTGTTCACTTTTGATTACGGTGAGTTCATAGCCCCACTTTAACTCTTAAACTGTTTATAAACCCATTGGGGGAGATACATGCTAGTTTTACAAACTGAATACAAGTAGTTTTTGGTATGCTTGACCCGATTACATGATTATAGTTATTGAGTAATCTTTTGCCGTTCAAAGTCCCTAATTTCATGAACCGTTAATTCCGTTGGAAACGCTAGTATTATGAATATGCATATTTGGCTTGACAAGCCTGTCCGGATGAGTCGCGCTCATATTGAAACGGGTAGCATAATATTTAGAAGATCTTGGTAAAATTGGCAAACTTACCTCTTGAGGGGCATTATTAAATCACAGTTAAGGTTCGGTGCCATGAGCTCAATGCTATAATCTTATTTCCCGACTTGTATTCGTTACATGTCAATTTATGAATAATGCTTGTATTCAACTTATTAATTATTAAACTCTATGAATTCACTCAACTTTATGTTGACTTTTTAGCATGTTTTATCTCAGGTCCGTAGATGTTTAATGCTTGGATGGGCGTGCAAGGACATGGATGGATGGACACGTGTTATTTCACACTTGATGGAACTTTTAATAACTCAAAAACTTATGTTGTGTTTAAATTATGTATCTTTTGGACTCTTGTCCTGGTTAAAACTTTTGGGACCTAACTTCGTTAAACTCTGATTATATCAAATGTGAACTTTGTTTAAAAACATCTTTAATTATTTCGATGTTTCCTATGACTTGTACTATGTGACTAATAGATAACACCCCATGTTGTATTCCGCTGCATTTCGAAAATGGGGGTGTTATAGATTGGTACCAGAGCACAGGTTATAGTGAACTAGGTCATTTATTTAAAACCTAGACTATAACCTTTAATTTTTCAAAAGTCATGAGTTCCATCATCTTGTCCGATATCCATGCGCGCCTACTTCCTAAATTTCCTATTACTCCATTGAGTATATATCTTTATTATATTATACTAAGGATAATTATAGAAGCACTATAATTATTTCTTAACTCGTCCGATAATCCGCGAAAGTATCACTTCTCATATATGTAACCTTTTGTGCACTAAACTTCCTTGGTGTATTTTATGCTATTCATGAGCATTGTGAATTTCCATCCGGAAATTTATACACATCTTCAAGTTATATCAGACATTGTATGTGATTACAATGGTCTCTCTTATTTATCAGACATTGTAGGTGATTACAATGGTCTCTCTTATTTATCAGACATTGTATATGATTACAATGGTCTCTCTTATTTCTCAGACATTGTTTGTGATTACAATGGTCTCTAAACTCTTTCATAACCGTATGTAATATCATTTCATATAACATCGAAACATGTTGCAGTTTATCAATTTCTATTGGTTGTCATACTCCCCATGAACTCATGTTTTCTGAGCATTTCTGCTTACTTTCCGAAACACCACTATTAATACTATGTATATAAAGATTATTCATATACACTTTGTTTACTCTCGACTACTTATCATTATAAATGTTTTACCGATTCTTACCCTTTATATACTCAGTCTCCAGGGCATCATGTCAAACCCTACTCCTCCCAGTTATGTACCTATTTCACCAAAATTACTAAACTGTTATACATACTTATTTATTTTTATGATCCCCTTAAACTTTCTCAGGCATTGTGGGTGGCACAACGGTCTCATTCATTTTCAAAACATCATGAGTGATAATTTAAAAACTTTTCATGACCTTACACAACATTGCTTAACATAAAACCCATCTCAGTCTATCGATTTCCCTTGATTATCTCACTATCCACCTCCGAAAATGAATTTGAATAATTGTCCTAAACTTTTGAACACTACATCACCTCGTAACCCATCACCTAGAAACAAATTAATTAAATTGAACGCGACTTTAACCTATCATCTTATAACATTTTTACTCCAAGTGGTGGGATTTATTCAACCCATAATTATCTACTATTTTGCATCAACATGTTGCGACAACTTCTTTCCGTTGCACTTGCTATTTCACTATCATTTTGTAAACAATTTTATTATTATTTTACAAACTATCCATTCACTATATTTCAAGATCGTATATATTGCTTCGTAATCCATCGTTTTGAACTCTTCCAGTTGATGGGAGTATGACTTTAAATTTGTTACCTCGGATCGTGTTGTCTTTTGACACTTACCTTTGAAACGTGATTGACTAACGTCTCATTCTTCTTCTCATTACTTCTTATGATTTTGAAGAATAGCATTTGGTGCTGTTTTTATTGTGTTTAGTGTCGGCAATATATAAGTAGGATGATTTATAATCATCTTATTGAAATGGATTGGGACGCCTCTTCATTTGAATAAGAAAATTATAAACCGCCGAACCATAAGTTTATAATTCCTTACTTACATGGATTGGGACGCCTCTTTATGTAAGTGACGAATTATAAATGAGTGGGCTTATGTGTATCCGCCATAGCGTGCGTACGAATCATTCTTTGGGCTATGAACTCCTCTCGACTCGTAATTTGTTATGTGGACTTTTTCGAATTTGTATCGACCGCCGCGACCTTGATAAGCTAATAGTAATGTGCTATTATCCGCTTCCAAGAATTGATGACTTGTTAGAATTCTTCAATCCATTCCCTCTTGTTCATTGAACATATTTGATACTTTGGCTTTTGATCATTCAACTTTCGTTGGAAACCTCGACGATGACTTGTCTATATCGTCATCTCTTCACAATTAAGCCATCTCTTCACAGTTAAACCATACGGCGATTAAGACGAATTGAGCGCCGGGACGTCGCTCTCTTAAGGGGTACGTACTGTGACATTTCGTAATTTCAAGGTCAATACCTAATTCATATTCTATTTCTATTTTCACTTGAGTAAAAATTTCATTCTTACTTTTCACCCGATATAGCGATTTTCGCATTTTTAGCTATTCATGAGCCGTGTTTAGAATTCCTATCCGTTTTCATGTCATAATTGATTTAATATTACATCATATTCTCCTAATATTCAAAACTTCTAGATTTCACATTTTTTTGTTTCGTTTCACGATTTTGTCAAATTTTGGTAACAACTCGCGTTTTCAGTCTGCGTTTTTTATTTTTAATTTCGTTTTAACACCCCGGAAAACCCAAGTCTCCCATGAAATATCAAAATTTGTCATTTTAACACTTCATAACAATTTCATAATGTTTTTATAACATTTTTCTAAAATTCACGTTTTCAAGTCACCCGGTACTGCGTAATTCGCGTTTTCGGCTCGAGGTTTAAGCTTTAAAGACATATTAACACTCCGAAAGGCTCGGGAAATATATGAAACATCAATTTGGGTAATTTTAAGTTAAATGTGACATTTTTATAAAAATATTATCTTCATGACATATATTCTCACAAACTATGCATAAAACGTTACCGGTTTAGCCCCGTTGGCCTTCAAACTCACTCCGTGACTTATGATACTTGTACAAAACATGTATATAATGTATTTTTATAAAATAATAAAATATAACACCCCTTTGGAGCCCCAAGAACCGGCCACCCCTTCTAGCCTATCAAAATGCATGCAATTTGTTTTATAAAACCCATATTTCACACTCACACTTCATTTCCTACCTAGTTATTATCACCATCTCATTTTTTTCTTCTCTCCCTCTTGATATGAACTACCAAGAACAGATCCAAATAACCTATTTCATCTAAATATTCACTAAATTATTGATCATAGATTATAGATCTTGAAGTCCTAGTCTTGTTCTTGATTTACTACACTCAAACAACACATAAATCTTATCAAATCTTGGATTATATTAGGAGTTCTTGAAAGGGTTTAATAAAGTGTTTAAGGGCTGTGAATTTTAGGGATTATCAAGGGTAATATTTGGTTATAAAGGTTGGTTGAAAGATTTGGGTATTGGGTCTCTTGGTTGGTGATTATTAGGCTAGTTGTTCTTGTTCTTGATCTCTTGTTCCTTATCCATAAAATCTTTGTAAGGAACCAACCCTCATGTTTTCATTTCACTACTGTATTTACATGTTACTTTATGTATTTCATATGTTTCATAAGCTATTTATGCTTGATTATACTTGGTACATACTAAAAATCACTAGAAAACCCTAATGGGACTTGTATTGCAAAACAGTCTGCTGATCAGTGGTAGTAAGGTAATTAACTGGAAGAATCAGTAGACTTTGGACCTAAACTAAAAATATGTGGTTGTAGATCTATGTCTTGTGGTCATTTCCCCGGGTGGCGATTTCCGTGACGACACCCGATGATTAAGATATGATTTTTCTTGTAAAAACAGTCAGATTTTGTATACTGTTTTCATTCGGGGCAAAAGTCAAGTTTTATGGCAAAACTTTTTAAATATAAAATATGTAGTCTGTTCTAGAGAAACAGAGCTATAATCTCCAATTGATTTCACCATCATAGGGTCTGTAGATTTTAAGATATGGTCGTTTTGGTAAGACGTAAAACTCAGTCAATTTCACCATTTGGACAGACTTGTAAAGAAAAATTATAAAAAGTGTTCATACCTGCAAACTTTTGAGTAAACTCATTTTTACAGTAAACTAGGGAATTAGAGGAAACTAGGGATATAAAGAACATAATTTTTTGACTTACGGTTTGCAAGTTATGAATTTTTGAAAGTGGTTAAGTTATAAAAATTCCATCAGCTTTGTAATTAAAAGTTATAAAAAGGTTAATAACTTATGAATTTGGACCCTTAAGTTTTATTTTGAACCACCTAATATATTTTGGACCTTTTAGACATAATCTGAACCTTTTGACTAAGAATGGAACCCTTTGACTAAAATTGGACCTTTGGACTTTAATTGAACCTTAATACTTATTTTGGACTTAAGAACAAATATTGATATAAAACTTGAAATTGGGTATGAAAATAAATATTTCACATATGTAATCATTTTTAAAAGGGCTAAATTAAATCTTGATAATTATTTAAACATTATGTACCAAGCATAATTGAGATTGTAACTTATTGAACATATAGAATTAAAGGTATCATTATTCTTTGAATCTAAGACACGCGTGTATATATTCTAGGTTGCTCGTAGGGTTCTTGCGGTTATTTCTTGATTACCTCACTTGATCGTTCACTTTTGCTTACGGTGAGTTCATAACCCCACTTTAACTCTTAAACTATTTATAAACCTATTGAGGGAGATACATGCTAGTTTTACAAACTGAATACAAGTAGTTTTTGGTATGCTTGACCCGATTACATGATTATAGTTATTGAGTAATCTTTTGCCGTTCAAAGTCCCTAATTTCATGAACCGTTAATTCCGTTGGAAACGCTAGTATTATGAATATGCATATTTGGCTTGACAAGCCTGTCCGGATGAGTCGCGCTCATATTGAAACGGGTAGCATAATATTTAGAAGATCTTGGTAAAATTGGCAAACTTACCTCTTGAGGGGCATTATTAAATCACGGTTAAGGTTCGGTGCCATGAGCTCAATGCTATAATCTTATTTCCCGACTTGTATTCGTTACATGTCAATTTATGAATAATGCTTGTATTCAACTTATTAATTATTAAACTCTATGAATTCACTCAACTTTATGTTGACTTTTTAGCATGTTTTATCTCAGGTCTGTAGATGTTTAATGCTTGAATGGGCGTGCAAGGACATGGATGGATGGACACGTGTTATTTCACACTTGATGGAACTTTTAATAACTCAAAAACTTATGTTGTGTTTAAATTATGTATCTTTTGGACTCTTGTCCTGGTTAAAACTTTTGGGACCTAACTTCGTTAAACTCTGATTATATCAAATGTGAACTTTGTTTAAAAACATATTTAATTATTTCGATGTTTCCTATGACTTGTACTATGTGACTAATAGATAACACCCCATGTTGTATTCCGCTGCGTTTCGAAAATGGGGGTGTTATATCAACAAGCTCCTTTAACTGGCGGAGAAAACCTTTACACGTCGCTTACACAATTTTTCGACACAAAGCTAGATGTCGAGTTCTTTTACAATGATACAACCACTCCCGTCACACTATGTATTTTGAGGACTAAAATACTAACCGATTACTACAGAGGTTTTATGATTGTTTGGTACAAACAATGATGTGTGAACAACAACAATTCACACAGTGACTAACTAACAAGTCTTGCAACGCTTTATTGAAGCTTTTGATGCTTTGATCTTCTTGCTAAAAAGAAGCTCAATGAAATATGAATGAGTTAGATATGAATGAAAGAATGCATGATGTTGTTTATGCTTGTAAGTGATGAGAAAACATCAATGTGTGGCTTGCTATTTATATGCAAAACTGCCTCAACAAGCCACGGATGTGACGGATCCAAATGAAGGGATCCGTCCGTGTACCTGTTTGGTTCCGTGGGAACCTGACAGAAAATCTCCACAAATCTTAATCAAATCTAACCAAGATATTTTCATATCTTTCCAAGGATTCATTGAGTAAAGATCTAACCAAGATATTCATGATATCTTCCAATGATCTTCAAAATCTTCTAAAGATTTCAAAGTGATGCATGCCATGATGTCATAATACATTTCCATTTTTAGATTAAAATGTATATGAAAGTGAACTTGTAAAATGTATATGAAAGTGAACATGTAAAATATATATACTAGTTAGGTGATGTTTTGTGTTTATGAAAGACTTGTGACTATATATGTAAAAGACTTAACTATATTTATGTTTTGCTAAAAATAAAGTTTATAATTGTCGTTAACGAAATATAGCAAATATCGTAAAATATAAATAACGTTTTTAGACGATATTTGTATTAACAATCTCCCCCTTTTTGTTGAGGACAAAACATAAAGTTTATTTTTAAGCAATGAGATAAATAAAGTGAAAGTCTTTAAAAATATAGATTAAACTAGTTTTATGCAACTTTAAAATCAATTTAGACATTTTAAATTGTATAAAATGTGTGAGTTTTGAGTTTAATATTTTCTCCCCCTTTTTGTCGAAACAAAAAGAAGAAAAGCGTAGCGGAATTTAGTGCAAGCCCTTGGTCAATACTCCCCCTATTTAGGGTACCAAGTATAAGATGCATGGATTTTGAGAGCTTGATTAGCTCCCCCTTGGTCAATACTCCCCCTAGTTAGTGATAAATAGTTCAAACCAACCATGGATATAATGTACAATAAGAAGTCACAACCAACACACAAACATCAATAAACATCATTCATTAGTAAAATATTTTGTGACAAAAGTCACAAAATTGGACAATAATGTAGATGTTATAAAAGGAAATGCAAGAAGAAAAAAAATAAATTAGAAAAAAAATTGTTAGCATTTATATTTTAGAAAAAGTGATGGTCATTTGTAATGTGTTAAGAAAGTGTGTCGTGTAGTTGTCTAGTATTGAAAGGCTTGTGTTGGACTTTAATTTGTAATGTTCAAGTAAAGTATAAAAGCCCAAGTCCAACACAAGCCCACCTCAAAGCCTTTTAGGGCAACAAAGGCTTCCCACTTCACTATAAATACCACACACTCTCACATATCATGGGTGCCTCATTGTTAGTATAGGTGAGAAGTGTGTGGCGTGTGTATGTTTTTAGCTTATGTTCTCTCAAGGTTTTTATGTATAAACATTCGGTTATAAGTTTATATCATACGCATCATTTCACCATCTCTTCTTCTCATCTATTCTTTTCCTTTTGAGTGTCACGGTTCATTAGTAGTTATTAGTAGTTGTAGTTAAGGTTGGTTCGAGTAGATCTAGTGTTTTACAAGTGGTATCATCCGCCAAACATTGAAGTAGGATTTAGTTGTGGTTCGTTACAGCTTATATAGGATCAGATCTTACTCTTTTTTGCCTTTATCTTAGTTTTTACGTGAGCTTTAATCAAAAAAGGTTGTAGCTTTTTCATTTATACGCTATACTTAGTGAGTTTTTAGAAAAAAGGTTCAAGCTTTTAAGCTCATTCGTGCGTGTTTCATAAAAAGGTTTGAACTTTTTGCTTATTTTGAGTGTTTAAGTGAAAAAGTTTATAGCTTTTTGGGTATTTCGTTAAATTAAGGCAAAAAGTTGTAAACTTTGTCGATTTAACGTGAGTTTTAAAGTTGTTAGTGGATTTTTGTTGGTTTTGATCGAAGAAAAAGTGATACAAAAGGTTCAAGTTCGATTCTTCATTGTTGCGGATTGATTTATCACTTTTCTTGTATAAGAATCGTGATAAAAAGGGTTCTACTTCGCCTTGTGAAAATTACATTTGCCATAAAAAGGGGTTTGTCGAAATTGTCCCACAGCTCTTATCGAAATTGTGATAACCATTTTATCGCAATTGTGAATCTGTATCTTATCGCAAACGTAAAAGGCCATTTATCGCAATTGTGTCAAGTTTCAGAAATTGGCAAGTTCAGTCCCTTATAGAATTTGTGACTGTTTTGTGAACTTTCGTTGTTTGTCAATATTGGTCCCTTATCGCAAACGCAACTTTGGCAGATTTTCCCTGTTTGACAGATTTGGTCGCTCGCATTACAAGGCAGTTTTATATACTTTCAGAATTGGCAGATTCAGCCCTCGCAATTTATCTAAACGCTTTCCAAGTTAAATAACTTTTATAGATTTGATTCGAACGTAATTTCTTCAACACCAAAAGTGAACTCGGTATTTTCTCGCTTGTATAAGTGTGCAAAATACTTCGACAATCGGATATCTAATATCTTGTATAAGATATTTAGATTTTTTTATATAAATTATACATTTATATAAATTAGATAAATTCTATCTAAATTGAAATTTTGCCATAATTTGTATAAATTTTGGTTAAATTGAAATTTCTATAGAAATTGTCACTTTATCTAAATTGTAATTTACATAACTTTTGTCGAATTTGTGAACTTTTGATTTTGTCTAAATTATAGTCTAGTCAAATTTAGTAACTTTATTTAATTTGTTTCGTTTATCTAAATTGTAACTTCAACGATCATCAACAACAACAAAGTTCAACTTTCAACTACCACAACACCTATTTCTTTGCAACGATCCTGAATCAACTGAATCAACTTTATCATACAACAACATCAACAATGACTACTCAACAAGATATTCATGCAGCTGGTGCTGAAAACCGTCCTCCAATGCTAGAAAAAGGTAGTTACCTTCCATGGACAAGCCGTATGCTTCGATACATGAAAACCAAACCTAATGGACAAGGCAAACTCTTGATTAACTCCATCCAAAAAGGTCCATTCAAGCCTCGTCAGGTTCAAGAACCAGGTAATCCAAATACAACACCTCCCGTTCCACCATCCTTTCGTGATCAAAAGGAAGAGGAATACACAGCTGATGATTGGAAACAAATTGAAGATGATGACTTAGCCATGCACTTAATTCAACTTGGTTTACCACAGGAAATATTTTGTGTTGTTGACAGTTGTGAAACTGCTTATGATATGTGGGAACGAGTTCGAAGGCTTTGTCATGGGACGGAAATTGGACAACAAGACATTGAAAACAAGCTTCTAATTGAATGGGAGAAGTTTACATCCACCCCGGCTGAACCAATTGAATCTTACTACACAAGGTTTTGTACTCTCATGAACGAGCTCATAAGGAACAAGTTGGCTCCAAGGCAAATTGTTCAAAACATCAAGTTCATCAACAACCTTCCAGAGGAATGGGGACGATATGTCACAATTGTTAACCAAACAAAGAATCTTCATGAGGTGAACTATGATCAGCTCTATGACTTTTTGAAACAAAACCAGAAAGAGGCAGATGAAGTTAGGAAAGAGAAGCTAGCCAAACAGCATGATCCTCTAGCACTGATTGCTCAAGCACCAACACCTTCAACAGTGAATACACAACCATCATCACCCACTCCCACTCAGAACATCATGCAACAACAATCTGTTCCACAACAACCATTCTACCCACAACAACAACAAGTCATTCAACAACAACTATACCTAGAACCAGAATACGATCCTAATGATGACATGACTGCTTTGTCTCAAGCATTCACCCTTCTATCAAGAGTTGTCCAAGGACGCTATTCCACACCAACCAACAACAATCAAAGGATCTCATCGAACACTCACAACAGGCAGATTGCTCAGCCGAGTTTCAACATGGGTAATCAAGGACAAATGGTTGGAGTATATGGGAATCAGCAGGGATATGCTACAGGGTTTCAGATGGGTAATCAAGGGCAATATGCAGGCAATCAGATGGGTCAGTATATGGGTAATCAGAATCAGTTGGTTCAAGTTGCTGGAAATCGAAGGGGTCAGAATATAGGAAATCAATTTGGAAATGTTGCTGCTCCAGTTGCTGGGAATGCTGGGAATATGAATCAGGGGAATGTGTTGAAATGTTTTAACTGACAAGGTACTGGTCACATGGCAAGGAACTGTCCCACAAGACCGAAGAAGAAAGATCCAGCTTATCTGCAGAAAGCATTGCTGTTATCTCAGAAGGAAACGGCCGGGTTACAGTTGAGTGCTGAGGAGAATGATTTCATGGCATTGATGGATGACATGGAAGACCTGGAAGATATAGATGCCAACTGCATCTTCATGGCCAATCTTTAGGAGGTTAAATATGATACGGATTCTGAAGCACCTCCAGCTTATGATATCAATGGAATCTCTGAGGTACCACCATATGCTACATGTCACAATAATGAAATGTTTGAAATGTCACCTCAAAATGAACAGCATCCTGCGACTCCTGCACCCACTTTTGATACATATATGGACTCCCCAAGTTGTAGTAATATAAATTTGGCTACTCCAGATATGGATCCTAATGGAGGCTTCGAGTCACAGCATACTGAAAATGATGAGGAAACACGTGCTTTGTTTGAATCATTATTGAATAACTGTAGTATAGAAATTGAAAAGGTCAAACAAGTCAATCGCGATGTTAAGGCCGCGAATGAAAAATTGACCGCTGAGCTTGAGAGATATAAGGTGAATGAACAAGCTTTTGAATTTAATAACAAACGACAGTCAGAACTTGAAATTGGTTATAGAGATTCTGTGTTAAGAGAAAAACATTTGCAAATCAAATACGACACTCTCGATGTTAACTTGAACATGCAAATTAAATCTCCAAACAAGGAAATTTCTGAATTAACCACCCAACTTTCCAAACAAAATTCAATTTGTTCTGATCTTGAAAAAGAGAAGAAAGAATTGCATGCTAAGTTCTCAAAACAAGAAAATGAACTTCTTGATGAAATCATTGATCATCAGGAAACCATTAAAAAGTTGGAAAATCTTCTTGTAAAAATGGGTCATTCTACACAAACAATTAACATGCTTATTAACGACCCAAACCCGATTTTACATACAATGAAGAAAATGGCTATCGGTTGTGAAAACCCTTATATTCTCAAAAAAGCTCAGAAAGAACAGAATGTGTTGTTTAATGGTAATGTGCTAAATGATAATCATGACCCTCCCGAAGTTCGGGATTCTTATGAAACGATTGAGCTATCCAAAGAGACGCGTGTCAAAATGAGCCAGAAGCACCCAGATATCAGACCAATTGATTATAATGAGCTTAACAAAATATCTGGAGTGTATCAGGTTCAAAGAGAGTCACCATTATTTTTCAAAAAACCAGTGGCTGTTACAAAGAGAAAAGTTGTTTCGAAACATCTTTCTAACATCGAACAAATATTCTCTAAGAACACTTGTAACACAAGTGAAACTAGACAATTTTTGGCTGATCTTAAAAGGAGAGTTGAAACACTTCAATCAACTGTGGCATCCAAAAAAATACGTAACTACAATGATTGGTTTCAAAGTTTTCATACTGAACAGAAAAAGATGTTTGAAAAAGATATCATTCCTCCACTATCTGCAATTTATGCGGTAGTTCTTAATGTTGAAAGATGTCTTCTGCAAGAAACAACCGACTTTGTCAAGGACCACAAATCCCTGGTGAAGAAAGCTAATGAAAACATTGAACACATAAAAGTTTTGGAAAGACACAATGACATACTCTCTGAAGTAGCTCTATCAACTGAAATTATGTCCATTATTTATCAAACATATTCTGTGGAAGATGATGAAAGAATTCGAGCTGAGACTTCTGAAATTGTTGAAAAATATGAAAATGCATTTGCTAGGATTGAAAAGGAAAACATAACATATTTTAAACAACTTGATCAGAAAAAGGAAGAATGCAAGTATGACAAATTGTCGTATGAGCGTTCTTACAAAAACATGCAAGAACAAATTGATCTTTTGAAGTCTCAGCTTGAAATTTAAAAAGGTAAGGGTGAAGAAAATAAGGGTGCTAGACCATCAACTTCGGACAAATCGGCTGTTAGACCAAAAATGTCTATTTCAACACCCTTGCCTAAGGAAAGTGATAATGAAAAAGAGAAAGTGGTTGTCGAAAATCCAAATGTGATAGCGCCTGGCCTTTATAGGATTAGTCCCACTACTGCGTCTACCTCTACATCTTAAACATATAGGGCGATAGACAAACGTACTAAAGATAATCCAAAAGAGACTAGGAATGCTACTGATACATCAAAAGACAATAAGATAAATTCTAATGAGTGTGCCTTACCTTCTACAGGAGTAGAAAGTACCTCTAGGAGCAGCAGACCAAAGCCTAGGAGCAATACAAGGAATAGAGTCTCGCCTGCATCTGAGAGTGAAATCAAGATTAAAACGGAAGAAGTAGAAGAACACCATAGGATTTTATCGCTTTCTAAGAAGAAACATGTATCATCTGGATGTAATGTTGAGAACACTATTTCTAGTGCCTGTAATGACTCTGTTTGTTTAATGTGCAAGAAATCTTTGTCTGAAAATGTGTGTGATGATATTGTTTCTAATAATGTGAATGTGAATGATATGCCTGAACAGAAATATGTATCCTCAAAAAATAGTGCTAGGTCTAGATATGTCAAAAGACTTCTTAAACTAGCTAGAACAGCCACTAGTAGCAAATTGCCTAGAGACCATCTTAAGTTTTGTGCATGGAAACCAACTGGTAGAATGTTTCCACTTAAGAATGACTCATCATAATTTGTTCCAAAAGTTCAAGTTAAAACCATCTCTAAGTGTGATTCATCTGTTACCTCTAACCCATGGAACCAAATGTTAAACACTTTCCATATACAAAATCATCTGTTCTTTGCAGGTCATTGAAATTTGTCTTTGGATCGTCGACTCGGGTTGCTCCAAGCACATGACCGGGAATCTCAAGCTGCTGATCAACTTTGTATGGAAGTTCATGGGAACAGTTCGGTTTGGAAATGATCATGTAGCAGCTATTCTGGGTTATGGAGATCTACAGTTTGGAAATTTTTTAATCACTCGGGTTTACTATGTCAAAGGATTGGGACACAATCTGTTCTCAGTTGGGTAGTTTTGTGACGCAGATTTAGAGGTTGCTTTCAGAAGGAATACATGTTTCGTTAGGAATTTGATTGGAGATGATCTCTTAACCGGAAATCGTGGAACCAATCTCTATGCTATCGACATTAACCAAATGGCCTCTTCATCACCAATTTGTCTTATGACAGGAGCTGACGAAACTAAGTCCTGGTTGTGGCACAGACGTCTATCCCATCTCAACTTCGACACAATTACAAAGCTTGCCAAAGACAACATCATCACCGGTCTCCCAAAATTCAAATACACCAAAGAACATTTATGTCCATCATGTGAGCAAGGCAAAAGCAAATGGGCAACTTATAAACCCAAAACCGTTCCCAGTTCGGTTGATAAGTTACATCTGTTGCACATGGACTTATGTGGCCCAATAAGAGTTGAGAGTATCAATGGGAAAAAGTATATTCTTGTGATTGTCGATGATTATTCAAGATATACATGGGTAAGGTTTTTGAGATCAAAAGACGAAGCACCAGGCACCATCATCACCTTTCTGAAGCGTATACAAGTTCTACTTCAAGCTCCAGTTAGGATAGTAAGAACTGACAATGGCACGGAATTCACTAATCAGGAGTTAAGAACATATTTTGAAGAAACTAGAATCACTCACCAGACATCAGCTGTTAGAACTCCACAGCAGAATGAGGTAGTTGAAAGATGTTAGGAATTATGGGAAATAATAGATTTCTCATTGCTGCTGGTAGTGTAAGCTGGTTCCTGCCGATAGTGTGTGGTTCCTGCTGAAGTTCATTGCTGCTTGTAGTTTATTTTTGTTTCTGCTGATAGTAGTCATTACTGCGGGTATTAGTAATTGTTATCCCGTAAGTTTAGAATGTTTGGTAGATTTATTTTTAGAAGAGATTGATGTATATCTCTTCACA
Source organism: Artemisia tridentata subsp. tridentata (assembly GCA_021014915.2). NCBI lineage: Eukaryota > Viridiplantae > Streptophyta > Magnoliopsida > Asterales > Asteraceae > Artemisia > Artemisia tridentata. The sequence goes on from CP139508.1 coordinate 78,409,093, forward strand.
CGTTTTCTTGTATGACGGGTTAGGGTTAGGACTTCTTGTTAGTATAAAAGAAACACTCGTCTATGAGTTTTGTACGACTTTACAATCATCAATAAAATCATTATTAGTTCATAAACTGATCCATAGAGGATCAAAACCTTGTTAGTTATTTTCTTCTTTATATTCTTGTGTTTAGTTTCCGCATAGACACAAGTCTTACACCTAGAGATCCTTCAAAGCTGTTTGTGTTTACATAAACGGTTTTACCAAGCTCAAAGATCAAGCTAGAAGCACGCGATCCTACAAGTGGTATCAGAGCCTGGTGAGGATCTCTGATAAAGAAGAAAAGCTCTTATAAATCAACCTCTTTAAACCCTTTTAACAATGGCAGAAGGAGTCAATCATGATGAGGGTGACAACCACACAACCAAAACTGAAACCTCACAAGTCCAAACACAGATTGTCACCACTGTGTCCAACAACAATGCTAAATTCCCATACCTAAAGAAAGATGAGTATGAAGTCTGGGCCATGAGAATGGAATACTGGATCACGAACAGTGATTACAACCTGTGGAATGTGATTCTTAAGGGAAACTGCAAGAAGAATACTGGAAGGGATGATAATGGAAACATCTATATACTCCCACCTGTTACAGCAGATGAACATCTTGCTGTACAAAGGGAAACCAGGGCAAGAACCCTTTTGCTTCAGGCTATTCCAGAGGATCATATGGGTGATTTCCATCACCTGGATGATGCTAGAGAGATCTGGCGTGCTGTAAAAGCCATATTTGGTGGGAATGATGAGTCCAGAAAAATGAGAAAGTCTATGCTCAAGCAAGAGTTCCAGGAGTTTAAGATCTCTGAGGCTGAAGGGATTCACAAAGGGTATGATAGGTTTCACAAGATCCTGAGTCAACTCAACCAGTTGAAGGCTAGGCCGGACAATGAAGACTGCAACACTAAGTTTCTAAGGGCCTTACCTCCATCCTGGTCTCAGGTTTCCATAACACTCAAGGCCAAAGGTGGACTGGACTATATGAGTTTTGATGATCTGTACAACAAGCTGAAAACCCTTGAAATTGATATCAAAGGGTATTCCACCTATTCATCTCAAACTCCAACCCATACTGCATTTGTTAGTACCTCTAGTACTAACAAAGGGACATATGGAGACAGTCCAACACCATCATCATCATCACTTTCCTACTCACCTGCCACACCAAAAGCTCAAACCAGATCTGATAATCTTCTAGAGGAAGTGTTTCATTCATTTGTTGCTGATAGTACACCACAGCAGCAAATTGCTTATGAAGATTTTAATCAGGTGGATCAATTGGATCTAGAAGAGATGGACATAAAATGGCAGATGGCTATGCTGTCATTGAAAGTGAATAGGTTTGAAAAGAAGGCAGGAAGAAGGATTAACTTTGATGGACATGAGGGTGCAAGGTTTGACAGAAGGAAGGTGAGGTGCTACAAATGTTCTCAACCAGGTCACTTTGCCAAGGAATGTACAGATAAGAAGGTGGATGATAAAGCCAGGTATTCTGCTTTCAAAATTCAAGAGTTGGAATCAGAGGATCCCAAGGCCTTGGTATCTGTGGATTCAATGGTGGACTGGGAACATCATGAGAAAGCTGTTGCAAGAGGAGCAGAGAAGGTCTATGGGATGATAGCTGGATTTGGTGAAAAGACACAAGTGGCTGGTCAACTTGGAATGATGGGTCATCCATCTCAGGTACAAAACTGCCCGTTCGGTTGTGAACTTAAATATGCTAAACTAAAACAAGAATTTGATGATATAGAGTATCAATATAAGGATTACTTTATACAAGTCCAGGCTTATAAAAATGCTGTTAACACTTAGAACAACAAAAAGTCTGGTATAAAAAACAACAGTTAGCATATGAAGAAAAAAATAAGGGTTTTGGAAAGAGATTTACAAAACATCACTAATGAGTTCAAACATTCTGAAAGAGAAAAAGCTAAGGTAGTGTTAGAAAAACAGGATTTGCAGACTAAGCTAGACGATTCCTTGGCTAGGTTTGATAAATGGAAAGATTCATCTAAAAACCTAAACAAGTTAATCGATAGTTCTATGTCTATCAAAACTAAAAGAGGTTTAGGGTATGGTGACCTGATAGGGCCAAATCAAGTTTATGACCCTAATGAGTATAGTATTTTTGACCCTGAACCTGTTGATTATAGAAAACCTGTAAAGTATGTGAAGGAGGGAGGAATGAATGCAGTTCCTCCACCCATAACTGGAACATTTAAACCTGCAGACCCCTATGTTGACTTTGATGATTCATAAATGTCTTATGGCAAAAGGCAAAGATCTTGCCTGATCTTGATTGTGACTCTAATGAATTTGTCTCTTGTTCTGACAGTGACAAATCTGCAGAAATCAAGACTGATGACTATGCCACATGTGGATCAAGTGAGAAGTCAACTTCAATAAAATCAGAAGATCTGTCTTCAAAAGTGGCTACTGATGAATCCCAAAGAGCTGCAGCTGAAGATGTTTCTTTTGATAATGTTAAAAACAATAATGTTTCTAGTTTTGGTTTTGTTTCAAACAGTTATGGTTGTGGTTTTAATTTTGTTAAGGATAATTTTGTTTAATGTGTTGGTTTGAATATTTCTGGTTGCAATAAGAAAGATAATGTTAAGACAAAGTCCCCTAGAAAGAAATTTTTCTTTGTGTGTCGTAGTTATGATCATCTTATTAAAGATTGTGACTTTTATGAGAAAAAGATGGGTATATATGGTTGTCAAAATAGGTCTGTGTGGAGCAATGTCAATAATATTCCCCCATATATTCCACAACCAGCAAGAATAAACTCTTGTAGAGCTTCTGTTGCTGCTGGTAAGCCAGTTCCTGCTGGTAAGCCGGTTGCTGCTGGTAAGCCAGTTCCTGCTGGTAAGCCTATTGCTGCTGGCAAGTCCATTCCTGCTGGTAAGGCAAACTTGACTGGTCAGCATATTCCAGCTGGAAACTATAATTCTGCTAATTGGAGAAGAAATACTACTGGACCTCTCTACAGACCTACTAGCACTTACTTTCAAAATGATATGAGGCCTGCTTATTTTGACACCATGCACATGGGAGGGGCAAGATGGGAAACTGGTGTTAAGTCCTCAGCAGGTTGTTCTTGGAGAAACAATAACCAATATATGAGAATGGGGTCCAAGAACAATGGTGGATCTCATCAATCTCCATGGTTTAATACTTATTGATCCACTAGGCAGGCTCAAGTCAGCAATGGCTTGGGTCTCCCTTGTATCTAATATTGTAAATGTATTCTTTGTATCAGGAATTTCTTTTTAGAAGTAAAGATGTAGGCATTGTTGACAGTGGATGTTCCAGGAGTATGACAGGAAATTTAGAGAGACTGCATGACTTTGTGCCCTTAAATGGAGGTTCTGTGACATTTGGAGGAGGAGATGGCAAAATTACTGGGAAGGGAACTATCAAAACAACCAAGCTGGACTTTGAAGATTTGCTTTATGTGAAGGAACTCCAAAACTTTAATTTCTTCTCTGTCTCACAAATTTGTGACAAGAAGAACAGTGTCCTATTCACTGAAACTGATTGCTTTGTGTTGTCCAAAGACTTCAAGTTGCCTGATGAAATTCAGGTTGAACTCAAAGTTCCAAGGACTTACAACCTTTACAGTTTCAATCTAAGTGATGTTCAGCCTGAGGGTTCACTTGCTTGTTTGGTGGCAAAAGCTTCTTGGGATGAATCTAATAAATGGCACAGAAGAATGGCTCATGTGAATTTCAAGACCATTAACAAGCTGGCTAAGAATGGTTTGGTCCAAGGGCTCCCTCTCAAGACCTTCTCCAATGAACACAATTGTGTTGCATGCAACAAAGGAAAGCAACACAAAGCTTCATACAAGGAAATCACAGCTGTGAGCACCATCACTGAGCCTCTGCAGCTTCTTCATATGGATCTCTTTGGTCCTACTTCTATCAGAAGTACGTATTGACCACAAGTACTACTGCCTGGTAATTACAGATGATTTTAGCAGGTTTTCTTGGACTTTCTTTTTGGGTACTAAAGATGAAACTTATCCAGTTATTAGGGACTTTATTACCTTAATAGAAAATCAGCTAAGTAAAAAGGTTAAGTCAATAAGGTGTGATAATGGAACAGAGTTTAAGAATTCTAATCTAATTGAACTCTGTGGGAGTAAGGGGATAAAAAAGGACTATAGTAATGCCAGAACCCCACAACAAAATGGGGTTGCAGAAAGGAAAAATAGAACCCTTATAGAAGCAGCTAGGTCTATGTTAGCTGACTCTAAGATGCCCACTATGTTTTGGACTGAAGCAGTCTGCACTGCTTGTTATGTGCTGAATAGGGTATCCATTACTAATCCTCATAATAAAACACCTTATGAGCTTTTGTCTGGGAAAGTTCCAAACATTAACTATCTTAAACCTTTTGGATGTCATGTCACTATACTGAACACTAGTGATCATCTAGGCAAGTTTGATGGGAAGGCTGATGAGGGGTTTATTGTTGGGTATTCTGCTCATAGTAAAGCCTATAGGGTATATAATCTGTCTACTAAGAGGATAGAAGAGACTCTCAACTTAAGATATCTTGAGGATAAACCTAATTTGCAGGGTGCAGGTCCAGAGTGGTTCTTTGACCTAGATTATCTGACAGATACCTTAGGTTATACTAGATTCAAAGCAAATCAATCTGTTGGTACACATGCTTCTCAAACTAACAATGCAGGTACCTCAGATGATGATTCTGATGCAGAGAGTGATGAAAGACCTATAGTTGTTCCTTCTTTTCCCTCTAACAACATTTCAGGTTCAGAGCTCAAAGATACTTCTAATATGGCTGGAAGTGATTCAAGTTTTGCAGAAGATCTTGCTAGGCTTCAAAGACAAGAGTATAATGCCAAGAAAGCTGCTGAAATGTTTGGTTCTGGGTTTTCTAAAGAGACAGAGGAGATTCTGAGAAATGCTGAAGCGGAAGTTAGAAGGCAACTGAATTCTGCTGGTGGTATTCCTATTCCTGCTGCTACCAATTCTGCTGGTAGTGCATCTGTTCCAGCTGGTCTTTCTAATGATTCTGCTGATGTCTCCACTCCTGGTGTTCATGTGTCTTCTCCACCTATTGACTCACTGGGTATTGATAACTCCCCTGAAAGATTTCCAATCCCTTCTGACCTTGGAAATTCATTCTCTTCAAGAGATAAGCTGGAAGATCCTCATCATCAATCTAGAACAGGCATTTTCACTTCTTCCTCATATGATGATGACTTCAACCCCTCCAATACTAATCAGGCATCCACAATTGATGTCAATCCCATTGTTACCAAGAGGATCAATACAGTTCATCCTCAGTCCTTGATCCTTGGAGATCTAAATTCCCCTGTTCAGACAAGAAGCAAGTTACATCAACCCAAGTTTGGAGAATCTGCTTTTCTCAGTTATATCCAGGATCAGTTAAGGAGCAATCATACTGATTACCTACATTGCCTCTATGCTTGTTTCTTATCCCAAATTGAACCAAGTAGTATAGCCCAAGCTCATGATAATTCAGATTGGGTTGAGGCTATGCAAGAGGAAATGCAGCAATTTCAGAATCAGAAAGTATGGAAGTTGGTACCTTTGCCTACAGGAAAGCATGCTATTGGAACTAAATGGATTCTCAAGAATAAAAGGGATGCAAGGGGAATTGTGGTTCGGAATACAGCTAGGTTGGTGGCTCAAGGACATAGACAAGAAGAGGGGATTTATTATGATGAAGTGTTTGCACCAGTGGCAAGAGTTGAAGCCATCAGATTGTTCGTAGCTTTTGCCTCATTCACGGGTTTTGTAGTATATCAGATGGATGCGAAGAGTGCCTTTTTGTATGGAAGGATTGAAGAAGAAGTTTATGTTACTCAACCAAAGGGATTTGTGGATCCTCAGAATCCTGATTTGGTTTACAAAGTGGTAAAGGCACTTTATGGTCTTCATCAAGCACCAAGGGCTTGGTATGCAAGGTTATCTGCATTTTTGCTAAAACATGGTTACAGAAGAGGGGCAATAGAAAAAACACTTTTCATCAGGAAGAATTTCAAAGATATCATCCTCGTACAAGTTTATGTAGATGATATCACCTTTGGTTCTATTAATGAAGCCTGGTGCAGGGAGTTTGAAGAATTGATGAAGAGTGAATTTGAGATGAGTGCTATGGGTGAAATGACTTTCTTCTTACGTCTTCAGGTTAAGCAGAAACCAGATGGGATCTTTATCTGCCAAGAGAAGTATGTTGATGACATACTTAAGAAATTTGATATGGAAAATGTGAAAACTACAACTACCCCATTTGAACCTCCAAAGCCTAAATCCAATAATGAACCTGATGCTGCTGTTAATGTTCATCTATACAGGTCCATGATTGGGTCACTCATGTATTTGACAACTTCTAGACCTGATATTATGTTTGCTGTCAGTGCATGTTCTAGACATCAGGTTACACCCTTGACTTCTAACTTAAATGCAGTCAAGAGAATCTTCAAGTATTTGAAAGGACAACCTAAGTTAGGACTTTGGTACCCAAAAGATTCTCCTTTTGTGTTAGAAGCTTATAGTGACAGTGATTATGCTGGTGCTAACTTTGATAGAAAGTCAACTACTGGGGGTTGTCAGTTTCTGGGTAGAAGGTTGGTTTCTTGGCAGTGCAAGAAGCAGACTATAGTGGCTACATCTTCTACTGAGGCAGAGTATGTTGCTGCTGCTAGCTGCTGTGGACAGGTTCTTTGGATGCAAAATCAGTTGTTAGATTATGGGTTCAACTTCATGAACACTAAGATCTTTATTGATAACCAAAGCACTATGTGCATTGTTAAAAATCCTGTCTATCATCAAAGGACAAAGCATATTGAGATTAGACACCATTTCATAAGAGATGCTTATGAGAAGCATCTTATTCAGGTGATTAAAATTCATACTGATGACAATGTGGCTGATCTGCTGACCAAGGCTTTTGATGGACCAAGGTTTAACCATTTGGTGGTCCATATTGGGATGGTAAATCCTTAGGTACTGAGCTTGAGGGGAGGACAAAGCCTAAGGGGAGGCTTTCTGTTGTATATTTGTTATTTTAGTTTATAAAAAAAAATCCTTTGTATATTGTTTGTACTAACTTGTATGGTTTTGAGCAACACCTTGCAGGTACAGTGTTGGTGTTTACACCTACACAACAAATGGTAATCAACTCACCATGTCTCTCCGACAAGAAAGAGTTGACTCACCATGAGGGTACGGCTCTGGTGTGATAATCAAATCCGTTGACAGCTGTAATAGCTTGCTCAAAGCTATAGGGTTCTCAACTCACCGATGTTTCATTACTAAGAGTTGAATGGTTTTCAATTCGCCATGGATTTTACTCCTTTGGGGTTTCCAAAGAATTGGCTAGCCCACAAGTGTATGGCTTGTGGTAAAGGCAGTGGAATACCATGCTTGGTACTCAATTCACTAAAGGTTATCTTCAACCTAAGAATTGGCTAGTCCTGAGCAAACGGCTATAGGTAAAGACAAGTCAAATCCGTTTAAAGTTGCTGATTTACTAAAAATCAGATGGTTATCAATGTACCATGGTCTAACACACCTAAACATTGGCTACTCCAGTAGTGATGGCTATTGGTAAAGAGACATCAAATCCATTAATTTTCAATGATTCACCTCTCACAGGAGTTAACACACCTGGACGTGATGAGAATAGTATAAAACTTAAGTGATTTGATGTACATTTTGTCATAGTAGCAGTCAAGATCAAGTGGATGACATGGTGCCCAGCTTATTATTTTGAAGATGATTTCCTTTTGCTGCTGAACTATAGAGGTTGCTGCTGGAAGTTAAAGATGTTGCTGCTGGTTACTTACTATTGCTGCTGCTCAAATGCAATCCTCAAGCCTGAGAAGTTAAAGCTCTATCAAGTGGGAATCTTGCAAGTTAACCTAGTCAACTTCAAGATTAGGGGAGGATTGTTAGGAATTATGGGAAATAATAGAGATTGATGTATATCTCTTCACACGTTTTCTTGTATGACGGGTTAGGGTTAGGACTTCTTGTTAGTATAAAAGGAACACTCGTCTATGAGTTTTGTACGACTTTACGACTTTACAATCATCAATAAAATCATTATTAGTTCATAAACCGATCCATAGAGGATCAAAACCTTGTTAGTTACTTTCTTCTTTATATTCTTGTGTTTAGTTTCCGCATAGACACAAGTCTTACACCTAGAGATTCTCCTAAGCTGTTTGTGTTTACATAAACGGTTTAACCAAGCTCAAAGATCAAGCTAGAAGCACTCGATCCTACAAAAGAAGAAATAGAACTCTTGTGGAAGCTACTCGCACAATGCTGATTTATTCCAATGCACCGTTATTCTTATGGGCTGATGCTGTTTCCACTGCTTGTTTCACTCAGAACCGATCCCTAATCCATCCAAGATTCAATAAAACCTCATACGAATTAGTGAACAACAGAAAACCCGACATCTCTCACCTTCATGTATTTGGCGCTTTGTGCTATCCTACGAATGACAGAGAGGATCAGGGGAAACTGAAAGCTAAGGGTGATATTGGTATCTTTATTGTTTATTCAGACAACTCGAGGGCATTCAGGGTGTATAATAGAAGAACTAAAAGAGTAATAGAGAAGATGAATGTGAAGTTTGATGAAATTTCACAGATGGCGTCTGAGAGACTCGCTCTAGAACCCGCGCTTAACCCGATGGCTTCTAATCATATCGGATTAGGACCCGCACCAAACAGTCAAACTTCTGAACATATCAGTTCAGAACTCGTACCCCAAGGAGCTCAGTCAACTACAACTAAAAAACCGACAACTCAAGAACTGGATAATTTTTTCGAGTTTATGTATGATGAATACTATGGTGGAGCTTCGACAAATGCATCACAACAACGTTCCGCTGCACCCGCTCAACAACATCAACCACCACCACCACCACAAGATGCATCTACAACATTCGAAGCTGACGCACCAACTCCCTCAACGTCATCAACATCTACTCCAGCAACTCCAGTAATTGAGATTGTGTTACCAAGAGTTGATGAGCAAAACCAAACAACACCAATTCAAGAAGAACAACAACAAAACGATGCTGTGTTAGAAGAAGAACCATTTGAAAATCCATTTGGAACGGAATCTGCTGAATCTTCTTCCAGATTACATGAACCATCTAACACGCATTCGTCAAATCCAAGGTACCCTTCAACGTTAAAGTGGACTAAAGACCATCCAATAGAACATGTCATTGGTGAACCTTCTAGGCCAGTACAGACGAGAAGACAACTCGCCACCGATTGTGATATGTGTATCTTCGCCTGCTCAGTCAGTCTAAAAGAGCCAAAGAACATTCGGGAAGCGATGTCAGACGATGCATGGATTGAAGCGATGCAGGAAGAACTTCTCCAATATAAGTTACATGACACTTGGGATTTAGTGTCGAGACCACTTGATAAACTCGTCATTGATCTTAAGTGGTTATGGAAAAACAAAAAGGATGAAGAGATGACTGTAATTCGCATAAAAGCTCGTCTTGTAGCCAAGGGATTCAGACAAGAAGAGGGAATAGATTTTGATGAGTCATTCGCGCCAGTAGCTAGACTTGAGGCGGTCAGGATTTTCTTAGCATACGCGGCTCACAAGAACATCATGGTCTATCAGATGGATATCAAGACGGCTTTCTTGAATGGAACTCTGAAAGAAGAAGTGTACGTGAGTCAGCCAGATGGATTCGTTGACAAAGATCATCCGGACTACGTCTACAAGCTCAAAAAGGCTATCTATGGTTTGAAACAAACCCCAAGGGCGTGGTATGACGGACTATCATCTTTCTTGCTGAATAATCATTTCACCAAAGGAACAATTGACCCGACCTTGTTTACCAAAAATTCAAAAATGACATTTTGATTGTTCAGATTTATGTGGACGACATAATCTTTGGGTCTACTAATCCGGAACATTCAAAACATTTTGAAAATCTCATGAAAAGTAAATTTAAAATGTCTATGATGGGCGAATTAAAATTCTTCCTTGGACTTCAAATCCATCTATCCCATCGTGGCATTTTCATTAATCAGGCTAAATATACAATTGAGATTTTGAAAAAACATGGAATGGAAAATTGTGACTCTGTTGGTACTCCAATGGTCACTTCACCCAAAATTGGCCAAGACCTATATGGGAAACCCATTGATCCAAAGAAATATCGGAGCATGATTGGGTCTCTCATGTACTTAACTGCTAGCCGACCCGATATTCATTTTGCTGTTTGTTTATTAGCACGGTTTCAGGCAAGGCCTACCGAACTTCACCTCCAAGAGGTTAAACGGATCTTCCGGTACCTACGAAGAACCATTAACATGGGACTTTGGTATCCGAAGGATTCGGAGTTTACACTAACAGCCTTTTCAGATGCCGACCATGCTGGATGCCAAGTTACTGCAAAAAGTACATCCAGGGGAGCACAATTCTTGGGAGAAAAGCTAGTAGGCTGGTCATCAAGGAAACAAGACTGTACGGCGTTATCAACCGAAGAAGCCGAGTATGTGTCTCTATCTGCGTGTTGTGCCCAAGTTCTTTGGATGAGGACACAACTCACAGATTATGGTTTCTCTTTCGACCGCATACCTTTGTATTGTGACTCGAAAAGTGCCATAGCCATCTCGTGCAATCCCGTGCAACACTCGAAGACCAAGCATATTAGAGTCCGCTATCACTTCATAAAGGAACACGTCGAAGAGGGTACTGTTGAATTATTTTTCGTCAAGACTGAATACCAACTCGCCGATCTATTTACTAAAGCCCTCCCAAAAGAACGGTTTGATAATCTAGTTCGACGAATTGGAATGCGAAGCCTAACTCCCGAAGAGTTAGAAAGTCTTCTCGAATCTTCTTGAATTTTATCTCAAAAAAGCTTCGCATGTAAATATTTTTGAAAAACAAAATACAAAATTTGAAAAACCAACAAAAACAAAATATAAAAATACAAAATTTCAAAAATACAAAAACAGTAAAAAATATAAAAACCAAAAATATTCTTTTCACGACATGTCTCTCGTATAATGGATATTCTGTACGTACCTAGAAATGTCATTCAACAATGATATGGGCATGTACAGATGCTTGAGCGAGAGTTCATTTAAACGTTTTCTAAAACATGTCGTTTCTCAAAATTTCTTCACTATGGCTTTCGTATATTTTAGTACGGAACCCGCACTTAAATGACGGCTTTTGTATATTTCAGTACAAAACCCGAGCTACAATGATGACTTCTGATTATATCTGATCAGAACTCGCATTTTTAGTGGCATATGAAAACAAAAAATCCTTGAGCACATGATCAAGATTTTTCAAAAAGATTTTCAAAATCTTTCTCCAAATTCTGTGCTCAAGATTCTTCAAAAAGAAAACTCCCTATATACCCTTAAATGATTTTAAACTCAAATGTTTAAAGAATATGCTTTATTTAAGGGGGAATTTTAAAAAGAAAATCCAAAATGTTCCAAATCATGCTAAAATGATCCGTCTATCTCTCCAAAAAGCTCTCATTTTAATCAGTTGATATCAAAAATATCACTACATGCTATTTTTGAGGGGGAGAGGACGTGATTAAAATGTGATCAAAATGTTCAAAGATCATGGATTGAATCTCAAAAGAGCTCGACTCAAGATTTTAACCCTCGAATTGACGAAATTAAATGTCCGTTATCGAAAAGACTTGTCCGGGACGGGTAATAATTTCAAGCTGGTTTTCCAATGATGTAAACGTGTCTCGCAAAGGACTTGTCTGAGTAGAATGTACCAATTCGAAAGATGATCATTGAATATGATCGGGACGGGTAATAATTTCAAGCTAGTCTAACTAGTGATGTAAGCGTGTCTCGCGAAGGTCATGTTCATTGAAAGTCAATCAATTCAAAATGTGCGAACTCTACCCAACATGTGCAAATTTATATCAAAAATGCATGAGCACATGTGAAGGGGGAGTGTTTCAAAAATCTAAAACTCTCGAAGTGTTATCTAAATGTGTTTTACTCATAAACACTTTGAGAGATTTTCACAAAAGGTTTTATGGCAAGTGATCAATAAATCTAGGATAATCATGGAGTAATAAGGTGATTATGGTTAGGTTTATGTCCTATGATCCGACAGAGCCGGAGGGATCTACCCAAGGACAATTCCAATAGATTAGAATTAGAAGTCCTTAGGTATGATTGAAAAAAGGAGTATATGAGAAAGGGAAAGAAGGGGTTGAAGAATTAAAAAGAAAAGTTTAATGAAAGGGTGAAAAGAAATAGCCCTCCATGAAAACTTAGGGCAGAAACCGGGTCAATACATCTGCTATCGGTATTCACTAAGGTGATACTGATATTGAAGACAAGACGTCATGGACCCAGTGACGCGCTGCACCACCCCTCCTAGCCACTCAGATATCTCTTAAAAGATATTTGTTTCATTTCTCACGGAGAACACTACATAATCTATCAGCCTCTCACTCCGAGATGTATTGATATTGAAGAGGTGGCACTCTGCTCCATGCCTCCGACTACTAAAACTAAAACTCACAATCGAGTCTAGAGCCATGAGATTCATCAAAAATCTCTTAGGAACACTTTCCATAATAATACCCTTGTGTTCACCAAAAAGGACACAAGGTGTACAAGAGTCTTAATGAGATCTAAGGATCTTGCCATGTATATCATGATGGTTACGTGCTTCAAACGGTCTACAGTTGTGGGGTGATCTCCAGCGACTCACTGAATCGTGGGTGCACTTCGGTGTGTCCGTGTAAGCCCTCTCGGGGGTATCCGGTTCAGAATGACCTGGGGGAGATTAGAGAAAGTCTTCACACTATGCTATTGACGATCTCGAAGTCCTAACCCGTAAGCGCTGGATGATTATTACTAACGGTTTTATGCAGCTACCTATAAAACATCCATCAACCATCATCAGATACATCAAACATCATCACCTCAGCATACTCATACTTATGAAGAACATCTCCAACAAAGCTCAAGTGTAAAAAGTTCAAGACAAAAGGATCAAGTTAAAGACAGAGTGTAACAACAAAGTCAAAACACTAATCAAGATGTCACGAACAAGTTCATATGTTAAACGATGAAAGATTAAGGGGAGATTGTTAGCAAGGGAAGATTGTTAGCAGAAGTTTACAGTCCAAGATGTATGAGTATGTTGGAGGACACGACGCATCATCACGAGAAGATTTTGATCAAGGCAAGAACGAGTGAAAGACGATACTTTGAAGATCACGATTGCATGAAGGAACATTGAATGAAGACTACTCTACAACGACACACAAAGATCAAGACGTTGAAGACAAAAGACCAATCACTGGGAGCATCATGAAAATGACCATCCCTTAGGGGGAGATTGTTAGCATTTATATTTTAGAAAAAGTGATGGTCATTTGTAATGTGTTAAGAAAGTGTGTCGTGTAGTTGTCTAGTATTGAAAGGCTTGTGTTGGACTTTAATTTGTAATGTTCAAGTAAAGTTTAAAAGCCCAAGTCCAACACAAGACCACCTCAAAGCCTTTTAGGGCAACAAAGGCTTCCCACTTCACTATAAATACCACACACTCTCACATATCATGGGTGCCTCATTGTTAGTATAGGTGAGAAGTGTGTGGCGTGTGTATGTTTTTAGCTTATGTTCTCTCAAGGTTTTTATGTATAAACATTCGGTTATAAGTTTATATCATACGCATCATTTCACCATCTCTTCTTCTCATCTATTCTTTTCCTTTTGAGTGTCACGGTTCATTAGTAGTTATTAGTAGTTGTAGTTAAGGTTGGTTCGAGTAGATCTAGTGTTTTACAAAAATCCTAGAATAGAAAAATAATTTAGAAATAAAAATCCTAGAATAGAAAAAATAACTTATAAAAAAAATCCTAAGATGTGAAGCTCCTAATGTGATCATCTATTGAGGAGGATGAGAAAGAGCGTTAAGATGCTCGTGGATGTGGTTTAAAATGAACCTCATCTCGTTTTGGAGTTCATGAACCATTATTTTGGTTCTTTCACTAAGATGAGTGGTTCTTTCACACATGGAGCAAACCATGGCGAGGGAAGTTTGGTGGTAGAGTAGGTTCGTTTGTTGGTGGTAGTGGTGGTGGAACATTTGTTGATTGGTGGTTGGGATTTGGTGGAGCTATGATTGATGAAAGCAAGGTGGTTTGTAGTTGCATGGCTTCATGGAGGTGAGAATCCACCATGTTGGAGAAGGCATAGAGGTGGTCTAGTTCCTCATTGATTTCACCTTGAGTTTGTGGAGGATCAATCCACATGGACTCGTCAATGTCCCTAAGTGTAGGTGAGAAGGGTTGAGGTTGTTGAGGTGGTGGAGCATGGTCTCCGTAGAGTGGGCCATGGATTTCCCTATAAATAGGGTGGAAGAGTAAGGGTTGTTGTTGTGATGGTTCACAATCAAATGGCAATGGTGGTGGATTTGTTGATCTTGGAGGTGATGGTGATTTGGGTATTTGAGATGGAGCGGGAGGTGGTGTGGTGGCTACTGGTGTCTTTGTTGGTGGTGGAGTTGTTATGATGATAGGTGAAGGTGTTGGAGTGGCCAAAGTGAGAAAGTTTTCATCATGGATAGGAGATGAGATGTTGAGTGGTGAAGAGTCTGATGATGATGAGTTTAGGTTGACAAAGCAACAAGGTTTTACACTAATCCTAGCCGTTCTTCTAGGTGGTCTTGAGGGTGATGAAGAGTTGGTTGATTTTGTCATTGTGAAAAATGCTTGAGATATGCAGAAATTCACAGGAAATGGTGGTGAAGGTGTGAGAAATGATCATCCTAGAGGTTCTAATTTATAGAATTCAAGATTCATGGAAGAGTGTGTTTGGATTTGATGTTAAACCATACAAAAATGGTGGTTTCTAATGATTTGGAAGTAGAAGAGAAGGTTTTCAAATCATCAAAGTCAATCCAATGGGGTTGAGTTGAGTGAAAGAGGAAGGATATGCAGTTAATGCATGGCAATGAGTGCAAGATCTTTGATGTCAGTGATCCACGGATAGCAAGGAACCAAATTTAGGGATCCTTGCTTTATGGAGAAAGGTAACTTGAGTGGATTTTTGAAATTTCAAGTTTTGGTGGGAAATGGTTTTCCTATTGGTCTAAGTGAGCTAAGATGATCTTAATATGAGGGAATAGTAGTAAAAGTATCCTAATAACAAGAATGAATGATCTAGAGTGCGGGATTAAATGAAAATTTAAAAAATCTAGCTGTTGGCTAGAGGAACCATTCAACAATACAGGCGGAACCATGAATTTGGTTCCGCCTGATCCGTCAGGTAAATTTTGGCAGAACCAAATTTTTGGACGGACGAAACCAAATTTTTGGTTTCGTCCCATCCACCAGTCCAAAAAGTAAACAGAGGGCATTTTTGAACCCCCGAACCCCGTTCAAATCCCGTAAATTTTCCTAAAACATGTGTAATTAATTAGTTGTGATTACAAAATAACAATAAAACTAGTATTAACACATGTAAGGGTATAGATCAAGCAGGGGCTAATAATTTCACTAATAATGTGAAAAAATGGAAAAATGATAACATCAAGATGTTATCTACCTGCAAGACAAGGTTAGTTCACATAATCGTTCAAAGTTAATTTATCATCCTAAGACAAGACAAATACATCAAACATAATTGTTTTGGAGCAAATGTACCAAACACTCATAAAGCCTCTCATTGCTTATCCAATTTCTTGTTAATCTTTGTTAGGAATCTTCCAATGCACTTGAACATTCCTTTTGTTTGCTTGAATTCTTCTGATGGATTTTAAATGAACGGGAATTGTTAGAAGTAGTCAAGAGGAGGAAGCCTAGAGTTGGGAAGTCCATCATCCTCGCTCATTGATGATGATGATGATGAGGAAATAGGTGGATGAGGACGTTTTCCTTGAGTCTTTGCTACTCTCTTATCACTTAATGGCACAAATATGTGATCAACAATGGAGTAGTCAGGACAAAACCCTCTGGCATTGGTGGAATGGGTGCAAAGGCTCTAAAGAGACGGGTGAGAAGCATCCCGTATGGAAGAGCGGTGGTTCCTAGCATGGGTATGTCCGCCATCCTTTTGGCAACATAATAGGCTAAATTGAAAGGTTGGTGGGTTAACAAGCTATAAAGCATGTAACAAAGACAAACATTGATGTGATCATGATTGCCTATGGTACACAAGACATTAGCCCTAAGAATTTCTTCCCATTTTTTGAATTGAGGCTTGATCTCATTGAGTTCCATGCCAAATGGGTATCGGTTGACTTCATTAGTCGTGCGGGTTGTTCTTGTGTTTGAAGTTCTTGGAAGAAAAAAATGTTCTCGGATTATTTCTTTTGCAACTAGAGGAGTGTCGTATGGAGGCATACGATCAACAATAGAGTCAAGGATTGATAAGGACCATTTATCTGAGTAAAGGCATGTACCTTCACATGGAATTCCAAGGACTTACGCAAATTGATTGAGAGGTATGTTGAAGTCATTTTGGTTTACTTTGAATTTGATTGACATGAGGCCATAATAATTGATTGTGAGAACTACACTAACATAAAACTCTAAGACAAATCTAGGACAAATTTGTTCGTTGATGTCTAAGAGACCATCGAAGCGAATGGATGCAAGTTCTTGACGAATATTTGTTCCTTCTAGAAAGGATGGGTCAATGGTTCTACCCTCATGAACGTAACATTTTCTAGAGCCTTAAAGATTTTGACTTGAGCCGGAGTAAGACTCTTAGTCTTGTGATGTTTGGGAAGGTAGTTTAGAGTGTCTTTGTGGTCATAGAAAGTTGCGGGAGGCATGATTGATCCTAGATACAAAAATTACATACTTTAGTTGAAACTAACGAGAATTTAGATATAAAGTTCTAGTGTGTGCCTACATGAGGACAATGTGGAGGTGCGGTTATCTCGACTCCTTTTAATGCATAAAAATAATTTCTTTTAGCAAATTTTGTAACAAAAAGAGAGAAAACCCAAATGCTCATAATTCAATGTAGCTTCGATTGAATGTACCCGAAAATACATATTAGTTATGTACTTCCTTTAGCATTCAAGAGACATTATGCAAATGATGTTTTAAACATAACGTTTTTATTTGTATGAACAATGTGAAAAATTATTTGTCCTAATTGTGAGAAGCTTTTTACAAAAATTTGACATGGGGCTTTTAGTAAATTATGATAATGTCTTACAAGATGCAATTTCTAACTAAGGGAAACATGATTAGTTGTGTAATTTAACAAATGTACTTCATGATTTATCAAAAAGATGCATAATCCCCAAGTTTTGGTTTTGTGCAAGAAATAGAAGCCCTAGACTCAGATCAGGAGTGTAAATGTAGTTAGGAAACTTACAGTGTTGATCGGAGCACAAATTGGTTGAAGGAGATGTCTAAATTTTGAGAGTGATGTGTTATGGGACGAGTTTGAGTTATTTGTATGTTTTGGGTATGAGAAAGGAGTGTTTGTTTAATATACTCAAAAACTAACCCAGGAACCCACGGATGGGGCGGAACCAAATATTTGGTTCCGCCCAAGTTGTCGAAGGGTTCCTTGGGACCAGTTTTGGGTTTTGGTCAGTTTTGTCGTGTTTGGTTAAGCTAAGGTTTAAGCTAAGATTTTAACTACAAATTTGGTTTCATTAGTCCTAATCCAAGTCTAAGAAGATTAAATGATTATCGCTTAAGGGTTTTGTTAGGATATCGAAAATGTTGTCTTCTGAGGATACTTTCTCGATTGAGATGTTTACTTTTTGAACATTGTCGCGAATAAAGTGACGATGGATTTCAATGTGTTTGGTTCGAGCATCTTAAACTGGATTTTTACTAAGATCGATAGCTCCTTTGTTGTCGCAAAGAATAGAGATGTCTTTAAGTTGAATTTTTTAACCACTGGTAAAAATACGACTTTATAAATTATACTTATCCTTTTTCCACGTAGAATTTTTTTTATTTATTTATTAGTTGATTATAAATATTATCTTATCTGACGTAGATCACATCCTTGATAAACGTGCTCACAACGAAATTGGTATTTAACTATCATAACAACATGTGAAGATAATAAAACCCTAGAAATATTAAAATATAATTTATTTAACTAATGTACAAGTCATTAAAGCACATAAACCCTAATATCACTATAACTCCCAAATAAACCCTAATTTCACAAACCTAATAATATACGTAATAAAACTACAAACCCTAATTAATATTTTTTATAAAATCTATAAGTACAAGTCTTCTAAACTAAGGTACAAGTATTTAAAGCATAAAAACTTAATATTTATAAAAATCTTATATAAAACTTAATAATAATTATTTTAAAGACATAAATTGTAATAAATTCACATATTAATTTTTAAAAATAAGTTTATTTATTTATAAAATAAGTGTACAAGTTCTCAAACTCAATGTACAACCCTCTAATGCACAAAAACTTAAAAATCCATTAAATCATCTTAAAACCATAATAAAAATTATATAAAATTAAGAAATAATTAAAATTATATTTTTTCTTATTTTCCAAACTATAGTACAATCTTCTTAAGCCTAGAGTACAACTACCCGTAGCACAAAAATATTTTCTTACACATAAACATAAATCGATATACATGTATTTATACCCTTAAACTCCAAAATTCATTTATAAAAATCCTACAACCCTAGGAACCTTAACTACACCTTAAAACCCTAGAATACTACCCAACTAAGCCCACGGTACAAACCCCTTAAGCCTAGTCGAACCAAATTCCACTCTATAACCCTAGGATAGTTCGAATACATTAAGATACAAACCAAAGCTCCATATTTCTTAAACCCTAAGACACAAAATGAAAGAACATAAGCCTTCCACATCCCCCCTCCTCTAGAAGCTTAAGATTTCTATGGTTTTGAAAGCAACACATCACCACCATGTCACCCTACACGTCCAACCCTCCACATCCATCCATATGTCACCAATAGAACATGAACACACCACCATGTCCTCTCCCAAACCGAAAATATCACTTCCACAATCCCTAACTCTTCCCTTCTATAAATACCAAACCATATTCTCCCTTTTTCCTCACAAATCATTCGAACCAATTCCCACAACCCCATACACTCAAATTTCTGTCACCATAACCTCTAATCAAGTCTAAGAAAGACCCTTGGAAGCCAAGAAGGAAGATAGAGCCTTGATGATCAAATTTCAAAACCCTAAGTTCCATTTAGTTCCATTCGATCCCAAATCATCTAGGTGAGTTCTCAACCCTTTTCCTTATCTTACATATGCTCTAAGTACTCTTAATATACTACCTTAATGATCCCTAATAAAAGCGATAATCAAAAACTAAGTTAAAAGTTTAATTTTTCTTTCTTTTGTTTTCTGTACGAACCAAACAAACACCCTCTATTTGTTTTTCTTTTCGATATTTTAAGAACGCTAGACTATAGGAAACTTACATATTGTTAAATAGAATATTTTTAGAAGAACGTAGCAATTTGAATCACTAAAAATGAGTAAACGAGTAGAAAGTTATAGCAAATTGAAGGTGAATAAAAACTATAAAAACTTTCTGTAACAGCAGACGAGTTTACGCAAAACGAGGAATTTCTGCTCCGTTTCGTCAAAATCTTAAAACACGAAAGTTGTCCGGAACGACGTTTCCTTCAAAAAGTATTTAGACCTCGAGTCATGAAAACGCATAAAAACGGGTGTATTTATTTAATTTCAGAACAGATTTTAAAAAAAAAGACAGCAGCAGACATGGGTCTTGTAACCCAAAGTTCGACCATAAAACGAGCTTCTAAATTTCTAGGCTTTTGCACACATGTAAACCACTTAAATAGCTAATTATAGGAAAAAGAACGAAGTGTTTTCGTTAAGAAACGAGTGAGTTCTAGTCGTTTGTTTGTCGGGTGTTTCTGTCTCGACAGAACTGCCACACGCACCTTTTAAACATTATTTGTGAGCTTGTGGGTTCCAACTTTGGCCTAGGAAATTGTAAAAATGGTCTTTATAAACTGATATTTAAGTTTACTAAGGAGTCGTAAAAGGTTTCGCCATAATTTGTGAGAAACAATGCGTTTTTGTGAAACAAGGATGTCGAGTGTGACAAATTAGAAGTCTCAGGGGTAAATCTTGCCAAAACTCTAATTAAAATTATTAAAGGGATTATGTTTGCTGTCGATCTGAACCCTAGGGGTAAAAAGTGTCACTTTTGAAACTGTAAGGGTAAAAGTTGTCATTTAACCAAAGTTGAAGGGTAAAAATTGTAATTTTGTGAAAGTTGAGGGGTAAAACTTGTCAATATATGAAAGTTCAAGGGTAAAAGTTGTCAACATATAAAACTAGAAGTTCTAAAGTATAACTTTTTCTATAATAATATTATTATTAAATAATTAATATTATTATTATTATTATTATTATTATTATTATTATTATTATTATTATTATTATTATTATTATTATTATTATTATTATTTTTAGTATTATTATCATTATTATTTCTTATTAGTATTATTATTAATA
Organism: Artemisia tridentata subsp. tridentata; assembly: GCA_021014915.2. Lineage (NCBI taxonomy): Eukaryota > Viridiplantae > Streptophyta > Magnoliopsida > Asterales > Asteraceae > Artemisia > Artemisia tridentata. The sequence goes on from CP139508.1 coordinate 78,429,680, forward strand.
AGAATTTGAGTTAATTACATAAATGGTCACTATGGTTTGTCAATTTTTTCATATTTAGTCGTTGAACTTTTTTTTTGACATAAATGGTCACTGAAGTTTCAAATCGTTACAGATTCAGTAATTTTGGACAAACCAAAGTGACCATTTATGTAATTTTTGGACAAACCCCAGTGACCATTTATGTAACGATTTGAAATTTCAGTGACCATTTATGTAACGATTTGAAACTTCAGTGACCATTTATGTCAAAAAAAGTTCATTGACTAAATGTGAAAAAATTGACAAACCATAGTGACCATTTATGTAATTTACTCTAAGAATTTAAAATACGTTTACACCGATAACGAACGAACGAAATATCTATTTAACGAACGAATAAACTTAAACATAATCAGGAACAATTACTAAATTATGAAATATCAACCCAGGTTGCGTGCCGGAGACGTTTATCAACTTTAGTTAATTTCGTTTATCATTCAGACTAATCAAGGTGAGTTTCATAGCCCCTACTTTTATACGTTTTGAATTATTTTTGGGGGAGATACATGCTCAACTATTTTCATTTACTTTCACAAGTACTCTAAACTTTTACGGATTATCGTGAGTTTCATAGCCTCTATTTTTTATACGTTTTGAACTATTTTTGGGGGAGATACATGCTCAACTACTTGTTTTATACTCAAAATATTTATACTTTTATGCTACGCTTTATTTATGATACTTTTGGACATGAAATATAGTTACGATATGTGCCTTAATGTGTTACACTTATTCTACACTTTATTCTTAGCAACTGTTTAACTCCTGGATGGAGCCAATGGAGAGGTATTGATAGTACTATCGGGTTGACACCCCCACCCTTGTGTCCAACACTTATTCGAGACCTTGGGTGAATATAATCCAGTTTATTCATGATACTTATTTATTCTAGTCGTGAGGTTCAGTTTGCTGTTATGCTTTACATTAAGTGTTTACATATATCGTATATACTCATGTTTTACTATATTTTAGCAATGGGTTGTGAACACACAGGTTGCAAGTTTTGTATGGGCGGGATTTGCAACTGAGTGGATTTACAATGCCTTTGCTGTGAAAACATTCTTATTCATACTATATTGGGATAATTACCAAAATAGCCCAAACACAAATGGGCGGTTCCCTATCTAACCCGAAATCCGAAAATAATTGTGTTGCCCAGGGCAACCGGCATTTTTTGGGGCAACCGAAGGATTTCCAGTGTATTTTTTGGGCAACAATCGCCCTTTTTTGGGCAACTGGGGGCATTGCCCAGGGCAACCGGGGTAGAAATATCCCATTTGGGTTTTGGGCTATTTTAGTAATTATCCCTATATTTTAGCAGTGGTTTGTGAACACACAGGTTGCAAGTTTTGTATGGGCGGGATTTGCAACTGAGTGGATTTATAATACCTTTGCTGTGAAAATATATTCTTTAAAATCATTTCAAATTATTTTAAATAAACTTTATGAACTCACCAACCTTTGTGTTGACACTTTTTAGCATGTTTATCTCAGGATAGAAAGGCGATAGTGGATGCATGGATCGTAAAGTCACTTGCATGCTTTGGAGTCTATCATTTACCATTCAACCTATATTAAAAACTCTTATGTATTAGTATACTTAGGGACCTCATGTAATAACTCTGATTTAAATAAATTGAATGGTAATTTTTCAAAAACGTCTCATTTAGAGGTCGTTTTCTATACCTTGTGCTTTATATTGAGAAGTAGCACCCCAGTGACAATATCGTTCCGCTGCGATATTTTGGGGGTGTTACAGATTGGTATCAGAGCCTTGGTTATAGAGAACTAGGTTGCATTTAGGAGCCTGGACTATAACCACTATATACGTTAAGACTCTCATCCCTATCGCCTTGCATACGTAGAACTTTTTCCAATTTTTGTGCGCACTGTTAAATGTTATAGTATCTGCACCGGTAGGGGAATCTCAGGATTTAGTCGAGTCATCAGAGGTGTGGAGCTCAGTGATAACCGGCTATTTAACTTAATCTTGTGACAGTTCTTGTTTGATGAGACATGGGATTAAGTTAAATAAAGGTTATCACTTAGCCGCAGAGAAATTTGATGATTTTGCTCGAAAATGAGATTTCTCTTGAGGATACTTTTTAAGGGAAATATCTCAGAATCTAAATCGAGACATCAGAAGCATGGGACTCAGTGATAACTGGCTATTTAACTTAATCTTGTGACAGTTCTTGTTTGATGAGACATGTGATTAAGTTAAATAAATTTTTTCACTCGGTCGCATAAATTTGATGGATTCACTCGACAATTTTCTGAGAGGTGATCACCCTACTCTTTTATGTAACGTCGAGATATGTGTGCTCGGTAATATGTACACGTGTGAAATGAGGCAAGTATAATTATGGTGGACAACATAATTATAAGTGCATCACGACTCACGTGGACATATGTAATCATGCGTACGTTAATCGACATTGATCCCTTTAGGATAACAGCTAGTAGCGGGGTTTTTGTGAGAACATTAAGTATAGATTGAATACAGTTAACAAATAACGGGTACGCTTTTCCTAGACAATTAATATTCTATCATATTAGTCAAATCCAATGAAACTTAGTTTCACCCTATAGAATTTATGCCTTTATTTAATAAGAAACCTAGATGCGTAAGTTTTAACATAATTACTTAGACTATATATACCAGTTATTCGTCGTCATCATTTCAAACCCTAACACAGATCGAATCCCAGGACGGGATTCAGTTAAGGGGGTGAGACTGTAACCACTGATAAAAATACGACTTTATAAATTATACTTATCCTTTTTTCACGTAGATAATTTTTTTATTTATTTATTAGTTGATTATAACTATTATCTTATGTGACATAGATCACATCCTTGATAAACGTGCTCGCAACGAAATTGGTATCTAACTATCATAACAACATGTGAAAATAACAAAACCCTAGGAATAATAAAATATAATTTATTTAGCTAATGTACAAGTCACTAAAACACATAAACCATAATATCACTATAACTCCCAAATAAACCCTAATTTCACAAAACTAATAATATACGTAATAAAACCACAAACCCTAATTAATATTTTTATAAAATCTATAAGTACAAGTCTTCTAAACTAAGGTACAAGCCTTTAAAGCATGAAAACTTAATATTTATAAAAATCTTATATAAAACTTAATAATAATTATTTTAAAGACATAAATTGTAATAAATTCACATATTAATTTTTAAAAATAAGTTTATTTATTTATAAAATAAGTGTACAAGTTCTCAAACTCAATGTACAACCCTCTAATGCACAAAAACTTAAAAATCCATTTAATCATCTTAAAACCATAATGAAAATTATATAAAATTAAGAAATAATTAAAATTATATTTTTTCTTATTTTCCAAACTATAGTACAATCTTCTTAAGCCTAGAGTACAACTACCCGTAGTACAAAATTTTTTTCTTACACATAAACATAAATCGATATACATGTATTTATAACCTTAAACTCCAAAATTCATTTATAAAAATCCTACAACCCTAGGAACCTTAACTACACCTTAAAACCCTAGAATACTACCCAACTAAGCCCAAGGTACGAACCCCTTAAGCCTAGTCGAACCAAATTCCACTCTATAACCCTAGGATAGTTCGAATACATTAAGATACAAACCAAAGCTCCATATTTCTTAAACCCTAAGACACAAAATGAAAGAACATAAGCCTTCCACATCCCCCCTCCTCTAGAAGCTTAAGATTTCTATGGTTTTGAAAGCAACAGATCACCACCTTGTCACCCTACACGTCCAACCCTCCACATCCATCCATATGTCACCAATAGAACATGAACACACCACCATGTCCTCTCCCAAACCGAAAATATCACTTCCACAATCCCTAACTCTTCCCTTCTATAAATACCAAACCATATTCTCCCTTTTTCCTCACAAATCATTCGAACCAACTCCCACAACCCCATACACTCAAATTTCTGTCACCATAACCTCTAATCAAGTCTAAGAAAGACCCTAGGAAGCCAAGAAGGAAGATAGAGCCTTGATGATCAAATTTCAAAACCCTAAGTTCCATTTAGTTCCATTCGATCCCAAATCATCTAGGTGAGTTCTCAACCCTTTTCCTTATCTTACATATGCTCTAAGTACTCTTAATATACTACCTTAATGATCCCTAATAAAAGCTATAATCAAAAACTAAGTTAAAAGTTTAATTTTTCTTTCTTTTGTTTTCTGTACGAACCAAACAAACACCCTCTATTTGTTTTTCTTTTCGATATTTTAAGAACGCTAGACTATAGGAAACTTACATATTGCTAAATAGAATATTTTTAGTAGAACGTAGCAATTTGAATCACTAAAAATGAGTAAACGAGTTGAAAGTTATAGCAAATTGAAGGTGAATAAAAACTATAAAAACTTTCTGTAACAGCAGACGAGTTTGCGCAAAACGAGGTATTTCTGCTCCGTTTCGTCAAAAACTTAAAACATGAAAGTTGTCCGGAACGACGTTTCCTTCAAAAAGTCTTTTGACCTCGAGTCATGAAAACGCATAAAAAGGGGTGTTTTTATTTAATTTCAGAACAGATTTTTAAAAAAAAAAAGACAGCAGCAGACATGGGTCTTGTAACCCAAAGTTCGACCATTAAACGAGCTTCTAAATTTCTAGGTTTTTGCACACATGTAAACCACTTAAATACTCCCTCCGTCCCTAAATAAATGTCCACTTTGACTTTTTACAGTATTTCTTGTTCAACTTTGACTTTAAATAATTTTGTTTGTGTTATATAAAACTTGATGAAAATTATACCAATGAAAAATACTTTTAGAACCCAATCCATTCATATATTTTGCATCAAATATTATATAACACAAACAAAAATATTTAAGGTCAAAGTTGAATAATAAAGACCGCAAAAAGTCCAAGTGGACATTTATTTAGGGACGGAGGGAGTAGCTAATTATAGGAAAAAGAACGAAGTGTTTTCGTTAAGAAACGAGTGAGTTCTAGTCGTTTGTTTGTCGGGTGTTTCTGTCTCGACAGAACTGCCACACGCACCTTTTAAAAATTATTTGTGAGCTTGTGGGTTCGAACTTTGGCCTAGGAAATTGTAAAAATGGTCTTTATAAACTGATATTTAAGTTTACTAAGGAGTCGTAAAAGGTTTCGCCATAATTTGTGAGAAACAATGCGTTTTTGTGATAAAAGGATGTCGAGTGTGACAAATTAGAAGTCTCAGGGGTAAATCTTGCCAAAACTCTAATTAAAATTATAAAAGGGATTATGTTTGCTGTCGATCTGAACCCTAGGGGTAAAAAGTGTCACTTTTGAAACTGTAAGGGTAAAAGTTGTCATTTAACCAAAGTTGAAGGGTAAAAATTGTAATTTTGTGAAAGTTGAGGGGTAAAACTTGTCAATATATGAAAGTTCAAGGGTAAAAGTTGTCAACATATAAAACTAGAAGTTCTAAAGTGTAACTTTTTCTATAATAATATTATTATTAAATAATAATAATAATAATAATAATAATAATAATAATAATAATAATAATTATTATTATTATTATTATTATTAAATACTTATTATTATTATTATTATTATTATTATTATTATTATTATTATTATAGTATTATTATTATTAATTCTTATTAGTATTATTATTAATAAGAATTTAAAATACGTTTACACCGATAACGAACGAACGAAATATCTATTTAACGAACGAATAAACTTAAACATAATCAGGAACAATTACTAAATTATGAAATATCAACCCAGGTTGCGTGCCGGAGACGTTTATCAACTTTAGTTAATTTCGTTTATCGTTCAGACTAATCAAGGTGAGTTTCATAGCCCCTACTTTTATAAGTTTTAATTTATTTTTGGGGGAGATACATGCTCAACTAATTGCTTTTACTTTCACAAGTACTCTTAACTTTTACGGATTATCGTGAGTTTCATAGCCCCTATTTTTTTATACGTTTTGAACTATTTTTGGGGGAGATACATGCTCAACTACTTGTTTTATACTCAAAATATTTATACTTTTATGCTACGCTTTATTTATGATACTTTTGGACATGAAATATAGTTACAATATGTGCCTTAATGTGTTACACTTATTCTACACTTTATTCTTAGCAACTGTTTAACTCCTAGATGGAGCCAATGGAGAGGTATTGATAGTACTATCGGGTTGACACCCCCACCTTTGTGTCCAACACTTATTCGAGACCTTGGGTGAATATAATCCAGTTTATTCATGATACTTATTTATTCTAGTCGTGAGGTTCAGTTTGCTGTTATGCTTTACATTAAGTGTTTACATATATCGTATATACTCATGTCTTACTATATTTTAGCAATGGGTTGTGAACACACAGGTTGCAAGTTTTGTATGGGCGGGATTTGCAACTGAGTGGATTTACAATGCCTTTGCTGTGAAAACATTCTTATTCATACTATATTTTAGCAGTGGTTTGTGAACACACAGGTTGCAAGTTTTGTATGGGCGGGATTTGCAACTGAGTGGATTTATAATACCTTTGATGTGAAAATATATTCTTTAAAATCATTTCAAATTATTTTAAATAAACTTTATGAACTCACCAACCTTTGTGTTGACACTTTTTAGCATGTTTATCTCAGGATAGAAAGGCGATAGTGGATGCATGGATCGTAAAGTCACTTGCATGCTTTGGAGTCTATCATTTACCATTCAACCTATATTAAAAACTCTTATGTATTAGTATACTTAGGGACCTCATGTAATAATTCTGATTTAAATAAATTGAATGGTAATTTTTCAAAAACGTCTCATTTAGAGGTCGTTTTCTATACCTTGTGCTTTATATTGAGAAGTAGCACCCCAGTGACAATATCGTTCCGCTGCGATATTTTGGGGGTGTTACAAATTTCGTAATCAACGAGAGCTTGCTTCATCCAAAGAGCTTGTTGACATGCTTTTCCTGCTGACACGTATTCGGCTTTGGTTGTTGAGATGGCTAGAGCCGTTTGTTTCTTTGAAAACCATGAGGTAAGACAATGCCCAACAAAAGTACAAATACCACTTGTACTTTTTCTATCGACATAGTCACCGGCATGGTCCGAGTGGGCATATACTATGGTTTCAACACCCGTTCCTTTGGGATACCATAATACTAAGTGTGTAATACCTTTAATGTATCTAAATATTCGTTTTACGGCTTCAAGATGGGATGTTTTAGGATCTTCTTGAAAGCGAGCACATAGACAAATACTAAACATAATGTCGGGTCTACTAGCCGTGAGATAGAGTAGACTACCAATCATTCCTCTATATTTAGTGTTATCTACGGATTCACCTTCTTCATCCTTGGTGAGTTTAGTTTCTGAGGACATAGGCGTTTTCATAGGTTTAGAATCTTCAAGACCAAATTTCTTAAGCATATCCTTTATGTATTTAGATTGGTTAAAGAATATCCCATCTTCTAATTGTTTTATTTGAAGACCTAAGAAAAATTTAGTTCTCCCATCATACTGATCTCAAACTCGTCATGCATGATTTTTGAGAAATCATCACATAACTCTTGACAAGTTTGTTGGAATGTGTATATCATAATAGTTATATAAAACATAAACACATGAACATCAAAGCATGCAGCGGAAAACAGGATCTAATACTTGTAATAGATTAACCAAAATAAAAGAATATGCGTACCTTTAATTTCTAGCTAAACAAGAAATCGAGTATCCAAGAACAAGTTAAACCCTAACTTAGGGTTTAAAGAATTCGACTAAATATAAGTTGAATAAGGCAAGATCACACAAGCAAAAGTATGTTTGATCTTCTTTCTTGTACACATGTATTAGTAGCGTTTCAATGAGAAAAGCTAGGTTCTTGATCACAAACAAACCAAACACTTATGTTGTGAATGTTTGATCGAATTTCCCAAGGTGTTTGGGAAGGTGTTCGATCGGCCACACACAAGGGAGGAGAGAAGAGAGAAATTAGGTTTGCTAGGGATCAAGATTAGGTGAATAATGAATACAAGAGGCCTTGTATTTATACACAACCAATCTTGGAGTCCAAGTTAGGGTAGGAATACCCTTCCTAATACCATTCGGCCGACCATAGGGTTCTAGAGGGATTCTAGATCCTTCTTGGCCACTAATTTCATCTCTAGTCCCTTAACTTGCTATTTAACGACCGTTAACTAAACCTCGTTAAATACTAACGCCCGTTAAGTGTTTATTTGTGAAATTTAATAATTAAATCATAACTTATTATATTAATTATTAAAACATTGAAACTCATACGTAATGTGTGCAATCCCGAAGTCTCGTGTTCGAAACTGGTCATACGTATATTAATTTATATCCATAAACTTAACAACTCCCACTTGGATATGCATTAATATAGTAATGACATTGGTTAGTCTAGCATAACACCCCAATGCCCCCAGATCGACCCTGAGTATGGTTTCCTGGAAAAAACCTTTTGATGATTCATCATCAAACTTATCCTTTTGTTTCTAATACCACGTTAATATGGATATGGATCTAAGTCATTCCATAATTAACTATTCTGTTTCTCGTTATATATAATTGATCAAGATAACCAAATCATCTTAACGTATTCCAAATAGACCTTGGGTGTGGCCACACATACATCTTGTCAACCCTACGAGGGGCCCAGCAGTATTATACGTCAAAACAAATTTGAAGGAACAAATCCTTTCTTGACTACAAGCATAACCCTTTAACTTTGCATCACCTCCAAAAATAGCCCTTATAACTACCAGTTACGGATAGCGTTAGACTATCTTACAGAAAATGAGCTACATCTGCGACTGTTATCTAGTATCTCAAGTCTGGGGATAAATATTCATGATTTACTTTAATGACAAAGATCCATAAAGTATAATCATGTGGTTGGGATCTGTCCTATATTCAATTTATCCATTATTGAATATCATGTGAATTTGGCATGTACAAGGCATCAATATACTAAAGTATATTCTACCAAAACTCAGATTTGCCTTAATTCAATAATACTCCCATATTATTGATCGACAACGGGCTATTTAGAATAACATAAGTTATTCACGGATTTAAACATGCAAATATATAATACAATTTATTATTAATGAAAACAAACGTACCAGGTACTTTAATTCATTGTAAATAATAATTGCTTAACATCCCTTATCCAAATACTAAATAGATCAATGCATGATAATTCTCATTAATGAATTATGCCTCAAGTCATGTCAAACATACTTGTTGACAATGCATAAATCAACTAATTTGAACTATCGGAATTTTGAGAATACTTATTTCAAGAATTTAATCAGTGAAATTCTTGTATGTGTGCATTCATCTACCTAGATATTGCAACATGATATTTCATAAAATACGTGACATCCTCAACCACGAATTTATGACAATTAAACTATCAAACCTTTTATAGTTTAAAGTATTCTAATTCTTTAACATAAAATGCAACTATGCTCACAATTAAGCATAACTAGTACACATGGCCATTAACAAGGATGGAATCCTACCATGACTATTATTGAGTATCATCTCAATTTTATTAGCATCATTGTATGCAAACAACAATACGCTCTTTTAAAATTCCGTAAACTTTTAATATCCATTATGTAATGTTTGATACCTTCAAATCTTTCAAGATTTGTCAACTATATCAATTACACAACAGTTTGCCATATGGTTCATATTTAGAATTTAGGAGCAACTCCAGGATGAGGATGTTAATTCTATATCCAACCATATCCATTACACTTAGTTATATAATAACTTTTAATTAGATATTAATGTTGTCAAATCATCTTTCATCAAGCATGATACAACAAACAACATGATGTACATGATAAATCCTTGTGTCAAACTTAGATTTTATTCATGTCATATATTTTCAAAGATATGTTTCTATCTAGACTTTCTAATAGTATAACATGTTTATTAGAATCAATTATTTTACCGCTTATGTTTATAACAATAAACATATATTCCAAGGTTGTATGTTTATTTTCTAAATCTTCACGTGAAGTTTCATTCCAAACTAAGACTTAACATTTAATGTTAATGGAATGTTACTTCCTATATGTTATACAACATATATGAAATAAGAAAATAAATATAATACTCCCACTAGCTTTCAGGAATATTAAGAAATATCTTATTTTAATTATAAATCAACACTAAGATTTAATAACTAAATATACGTATATCTCCTAGATGCATGCATTAATCCATTCATAAATGATTGCACTTTGTATACTACCAAAGATTATTTGAATTCAAATACTCATTTCAATTACTTATCATCCTCGCACAAGTAATTTCTCAAGAAAGAGTTTTGATATTCCATTGTTAATTTCATATAAATGAAACTAAGAATGACAATCATAATCTTTATACATTTAATGTGCCTAGAAGAATTTCAATCACAGTTAATTGCTTAAGTGTGATTGATAATCTTTTCACACATTAAGTATGTATACAAAAAATTTGTCCATTATGATTTCTACTCAAAATTTAAATCTCTAGGATTTCCATTTCCTTGTAGAAACTCATCTTCATTCTATAGTGTAACTATAGAGTTTAAGATCAACTACGTTTCCAAAACTAGTTATCTTCCTGCACTACATCTAAGCATTCATAGTATGAGTAATTTGCCAAATTCAATATTTGCAATTTATCAACAGGTTTACCATAGTCCTGTAACTCATAATCCTCAACATATTATCCAAATATTTGAGATATCCTTGCGGATCTATGAATAAGAATTCCATCATCTTGAGATTTAACATTAACATGTTTAATCCTCATTATGACTTTGCTAGTGTATTTTAGAAGATTATGTATCTTGTAATTTTATCTTATCAAGATAAAACTCCCACTTGCCTTTTGCAATTTATAGATTATCTATAAATACTTAGCAAGTAGAGCAACACAAAATTGTTCTCTTATGGGACATTACAAATACATATTGACAGTTTCTTACATCAAATTTGTTAATAACCTACTCAAAAGCAGTTTAACAAATTCAGAACTTCAATTTTAAGACTTAATGTGATTCATCACATTCCACAATAAATGGTGTCTTATTAATCTTCTAGGTTGGAGTCTAATTGAGTATATACTTTCCATACTCAATTTTCTAACCTTGATAGCTTTAGGAAGAATTGAAGAAATATTTATCTTAATCAACCAATATAACAAGAGTTTGATTTTCCTAACTGAACTTACCATACACATTATGTATTTCATTAGGATTAATATTGTAAGTCATTCTTACAATATGTAAGATAAATATATTTCGTTTTGGCTTACCTATTCACCAACTAAATCAAGTTAATGGTGAAATAGATTTTCCAAGCCAATTGCATGCTTTATAACATAAGTACTTATTGACCATGTCACTTCATGCCCATATCTTAACAAGAAGACAGAAACTGTTATAATCCCAATATACGTTATAAATCATTGATCAACGCAATGCCTTCTTGTATATGTCTTAAAAACATAACAAGTTAACCTCTTACTTTATTTATAAGTCTTATAGCAATAAAAGACTTCATATTTATATCTTTACAATAAAATATAAACATGTATAACTAAAGTAATCATGAACACCACAATTTGGTTTCAATAGTAATTTCAAGTTAATTTATTACTTCATATATTTATGACATTCCAAGAATACATAAACATTCAAATTTGAAGTAGTATTAGATTACTTCATTTATTTTATGTCATTACAATAATACATAAATATTAAATTTGAAGTAGTCTTATTATCATATTGACACTTGTTCTAATAATTATCTAATTTAGAAACTTGCAAATTAATATAGTTTCATCACATCAGCTAGGGCTGCTAGTAATGAAAGTATGTAATTTTCCTTGTCATTAATATCTATGTCAAGGTCTCACTTACTCTAGATATTAACTTCAAGTATTCTATTAATTAGATGTGAATAAAACACATTAGAACATTAATCTCGCACCTTGCAGTTAAGAGAATCCTTTAAATCATATTCCTTTGTGTTGTTGCTTGCACACAATAAAGATTTCTCCCACTTGTGCATGGAACAACATCATGTATCAGATAAACAACACGCCAATCGTTTGCTTATGTGATCAATATGATTGTGTCATAGATATGAGTAGATATAGAACCACCTTGTCTAGTAAGGAAACGTACATGACTATCCTTAAAACCACAGGTGTCTATAATTGGAAAGTGATTATCTCAAGAAATTCTAGAGATAATCCGGGTTACTACCAAGATATCAAAGCTTCTAGCTCCCACTGAATTATAGGTCATTATATTAACTCATTATTCAGTTATTTCAACACTATGCTCCCACTGGATTTGACAACATTATAAGTGTTTCATAACCAGTAAAAGAAAATAGTGTGTTGTTTACTTTCCTACACCTTTGAGGAATTCCATACGTAACAATTACTTAGGTACTCAAAAAATGTATTGTACTTTGTAAATGATGGAATGTCCATCAATGCAATTAAATTGGAAATAATTGGGCATGCAATTTCTTCCTCAATAGGTCTACCATCCCCACAATGGTATGTAGCACCTTTAAACGGTCAAAGCACAACAACTAGACAAAATATGCTAGTTTGCCTTTTACCAATTTTGCGGTAACTAGTCTAGCTTCTAATTTTAATAACTCATAAAATGTGCAATTTTCTTAACTATTAAAAATTTGCTATGAGTTATTTCTTAGAATTTAGACAATTCTAATTTTCCTATTATACCTTTCTCATTCATGAAAAGGAATAGGATTAAGTCTCACTCTTCTCAAAGAAAGTAGACTAGGTTTATTCTTTTAGTAAAGTTGACTCTAGCCAAAACCCCTACGGGTGTAGATCAATTTACCACTAAAAGAATGCCCCACGTTTACGGTTTTAACGTTGCATTTATACATTAAAAGAATTTACAAAATTCAATTTTAGTATTTTCGATAATAAAATCTTTCAAAAAAATTAAACACCCATGGTAAATTAACATTTAACCATTTAATTTTCACTGAAAACTAGGATCCAAATTGACATAGTTTCATCACATCAGCTTTGGCTGCTAGTAATGAAAGTACTCAATAAGGTACGAGTCGAACTCAATTGCCAATCTCAAATTGCAATTCCTAGAATTATGGGATTTACATATTTTGCCAACCTCAGTTGCAAATGTAAGCATGTTTTATCCCCATCTTTATGCCTTGAGTGACTAGTCCATCTTACTATCAACTCAATTAAGTTAACCAACTTAAGAAACTTGCAAATTAACATAGTTTCATTACATCAGCTGAGGCTGCTAGTAATGAAAGTATGTAATTTACCCTTTGATTACCATTCATGCTCGTCCAGCTTACGACAAATGGAGTTAGTAATCTCAGGTGTTTCCGTTTCATTGGATGGCATATAACTTAAATTAAGGGTATTTATTATGATTTGTGTAATCAAAATATGTACAAAGATGTCATACATTCATCTTGTATCATATGTTTCAAAAAAACTTTTACTCATTTGTTTCTTTACTAAGCTTAAATCAACAAAGTTTTAATTGATGGCGTTGAGAAACTTACAACTTTGCCTTAAGATGCTTCGTACATATTATGGTTGTACTTGGTAAGTCTAATTTGACGCACAAGCGGGCGGAGAGACAGAATGGAGTCTCTTTAAGGCCACAATTTAATGCGAAACCAACCTTATAGTTTGTCAAAATTAGGTCCGCCTTTCGACCATTTTTGTACAGTTGCATCAATCAATTAAAAGTTTAAGATTTTTAAAGCTTAAAACCATGTTTCACCATTATTAAGTCCAGTTTAATTTTTATTTTAAAATTACCCTTTGCTTACTATCATGTCACAACATATATAAACAAATAGCAATTAAAAAAATAAACGACATAAATAATGGACATGCTAAATAAATCAATTAACATGTATATATTGATCCTAAGACTCCCATTGGTTTTCGAGCTAGGTACCAATGGACCACATACACCAATTACTTGGTTGCGTAAGTCTTACGATAAATATATACAATAACACACATAATTGATTTTGACGATTCAAATGGGGTCTTCCCTAATGTTAGGTCTTCCCTAATTACATAATTAATTAACTTTTTAGTGATTTTAACTTGTCAATACAATTTATTACTAAAAAACCCTAATTAATATGTATAAATTGCCAACTATAGCATGTAATCAAACAAAGCACGTAACAATTACTACAATTCAAACATAATCCATGACAAAACATGCATGTTTTCGTCATGGATTCGCCCATAGCACTTATTATAACATAATCAAGCCTATCGTACGCATATCAATTAATGACATATCACAAATATTCATTAATTATTCACATAAAAAATTACACGCAACCTAGGGTTTCAACAAGTTTTACAAAACTAAAACCCTAATTATAAACATGTAAACATAAATATAAACATGTAACATAAATATAAACATGTTTATAATAACATCATAACAATTATATGTAACATAAATATAAACATGTAAACATCAAAGCATGCAGCGGAACCAACTTAAGAAACTTGCAAATTAACATAGTTTTATTACATTAGCTGAGGCTACTAGTAATGAAAGTATGTAATTTACCCTTTGATTACCATCCACGCTCGTCCATCTTACGAAAAATGGAGTTAGTAATCTCAGGTGTTTCCGTTTCATTGCATGGCATATAACTTAAATTAAGGGTATTTATTTTGATGTGTGTAATCAAAATATGTACAAAGATGTCATGCATTCATCTTGTATCATATGTTTCAAAAAACTTTTACTCATTTGTTTCTTTACTAAGCTTAAATCAACAAAGTTTTAATTGATGGCGTTGAGAAACTTACAACTTTGCCTTAAGATGCTTCGTACATATTATGGTTGTACTTAGTAAGTCTAATTTGATGCACAATGGAGTCTCTTTAAGGCCACAATTTAATGTGAAACCAACCTTAAACCAACCTTATAGTGTGTCAAAATTAGGTCCGCCTTTCGACCATATGTACAGTTGCATCAATCAATTAAAAGTTTAAGATTTTTAAAGCTTAAAACCATGTTTCACCATTATTAAGTCCATTTTAATTTTTATTTTAAAATTACCCTTTGCTTACTATCATGTCACAACATATATAAACAAATATTTCATAAAATGCGTGACATCCTCAACCACGAATTTATGACAGTTACACTATCAAACCTTTTATAGTTTAAAGTATTCTAATTCTTTAATGTATAATGCAACTATGCTTATAGTTAAGCATAACTCGTACACATGGCCATTAACAAGGATGAAATCCTACCATGACTAGTATTGAGTGTCATCTCAATCTTATTAGCATCATTGTATGCAAACAACAATATGCTCTTTAAAATTCCGTAAACTTTGATATCCATCGTGTAATGTTTGATACCTTCAAATCTTTCAAGATTTGTCAACTATATCAATTACGCAACAATTTGCCATATGGTTCATACTTAGAATTTAGGAGCAACTCCAGGCTGAGGATGTTAATTCTAAATCCAACCATATCCATTACACTTAGTTATCTAATAACTTTCAATTAGATATTAATGTTATCAAATCATCTTTCATCAAGCATGATACAACAAACAACATGATGTACATGATAAATCCATGTGTCAAACTTAGATTTTATTCATGTCATATCTTTTCAAAGATATGTTTCTATCTAGAGTTTCTAATAGTATATCATGTTTATTAGAATCAATTATTTTACCTCTTATGTTTATAACAATAAACATATATTCCAAGGTTGTATGTTTATTTCCTAAATCTTCACGTGAAGTTTCATTCCAAACTAAGACTTAACATTTAATGTTAATGGAATGTTACTTCCTATATGTTATACAACATATATGAAACAAGAAAATAAATATATATAACAATCCCACTAGCTTTAAGGAATATTAAGGAATCATCTTATTTTAATTATAAATCAAAACTGAATTTAATAATTAAACATAAGTATATCTCCTAGATGCATGCATTAATCCATTCATAAATGATTGCACTTTGTATACTTCCAAAGATTATTTGAATTCAAATACTCCTTCAATTACTTATCGTCCTCGCACAAGTAATTACTCAAGAAAGAGTTTTGATATTCCATTGTTAATTTCATATAAATGAAACTAAGAATGACAATCATAATCTTTATACATTTAGTGTGCCTAGAAGAATTTCAATCACAGTTAATTGCTTAAGTGTGATCGATAATCTTTTCAAACATTAAATATGTATACAAAATTTTGTCCATTATGATTTCTACTCAAAAATTTGAATCTCTAGGATTTTCATTTCCTTTGTAGAAACTCATCTTCATTCTATAGTGTAACTATAGAGTTTAATATTAATTAAGTTTCCACAACTAATTATCTTTATGGACTGCATCTAAACATTCATAGTATGAGTAATTTGCCAAATTCAATATTTGCAATTCATCAATAGGTTTACCATAATCCTGTAACTCATAATCCTCAACATATTATCCAAATATTTGAGATATCCTTGCGGATCTATGAATGAGAATTCTATCATCTTGAGATTTAACATTAACATGTTTAATCCTCATCATGACTTTGCTAGTGTATTTTAGAAGATTATGTATCTTGTAATTTTATCTTTTCAAGATAAAATCTCCCACTTGCCTTTTGCAATTTATAGATTATCTATAAATACTTAGCAAGTAGAGCAACACAATATTGTTCTCTTTTGGGACATTACAAATACATGTTGACAGTTCCTTACATTAAGTTTGTTAATAACCTACTCAAAAGCAGTTTAACAAATTCAGAACTTCAATTTTAAGACTTAATGTGATTCATCACATTCCATAATAAATGGTGTCTTATTAATCTTTTAGGTTGGAGTCTAATTGAGTATATACTACCCATACTCAATTTTCTAACCTTGATAGCTTTAGGAAGAAAAGAAGATATAGTTATCTTAATCAACCAATATAACAAGAGTTTGATTTTCCTAACTGAACATACCATACACATTATGTATTTCATTAGGATTAATATTGTAAGTCAATCTTCAATATGTAAGATAAATATATTTCGTTTTGACTTACCTATTCACCAACTAAGTCAAGTTAATGGTGAAATAGATTTTCCAAGCCAATTGCATGCTATATAACATAAGTACTTTTTGACCAAGTCACTTCATGTCCATGTCTTAACAAGAAGACATAAACTGTTATAATCCAAATATACTTTATAAATCATTGATCAACTCAATGACTTCTTGTATATGTCTTAATTAAAAAACATAACAAGTTAACGTCTTACATTATTTATAAGTCTTATAGCAATAAAAGACTTCATATTTATATTTTTACAATAAAATATAAACATGTATAAGTAAAGTAATCATGAATACCACAATTTGGTTTCAATAGTAATTTCAAGTTAATTTATTACTTCATATATGACTTGATAGATGCTCTACATAGTTGTAAGCAGGATGCTAGTAAACCAGTGAGTGCCCACGTATTGGAAATGAAAGGTTATTTGGACCAATTGGAGACACTCGGCTATGGTTACGTGCAAGATGTATGTGTTGGCCTCATCAATCGATCCCTTAACGAGTAGTTGTTTGGTGATATTGTGCGCAACTTCAATATGCATTGCACGGGGAAGACAATAAGTGAATTACATGCAATGCTTATTGACTTTGAGAAAGGATTATCAAAGAAGGCACCTACACCCGCGGTATTAGCAATACAAGGTGGTAGGATTACTAAGCCCAACAAACCGCAACATGCGAACAAGAAGGGGAAAGGTAAAGCTGATAAGGGTAAACAGGTTATGACCTACCAGCCAATGCCTAAGAAGCAGAATCCTCCTAAGAAGAAGGATAAAACCAAGAAGGATTTGGCTGCTTGTCACCACTGCAACACTCCTGGACATTGGAAGAGGAACTGTCCATTGCTGCTAGAGGAGTTGCGTGCGAATAAAAATAAGAAGGCTGGGAATGTCGCGAGCACTTCAGGTATTTTTATGATTGAATTATTTTCTTTTCCTCGTAAGCATAATGCCTGGGTATATGATACGGGATGTGGTACTCATATTTGTAACACATCGCAGGGGCTTAGAGGAGCAAAGAAGCTGACCTATGGAGAAAGATACTTGTACGTGGGCAATGGCATACGTGTAGCAGTTGAAGCCATAGGGACATTCAATTTAGTCTTACCTTCGGGTTTAATACTAGTTTTGAATAATTGTCATTATGCACCTTCTATCATTAGGGGTGTCATTTCAGTTTCTTTGTTAAAGGATAATGGTTTTGTTCACACATTTACTGATAATGGAATTTCGGTTTCTTTAAATAATGTTTTTTAATTTAATGCAATTCTAATAAATGGTGTGTTTGAAATTGACATGGAGAATCATGTGTCCAATAGAAATAATTCTGTGTATAGCATTAGCAATAAGAGAATCAAGTCAGACTTAGATTCATCTTATCTTTGGCACTGTCGTCTTGCACATATTGGCAAGAAACGCATGGAAAAGCTGCAACATGATGGGCTTTTGCAAAATATCAATGATGATTCATTTGATAAATGCGAATCTTGCATATCTGGGAAGATGACAAGGAAACCTTTTTCACATCAACTGGAAAGGGCTATAGATCTACTTGGATTAATACATACTGATGTGTGCGGTCCACTTAGACATGTGTCAAAACGCGGTGCTACCTACTTCTTAACCTTTACGGATGACTACAGTCGTTATGGTTATGTTTATTTACTTAAACATAAACTTGAAGTCTTTGAGACATTCAAGGTTTTTAAAAGTGAAGTAGAATTACAGCTCAGTAAGAAGATTAAGGCTCTTCAATCTGATAGAGGTGGTGAATATTTAAGCCAAGAGTTTAAAGATTATCTAGCTGAGTGTGGAATTGTCCAGCAACTCACATCTCCTTATACTCCACAGTAAAATGGAGTATCTGAAAGGAGAAATCGTACATTGCTAGATATGGTACGATCTATGTTTAATCTGACAACTCTTCCCTTATCAATTTGGGACTATGCCCTTGAAACTGTTGTTCACATATTAAATATGGTTCCGACAAAGAAGGTTGATAAGACTCCATATGAATTATGGGCTGGAAAAGCTCCCAACTTTTCTTACTTAAAGGTCTGGGGTTGTGAGGCATTTATTAAACGTGACTCACCAGATAAACTCCAACAGAGATCTGTTAAGTGTATCGTCATAGGATACCCTAAGGAAACAAAGGGTTACTATTTTTACTTTCCACCAGAGAATAAAGTCATTGTGGCTAGGTATGGAGAATTCTTTGAAAAGAATCTCATATCTCAAGAATTCAGTGGGAGAGTTTATGATCTTGAAAATGATCAAGAAGATACGTCACCTTCTGAAAACACTAGCACACTTCCTATGGAACCTGGAAGTCTAGGTCCTCCACCTGAAGTTGAAGTGGTTCCCATTCGAAGATCTGCAAGATCTGTGAAAGCTCCTGAATGTCTATGTCTTAATGTAGAGTGTGAGGAAACTATACTATGGGATCTTGATGAACCTACTAGTTATAGGGCTGCCATTAATAGTCCTGAAAATGATAAATGGCAGGTTGCTATGAATGGGGAAATGCAATCCATGAGAGACAACAAAGTCTGGATTGAAGTAGACCTTCCTCCCAATGCTAAGGTAGTTGGGAGTAAGTGGCTCTTCAAGAAGAAAACTGACATGGATGGAAATGTACACACCTATAAAGCTCGTTTGGTGGCTAAAGGATTTACTCAAACATATGGTGTTGACTATGAGGAGAGCTTTTCTCCTGTAGCTGACATTAGAGCTATTAGGATTCTCATAGCTATAGCAGCTTACTATGACTATGAGATTTGGCAGATGGATGTCAAAACCGCCTTCTTGAATGGTCGCCTAGATGAAGACATCTATATGGCGCAGCCTAAGGGGTTTGTGAATCCAGATTTTCCTGAGCGTGTATGCAAGCTTCAAATATCCATTTATGGATTGAAGCAGGCATCAAGGCAATGAAATAAGAGATTTGATGAGGAAATCAAAAGGTTTGGATTTACTCAAAATCTTGATGAGCCATGTGTATACCACAAAGCTAGTGGGAGTAATACTACTTTTCTTGTCCTATATGTCGATGACATATTGATCATGGGAAATCATATACCAAGTCTTAATGAAGTTAAGTCTTATCTGGGTAAA
Organism: Artemisia tridentata subsp. tridentata; assembly: GCA_021014915.2. Classification (NCBI taxonomy): domain Eukaryota; kingdom Viridiplantae; phylum Streptophyta; class Magnoliopsida; order Asterales; family Asteraceae; genus Artemisia; species Artemisia tridentata. The sequence goes on from CP139508.1 coordinate 78,449,994, forward strand.
TGTTTTTCTATGAAGGATTTAGGAGAAGCAGCATACATCCTTGGAATCAAGATCTACAGAGATAGATCAAAGCGGTTGATTGGATTAAGCCAAAGTGCTTACATTGATAAAATATTGAAGAGATTCAATATGCAAAATTCCAAGAAGGGATATTTGCCAATGCAAGTAGAACATGGCTTAAGTAGCAAACTATGTGCTTCAACACCTGAAGAGGTGGCACACATGAAGAAAGTTCCATATGCTTCGGCAGTAGGATCTATCATGTATGCAGTAAGATGTACAAGGCCAGATGTGGCGTTTGCACAAAATTTGACCAGTTGTTATCAACAGAACCCAGGTGAACTCCACTGGCATGCTGTTAAGAACATTCTTAAGTATTTAAGGAATACAAAAGAGATGTTTCTAGTGTATGGGGGAAATCCAGATGCAGAACTTGATGTTACAGGTTTCTGTGATGCGTCCTTTCAAACTGATAAAGATGAGACAAAATCTCAGACGGGTTATGTCTCTGTCATCAATGGAGGAGCAGTAGACTGGAAGAGCAAGAAGCAGAGTACAATAGCGATGTCTGCAACAGAAGCTGAGTATATTGCTGCATCGGAAGCTGCGATGGAAGCTGTGTGGATAAGGAAATTCGTTTTGGGGCTAGGAGTTGTTGTCACAACTCGTAATTTCAGGTCATTTTTCCAAACCCCGACAATTTACTATTCATGAGTTACTATTCATCAATCACTATTCATCATTTTACTATTCATCATTTTTGAATTCAGTTTGAGACTTTGAGAAGTCGTCAAAAATTTTACTATTCACATGACACTATTCATTCCCGGAGGGAAATCACTATTTATAGGCATCATTCATCATGTTGTAAACCAGGTTTACAGGTATTCAAATGCGCGTAACCAGTTAGGTTTAGCTGCGTATTCATGCATCATCAGTAAAAGACACATCATACAGACTAGGGTAGTCTGCATATCATCAGTAACATCATTTCCATATCAGTTCATGCATGTGTTTGTGTGATTTTCATTAACGTATGCTTAATTGTTTAATTAACGTTACCACTCAGTCATTTCTACTAACATTATACCCAATACTCCCGACAATGATCCTAATACATTTTCAAGCTAATTATAATGATATAGAGATTATATTATTACTTTACCCGGTGTTTTTAAAACAATCGCTATACTTTTCGTTTGACGCTTATAACTTCGTCGGTTTACGAAATTTCAATCCGATTATCATTCTAACACCCGATTCTTGCAAGGAACATGATTTTACAATTTTTACAACTTCGTCGTATCTCATTTCACCCCGTCATGATTCATTTCTAGTTAACTCGGTACCCGATAACACTCAATGTATGCACTAAACTAGCTAAACTTAATTAAATGGGAGACAAGTCTTGCATTAAACATCAAATCTATCCCAAATTGCCCACATGTGCCGCCCCCCCCCCCCCCCCCCCATTTAGCTTAATACTTCCAAAGCTCATTAATGAATTACCTTGATTTATTTCCAAATCCAACTAACACAAACACATACACCTAAACCATTTAGCTAAAAGAAAGATCAAAACCCCTCCCATCTCATCCCCTAGGATCGGCCCAACCAAGAACACCAACCAAAATCCATACATTTTTCAAGATCAAGTCATAATCATACTCCATTTACCTTCCTAGTTATGGATTTGTGATCAAACCTCAAGTTTATTACTCATTTCTTACCAAAACTCATCAAATCATCAAGTAAGTTTCAAGAACATGTTTTGATCATCTATTACTTTCATTTGATTTATATGTTCATGTATTTTCAAGTTATATTAGTCATCCATGCAAGTTACTTATGTTTTACATACCACTTTTGAACATAAACTCTCTAAATCACTAGATCTATAAGTTTCACTAATGATCTCATGAAATCCACCAAGGTTGGTGATGTTTAGGACCCCATGACACCCTAAGAAGGTGTATGGTAGGATTTGCGAACTTGTGGAGTTGATTTGAGTTAGTATGATCAAGTTTAGAACCAAGGAAGTGAGTTTTTAACAATCTAAAATAGCTACTGTCCAAAAACGTGTAAACTGGAAAACTCAGTAACTTTTGGTATATTTTGGCTTTCATATTCAGAAATTTCTTTCAAAAACGAAACCGTGGCCGCAAGAATCACTAAAAACCGACTTATAACGAAGGAGATATGATTTTTCAAAGTTAGACGACGAAAACTAATTTTCTGAAAAATTAGTTGCTGATAGCCGAGATTCAAAGGATAAAATGAGGCATTAGACGTGATCTAGACGACCCGACCTACTGAGATTATGTTAGTTCATGTTTATACGAAGCCGTGTATGTAAAGAACGTAGAAAACGAGCTTATAACGGCCGAGTTATTCACGTTTGAAGCCCGACGTACCATGTTTATTTTGACAGCCACTATTAGAAAGTGTTTTAAGTATAAAAACTAGTGTTTTTGTGAAACATAACATTGATAGCCGATTTTCTATTTGATCGAGGCGTGTACAATCAAAAGTTAAATGAAACGACATTTATACATTGTTACAAGGTTTTCAAAAACGTCGAGTTTGATCAACTAACACGTAACGTGCAATATTTCGCGACTAGTTTCACGAAGCCAATTTGGACATATTTTCACAAGTTAAGGAAAATATTAAATTACGATGAAAACGCTACATTTTCCCGATAGAACACCAAACGAGGATCGTGGAGTACCGTTTCAACATGTTTACACGAAAAGTAGTTTATAACTTAACGAGACGTCAAAAGTGTATTTTTCGTCGATAAATATTATTTTCAAAACTAACAAGTGGTATCGTTAACATACGTAATTGCATGTGTTGCATTGTATCATTGCTTACATTTGATCACATCATTCATAATAGGTCGTGGTTAGAGACCGAGCTTTATTTCATCATATCCATCATTGTCATTGTTGCTATATCATACCAGGTGAGTTTTCATAGCCCCGTTTTAAATTGTTTATTGATTTCTAAACTCTCGGGGGAGAATACATTGCACCATTTTTATATGCGGACCAAAGTATGTAAACTCATTACATTGCTTAAGTTACATCATTGCTCAGATTAAAGTCCCCTTTTATTATCATGAACCGTTAATTGTTAGCAAGCGAGAGTGAGTGAATAGATTTATTGAGGGTGACTCCTCCGTTCGGGTTGGTAGCGCCAACTTGTCAAACGAACGCATTTCATTTTTGTCATATTAGAGTGATTGGCAAACACTCAGTTGGGGCATTTCATTCAGTCTAGCTTCGGGGTCATGAGCTTAAGAGCTAATGTATCATTTTTATGTGTCATTGTTTTGTCATACACTTTATACTTGTGGTATCCGTACAATATTTCATTTACATAAACCTATGATCTCACCAACATTTTTGTTGACCATTTTTTGCAATGTATTTTCAGGTAATTAAGGTATCACATGTTGGCTTGCATATGGACATCATGGAGTCGCGAAGTCGACGCGTCTCACTTTATATTTTATGCACTTATCCATCGTTTGAATTGTATGAACCTGTTTTATGAAAACTTGTTTCACCTTTTGGGACCTAGCTTTGAAACTCTGAATGTTTTTAAATAATCAAACGATGTATTTTCTAAACGACACTTTAGGTCGTTCAATATAACTGCAACTTTGGTGCTATGACCAGTCGTGCCCATGAATGACTTATTCCGCTGCAAGTCACAAAATTTGGGGGTGTGACAGATTGGTACCAGAGCAAAGGTTATAGCGAACTAGGTTGTCCATTATATCCTAGACTATAGCTGCACCATCATAGCATCTCATCATTGAAGCATAAGTGCATATTCATTATATCACATTTAGTGATTGCGATTTCATACATATATCATTTCATCATAAACCACATTGTGTAAATGTTTATTTACTTTTATTTCACATCTATTGTCTCAGTGATGTCTTCGGATTCACACCCTATTGTTATCTCATCAGACTCTGAGTCGGACGATACTTCCTCACTACCCTCCATCATACTAGAGTCGGTTACATCATCCCCGATACCCACTATCATTTTGTCATCAGTGGAGCCTACTCCACAGTTTTCACCTGTGATGTCAGAGGCCGAGACAGAACCCTTTGAGGAGGGGGAAGTCGTGCCTACCCTACCAATGTCACCTGTGATCCGTCGTGGTCCCAGAGTTGTTCCAGTTATCCAGCCAGGAGAGTTTGTACCCTATGGTCGAGTTTACCGTACATATCCAGGTGGGCCGCACATGAAGCGCACTACTGCTAAGCGGGTTCATCGTCTCACTGTCAGGTCACCAGCTGCATTTGTATCCCTACCACCACCATCATCACTTACTTCATCTCATCCACTCCGTCGCCGCTTGACAGTGAGGAGGAGTGTGGCATTCAGTACACCACCACCATTATCACCTTTACCATCCTTATCATCATTGTCTCCACTATTGCCATCCCTATCAGCACCACAGATGCCATCAGCACCAGTTCACACCAGAGATCCTACTCCTATGTCAGACCTACCGCTCAAGAAGCGGGCTCGTCTTGATATCTCATCACCAGATACTTCAGATGCTACAGAGACAGCACCACCCAGTAGATTCGAGGTTGGTGAGAGCTCGAGGGCTGCTGCTGACTGATTGCTTACTGCTGCTACATTTGACTCGCGACTAGATCAGCTTCAGGGAGAGATTGAGAGGGCATTGTCTCATCTAGACGAGACTCCAGTGAGCCGTATTGAGGCTATGGAGGAGGAGGTCGAGGGATTGATCCAGGGCAGGGTTGCCATTGATGTGTCACACCAGGGTTTAGAGGCTCGTCAGTTAGAGAGTTCAGAGCATATCACACAGCTAAGGCAGGAGATGTCGGGGTTAGTCGATAGAGCACAGATGTCCCAGGATGAGCATCATCGCCAGGCCGGTGAGTTATCTTCAGTTCAGGCTAGGTTGTCTGCATCAGAGACTAGGGAGACTGATCTCCAGCTTCGAGTTCAGCACCTAGAGGAGATCGTTGTTGCGATGTCTAGGGATCTTCAGAGGATTTTCCGCAGGCTAGATGGAGCACCCGGAGGAGGTGCCTAGTGTTAGACTGTTATCATGTAGCTTGTACATTATTATCCTAGTCCTGGGGTGTGGGACATAGTTAGTACTTGTTGTCTTTTGCTTGTAGTACAAACAAATATATCAAGTGTGACTCTACTATGCAGGATTTTCGTTGTGCTATTTTATGATATCGGTCTGCGTAACCGAAATTTTCATGTATTATATTCATGTGCGTTGTGATTATATTTATGATGTTTCGTTGTGGTTTCATTATATTTATACATGCTGTGGTTGTATTTATACGTGTTGTGGATGTATATACATGTTGTGATTGTATATATTGTGTGTGATGATCGTTTTCTATTGTGGATTCTCATTGTTGTTATCTTTTGTGATTGTGAAGAATTATGCCACCCAAAAGAGCCACTACTACTATGACCTCAGCGGAAGTCAGAAAGCTTGTTGCCGACAGTATCGAGGCAGCATTGGTTACAGAAAGAGCTGTTGTAGCTGCAGCTGCTGCTGAAGCCGCTTCGCGGGCAGAAACCGAGGAAGCTGCAGGAACAAATACCAATGGTACAAATGGACGTAAGTGTACGTACAAAGATTTCAAGAGTGGTGATCCGGAAAAGTTCAAAGGCACTGAAGGAGCCACTGCCATGATCCGATGGTTTGAAAAGACAGAATCAGTATTCCTTCTATGCAACTGTCCGGAGGACATCAAGGTTAAGTTTGCTACTAGTACACTCGTTGGGGAAGCTATGTCATGGTGGAATTCGTATGCAAAGCCCATGGGAATGGAGAATGCTCACAAGCTTACATGGGACGAATTCAAGAAGTTGCTGACAAAGAAGTTTTGCCCACGAACAGAAGTGAAAAAGATGGAAACAGAGTTTTATGAGCTAGTGACAGCAGGTAATGATATTGAGACATATATCAGGAGGTTTCAGGAATTGGCAGCGTTATGTCCGACAATGGTTCCGGACACTGAGAAGCTATTAGAGAATTTCATTGGAGGATTACCTCACAACATCCGTGGAGATGTGATTTCTTTTGACCCACAAACATTGGATGAGGCAATCAGAATGTCTCAGAAACTCATGGCTCAGATAGTGAAGAAAGGAACTGCTTCAGACAACAACAACAACTACCGAAACAACAACAACTATAACAGCAACCGAAACAATTCCAATAACAACAACAACAAAAGAAATCGGGATAACAACCAGAATAGCAATGTTACTCAACCACCACCCAAGAGACAGGAAACTGCAAAGGCTTATGTTGCAGGTCAAGCTGAGAAAAGAGGTTACAATGGTACTTTACCCAAGTGCAACAAATGTCAAACCCATCATAATCCTGGAAATTGTCCGAATCCGTGTGGAAACTGTAAGAAGGTTGGTCATTCGACCATGGATTGCAAAGCCCCGATTGTGGTTGATAATCAGAAGCCCCCAGTAACATGTTTTGGATGTGGAGAAGTTGGGCACTTCAAGAATAAATGTCCAAAAGGAAAGAATCAGGGAAACAATAACCAAGGTGGAACAGCTAGAGGAAGAGCTTATGTCCTTGGAGGAGAAGATGTCAGGGAGGACCCGAGTGTCATTACGGGTACGTTCCTCATTAATAATCGTTATGCATCCATACTATTTGATTCAGGAGCTGATAGAAGTTTTGTTTCTACTGCATTTGCACCATTACTCAACATTGAACCAACCGCATTAGACACTCCATATCACATTGAACTAGCTAACGGTAGTTTAGTTGGCACCGACACGATCATTCGTGGTTGCACTCTCAATTTTCTCAATCACCCATTCAATATAGACCTCATGCCAGTAGAACTTGGAAGTTTCGACATTGTCATCGGAATGGATTGGTTATCTCAACATCATGCCAAAATCATCTGTGATGAAAAAGTTGTTCATCTTCCTTATGATGGCGAAACATTGGTCGTTCGCGGAGAACGCAGTGGGACTAGACTCAGCATCATCTCGTGCATTAAAACAGAGAAATACATAAAGAATGGCTGTTATGCATTCTTGGCTCATATCACAGAAAAGAAGTCGGAGGAGAAGCGACTTGAGGATGTACCAACAATTAAAGATTTTCCAGAACTCTTTCCAGAAGACTTACCAGGACTTCCACCTACTCGCCAAGTCGAATTTCAGATTGACTTAGTGCCGGGAGCCGCACCAGTTGCGCGAGCACCTTATCGACTTGCACCTTCAGAAATGCAAGAGTTTTCGAACCAATTGCAAGAGCTCTTAGATAAAGGATTCATTAGGCCGAGTTCATCGCCTTGGGGAGCACCAGTTTTGTTTGTAAAGATGAAAGATGGATCTTTCAGAATGTGCATTGACTATCGAGAGTTAAACAAATTAACGGTGAAGAATCGTTATCCACTTCCCAGGATCGACGATTTGTTTGATTAGTTACAAGGTTCCAGTTATTACTCCAAGATCGACTTGAGATCGGGTTACCATCAGCTTAGGGTTCGGGAGGGAGATATCCCGAAGACAGCATATAGAACACGCTATGGCCATTATGAATTTTAGGTAATGCCGTTTGGACTAACCAACGCACCAGCTGTATTCATGGATCTCATGAACAGGGTGTGCAAGCCATATCTAGATAAGTTTGTGATCGTATTCATTGACGATATCTTGATTTACTCAAGGAGTGAAGAAGAGCGCCGAGAACACCTCAGAACAATTTTAGAACTGCTCAAGAAAGAGAAACTGTACGCCAAATTTTCAAAGTGTGATTTTTGGATCAGAAGAGTACAATTTCTTGGTCACGTCATTGATAGTCAGGGACTACAGGTTGATCCAGCAAAGATTGAGGCAGTTAAAGATTAGGCAACACCAAAAACCCCCACAGAAGTTCGTCAATTCTTAGGACTTGCCGAATATTACAGAAGGTTCATTGAAGGGTTTTCCAAGATAGCTAAGCCACTGACCAAGTTGACACAAAAGAACCAGAAGTACGATTGGGGAGAAAAGCAAGAGATCGTTTTTCAGTTATTGAAACAGAAACTTTACAGCACGCCAATTTTGTCATTGCCAGAAGGGATTGAAAACTTCGTGGTATATTGCGATGCTTCACACAAAGGACTTGGAGCAGTGTTAATGCAAAATGAGAAGGTGATAGCTTATGCATCTCGTCAGCTTAAGAAGCATGAAAAGAACTACACTACTCACGATTTAGAGTTGGGTTCCGTGGTTTTCGCACTCAAGATTTGGAGGCATTATCTTTACGAAAAAAAGTGTGTAGTATTTACAGACCACAAAAGCTTACAGTACATTCTTGATCAGAAGGAACTTAACATGAGGCAACGTCGTTGGTTGGAACTACTTAGTGATTACGACTGTGAAATCAGATATCACCTAGGAAAAGCCAATGTTGTGGCAGATGCACTCAGTCGGAAAGAGAGACTCAAGCCTTTGAGAGTCAGATCATTGGGAATGACAATCATTTCACCACTACCATCAAAGATCCTCGAGGCTCAGGTAGAAGCACTCAAGGAAGAAAACCTACCAAGTGAAACACTCAAAGGAATGCAAGATAATGCAAACGGTTTAGTAAGGAGATTAGATGGAACATTATGCTTCAAGGATAGAAGTTGGATACCTCTCTATGGTGGAATACGAGAGTTGATCATGCACGAATCACACAAGTCGAAGTACTCCATTCATCCAGGTTCTGATAAGATGTATCAGGATCTCAAGAAGCTTTATTGGTGGCCGAATATGAAAGCAGAGATAGCTACGTATGTCGGTAAATGCCTTACTTGTGCTAAAGTGAAAGCTGAGTACCAGAAGCCATCAGGATTGCTTCAGCAACCAGAGATTCCCCAGTGGAAGTGGGAATGCATTACAATGGACTTTGTCATTAAACTTCCCAAAACATCAGGAGGTTACGATGCTATTTGGGTAATAGTTGATCGTCTCACCAAGTCAACTCATTTCATTCCAATCAAAGAGACTTATACTATGGATCAGCTCGCCAGACTTTACATCAAGGAAATAGTCTCAAGGCACGGTGCACCAATTTCCATCATTTCTGACAGAGACAGTCGCTTTACTTCAAACTTTTGGGAATCATTGCAAGATTCATTTGGGTCTAAGTTAGACATGAGTACCGCCTATCATCCTCAGACCGATTGTCAGAGCGAGAGAACAATTCAGACATTGGAAGACATGCTCAGGGCATGTGTCATTGACTTTGGAAATGGTTGGGCTAACCATTTGCCATTGATCGAGTTCTCTTACAATAACAGTTATCATTCGAGCATAAAAGCTGCACCATTCGAGGCACTCTACGTCGTAAGTGCAGGTCCCCAGTTTGTTGGGCCGAAGTTGGTGATGTACAACTAACAGGTCCAGAGTTGGTCAGAGAAACAACAGAAAAGATAATTCAGATTGGAGAAAGACTCCAAACAGCCAGAAGCAGACAGAAAAGTTACGCTGATGTTCGACGCAAACCATTAGAATTTCAGGTTGGAGACAGAGTCATGTTAAAGGTCTCGCCTTGGAAGGGCGTGATACGATTCGGGAAACGCGGGAAGTTGAACCCGAGATACATTGGGCCGTTCAAGATTCTGGAAAGGATCGGTCCGGTAGCGTACAGGCTGGAGCTTCTGTCAGAGCTCAGCAATGTATATAAAACGTTTCATGTCTCAAACCTCAAGAAATGTCTTTCAGACGAAACGCTCGTAATCCCATTGGAAGAAATTCAGATCGATGATAAGCTTAACTTTGTGGAAGAACCAGCAGAAATCATGGACCGGGAGGTCAAACAGTTGAAACAAAGTCGAATTCCGATCGTCAAAGTTAGCTGGAATTCTCGCAGAGGTCCTGAGTTTACTTGGGAACGGGAAGACCAGATGCGACTCAAATATCCACATCTTTTCACCGAGACCACTCCAGAGAAACAACATCAGCTGAATTCAGGGACTGAATTCCTTTTAGGGTGGTCGACTGTCACAACTCGTAATTTCAGGTCATTTTTCCAAACCCCGACAATTTACTATTTATGAGTTACTATTCATCAATCACTATTCACTAATCAATATTCATCATTTCACTATTAATCGTTTTTGAAGTCAGTTTGAGACTTTGAGAAGTCATCAAAATTTTACTATTCACATGACACTATTCATTCCCGGAGGGAAATCACTATTCATGGGCATCATTCATCATGTTGTAAACCAGGTTTACGAGTATTCAAATGCGCGTAACCAATTAGGTTTAGCTGCGTATTCATGCATCATCAGTAAAAGACACATCATAAAGACTAGGGTAGTCTGCATATCATCAGTAACATCATTTCCATATCAGTTCATGCATGTGTTTGTGTGATTTTCATTAACGTATGCTTAATTGTTTAATTAACGTTACCACTCAGTCATTTCTACTAACATTATACCCAATACTCCCGACAATGATCCTAATACATTTTCAAGCTAATTATAATGATATAGAGATTATATTATTACTTTACCCTGTGTTTTTAAAACAATCGCTATACTTTTCGTTTGACGCTTATAACTCCGTCGGTTTACAAAATTTCAATCCGATTATCATTCTAACACCCGATTCTTGCAAGGAACATGATTTTATAATTTTTACAACTTCGTCGTATCTCATTTCACCCCGTCATGATTCATTTCTAGTTAACTCGGTACCCGATAACACTCAATGTATGCACTAAACTAGCTAAACTTAATTAAATGGGAGACAAGTCTTGCATTAAACATCAAATCTATCCCAAATTTCCCACATGTGCCGCCCCCCCCTCCCCCCCCCCCCTCATTTAGCTTAATACTTCCAAAGCTCATTAATGAATTACCTTGATTTATTTCCAAATCCAACTAACACAAACACATACACCTAAACCATTTAGCTAAAAGAAAGATCAAAACCCCTCCCATCTCATCCCCTAGGATCGGCCCAACCAAGAACACCAACCAAAATCCATACATTTTTCAAGATCAATTCATAATCATACTCCATTTACCTTCCTAGTTATGGATTTGTGATCAAACCTCAAGTTTATTACTCATTTCTTACCAAAACTCATCAAATCATCAAGTAAGTTTCAAGAACATGTTTTGATCATCTATTACTTTCATTTGATTTATATGTTCATGTATTTTCAAGTTATATTAGTCATCCATGCAAGTTACTTATGTTTTACATACCACTTTTGAACATAAACTCTCTAAATCACTAGATCTATAAGTTTCACTAATGATCTCATGAAATCCACCAAGGTTGGTGATGTTTAGGACCCCATGACACCCTAAGAAGGTGTATGGTAGGATTTACGAACTTGTGGAGTTGATTTGAGTTAGTATGATCAAGTTTAGAACCAAGGAAGTGAGTTTTTAACAATCTAAAATAGCTACTGTCCAAAAACGTGTAAACTGGAAAACTCAGTAACTTTTGGTATATTTTGGCCTTCATATTCAGAAATTTCTTTCAAAAATGAAACCGTGGCCGCAAGAATCACTAAAAACCGACTTATAATGAAGGAGATATGATTTTTCAAAGTTAGACGACGAAAACTAATTTTCTGAAAATTTAGTTGCTGATCGCCGAGATTCAAAGGACAAAATGAGGCATTAGACGTGATCTAGATGACCCGACCTACTGAGATTATGTTAGTTCATGTTTATACGAAGCCGTGTATGTAAAGAACGTAGAAAACGAGCTTATAACGGCCGAGTTATTCACGTTTGAAGCCTGACGTACCATGTTTATTTTGACAGCCACTATTAGAAAGTGTTTTAAGTATAAAAACTAGTGTTTTTGTGAAACATAACATTGATAGCCGATTTTCTATTTGATCGAGGCGTGTACAATCAAAAGTTAAATGAAACGACATTTATACATTGTTATAAGGTTTTCAAAAACGTCGAGTTTGATCAACTAACACGTAACGTGCAATATTTCGCGACTAGTTTCACGAAGCCAATTTGGACATATTTTCACAAGTTAAGGAAAATATTAAATTACGATGAAAACGCTACATTTTCCCAATAGAACACCAAACGAGGATCGTGGAGTACCATTTCAACATGTTTACACGAAAAGTAGTTTATAACTTAACGAGACGTCAAAAGTGTATTTTTCGTCGATAAACGTTATTTTCAAAACTAACAAGTGGTATCGTTAACATACGTAATTGCATGTGTTGCATTGTATCATTGCTTACATTGGATCACATCATTCATAATAGGTCGTGGTTAGAGACCGAGCTTTATTTCATCATATCCATCATTGTCATTGTTGCTATATCATATCAGGTGAGTTTTCATAGCCCCGTTTTAAATTGTTTATTGATTTCTAAACTCTCGGGGGAGAATACATTGCACCATTTTTATATGCGGACCAAAGTATACAAACTCATTACATTGCTTAAGTTACATCATTGCCCAGATTAAAGTCCCCTTTTATTATCATGAACCGTTAATTGTTAGCAAGCGAGAGTGAGTGAATAGATCTATTGAGGGTGACTCCTCCGTTCGGGTTGGTAGCGCCAACTTGTCAAACGAACGCATTTCATTTCTGTCATATTAGAGTGATTGGCAAACACTCAGTTGGGGCATTTCATTCAGTCTAGCTTCGGGGTCATGAGCTTAAGAGCTAATGTATCATTTTTATGTGGCATTGTTTTGTCATACACTTTATACTTGTGGTATCCGTACAATATTTCATTTACATAAACCTATGATCTCACCAACATTTTTGTTGACCATTTTTAGCAATGTATTTTCAGGTAATTAAGGTATCGCATGTTGGCTTGCATATGGACATCATGGAGTCGCGGAGTCGACGCGTCTCACTTTATATTTTATGCACTTATCCATCGTTTGAATTGTATGAACTTGTTTTATGAAAACTTGTTTCACCTTTTGGGACCTAGCTTTGAAACTCTGAATGTTTTTAAATAATCAAACGATGTATTTTCTAAACGACACTTTAGGTCGTTCAATATAACTGCAACTTTGGTGCTATGTCCAGTCGTGCCCCTGAATGACTTATTCCGCTGCAAGTCACGAAATTTGGGGGTGTGACAGTTGTGCCGTCAATTGAATTACCTATTAATGTGTATTGTGGCAATTCTGCCGCAATCACATTCGCCAATGAACCTGGAGTCATGAAGGGCGCCAGACACTTTCCTAGGAGATATCACTATGTTCGAGAACAAGTCGAAATAGGTGAAATCAATTTACTCAAAGTTCACACAGATGACAATCTAGCTGATCCCTTTACGAAGGCTTTACCTAAGGAAAAGCTTACTCAACATGCCAATGGCATTGGACTTCGTTTAGCTAGTTGTTTCATGTAAATCTGTGGTTAGTATTTGGATAAAGGACAATGTGAACAATGTTATCTTAATGAAATAAAGTATTTTGTTATGTTTATTTCCATTTATAATATTGTATCCTATATTTGCATGTTTAATCCATGAATAACTAATGTTATTCTAAATAGTCCGTTGTCGATCAATAATATGGGAGTATTATTGAATTAAGGCAAATATGAGTTTTGATAGAATATACTTAAGTATATTGATGCGTTGACATGCCAAATTCACATGATATTCAATAATGGATAAATTGAATATATGACAGATCCCAACCATATGATTGTACTTTATGGATCTTTGTCATTAAGGTAAATCATGAATATTTATCCTTAGACTTGAGATATCAGATAACAGCTACGGATGTAGCTCATTTTCTGTAAGATAGTCTAACGCTATCCGTAACTGGTAGTTATAAAGGCTATTTTCGGAGGTGATGCGAAGTTCAAGGGTTATGCTTCTAGTCAAAAAAGGATTTGTTCCTTCAAATTTGTTTTGAAGTTTAATACTGGTGGGCCCCTCGTAGGGTTGACAAGATGTTTGCGTGCGCACGCCCAAGATCTATCTGGAATACGTTCAGGTGATTTGGTAATCTTGATCAATTATAAATAACGAGAAACAAAATAGTTAATTATGGAATGACTTAGATCCATATCCATATTAATGTGGTATTAGAAACAAAAGGATAAGTATGATGATGATTCATCACAAGGTTTTTCCAGGAAACCATACTCAGGGTCGATCTGGGGGCATTGGGGTGTTAAGCTAGACTAACCAATGTCATTACTATATTAATGCATATCCAAGTGGGAGCTGTTAAAGTTATGGATATAAATTAATATACGTATGACCAGTTTCGAACACGAGACTTCGGGATTGCACACATTACGTATGAGTTTCAATGTTTTAATAATTAATATAATAAGTTATGATTTAATTATTAATTTCACAAATAAACACTTAACGGGCGTTAGTATTTAACGAGGTTTAGTTAACGGTCGTTAAATATCAAGTTAAGGGACTAGAGATGAAAATACAAGCCAAGAAGGTTCTAGAACCCCTTGGGCTTGGGATTTTTGGCCGACCCATCAAAGGGGAGAGGGTTTTACCCTAGCTTGGAGAACAAGATGTGTTTAGTATAAATACAAGGCCTCTTGTATTCATTCCAACTAATCTTGTTCCTAAGCAAACCCTAATTTCTTCTCTTCTTTCCTCCCTTGTGCTCTTGCCGATCATATAACCCTAATCCCATAGGGTTCGATTTTCTTGAGCTCAATACTAGTGTTGGGTTTGTTTTGTGATCAAGAACCTAGCTTTTCACATTGAAACGCTACTAATACGTGTGTACAAGAACGAAGAACTAACATACTTTTGTTAGTAACTTTTCCCCATTCGATTTAGGTGGTGTCGAATTCCTTAAACCCTAAGTTAGGGTTTTACCGGTTCTTGCTCACTCGATTTCTTGTTTAGCTAGAAATCAAAGGTACGCATGTTCTTTTATTTTAGTTAATTAATTACTAGTATTAGATCCTATTTTCCGCTGCATGCTTTGATGTACATGTTTATGTGTTATATAAAACTGTTATGATATACATATTCCAACAGTGGTTTCTCAAACATAAAGTACAATCATGTGGTTGGGATCTGTCCTATATTCAATTTATCCATTATTGAATATCATGTGAATTTGGCATGTACAACGCATCAATATACTTAAGTATATTCTACCAAAATTTAGATTTGCCTTAATTCAATAATACTCCTATATTATTGGTCGACAACGGACTATTAAGAATAACATAAGTTATTCATGGATTTAAACATGCAAATATAAGATACAATTTATTATTAATGAACACAAACGTACCAAGTACTTTAATTCATTGTAAATAATAATTGTTTAACATCCCTCGTCCAAATACTAAGTAGATCAATGCATAATAATTCCCATTAATGAATTATGCCTCAAGTCATGTCAAACATACTTGTTGACAAGGCATAAATCAACTAATTTTGATCTATCGGGATTTTGAGAATACTTATTTCAAGAATTCAATTAATGAAGTTCTTGTATGTGTGCATTCAACTATCTTGATAATGCCACATAATATTTCATAAAATACGTGGGCACTCACTGGTTTACTAGCATCCTGCTTACAACTATGCAGAGCATCTATCAAGTCATATAACTCTGCAGTAGGTGGTTTCCCAGATAACATAAGACAAGCAACATCAGTGAGAATTAAATGGTTAAATGTTATTTACCATGGGTGTTTAATTTTCTTGAAAAAGTTTTTATTATCGAAAGTACTAAAATTGAATTTTTTAAATTCTTTTAATGTATTAATGCAATGTTAAAACCGTAAACGTGGGGCATTCTTTTGGTAGTAAATTGATTTACACCCGTAGGGGTTTTGGCTAGAGTTAACTTTACTAAAAGAATAAACCTAGTCTACTTTCTTTAAGAAGAGTGAGACTTAATCCTATTCCTTTTCATGAATGAGAAAGGTATAATAGGAAAACTAAAATTGTCTAAATTCTAAGAAATAACTCATATTAAATTTATAATAGTTAAGAAAATTGCACATTTTATGAGTTATTAAAATTAGAAGCTAGACTAGTTACCGCAAAATTGGTAAAAGGCAAACTAGCATACTTTGTCTAGTTGTTGTGCTTTGACCAATTAAAGGTGCTACATACCATTGTGGGGATAGTAGACCTATTAAGGAAGAAATTGCACGCCCAATTTTTTTTTTTTTTTCAAGTTAATTGCATTGATGGATATTCCATCATTTACAAAGTAGAATACATTCTTTGAGTACCTAAGTAATTGTTACGTATGGGATTCCTCAAAGGTGTAGGAAAGTAAATAGCACACTATTTGCTTTTCCTGGTTATGAAACACTTATAATGTTGTCAAATCCAGTGGGAGCATAGTGATGGATACCACTGTTGGAATATGTATATCATAACAGTTATATAAAACATAAACACATAAACATCAAAGCATGCAGCGAAAAACAGGATCTAATACTTGTAATAAATTAACCAAAATAAAAGAATATGCGTACCTTTAATTTCTAGTTAAACAAGTGATCCGTGCTAAAACGTATATATAAATATTATGCAACGACGGATAGACGTGAATAAATACAAATCACCCTTTTGTGAAAAAGGATACTTGCAAAAACTCACATTCGTGTGTAGTGTGAAACCAGGTAAGTGATTACCCGGATCGTTTCCCAACGAGGTGCGAATGGGCAAACTTTGGAAAGTATGGATTAGAGTGACTGATGAATTAGATATTTTGGATTTTTCTTTTTTATATCTAAATAACAAATGAGAAATAAATATACAAAAGAAAATTAAACGCGAATTAATTAAACTAAAAACGCGTAACGGAAATCTAAAAACAGGACTAAAAAGTGAATTCTATAAAATTAAAACCTAAAAGTGTAAAATTACTTAAAACTTATTTTAAAACTAAAATTATATTTTTTACACTTTTTATCTAATTATTATTAATTATTTATTATTTAATTACTTTTTAAACTATTTTAATTTATAATAAATACTAAATGAACAAAGAAAAATCTAAAAATTTTTCTATAAATATTATGAAGTGAAAAGAAGCTAAGAAAATTATAAAAATAAAAAGTGCTAAATTAAAAATTTAAAAAGATAAAATCTATTAAATAGAAGCTATCACTTATTTTCTATTTTATATTTCTTAAGGTCTAAAAAGATTATTATATTTTTCCTAGATTCTACTTAATAAAAGAAAATTTTTGAAAATTAAAATTATATTTTTCTGATTATTATTCTATTTATTATGATTTAATTACTATTATAAACTAATTAAAATGATTAAAAATATCAAATGACTTAGGAAAAATCTGAAAAATTCAAGATAAGTCTAAATTAATATTCTTAATATAGGAAAATTAAAATCAAAAGTCTACTAAACACTAATAAGCAGTTGGACAGATAAGCAGTTGAGCAAATAAGCTAAAAATAAGCTAATAAGCTCAAAAATTTACCAAAGGCTCAGGACTAGTTTAAACAACTTATATAAGCACAAAACAACTTAAATCAAACAGCTAATCCCACAAATTAAGCTAATTAAGCACTTGAGCAGTTGCAAAACTAGGGCAGAAAACTCAGGAAAATAGCAAACTTGTAGAGCAGATTAAGCAATTCAAATAAGCAGATAAGTGGAATATTAAGGGGGCAAAAGATAGCTAGTACTACTGGGTATACAAAAATGCAAAAAGCCCTAAATCTATTAAGCTAATTGAAGTCCAATTGAACCCTAGAACAGATGGCCTAGGAGAATCAAAAACTGAATCAGCAGAATCAGTGAAATGGGGAAAATTGCAGGCCTATTTTTAAGCTATTAAATAAGATATGAAATGGAATCTAAGCACAGAATCTTAAAGTCTACTAGGTAAACTACTTGCAAACCAAAATTCAAAGTCTCAGCTTAAGGGAATAAGCTAATAACAAGCTGAGAAAAAGGGCTATGTCTGCTCAGTATATACTGAGCTTGTTTTGTGCAGATTTGCACAGATGTTCACAAATGTAGAAACTAAGAACGTGCAAAAGATAGTTTCTTGGATCGTTTTGAGCCTTAGGGTTTAACAATAACAATGAATAATATATGCAGCGGAATAAGAACAATCAATTGTTATTGACACAAAGTTTCTCTTCACAATCACCTCCAATTATATTTGATCAGAACATAACGTGTTACCTAACTGTAACAGGGATCTAAGACACCTCAGACCTTGAAGGATACGAACCAACTTTACGAACCCTAGGCGTTTACAAACCTACACGCCTAGGTTACACACACACACCCCTTTTGACTACATTATGGAAGACACATATGAAACCTATGTACCCTTGATCTCTTTATATAATAGAGATTTAGGGTTTACAAAATACTACGAAGGACTAAAATATAAAATCTTCTTTATCAAGTAAGTCCCTTGTGTTTCATTCTTCATTAATTGAAGAATTCTTCTTTTGTAACTTTAGGTCCTTCATGTTTCATTCTTTCTTGTTTTGTATCATCAAATCTAATAGACCCAACAATCTTCCCCTATTTGATGATGACAAAACAAACACATTCTTGTACGAACTTCCCTAGACGAAGTAGCAGAAGTTGAGATAATTAAATCTCACCATGAATGAAACAATCTTGTCTTCCCCTTAAACCATGCCATGCCATCACAATATATCTTCCCCTTTTTGTTATCAACAAATAGAGAACGAATAACAGTAGAAACTTCCCCTCGAGTGATGCATGTACATTAACTCTCTTGTGTGTGTGAACTTCCCCTGTGTGTGTAATTCAACACTATATGCTTCCCCTTACTACTCGTAAATCATGCAACTAGCAGCAGTATATAACGTGCAGCAGCAGAAACTCGAAGCTAGCAGCAGAATAAATTATAACTAGCAGTAGAGTGTATCGTAGCAGCAGAATAAAATATCGAGCAGCAGAATAATAATAAGCGTAGCAGCAGGATAAAATTATGTAGCAGCAGTCTTCTCAAGCAAGCATACTGACCCCACATGATATGTAATCAACACCGGCTCCAATCCCATTTAGCAAATCAGTAAGTGACAAATTCACAACCATGAATAGCACTACCAATTAATTAAAAGAGTCAACAGCAGCTAATTAAATCCTTTTAGTATATCTGACCCACGTGCTCTCCTTAAAAGTGACCGACCAATTGATTTTACAATTAAACAAATCAGCCCCATTAAATGTGATAACAGCAGTAGCTTCAATCGACCATCCAATCATTGACCATTCGACTGATTAGTACGAGGTAACTTCTCATTCACGACAAACAAAATTAATAATTACCATTCGACTGATCATAAGTACCATCAATTCGGTAGACCATTCATGACAAACAGCAGACCCACATCCGAATATAATAAACTAGTAATAATATACACGATAATCGTATGATTTAAGCAGAATGCAGCTTTTCCTTTTGCAAAACAGGTCTATCGATATTAAAAAAAATAAAACTGATCGTAATTAATAACCAGTTCGTACCTTCATTAAAAACAGCTCCACATCAACAATAAACTTTGTGAATCCCTAGGTAACGAGCTCCCCAAGCTCTGATACCAATTGTAGAAACTAAGAACGTGCAAAAGATAGTTTCTTGGATCGTTTTGAGCCTTAGGGTTTAACAATAACAATGAATAATATATGCAGCGGAATAAGAACAATCAATTGTTATTGACACAAAGTTTCTCTTCACAATCACCTCCAATTATATTTGATCAGAACATAACGTGTTACCTAACTGTAACAGGGATCTAAGACACCTCAGACCTTGAAGGATACGAACCAACTTTACGAACCCTAGGCGTTTACAAACCTACACGCCTAGGTTACACACACACACCCCTTTTGACTACATTATGGAAGACACATATGAAACCTATGTACCCTTGATCTCTTTATATAATAGAGATTTAGGGTTTACAAAATACTACGAAGGACTAAAATATAAAATCTTCTTTATCAAGTAAGTCCCTTGTGTTTCATTCTTCATTAATTGAAGAATTCTTCTTTTGTAACTTTAGGTCCTTCATGTTTCATTCTTTCTTGTTTTGTATCATCAAATCTAATAGACCCAACAATCTTCCCCTATTTGATGATGACAAAACAAACACATTCTTGTACGAACTTCCCTAGACGAAGTAGCAGAAGTTGAGATAATTAAATCTCACCATGAATGAAACAATCTTGTCTTCCCCTTTAAACCATGCCATGCCATCACAATATATCTTCCCCTTTTTGTTATCAACAAATAGAGAACGAATAACAGTAGAAACTTCCCCTCGAGTGATGCATGTACATTAACTCTCTTGTGTGTGTGAACTTCCCCTGTGTGTGTAATTCAACACTATATGCTTCCCCTTACTACTCGTAAATCATGCAACTAGCAGCAGTATATAACGTGCAGCAGCAGAAACTCGAAGCTAGCAGCAGAATAAATTATAACTAGCAGCAGAGTGTATCGTAGCAGCAGAATAAAATATCGAGCAGCAGAATAATAATAAGCGTAGCAGCAGGATAAAATTATGTAGCAGCAGTCTTCTCAAGCAAGCATACTGACCCCACATGATATGTAATCAACACCGGCTCCAATCCCATTTAGCAAATCAGTTAGTGACAAATTCACAACCATGAATAGCACTACCAATTAATTAAAAGAGTCAACAGCAGCTAATTAAATCCTTTTAGTATATCTGACCCACGTGCTCTCCTTAAAAGTGACCGACCAATTGATTTTACAATTAAACAAATCAGCCCCATTAAATGTGATAACAGCAGTAGCTTTAATCGACCATCCAATCATTGACCATTCGACTGATTAGTACGAGGTAACTTCTCATTCACGACAAACAAAATTAATAATTACCATTCGACTGATCATAAGTACCATCAATTCGGTAGACCATTCATGACAAACAGCAGACCCACATCCGAATATAATAAACTAGTAATAATATACACGATAATCGTATGATTTAAGCAGAATGCAGCTTTTCCTTTTGTAAAACAGGTCTATCGATATTAAAAAAAATAAAACTGATCGTAATTAATAACCAGTTCGTACCTTCATTAAAAACAGCTCCACATCAACAATAAACTTTGTGAATCCCTAGGTAACGAGCTCCCCAAGCTCTGATACCAATTGTAGAAACTAAGAACGTGCAAAAGATAGTTTCTTGGATCGTTTTGAGCCTTAGGGTTTAACAATAACAATGAATAATATATGCAGCGGAATAAGAACAATCAATTGTTATTGACACAAAGTTTCTCTTCACAATCACCTCCAATTATATTTGATCAGAACATAACGTGTTACCTAACTGTAACAGGGATCTAAGACACCTCAGACCTTGAAGGATACGAACCAACTTTACAAACCCTAGGCGTTTACAAACCTACACGCCTAGGTTACACACACACACCCCTTTTGACTACATTATGGAAGACACATATGAAACCTATGTACCCTTGATCTCTTTATATAATAGAGATTTAGGGTTTACAAAATACTACGAAGGACTAAAATATAAAATCTTCTTTATCAAGTAAGTCCCTTGTGTTTCATTCTTCATTAATTGAAGAATTCTTCTTTTGTAACTTTAGGTCCTTCATGTTTCATTCTTTCTTGTTTTGTATCATCAAATCTAATAGACCCAACAACAAAATAAAAGAGCAATATACCAGGTCTCTACTTTACACTAGATGGACTAGAAAGACCTCGAAGAAGCCAGAGAAAAGGTCCAAAATAGCTTATGGCTTAATATGGCTTATTTGAGCTTTATGAAGGCTGAAATCAACACAGACCACTCAAATCTATAAAATCATTCTAATCTGCTAAAGTGAACTTAAAAACAACTTAATATGGTTAAAATAAGCTGGTTTGAAGTTGGTGATAGGGTCAATGTACAGTAACAGATGATTTGACCAGCTTAACTTGCTAAAACAAACACCCCTTTAAAAGGTGTCTGTGGTGGATTTGCAAATGAAACTCACTATTATAAACTATAAGTCTTGATTTTACTGATCAAATAACTTGATTAAACTCTAATAAGCAACTTTTAACAGGAAAATAAGCAATTTAACAAGCTATGCCTTATTTGGCTATTTTTGGATTTTTAAGTGATTTTTAGTAAAATGAAATAAAAGCTAGTTAACTACTGATAAAACAGATCAAATATGTTTAGAAACTAGTAATAAGCATATAACAACAATAATAAGCTAATAATAAGCTAAGGTACAGTAAAATGCAAATTTGGAAAAACAAGCTTACAACTGAAATTGATAATGGAACAGAGAACAAGGACCAAGAACACTTCTAGCTTGTTCACACAAGCTAGAAAACCCAGAAAAGCCTTCCTAGATAGCTTATCTCTTCTGAATAGCTTATTGTGAGCTTATGTTGACTTTTGTTGACTTTTCTCCATTTCTTGAATTAGAACAGGTTTAATCTAATATAAACTTACACCAAGCTATTATAAGCTTGTATAAGCTTATAGAAACAACTAAGAAGTTATTTCAATTATCACTTAACATGGTTCGAATTCTCAGTACACATGGAATTTAAGAAATTTGGAATTATTATTAGCTACTGGAAATTATACAAAGATCAACAACAAACACACTAAATTTAACTTGTATTGATTGTTGAAACTTGAGATTACAAATTATAGCTACTGAAAATTAAAGTACGATTATGCTAATTTATCTACTTGCCATTAAAGGCTTACAAACGGTTCTATTTATACTAAACTATTAGGGTTCTCTTTGTCTTTCATCTCTGAACAAATCCCAGCACTTGGTTGGTCTTGAAATCATCTCAGCCTTTGATTTTACTTTTGGCGCCAAAAATGAATATAGTGGGAAAAACCACTAGGACTAGTCTGAGGTGATGGGGAAGAGGCATTAAATGCCTTTTGGTTTGTTAGGTAAGGTGGAGTGTAGCAGAGGATGGGGGTGGGTTTGTCAGAGAGGCGGTGGAAATGGTGGTGGTATTGGTGACTGGTTTTGGCGGTTTTAAGGAGAAAGGGATAAGAGTTTGACCGAAGTCAAACTCTGGGTTAAATAAAAGGGTTGGGTCGGGTATAGTTTTGGATTGGGCTTGGGTTATTATGTTTGGACTGGATTGGGTATGTAGTTGGGTTTAATTTTAGATAGGATCCGGTTGGGTTTATTGATATTTAAGCACAAGGACCAATTTTGTAATTTCTGAATTCTTGAAGGGTTGAAACTGTAATTTCACCAAAGTTATCAAAAGGGTTAAATTGTAACATGTGAATAGTACAAAGGTTTTATTTGATAAATTATACTTTTTAAATACCCGAGGACTAAATTTGCCAATTTTGAAACTTGAGGGGTAAAAGTTTCCATTTTTAGAAAACTTTCATCCAGGGACTAAAAGTGAACATGTTTGATATCCCAAGGACTAAAGTTGACTTTTCTTTCATTTTAAACCTTCAGGGACTAATTCTGCCAATTTGTGAAACTTCAGGGACTGAAAATGACAATTTTGTGAACTTTGCATGTTTTTCACTTGTTTTCAATCTTTTTGTTCCTGAATCATATAAAAACACATTTTATGATATTTTCTGTATTTTGAAGCATATCTGCATGTTTTTAAATGTTTTTGCAGATAAAATGTGACAGAAATGATGAGTATTTAGACACTCATCAATCCCCCACACTAAACTATTGCTAGTCCCTAGCAATCATTTATGAAAATTTAATAGATTTTATCTCTTTACCAAAAGCCATTACTTCTAGAGTAGCCAATGTTTTAGTATGTGATACTTTGGTACAATGATAACCAAATGATTTTGAGCAAACCATCAGCTGTCAACGGATTTGATTTGTCTTTACCAAAAGCCGTTTGCTTCTGGACTAGCCAACTCTTAGATAAAATACAGTTATTATCTTTGGTGAGCTGATTATCAATCATGGTTTTCTACTGCCTTAACCACAAGCCATAACCTTGCGGGCTAGCCAACTCTTCACTATAAAAGATATGGTGAGTCGAATACCATACAATTTTAGGCAAATTGTAAGCCATAAACGGATTTGAGACATCTTTACCAAGATCCGTTTGCTCTCGGATTAGCCAATCCTTATGTGGGTTAGACATGGCGGACTGATAACCATTTATTGCGTTCTAAGTGAGAAAAATTTTAAAATTTTGGCCAAAATGGGGGTACTAGATGGTACATATGATCAAATTCGCTAGAATTCCCCCCCACACTTAGAACTGAATATTGCCCTGAATATTCAAAGTACCGGCTATTATGCCGACACTTAGAACGTAAAAAGGAAATACTAATAGCCATTTTTTTATTTTTTTTTACTAAATTTGAACATATATACAACATGTGGGGCATCTCCCCCACACTTGGGTGAGACATGGGTGAAAACCCATGTTTTACTACTGTTTTTATTAACCGAGTCGCTAGCTTGACTCGACCCCGAATTCATTGGTTCATGGGGAAGTAAGTGGAAGAGACCATCTCAATCGGACTTTCATTCAAAATGTTTGGATAACCAATTGAACGTATATGAAAGGTCCACACCGATGAGATATATCCGGAATTTAAACCAATGTTAGATGGAAAATGCTGGGGTCAAAGGTAATATCCTCACTCCCAAATGAGTGAAAGATAGGGGAAATCACCGGGTAGGTGAAGGGAAGAAGAGAGATCTGAATAGCAATTAAGACAAGAACTTCCTCCTCAAGAATTGCATATTCAAGTGGGGGAGGCAAGTCCTTAAACTTGATCTCTGGAAATTTACCAGTTTCCTCAACTGACTCGATTTCCTCATTATGAAGTTGTTTTGGTGGAAGAGGGGAAGATGAATCTTCGTTTAACAAACTTTCTAGAAAAAGAATGTCCCCCTCAGGATCAAGATAGTTATCATCAACCTCATGCGGAAGTGAACTATCTAGAGCAAGAAAAGCATCGACTTCATCCCAAAAGGGATCACTTCCCTCAACCGGAGTGAGAGAAGGGGAAGAGTCGGCTATGATAAGTTGAGAAGATGTGGTGGGTTCCCCACTCACAGAATTATGAAAATAACCAAGATTTTCTTGAGAGTACTCCTTTGAAGTAATATCAATGACATCGATTCGGTTAACCGATGCAGAATCATAATTTGAGGAGTACCTCGAAGTTTGATCATGGTTAAAGGTAACAGCTTCATTACCCACACGCAATGTGATCTCATGCTTAAATACATCAATAAGAGCATGGCCCGTTTTTAGGAATCCTCTTCCAAGAATGAGAGGAACCTTTTGATCTGCGTCGAATTCAACAACCACAAAGTCAGCTGGAAAATGGAACTTCCCTACTTTCACAAACACATCCTCGGCAATGCCGCGAGGATGAGATATGGTTCGATCTGCAAGCTCAAGAGTCATGCAGGTAGGAGTAAGAGCCGGAAGAGAAAGTTTCTTCCATACTGAATGAGGCATCAGGTTGATGCTTGCACCTAGATCGGCCAAGGCATAGCATTCAACCATTCCCGGAAATACACAAGGTATTAGAAACTTTCCAGGATCTCCAAGCTTCTCGGGAAGCTTTTTCAAGATAACTGCTGAGCAGTTCTCATTTAATGGAGTTTTAGCCATTTCAATCAGTTTTTCCTTGTTGCTTAACAAGTGTTTGATTGTTGATGCAAACTTGGGCATCAGAATGATAGCATCCGCAAAACTTATGTCAAAATGTAATTCTTTAAAGATTTGAAAGAATTTGTCCATTTGTTGACTAGCCTTTTCACGGAGCTTTTGCTCATTTAAGCGCGATGGGTAAGGAATATAAGGTTTGGATTTAGGGGCAATGACTTCAGGAGTCTCAACAGATTCAAAGACAACTCCTGGTTTGGATTTCTTTTTCGGGACAACCGGAGGATGGACTTGTGCTGTACTTTGTGGGATTGGAATTTGCACTTTGTCCGTTGTAACCTCCGTTTCTTTTTCCATTTCATACAACGGAGGAGGAATAGGACCAGAGGGTCCCTCATATGCAGCACCACTCCGAGTGGTGATAGCTTTGACGAAAGTGGTATTTTCATCATCATCACTGTCATCAAGCACACTGATAGGAGTAGCATTGAGCATATTGGAATAAGCTCTGGCTGTTCTTTGCTAACTAAGTTTGTTTGACAAACTTTTAACCGTAAATCGTGAAAGAGTAGGATCTATTCTTGACGGTTGAGGAGCAATTGTGGGTGTAGAGTTTTGGACAACCATAGGTTGGACATATTTAGCACTTCCATTGTTAGTGGGAAGTACCGGGTCCTTTGTCACCTTGAGTCCAACATGAGCTTTACCACTACGTGTAGTGACAGCTTTGAGTTCACCCCTTGGGTTGACAACAGTGTTACTTGGGAGACCTCCCGAGGTAGAAGGTAGATCATTTAAAGACTTTTTTATATCATTTATTTGGGTAACCAATAACCGGTTTGTCTCATATTGTGTCCTATTTGTCTCCTCTTGGGATTTTATGAATTGCTTAAGCAACTCATCGAGGACGTCTGATTTTGGTTTTGGACATTCCATGGCTTTTGGTTAAAATTACCCTGATTCTGACCTCGGTTTTGATTGAAATTTTGGGAATTGTTGAAATTTTGTCCCTGATTTTGAACAAAGCGATTTTGATTATTTTGATTTGGCACGGGTGAAAAACCAGGTGGTACCATAGCATTCGGTGCTCGGTACTGAGTTTCAGCATGCGGTCGGTATTGATTTTGGTTTACGGCAGCTACGGGAGCTGTGTAAAGAGAAGCATCGGTTGCTTGACAATCATAATACGCATGCGGGCCACCACAAGTTTCACACACTTTGTTTATGGCTTTGATTTGTTCCGGTTTATGAATTTCACTCTTCAATTCTTTCATTTCTTTCATCATGCAACGCATTGAATCCGTTAGGAAGGCTAACTCTGATGAGTTACCGGATGAAGAAGCAGGAGTGACAGGAACAATCACTTTGTTTCGAGAAAAAGGAACTTTTGATTTATTTTCACAAATTTCAATCACCTCTTTAGGTTTACGATTCAAGATATTGCCACCGGCGGCTGCGTTAAGTGAATCTTGATCGTTTTGGTTCAACCCATTATAAAACGTATTGATCTGTTGTAATTCCGTGAAATCGTGATGCGGGCATTTTCTTAGGAGATCTTTAAATCTGTCCCATGCCTCTCCGAAGTTTTCATCAAAACCTTGACGAAATCCAGCAATTTCATTTTTTAGATTAGTCGTCTTTGATGGAGGGAAGAAATAATTGACAAATTTCTTTACGAGATCTTCCCAGGTTTCAATGGATCGAGGGGGTTCTTTATCCAGCCAAATCCGGGCTGCCCCTTCGAGTGAGAATGGAAATAGCATCAATTTGATAACTGTTTGCGGCACATTCTTGTAATTGATTGTAGAGGTCAACTTGTTGAACCAACGAATGTGTGCATATGGATCCTCTCGTTCAAACCCGTGGAATTGGTTTGTGGACACGAGCTGAATCAAATGTGTTTTCAGTTCAAAATGATCAGAATCGATGGGCGGTAAAACAATGGCATCTCCGTAACCCTCGGTGGGTGCTTGGAGCATCTCAGCCATTGTGCGTTCGTCTGCCATATTATCAGTGAGAACAGTACGAATCTCGGGTTCGACTATTTGGGCAGCACGTCTACGATTACGTCTTCTCGGAATATCTACGAGTTCACGTAAAGGGCTTGATGACGTGGAAGAACGAGTGCGCATGCACTAAATAAAATATTTCAATTAAATCAAGATCGAAGCAAAACACAAGTGAACTTAAACCAACAATCAACAAGCGTACGGTAGCTCTTTAAAAGATAAACGCACAGAGTGGCGGAGAAGCAAAGGTGGGCAATTAATGCTCCTTAAAAACCCGCTTCTTTCAGTTCGACAATTTAATATCAAACTATCCTTAAACCTCCGTTATAGTTTGTTTATCAATCAAAGGTGAGCCGATATTCGCAAGTGATACAGAGGCAAGTTTTAAATCTGATGTTTGGGAACTTATTATGGTCGTACCCCCAGTTAGGTAGTACTCTGTCTTGGTTCTCGATGGTAAATTTTATTGTTGTTATTATTAAACAAAGAAAACGAAAAATGTTTTTGGGTTTTTTTTTTTATATGATATATATATATATAAAAAAGAAAAGAAAAATATTTTTGTATTTTATATGGTTTATGGGAAATAGGAACTTCTGGAAGAATGATCTCAAATCACTAATCGCTTTAAACTCTACACAATATTGTTGCAACACAACCTCCCCGGCAGTGGCGCCAAAATTTGATCCGTGCTAAAACGTATATATAAATATTATGCAACGACGGATACACGTGAATAAATACAAATCACCCCTTTGTGAAAAAGGATACTTGCAAAAACTCACGTTAGTGTGTAGTGTGAAACCAGGTAAGTGATTACCCGGATCGTTTCCCAACGAGGTGCGAATGGGCAAACTGTGGAAAGTATGGATTAGAGTGACTGATGAATTAGATATTTTGGATTTTTCTTTTTTATATCTAAATAACAAATGAGAAATAAATATACAAAAGAAAATTAAACGCGAATTAATTAAACTAAAAACGCGTAACGGAAATCTTAAAATAGGACAAAAAAGTGAATTCTATAAAATTAAAACCTAAAAGTGTAAAATTACTTAAAACTTATTTTAAAACTAAAATTATATTTTTTACACTTTTTATCTAATTATTATTTATTATTTATTATTTAATTACTTTTTAAACTATTTTAATTTATAATAAATACTAAATGAACAAAGAAAAATCTAAAACTTTTTCTATAAATATTATGAAGTGAAAAGAAGCTAAGAAAATTATAAAAATAAAAAGTGCTTAATTAAAAATTTAAAAAGATAAAATCTATTAAATAGAAGCTATCACTTATTTTCTATTTTATATTTCTTAAGGTTTAAAAAGATTATTATATTTTTCCTAGATTCTACTTAATAAAAGAAAATTTTGAAAATTAGAATTATATTTTTCTGATTATTATTCTATTTATTATGATTTAATTACTATTATAAACTAATTAAAATGATTAAAAATATCAAATGACTTAGGAAAAATCTGAAAAATTCAGGATAAGTCTAAATTAATATTCTTAATATAGGAAAATTAAAATCAAGAGTCTACTAAACCCTAATAAGCAGTTGGACAGATAAGCAGTTGAGCAAATAAGCTAAAAATAAGCTAATAAGCTCAAAAATTTACCAAAGGCTCAGGACTAGTTTAAACAACTTATATAAGCACAAAACAACTTAAATCAAACAGCTAATCCCACAAATTAAGCTAATTAAGCACTTGAGCAGTTGCAAAACTAGGGCAGAAAACTCAGGAAAATAGCAAACTTGTAGAGCAGATTAAGCAATTCAAATAAGCAGATAAGTGGAATATTAAGGGGGCAAAAGATAGCTAGTACTACTGGGTATACAAAAATGCAAAAATCCCTAAATCTATTAAGCTAATTGAAGTCCAATTGAACCCTAGAACAGGTGGCCTAGGAGAATCAAAAACTGAATCAGCAGAATCAGTGAAATGGGGAAAATTGCAGGCCTATTTTTAAGCTATCAAATAAGATATGAAATGGAATCTAAGCACAGAATCTTAAAGTCTACTAGGTAAACTACTTGCAAACCAAAATTCAAAGTCTCAGCTTAAGGGAATAAGCTAATAACAAGCTGAGAAAAAGGGCTATGTCTGCTCAGTATATACTGAGCTTGTGTTGTGCAGACTTGCACAGATGTGCACAAACCAAAAGAGCAATATACCAGGTCTCTACTTTACACTAGATGGACTAGAAAGACCTCAAAGAAGCCAGATAAAAGGTCCAAAATAGCTTATGGCTTAATATGGCTTATTTGAGCTTTATGAGGGCTTAAATCAACACAGACCACTCAAATCTATAAAATCATTCTAATCTGCTAAAGTGAACTTAAAAACAACTTAATATGGTTAAAATAAGCTGGTTTGAAGTTGGTGATATGGTCAATGTGCAGTAACAGATGATTTGACCAGCTTAACTTGCTAAACCAAACACCCCTTTAAAAGGTGTCTGTGGAGGATTTGCAAATGAAACTCACTATTATAAACTATAAGTCTTGATTTTACTGATTAAATAACTTATTTAAACTCTAATAAGTAACTTTTAACAGGAAAATAAGCAATAGATTAAGCTATGCTATATTTAGCTATTTTTGGATTTTTAAGTGATTGATTGCGTGGTTTTGTAACCTTACAACAGGTTTTACCTCTCGAGGGATCTCAAGAGGCTTACAACCCCACCAGGCAGTGTACCTGACCGATGTAGTATAGTGTAGTGGTAAGTACGGGGGATTGATCGTTCTCCACAGGGAATAGTGTTCGTTAGGTGTGAAAGACTACTCTAATTAGGTCTAAGGGTTGAGGAAGATTCTTTTTTGTATTTTTATAGTTTTTATGAAAGCAAGTAAAATCTCGGTTTTGATAGAGTGGGCGGAATTAGTTGCTAGTCAACTAACCCAAAATTACTACAAATGCAATAAAATAAAATAACAAAAATGAAATGTGGTGAGAAACTTATGTGTAGAGAAATGTGTTTACTTAGATTTCCTTACTCCCTAACTATCTTTTACCGGTTAATTAGTGTGTATTAGTCGCGTGGATGACGGGTGTATTCCTTAATACCATTCGTGGGGTGGCGTACTTACTTCCCCAACTCTACAAGCTCCTACTTCATTCCTATGTCGAGCCGGCTAGGAAGCTCCTAACATGGGATCACTAGAATTCGCTTGTGCATTAAATACAACCATAAAAACCTTTAGTACGCGTTTGGTTCATGTTTCTTAAGACGTTCAAGCAAGTTACCGAATAGGAAGTTAGCCAGTTTTCTTAAGCCTAACATAGATAAACAATCATCCAATACAACTAATAACACACTAACAACCAATAATCAATAACTAGGTTTCATTAGATCTAAGCAAACACAAGATAAAATTAGCCTAACATGTTAAACAAAAGACAAGAATAAGATAGAATCAAACAACACATAGACATATTGAATGATTAATTGATAACTTATCTTTCAATGAAACATGGAAGATCTCAAGGCAAAAAGCCCTGAAAAAGTAGCTGAATTCGTCCTAGGGTTTTATCCCAAAATTCCACACACTAAGCTCTCCTTAATGACAAAAGATTAGAAAACTATATATAGATTTTTGGATCTGACGGCGTCACCTTATGGAGTGTGACGCCGTCACCTCGCCGCTTCTAGGGTTCCCGGATGACCATCTTGACGCCGTCCCTCTTTAGCTCTTCAAAAATCCATTCTGGCTTATCAAGGCTTGACGCCGTCGAACCATGAACGTGACGCCGTCCCCTTATGATTTAAGCCGTGACGCCCTCGATCAAGTTAAAGCGTGACGCCGTCAGAATTCACATGCTATTTTCACTGGCTTATCATGAGTAAATTTCACGTCCAACTTTTCTTGCCAAAGCATGACGCCGTCTAGAGTAAATTGTGACGCCGTCAGGAGTAACTTTTAGCCGATTTTTGAGACTTTGTCGTTTTCTTCACTTTTATGCTCCAAAAACGTCCAAAATGCCTCCTTTTCCAGATTTCTCCTCAAAAGTACCTAAAATGACAAAAGGAACGATTTAGGGCAATATTTGATCAAATAAATACGATTTAGGGCTTAAATGACCCCTTAAAAGCGGTACACTTTTCGCCTCATCAAATACCCTTACACTTGAGATTTGCTTGTCCTCAAGCAAATGCGCTTTTATTCTAATCAAAATACAAGTTAGGGGTCATTTAATGCTAACATAAAAGTAATTACAACAAATAATCGTTCCACTTCAATCATAATAAGCACGGAGATTACATACTAGCACCTCACAAGTAGTGTTTAGATACTCACATCTCTCAAGTGTCATCAAAATAAATCTCATAAATGAAAACAGATAATATCTCTCACTACCTGTCATAGCAAATAGATTACCATAGGCTTGGGAAAGGATCGAAAACCTCCTCCACTAGGCGTAAGCACCTAAGATAAACTATCAAAGAGGGATTTTAAATGGGTTATAACGTTAGGTGTAGGGAAAAGGAAAACACGGTTTTGTTGGATAAAGGATATTTTACTGGTGGCGAGTTAAAAATCTTGATCAATTACATGTACTATACAATGTTGCTAAGCCAAGACTAGACTCGATCTTAAGCTAATGATAAAATAATAAAAACATAAAATAAACATAAAATAAAACGGGATGGTAGTCCGTATGTTTTTTCTATTTTTCTTTTTCTCATTTTTTTGTGTTTTTCTTGATTTTTTTTTTTTTTTTTTTTTTTTTTTTTTTTTTTTTTTTTTTTTTTTTGCATACACTTTTACCCTACCATCCAAAATAATACATCATAGGGGCATTGCATCCCCCTTACACTTGAATTTTTACATAACTTTACAAATACTAATCTAATGACTCGAATTAAGATAATCGAAAAACTTGGAGTACTTTTAAAATATTTAGCATATATGGGGGTAATAAATGATGTTCTTCCCCATTACTCCATTACACTAGTACTTTACCCATGAGTCCCAATCGTCCCAAAACAATATGTACAAGGATATGACTCGACTTAGCAACCATGTAATCAATTAGATAATTAACTTGGGTTTAAACAAATGTTGTAACAATAATGCACTAAAAATGAGTGCATACAAGGTAGGCTAAGGCGATTTGGGTGTACATTTAAGTGGGGTGTAACAAATTCTTCCTTTAAGTAAAATGCTTAAAGGTCGAAACGAAAAGATAGGCTCTGAGGGGTGTACTAGGGGTATCGTGTACTAAAAATGAGTACAACGCAAAGGGTGTGGGAGAATTACTTGACCAATGTAGCCAAAGTAATTATAACAAAAACACAGGTGTAAAACAATGGGTTAATCCTAATGCCTCTTATCATGTAGTAAATCTAACTACACGAATGTAGTCTTACTTGTGGCCTCGGAATGGTCCTAACGCAAGTTCTAGAATCTAAGTGCTACCGGTACACACATCATAGCATAAATGCTTTTCTTACCAATTCTAGGGGCGAACCTCACATATTTGGGGGTGGAAAATTTTTTTAGTGGTACGGTTTTTGTGCTAGTCATATAACTCCTATCCGTGAGACGCTTATTAGAACTAAAGTTTCACTCCTATATGTTGTAAAAAATTTTAAATTTGGCACTAAAATTACCTTAACAAGTATTTCTCTCAGTTTTATTACACATCTACCATCAAACAAACAAAAATCAAGCGCAATTGTATTCTCTAAAATCGTACTTTTACCCCCCCTTACACTTAAGATGAACATTGTCCCCAATGTTCAAATAATAAGATGTAAAAGCAAAAAGTAAAAGAATGAAATCAAATACTCCCCTGATTCGCTCGGTGGATAATGAAATTACACGGTTAAATCTTCCTCCAAAGAGAATGTTGAAGCTCCATGACTAATGCATCGCCACAAGCTTGATTCCATAAACATCTCCTTGTCCAAAATAACCTGTTAAACCTGAGAAAACAAACACGAAAACCTGCATAACATCGGCGGGATAAAATCTATATATAAGGATATAATGCTTGTGGAATGAAAATTTTGCAGATTCCTGGAGATTATAAGTTGGAGATTTTAATAAAAACTTTTTATGAAAACAAAACTTTCAAAAATTTCTGGAAATTAAATCTGACGCCGTCAGGTTATAACCCCTGACGCCGTCAGAAATGACCTGACAAAAATTTTCATTTTAAGTTTCCGGAAAATTTCTGGAAAAACCTTTACCTTACTTCCTGGAAATCCTGCAAAACATCATTATGACTCGATACAAGCATTTGACTCAAACAAATACTAATATGTACGTTAATTTAATATTATTATGATTCATGTTCATTTGTTCTAATAAACCGATTTGACTTTCCCTTACACTTAACTTTTGCAAAATACCTTTATATGTAGTTAAGACGAAGTTAAAAACAAAATAAAGCATTTTCACAATTTACTTTTGAACATGAATCAATAATGATAAAAATTAAACACACATACGGAAAATAAAATCAAACAAATAAATAAACAAACACAAAACAAATAAAATAACAATCAAATGAGGCTAGCATGCGATAAATAAAATCAATGTAACAAATGTTTTAAGGCAAACAGATGCCTTCCCTAAATTATTACAGACCATATTGTTTCAACACATACAACCAAATATCAAATTGTTCAAACAACAAAACATCAAATCACAACATCACTGGTGAGGGGGTCCTTGGCGATAGTCATAGCCAGGAGGAAGATGCCCGTAGTACCCGTATGGAGGGTAATCCTGCTCACGACCCGGGAAAGGGTCAATCTGCAGATGCGGGTCCAACTGATCACGTGTGGATAGATGCTGCATCTGACGAACCGTGTGATCATACATCCAGTCGAACCTCTCGTCCGCCCTGGTCCTCCAAGCATCAACCTGGCCCATCCAGGTCCCCTGGTGAGCCTGCCAGTCCCCCCTGCTCATATGCCGGTAGTAATCAGCTGTACCGGCCTCATACCCCTCATGCTGCTGCTGCTGGGGCTCCTCCTCCTCCTCATCATCCTCATCATCATCATCCTCAGCTCCAACTGGGTGATACCACATAAAGGACCCGTCATGCATCTCCATAATCACCTCCATCTGCTTCAGGGACCTCTCCTTCACCGTCCTGCATTTATCACCACTCAAATACCTCATGACCTCGGGCCTGAGGACTCCATAAGACTGGGCCAGTCGGGTGATGAACATCCCACCATAGATCCTGTCTCCTTCCCTCTCCCCAACTCCACCATGCATAAAGCTAGCAACCCAAAACGGGATGTTGCAGTAAACATCATTAGAGTAGATGGTGTACAGGTAGAAGAGATCAGAAGCTGTGACACGGTGGTGAGAGCTGTGACGCCCTGTCAAGCTGTAGGTGAGGCAACGATGAGTCAACCGAACCCTAGGATCCCTGATTTGGGATGCTACAGTGGTCGAGGTATACACCCCATCCCCAATAGTCTGCCAGAAAATAGAGCATCTAAAATCATTCTTCATCGACTCCCCATGCAACAACCTCTGCATGAACCCTGCCTGAATGGTATCATGCTGATCATATAACCCCAGTCTCCACCCAAACTCAGTAACAGAACACGTCCTTAGCTCACCCCCCAGCCTGAAATAGATCGTGGTACCGCCCACATCGGTCCTTGCCTCAGCCATATCAAAATGAAAGGTGGCAAAGAACTCCCGTACCAACTCCTCATATACCGGCTCCTGAATCTTAAACAGTCTTTCCCACTGGGGGCCGGTAAACCCATCCGTCTGAAAACTTTGGAGAAAAGTCTGCTCAAGACCTACTCTCCTCAGAAAGCCCCAGTCAACCACTGCTCCATTCTCGACCTTGTGTAGTAACAATTGTGCATATTTGCTTGTAGCAGCATCGTTGTCAAAGACACCCCAACTGAGGACCGTATCCCCAAAGTTTTCTTGTTGAGATCGGGAAGAACTTCCTCGGCTGGGTCTTTGACGCTTACTCATTATCTGGAACAAAACAGGAGGAATACAAGTGTTAATATGTGAATTAAAGATTTGGTGGCGCATCAGACAGGTCTGACGCCGTCACGCTTTGATAGGTGACGCCGTCAGATTCGACCAGTGTTCAAATCCATAATTACGAGGGAAAAATCAATATTCAAACTTCAGGCTCAATAACCACACACCACTTTTTGCAGAAAAATGGGTGATTGGATCACAGGTTATCGTTCAAATTCGTGGCCTCCCTATTAATGAATTAACCCATTTGATTGCTAATAATCACATGCTTTTAATCATTGCTAAAATAACACTAATTAAAAGACATTATGAGTTCTAAGCATGAATCAACCCTAGGATATCATGAGTAGAGGGTTTTCGAAATTGACAAATCCTATGAGTAATTGAAACGAAAAGAATGAATAAAAATTACTTACCACGTGGAAATTGATGACGAAAGTCGGTGAATTTGATCCTGGAAATTCGAAGGTGGGGTTGGAGAGGATATGGTTTGTGGGGTTTGTGATGAAAGTGATGGAATTAAAGTTATTATTGCTGTGCAGACGGGGTGACGGCGTCACGTTCAAATTCTGACGCCGTCAGATTAGCGTATTTTACTACTTTGTGCCAGTTTACAAATGAGCCCCTCGTACTTTAAGAGAGCAGCTAGTCAGGGTCAATAATCCTGATAGCTAGTCTCGTTAACAAGTTCCTCCTGGGTCAAATGTTTTGTTACTGTCACGGGGTGTAGTAAAATGTTGAAAAGGGTCGGTTGACGTCTTATTCGGGTCCCAATTTCCATCAAGGCGAGTATTCAGGGAGTGAGAGGAACTTTCCCAGGGGGTTTTCAAAATGATGGTGTGCTTTAATTGAGTTCTTCTCACACCCGGCTTAAAGCCAAAAGATCGTTTCCTAGCTTCATGAAAGTTAGGGAGCGTGACAACCATGCTCCCCACGAAGATGCTACGACCTTGAGAGTTTTTCTCGCGAGAGGATCCAAATAGATAAGATGGTTTTGAAAGTGAAGGCTCAGGGAGGGGGGTTTCATCATCCCATTCGTTGTATGGTTCATTAGGGACCGGGAGTTCAAAGATCTTCTCGATCTTTTTGTGTGCGGCTTCTTTCTTAATTTTCTCTTTTATTCTCGAGATGAATTTTTCTGCTAGTTCCATGAACATATCTTGGGTGTTTTTCAAGTGAGTTTCTAATTCCTTGATGCGTCTCTCTTGGTTGTTCACGAAAGTTAGCATTATCCCTTCAAATTCATCTTGTCGTGAGAATTGGTGAAACGTATGTTTACCAATTGTGTTCACGCACTCATCGGGATTTTTATCAGCCGTAGGTATCTCAGCTTTCATTAAGCTCTCAACCTGCCTTTTTATGTTTGCGAACAGCTGTTCTTGGGTTGCACCCATGCAATTTAAAATCCCTTCTTCCGAGAATGTTGAGTCATCCCATTCTTCTTCTTCGTACTGTGCTAAGTCCTCAATGACTTCCCAGCACTTATCGACACTGAGCCTGCTCAATCTCCCATTGGCGGCGTAATCTATGGCTCTTCTAGTTTGATGATTGACACCATCATAGAAGATTTGGATTTGTAGCCAAGGATCCATGCCATGGTGAGGGACCTTTCGGAGTAAGTCCTTGAATCGAGTCCATGCCTCGTAGAGAGTTTCGCCTTGACGTTGTTGGAACATCAAGATATCATTCCTTAGCTTGGTAGTTCTTTCCGGTGGGAAAAACTGAGCAAGGAAACGAGTGGTGAGATCATCCCAAGAGGTAATGGATCCTGCGGGTTGACGTTCTAGCCACTGACTAGCTTGGTCCCGCAGAGAGAATTGAAAGAGACGCAATCGGGTCGTCTCTCGAGTGGCAACATCAAGGTTTATAGAATCAACGATTTTAAGAAAGTCCTTGAGATGTTGATTAGGATCTTCAGAACGAAGTCCATGGAATGCGCATCCACTTTGCACCAACCGGATGGTGTCGGATCGCAAGGGTGTGATATTGGCTCCTTGAGTGAGCTCAATGGTGTTTCGATAGCCATGGTGGCTAGGACGGGAATACTCTCCTAAAGTACGGGCTCTAGGAGGTGGTTGTGGTTGTTGTGGTGGTGGGTTGTGGGGGTTAAGGATATTACCATCTTCCATGATGTCGGATGGTATGGTTACGAACAAAGACACGAAGAAAATAGATAGACTAAAGAAAACCTAGAAAAATAAACTAAAAATCTCACTAGAAAGGAATCTAGTGAGTAGACCTA
Organism: Artemisia tridentata subsp. tridentata; assembly: GCA_021014915.2. Classification (NCBI taxonomy): domain Eukaryota; kingdom Viridiplantae; phylum Streptophyta; class Magnoliopsida; order Asterales; family Asteraceae; genus Artemisia; species Artemisia tridentata. The sequence continues at coordinate 78,487,870 of CP139508.1, forward strand.
ATAGAAATAAAAATTCAACCTAAACAATAACTATTCCCCGGCAGCGGCGCCAAAAACTTGATTGCGTGGTTTTGTAACCTTACAACAGGTTTTACCTCTCGAGGGATCTCAAGAGGCTTACAACCCCACCAGGCAGTGTACCTGACCGATGTAGTATAGTGTAGTGGTAAGTACGGGGGATTGATCGTTCTCCACAGGGAATAGTGTTCGTTAGGTGTGAAAGACTACTCTAATTAGGTCTAAGGGTTGAGGAAGATTCTTTTTTGTATTTTTATAGTTTTTATGAAAGCAAGTAAAATCTCGGTTTTGATAGAGTGGGCGGAATTAGTTGCTAGTCAACTAACCCAAAATTACTACAAATGCAATAAAATAAAATAACAAAAATGAAATGTGGTGAGAAACTTATGTGTAGAGAAATGTGTTTACTTAGATTTCCTTACTCCCTAACTATCTTTTACCGGTTAATTAGTGTGTATTAGTCGCGTGGATGACGGGTGTATTCCTTAATACCATTCGTGGGGTGGCGTACTTACTTCCCCAACTCTACAAGCTCCTACTTCACTCCTATGTCGAGCCGGCTAGGAAGCTCCTAACATGGGATCACTAGAATTCGCTTGTGCATTAAATACAACCATAAAAACCTTTAGTACGCGTTTGGTTCATGTTTCTTAAGACGTTCAAGCAAGTTACCGAATAGGAAGTTAGCCAGTTTTCTTAAGCCTAACATAGATAAACAATCATCCAATACAACTAATAACACACTAACAACCAATAATCAATAACTAGGTTTCATTAGATCTAAGCAAACACAAGATAAAATTAGCCTAACATGTTAAACAAAAGACAAGAATAAGATAGAATCAAAACAACACATAGACATATTGAATGATTAATTGATAACTTATCTTTCAATGAAACATGGAAGATCTCAAGGCAAAAAGCCCTGAAAAAGTAGCTGAATTCGTCCTAGGGTTTTATCCCAAAATTCCACACACTAAGCTCTCCTTAATGACAAAAGATTAGAAAACTATATATAGATTTTTGGATCTGACGGCGTCACCTTATGGAGTGTGACGCCGTCACCTCGCCGCTTCTAGGGTTCCCGGATGACCATCTTGACGCCGTCCCTCTTTAGCTCTTCAAAAATCCATTCTGGCTTATCAAGGCTTGACGCCGTCGAACCATGAACGTGACGCCGTCCCCTTATGATTTAAGCCGTGACGCCCTCGATCAAGTTAAAGCGTGACGCCGTCAGAATTCACATGCTATTTTCACTGGCTTATCATGAGTAAATTTCACGTCCAACTTTTCTTGCCAAAGCATGACGCCGTCTAGAGTAAATTGTGACGCCGTCAGGAGTAACTTTTAGCCGATTTTTGAGACTTTGTCGTTTTCTTCACTTTTATGCTCCAAAAACGTCCAAAATGCCTCCTTTTCCAGATTTCTCCTCAAAAGTACCTAAAATGACAAAAGGAACGATTTAGGGCAATATTTGATCAAATAAATACGATTTAGGGCTTAAATGACCCCTTAAAAGCGGTACACTTTTCGCCTCATCAGTGATTTTTAGTAAAATGAAATAAAAGCTAGTTAACTACTGATAAAACAGATCAAATATGTTTAGAAACTAGTAATAAGCATATAACAACAATAATAAGCTAATAATAAGCTAAGGTACAGTAAAATGCAAATTTGGAAAAACAAGCTTACAACTGAAATTGATAATGGAACAGAGAACAAGGACCAAGAACACTTCTAGCTTGTTCACACAAGCTAGAAAACCCAGAAAAGCCTTCCTAGATAGCTTATCTCTTCTGAATAGCTTATTGTGAGCTTATGTTGACTTTTGTTGACTTTTCTCCATTTCTTGAATTAGAACAGGTTTAATCTAATATAAACTTACACCAAGCTATTATAAGCTTGTATAAGCTTATAGAAACAACTAAGAAGTTATTTCAATTATCACTTAACATGGTTCGAATTCTCAGTACACATGGAATTTAAGAAATTTGGAATTATCATTAGCTACTGGAAATTATACAAAGATCAACAACAAACACACTAAATTTAACTTGTATTGATTGTTGAAACTTGAGATTACAAATTATAGCTACTGAAAATTAAAGTACGATTATGCTAATTTATCTACTTTCCATTAAAGGCTTACAAACGGTTCTTTTTATACTAAACTATTAGGGTTCTCTTTGTCTTTCATCTCTGAACAAATCCCAGCACTTGGTTGGTCTTGAAATCATTTCAGCCTTTGATTTTACTTTTGGCACCAAAAATGAATATAGTGGGAAAAACCACTAGGACTAGTCTGAGGTGATGGGGAAGAGGCATTAAATGCCTTTTGGTTTGTTAGGTAAGGTGGAGTGTAGCAGAGGAGGGGGTGGGTTTGTCAGAGAGGCGGTGGAAATGGTGGTGGTATTGGTGACTGGTTTTGGCGGTTTTAAGGAGAAAGGGATAAGAGTTTGACCGAAGTCAAACTCTGGGTTAAATAAAAGGGTTGGGTCGGGTATAGTTTTGGATTGGGCTTGGGTTATTATGTTTGGACTGGATTGGGTATGTAGTTGGGTTTAATTTTAGATAGGATCCGGTTGGGTTTATTGATATTTAAGCACAAGGACCAATTTTGTAATTTCTGAATTCTTGAAGGGTTGAAACTGTAATTTCACCAAAGTTATCAAAAGGGTTAAATTGTAACATGTGAATAGTACAAGGGTTTTATTTGATAAATTATACTTTTTAAATACCCGAGGACTAAATTTGCCAATTTTGAAACTTGAGGGGTAAAAGTTGCCATTTTTAGAAAACTTTCATCCAGGGACTAAAAGTGAACATGTTTGATATCCCAAGGACTAAAGTTGACTTTTCTTTCATTTTAAACCTTCAGGGACTAATTCTGCCAATTTGTGAAACTTTAGGGACTGAAAATGACAATTTTGTGAACTTTGCATGTTTTTCACTTGTTTTCAATCTTTTTGTTCCTGAATCATATAAAAACACATTTTATAATATTTTCTGTATTTTGAAGCATATCTGCATGTTTATAAATGTTTTTGCAGATAAAATGTGACATAAATGATGAGTATTTAGACACTCATCAACAAGAAATCGAGTATCCAAGAACAAGTTAAACCCTAACTTAGGGTTTAAAGAAGTCGACTAAATATAAGTCGAATAGGGCAAGATCACACAAGCAAAAGTATGTTTGATCTTCGTTCTTGTACACACGTATTAGTAGCATTTCAATGAGAAAAGCTAGGTTCTTGATCACAAACAAACCAAACACTTATGTTGTGAATGTTTGATCGAATTTCCCAAGGTGTTTGGGAAGGTGTTCGATCGGCCACACACAAGGGAGGAGAGAAGAGAGAAATTAGGTTTGCTAGGGATCAAGATTAGGTGAATAATGAATACAAGAGGCCTTGTATTTATACACAACCAATCTTGGAGTCCAAGTTAGGGTAGGAATACCCTTCCTAATACCATTCGGCTGACCATAGGGTTCTAGAGGGATTCTAGATCCTTCTTGGCCACTAATTTCATCTCTAGTCCCTTAAGTTACTATTTAACGACCGTTAACTAAACCTCGTTGAATACTAACGCCCGTTAAGTGTTTATTTGTGAAATTTAATAAATAAATCATAACTTATTATATTAATTATTAAAACATTGAAACTCATATGTTGATGCAAATAATGTTCTAAAAATGTTATTTATATCTTTCGATTACTTCACGTTTTGAGGATGACAAAATGTGAAATCACGTTACGTTAAAATTAATGTAAACAAGTTTTTAATCGGAAGATCCCGTTTCTTCGTAAATCACTCTTGAACAAATTTACAAACATGAAAAATGATCAAAGAATTAATTTTGGTTTTGAGAACTCACATTTTAATGTGACAAAACATTTTTTCAAAAATATACCTTACAAATTATTTTTGAATAATTAAGAAATGTTTTAATGGAAAAATAAGTTTGAAAAACATAACAGCTATTCCCCCCCCCCCAAAATCAGCTCCAAACTTCCCCAAATAAGTTTTCACCAGAAAAGACAAAATTTGGAGCGTCCTTGTCTGGGACGGCTCCACGGTTCCACTAAATTTAGTGGAGCCGTGGTGCATTTAGTGGAGCCGTCCGTACAAAACTTTCTGTAACGTTCAGATTTTTCTTGCCTATAAAAACCAACCCCATTCACAGTTTTTAGGCACCCTTTCACACAGAAAAACTTCTGAGTTTAAACCTCTCACACCTTTCTTTCTTTTTGATCATTTAGATTAGTTTTCTTTTGTTTTAAGAGTGATCCAATCATCCACCAAGAGATCCTCTTCATTCCTCTTCATTAGCAAGAGAAGAACACAAGTATCCAAGTTGATACAAGGTGTTATCATTCCTCTTCATTTGTAAGAGAAGAACTCAAGGTATTCAAGAAGATACAAGAGTTATAGTTGTTAGGTTTTTGTAACATTTGTTACAACCTTGTTGTATCATAGCATACTTCAAGTTTATTTATCTTTGGTGAGTGAGAGTGAAGATCAAGGGTGATCTTATAAGAGATAGTGAACATCTCTTGAAGCCATTGGGCTTGTGTGATTGATCAAGAAGATCAAGGGTCGATAGGATATAGTTAGTTGAGTGTGTGTTGATCATTGTGATTGTGTTGAGATCTTGGTGATCTCTTGAAGCCATTGGGCTTGAGTGTTTGGTCACGTGGACCTTGGTACATTGGTGCTAGCTAAGATTAGCACTCGACATTTAGCTTAGTGTCGGTAATAGGATAAGCGACGTGTACGGTTTTCTCCGCCTGAAGGGAGGTTGTTGACATAGTGCTTGAAACTCTCGAGTGTGGTACTCGGGGAGTGGAGTAGGGCGAAGAAGAGCTTCGTAGCCGAACCACTATAAATCCTTTGTCTCGGTTTGATCTTTCCAACTCTATTCTTTACTTTTATTATTTAGCATTAGTTAGTATAGTGTGTAGTTCATATTGGTGTTGATTGATTACACATAAAGATTCGAATCAAAGTTTCCAATAGCTAACCTTTAAAACAAGATTTTTTAAAGAACATAAAAACCGGTAAACTATTCAACCCCCCTTCTAGTTTTCCACAATTGGTATCAGGAGCCACGTCAGTCAAGATTTTAAAGTATATTGTATTTTAAAACTTGAATCGATCAATGGATTCAGACAAATATCTAGAAGGGCAATCTATGCAAAGACCACCACTTTTCGAAACCGATTGTTTTATTTATTGGAAAACAATATTCGAAACGTATGTGAAATCAAAAGACATTGATCTTTGGCATGTTATTACCGAGGGTGACTTTCAACCTATTCAAAAGAATCCGGAAACAAAAAAAGATGAAATAGTTTCTTATGATAAACAAAGTGATGAACTTAAAAGGAAATTAGCCAAAAATAATGAGGCTAAAATGATGATTTATAATGCTTTGCCTAAAAAGGAATTTGAAAGAATTTTCATGTGTAATATGGCAAAAGATATTTGGAAAACTTTGTTAGTCACTCACCAAGGTAATAACCAAGTCAAAGAAAACAAGATAGATCTTCTTGTTCAACAATATGAACAATTCTCCATTTCAGAGGATGAGTCAATCGATAATGCTTTTGCTAGATTTAATACTATTATCACTAGTCTTAAAGCTCTTGATGAAGGTTACTCTAGCAAGAATTATGTTAGGAAGTTTCTTAGGGCTCTACATCCTAAATGGAGAGCAAAGGTCACCGCCATAGAAGAGTCAAAGGACTTGGCGACGTTGTCACTCGATGAACTTATAGGAAACTTGAAGGTTCATGAGATGATAATTAAGAAAGACTCCGACATAGTCAAAGGCAAAAGCGAGAGAGTTAAATCTCTAGCATTGAAAGCCAAGAAGGAGTCTAGTGATGAGGAATGTTCAAGTTCCGATAGTGAAGATGAAGAATACGCACTAGCCGTTAGGAACTTTAGAAAGTTCTTTAGGAGGAAAGGTAGATTTCCTAGACAACCTCGCGATGAAAGGAGGTCATCCCAAAGGAATCATGATGAAAGAAAAGGGATAGGTGATAGGAAATGCTATAGATGCGGAGATCCTAATCACCTCATAGGAGAATGTCCTAAACCACCAAAGTCCAACAACCAAAGAGCCTTTGTAGGAGGTTCTTGGAGTGATAGCGGTGAAGAAGAAGAGAAGAAGCTTAACGATGAAACATGCCTAATGGCTCAAGCTTCTAACGAGGTACATTCCGACTCTTCTTATTATAGTGATGATAATTCGTCAATAGATGATAGTAGATTGCATGATGAATACAACAAATTATGCGTAGTTAGTACTAAGATCTTAGGTAAAAACACAAAACTAAAATTAAAACTACAAGAACTAGAACTACAAGTTGTCGAACTAAAAGATCAAGTCAAGAGACTTGAGAAAAACAAAGAAGTAGACTTAGGATGTGGGTCATGCGTAAGTCTTCAAGTAGAAAATGAAAAGCTTAAAGAAAATGCTTTAAGAATCATTAAGTTTGATGAAGGAACCAAAACACTTAATGATATACTTGAAAACATTAGATATAGTGAACATGACCGTGCGGGGTTAGGATTTGACCCAAATCAGACTTCTACAAGTGGTACTAAACAAGTAAAATTTGTAATGCCTGAAATGTCTAAGTCTGAAGGTGACGGCACCGCTAAAGGTACAGACGGCACCACTAAATTTAGTGGTACCGTGGTACCGTCTGGTGCTGAAGACAAAACTGGGTCAATTCTGAAAAATAACGTAAGTCCTAAACCAAGTCACGTAGTTGTAAATAGTACTAGAGTGTATACACCAAGTAAAGAGGAAGTCAAAGGCTTTTACAAACCATTGTCATCTCCCGAACATGGATTTGTAAAGCGTGACACTAGGTCGACTACCCCTCCACCTAGAAGAATGAATTCTCCCAAACCTCGGTCTAGAACTCCTCTACCGAGAGGTAACTTTAGGAGACAAAATCATCCAAGTAACTTTCCCGTAACTTGGAATGACCGTCCACCACAAAGTTACTTACCATGGGAAATGTGTCCTCCATTCTCACATCCTAAACTAACGCAACAAATGCGTAGGATGTTTGACTCTAACAACTTTGGACCCATGAGATATTGGGGACCAGATGTTTGAACTTCTGTTTTGCTAGGAAAACAAGACTATAAATAAATTTTGGAAGTCTAATAAATGGAGTATGATTTGTGATCAAACAAATCTTGCGACGAAATAGTCAAGTCGTGACTCATTTGCTTAACATTCAACAAAGGTACTCTAATCTTCTAAGTTTTAAGGGCAACACCTCAGGCTCAGGTACGCTTCCTTAAAACACCCCTTGTTGGTAGAAATGCTAAGCATGCAGTAGTGTTAGAGTCTAACATAGTAGGCACTGTCATAAAGAAACAAAAATTCACAATTCATCATGACGAACTCAACTTGTCAAGAAATATTCGATGATCGCTTTAAGATCATGCGTGACAAGTTTGAAACGAAAATGATGAGTGAATTAAGTTTCTTCCCTAGCCCATAGTTAACTCAACCTAAAGAAAGTATCCCCATAAACCTTAGTGTATATATATATATATATATATATATATATATATATATATATATATATATATATATATATATATATATATATATATATATATATATATATCAGATACTTAGCTTATATTAATTAAAATTAATACTAACGCCCATATCCACAAATACGAATCTCACAAGAGACGATGAAGGTGAGTGAGTGGATATCACTAAGTTAGGGGCATAATAGGTAAAGTAGTTTACCTAACGGCAAGTAGGTCCATTATCATGAATAAGTATTTGGCTTTGTGCCCACTTGTAAGAAGTGCCCCAAGACTTCTTACATCAAAGTGTTTGACGTATCATCTGATTCATTAAAGATACTACACACTTGAGATTATGATATCTCAAGGAGATTGGTGTAGAAAATGTTTCTATATCAAACTCTGATAATGCGAGAGTTAATGTGGATTGAAACATAGAGAGTAATGTTTGTACCTTCATAGGTTATTAACAAACTTCTTGGTTCCCCAAGAAACAAACTACTCTTATTGTCTCCACGACCGAAGCCGAGTACGTAAGCGCCGGAAAGGCATGACAACAAACACTATGGATGAGACAACCCCCTATGAAGAGTAGCAGTCAAGATGCCATTAGACTTGACCGAGAACCCTATAGCTTGCTCATGAACGAAGCTCGTCGAAGTACGTCATCTCCTCCGTCGCGATAAGGTCGAAAGAGAAATCTTTTCTTTGAAAAGTCTCTCTTGAAAGACAACATCGTCAATACTCTAACCAATACGTTCTCGTCACCCCTCTTATGACTATCTGAATATTTCTTCGGAAATATTAAAAGTCATCTTTTACGTCTCGTCATATGACTTCTTAAGTCATTCCTCTCATCCCGCTCATGACTATTTCCATCTCTCAAAAGTTTCGCGGGAAATATTGAAGTCATTCTCTACAAATCGCCCATGATTTTTTTTTGTCATCTCTCTCACTCGTCACATGACTCTTGAATATTTCACTTGAAGTATTGAGTCATTCCTTGCGTCTCGTATTCCGACTAATTAAATATTTCATGGGAAATATTATAGTCATCCACTAAATCACTACTCATGACCTCTATTTATTTCACGGGAAATATTAGAAGTCAATCCTCATCCAATGACAACTTAGTCAATTTCCTTGGAAACACTAAGGTCATTCCTTGTCATCCCTACTAATCGTTTTCGTCAAAAAGTTTATTAGGTATAAACTTTTTCCTCGTGTCAAAAAGTCTTACTAAATAAGTAAGATTAATCAGCCAAAAGTTAAAACAGAAGAAAAATGGCACAATCAGATACACGGCTCCATTAATGTTTAGTGGAACCGTGGTGTCGTGCATCTGAAAAACGCGCCTATTCCTCTTCTCTTCTGCACAGCCTTTTTCAAACAAACCCAAAACCATTCCCTCTTGCTGTCAAAACCAAACCTAAACACCCAAATTCAATTAAGCTCTTGCAAATCAAGATTGAGGCATTGGAATCAACAAATCTTAATCACAACAACACTAATTGTAAGTAAATCATTCTTAATTTCTTTCAATTTGAGTCTAGGGTTTGTTCTTGAGTTTAAAATAGAATTGGGGATTTTCGAATTTTGTTAAACTTTTGTGAAATTAAGACTAGGATTAGACAATGTAGCAATCACATGATTCCCTAAACCTAGGATTTTCATAAACCCATTTATGTTGCAAAACCTAGTCCGAATCTAATCACTAAAATCGGATTATGATTGATTATTTGTAGTAAAATCATGTTTAGGACGATTAAAATTATTTTAGGAACGATTTACATTGAAGCCTTTCAAACTTAAGCGTTTTGGCGCCACATTGAGGCATTTGCCAAACACCCCAATTCCATCATTTTTCGAAAAAACTTCACAAGTCTAGGATCATGAAACCTTTTTCATGCATTGTTGATGCAAACTAAAAACGTTTTTGCATGCATACATGAACTCTCAAATATGGATCGACCTACATAATTAATATGTATTATACGACATATTTGATTGAGCAAAAGTGAAGTTAGGAGGGTTTGGGTAATCTCATTAGGTTTATTTTAGAGTCGAGATTACCGCACCTCCACATTGTTTGCATTTAGGCACACACACACAGTCAAAATGTGATCACTAAAATGCAACAAATTAACATGCAAAATATTATATTTTTGTAGGTGACAATGCCTCGTAATGATTATCAAGACACCAAACCCTACATTCCCCATCTTGTAGACGATCCAAACATCCCCATTGAACAAAAAGCATATCTTGCTAAAGTCCAAGATCGATATATACACGAAGGTCGTGTAGTCGATGCTCATTACGTTCTCTTGGATAACATCCAAGTTTGTTTCCCCACTATTGACTTTGATTGTTTATACAAAATAAACAATCAAGTTTGTCCTCGTTTTGTCCTCGAGTTTTATAGTCGAGTTCGTACCTTCACTGATGTGGATGGTAATGTCTTCCTTGATTTTTGGATCCAAAACCAAAATATCATCCTGTCCGTCTCTGAGATTGGTGAAATTCTCGGTGTTCCTTCGTATGGTCAGTGTGCATACAGTGAAGACCATTCCCTCGAGTCTCTTTTCTACAATCTAGAAAATCAAGGTACTTATCGTACCGAACTCCCCGACCTCGAGTCCATCAAACGTGTCATCCAAACACCTCGAGTCGTCCACACGTATAAAAAACGTGATGGTTCCATTGTCCACCTTGACCCCAACCGCATCTACCTCAAAGAGCTTCTTCTCGACCTTAGAAGTTGGGAACTCCTTCTACGTGAAAACGTGTTGAGCCTTGCAGGAAACTGTGATCATGTCTCGGCGAGTCTCGCTCACATGCTCTACTGTCTTAGTATTGAGGAACCAGATAACCTCGCATACTATATGGTCAAACGGATGGCCAATATTCATAGTCGTTCGGATAAGCTCATGCCATATGGCATGTTACTTACTCGTCTATTCCATTGGGTCATGGAAACCTTTCCCCATCTCCATAGTGTCGACTAAGTCCTAGTCAATCTGGTTATGAAACCTCTTGGTGGACCACAACGTCGCACCAAGCAACGTAAGGACAAAGGGTCCAAACGTGGTCATAAATCCACTTCCGATATTCCCCTCTCTTTCTCCTCCTTCGGTCATGGCTCGTCTTCTCAACCTATGAATGAGGATGATGATGAGGTGAACGAAGAAGGAATGTCTCATCCTAATACTCCCTCTCCCGACACCTTCTTTCGTAACCTTGACACCTCATCTTTTACACAAACCTCCGATGTTGAATTCGGACAAACCAACTTATCCACGATGATGAGAAGGCAAACAACCATGTACAATCGACAAGTCTCGATGCATGAGCAAACAATTGGGGGGTTCAAGTCCATTGGCAAGGCGATCAAAGGGCTCGGGAACAAGATTAAAAAGTTGGGGAAAAGAAGAGACTAGTTAGGATTAGCTTAAGTAGTACTATTAACTTAAGTATTATTAAGCTATTATAAATAAGGTCATGGCAATGTCCATTTAACATAAACTAGCTTGAATTGCATTAACATTTCACACTTGAATATGGTTAATTTGCTTAGTTAATTAACCTTTATGTCAATCAATCTTGCCTAGTTCATGCATGTTATCTTATCTTATTACATGCACTAGATGTTAAAATTACTTAAACTCATGCATGCTTAATAGTTGCCTAAATACATAGATGATCACATGATCATGTTAGTTGCTAGTTGAAACTAGCTTTAGGAATTCTATGTGTTTAGTGGTTTGAGGCCTTGAGGTTTGCAGCCAATAGTTTCCCCAGAAATTTCCCCATTTAGGATGCCTAAAACCAGCAGACCTGGAAAGAAGGTCAAATGGAGGCCACGGATCCACTAAATAGGGGATGGCTCCATTAAATTTAGTGGTGCCGTGGTGCCTTTAGTGGTACCGTGCCTCTGGAAGACGAAAATTACAGTTCTCTTCCACTTTTTGACTTTCTTTCCCTGAAAATCTGCAAACATAACCTGATTCCCATGCACCCAAATCCCCAAATCCAACATCCTTTTCAAACTTGCATGTCTTTGATTTGGCTATTTAAGCTAACATCATGCATTGCAATCCTTACACCTTCACACTCACCATACAACCATCATGTCTTCCACCATTGCTTCAACCCCTCACAAAAACAAGAAACCAAGATTCAACATCAAACCAACCAATCAAACCACTCTTGTTGATCAATGGATCAAAAGTGTTCACACACCACAAACCTCAACCAAACCTTCCAATGAGATGATTCTCATTGATCTCACCTTGGATGATGAAGATGATATACACACACCCATAACCTCTACCAAATCATCATCTTCCTTCACTACACCTCAAGCTCCATCCAAGGCAACCTCAATCAAACCAACATCCTCATCCTCCACCACCATTAGAACCAACACACATTCACCTCAACCAAGTCCCATTCCATTACTAGCCTTAACACTTAACTCATCACCATCAACTTCCCTTGAAGTGGGAACCAACACATCATCCTCATCACTTTCACCATCACCACAACCTCTTGCTCTCACCCTAACCTTATCACCAATCACTCCTTTTGAGTTTGGAAGTAACACATCATCATCTTCCCTATCACCATCACCTCAACCTTTAATGGGTTATCCCATCATTTATCCCCTACACTCACATACCTTGAGTTGTACTTGTTGCTATCACAACCAAAACCTCATCATGAACCTTAGAGAAGAATTGAGTCTTCAATTCTCATACCTAGAGCACCTTCTCACACCACCAATGGGACCCATCATCCTTCCACCTCCTCCACCACACAATAGCCCAAACTAAACATGGTTATGTTTAGTCTCTCCAATAAATGCTTAGGAACCCTTTTGAAGTTGGAAGCAAATCTTGAAGCCTCATTCTACTATTGATGTTTATGTGTCTTCTTGTTATTTAAATTTGCTTTCTTGTTGTAGTCATACTCATGTATGACACTTATTTTACTTTTATGAAATGGGCTTTAATATGGTTGCTCATGTCTATCTTGGCTTTTCACCTATTTGTTGTGTGTTGGGATATTTGTCAAAATGTGCTACTTGTTAGATATTATATATGTGTCATCTAACTTTGTTTTGTAGCATACACCATTGCTCGATTCCTTGGTGTTCTCCAAATGAGGGGGAGTATACATCAAGGGGAGCCTTCGTCACCTTTTTGATTCGACAAAAAGGGGGAGAAATGGGAGTAAACTCATTAAAAACTTGTTAAAACTAATTTTAACTTAAAATGAGTTTATATTTTGTCATCATCAAAAAGGGGGAGATTGTTGATGCAAATAATGTTCTAAAAACGTTATTTATATCTTTCAATTACTTCATGTTTTGAGGATGACAAAATGTGAAATCACGTTACGTTAAAATTAACGTAAACAAGTTTTTAATCGGAAGATCCCGTTTCTTCGCAAATCACTCTTGAACAAATTTACAAACTTGACAAATGATCAAAGAAGTAAATTTTGGTTTTGAGAACTCACATTTTAATGTGACAAAACATTTTTTTCAAAAATATACCTTACAAATTATTTTTGAATAATTAAGAAATGTTTTAATGGAAAAATAAGTTTGAAAAATATAACAGCTATTTTTCCCCCCAAAATCAGCTCCAAACTTCCCCAAATAAGTTTTCACCAGAAAAGACAAAATTTGGAGCGTCCTTGTCTGGGACGGCTCCACGGTTCCACTAAATTTAGTGGAGCCGTGGAGCATTTAGTGGAGCCGTCCGTACAAAACTTTCTGTAACGTTCAGATTTTTCTTGCCTATAAAAACCAACCCCATTCACAGTTTTTAGGCACCCTTTCACACAGAAAAAATTCTGAGTTTAAACCTCTCACACCTTTCTTTCTTTTTGATCATTTAGATTAGTTTTCTTTTGTTTTAAGAGTGATCCAATCATCCACCAAGAGATCCTCTTCATTCCTCTTCATTAGCAAGAGAAGAACTGATGAAGCGAAAAGTGTACCGCTTTTAGGGGGTCATTTAAGCCCTAAATCGTATTTATTTGATCAAATATTGCCCTAAATCGTTCCTTTTGTCATTTTAGGTACTTTGAAGAAGAAATCTGGAAAAGGAAGCATTTTGGACGTTTTTGGAGCATAAAAGTGAAGAAAACGACAAAGTCTCAAAATCGGCTGGAAAAGTACCTTTGACGGCGTCAAGGATTGCTCTTGACGGCGTCATGGCTTGGCAAAAAAGGTGGATATGAAAAATACACATGATAAGCCAGAGAATTTTATAATGGAAAATCTGACGGCGTCACCCTTTGAAGTGATCAAGGCCATCACGGTTTAACTTAAAGAGGGACGGCGTCAAGCTTATTTCTGACGGCGTCAAGCCTTGATAAGCCAGGGAGGATTTTGGAGCATTAAAGAGGGACGGCGTCAGGAAGGCCATCCGGGAACCCTAGACACGACGAGGTGACGGCGTCAAGATCTACAACGTGACGCCGTCAGCCATTAAACTCTATATATAGTTTTGCAATTTTTTGTCATTAGTGTGGAACTTTGTGAGGAGAAACCCTAAGACGAATTTCTGCCATTTTTAAGGGTTTTCATACCCTTGGATCTCCCATGTTTAATTGAAGATAAGTAATTGTTTAATCAATCAATATGTCTATGTGTTGTTTGATTATATCTTGTTCTTGTCTTTTGATTAACATGCTAGGCTAGATTTATCTTGTGTTTGCTTAGATCTAATGAAACCTAACTATTGATTATTGGTTATTTGTGTGTTATTAGTTGTATTGGATGATTGTTCATCGATGTTAGGCTTAAGAAAACTGGCTAACTTCCTATTCGGTAACTTGCTTGAACGTCTTAAGAAACATGAACCAATGCGTACTAAGGTTTTTATGGTTGTATTTAATGCATGAGCGAATTCTAATGATCCCATGTTAGGAGCTTCTTAGCCGGCTCGACATAGGAGTGAAGTAGGAGCTTGTAGAGTTGGGGAAGTACGTACGCCACCCCACGATTGGTATTAAGGAATACACCCGTCATCCACGCAATTAATACACACTAATCAACCGGTAAAAGATAGTTAGGGAGTAAGGAAATCTAAGTAAACACATTTCACTCCACATAAGTTTCACGACCTTTTCATTTTCAGTTATTTTATTTTATTTGCATTTGTAGTTATTTGGGTTAGTTGACTAGCAACTAATTCCGCCCACTCCTTCAAACCCGAGATTTTACTTGCTTTTATAAAAAATTATAAAAATACAAAAAGAATCTTCCCTCATCCTTAGACCTATTAGAGTAGTTTTTCAATCCTAACGACACTATTCCCTGTGGAGAACGATCAATCCCCCGTACTTACCACTACACTATACTACATCGGTCAGGTACACTGCCTGGTGGGGTTGTAAGCCTCTTGAGATCCCTCGAGAGGTAAAACCTGTTGTAAGGTTGCAAAACCACGCATCAAGTTTTTGGCGCCGCTGCCGGGGAATAGTTATTGTTTAGGTTGAATTTTTATTTTATTAGGTCTACTCACTAGATTCCTTTCTAGTGGGATTTTTATTTTATTTTTCTAGGATTTCTTTAGTCTATCTTTTTCTTTGTGCCCTTTGTTTGTAAAACCATTTTCATTTGTCACTATGATGGATGAAATTCCATTTAGATTATTGACAATAGAGGAACAATTATATTTCACCAATAGATTTGTTTCCTATCATTCCTATGAATTTTTGTGTGATCTTTGTGATTTCCAAAAGGAGTTAGGGGTAAGGTTAAATGGGTTTAATGAATTCTATGCATGTGAGATTTCTATTAGACGAGCATTATCTGGATCAATTCCTTTTAGTCAGGCCCTTTAGATGAATTTTGAGGAAAGCTTCCTAACCATGACCCATAAGTGGAACGAATTGGTAGATTCGTATGAGCAAAGAGACCTAGTTTCTAAGAACATGGACTCAGAATCAAACCAAGATTATGAGATGGTTAGTTGCATGAGTGGGATAGATTTCACCAAAATATACGACACACATGAGGGTAGAGTTGAGCCACCTAGCTGCATGTCATGGTTAGGCCCTACCATAATACAAGATGAACACATTGGTGATCTTAATGTGATGGAGGATATAGTAGAGAACCCAAGCCCACCAAGTACCCCACAAGTCCTACCATCATTTGAGGCACACACACCGCCCGTGACTTACCCAGAAGATGTAGAAGAGACTATAGGAACCCCAATAGAGGTAGAACCCTTGGACCAAACACAACTAGAGGATATAGGTTTGAATACTTGTAGTCATAACCTTTCTTTTAGTTATATGGAAGTTCCTAGTTTTGATGAACCGGAGCCTAAACCAAAACCGTTACCTAATCTTCCATCCTTAGATGTGAACTTAGGAATTGAATTAGGTCCCGATCCACCCATCAAACCATGTAGTCCGGGTAATGTTAAGATTAAGGTAGTAGACTCTAGGCCTTGTAGAGAGGAAGCTAACATAGGAGTGAACCATGACCTTACATACTTACATCACCCATTCATGATTGATCACAAGAAACATTATGGGTTTAAACCGGGTTTATTAGGTCAAGATGAATTCCCAACTAGGAATTTCTCGAAGTTGATAGAAGATGATCCCTTTTTAGGAGAAAACTTTAATTCACCCATTGACCAAAGTGAACTAGGTAAGGTTATGATGAAAGGATCACACCCCTTTGAGTATATAATTCATCCACCACTCTTTCCTCACGCGACATACTTCCACCGAGATGGTATGTATCGCTACTATCACCCGCACTTAATCCTAAGTGTAGGAAAAACCTCTCCTTTATCCGTTAAATAAGGGTAGAGTCAGGCTCGTGACTCGAACAAAAACAAGCGCTTCTTGGGAGGCAACCCAAGCTTTATTTGCTTTGTGTGTTTATTTATTTGTTTGTTTGATTTTATTTGTTTCCGTATGTATGTTTAATTTTTATTATTATTGATTCATGTTCAAAAGTAAATTGTGAAAATGCTTTATCTTGTTTTTAACTTCGTCTTAACTACATATAAAGGTATTTTGCAAAAGTTAAGTGTAAGGGAAATCCAAATCGGTTTATTAGAACAAATGAACATGAATCATAACGATAATAAATTAACATACATATTAGTATTTGTTTGAGTCAAATGCTTGTATCGAGTCATAATGATATTTTGCAGGATTTCCAGGAAGTAAGGTAGAGGTTTTTCCAGAAATTTTCCAGAAACTTAACATGAGAATTCTGTCAGATCATTTCTGACGGCGTCAGGCTTTACAACCTGACGGCGTCATATTTTACTTTTCTGAAATTTTTGAAAGTTTTGTTTTCATAAAAAGTTTCTATTAAATCTCTAACTTATAAACTCCAGGAATCTGCAAAATTATCATTCCACAAGCATTATATCCTTATATATAGATTTATCCCGCCGATGTTATGCAGGTTTTCGTGTTTGTTTTCTCAGGTTTAACAGGTTATTTTGGACAAGGAGATGTATGTGGAATTAAGCTTTTGGCGATGCATTAGTCTTGAAGCTTCTACATTCTCTTGGAAGAAGATCTAACCATGTTACCTCTTTATCCACCTAACGAATCAGGGGAGTATTTGATTTCATTCTTTTACCTTATTTACTTTTACATCTTGTTATTTGAACATTGGGGACAATGTTCATCTTAAGTGTAAGGGGGGGGGGGGTAAAATACGATACTTTAGAGAATGCTTTTACGCTTGATTTTTGTTTGTTTAATAGTAGATGTGTAATAAAACTGAGAGAAATACCTGTTAGGGCAATTTTAGTGCCAAATTTAAAATTTTTTACAACATATAGGAGTGAAACTTTAATCTTAATGAGCGTCTCATGGATAGGAGTTATATGACTAGCACAAAAACCGTACCACTAAAAAAAATTTTCCACCCCCAAATATGTGAGGTTCGCTCCTAGAATTGGTAGGAAAAGCATTTATGCTATGATGTGTGTACCGGTAGCACTTAGATTCTAGAACTTGCGTTAGGACCATTCCGAGGCCACAAGTGAGACTACATTCGTGTAGTTAGATTTACTACATGATAAGAGGCATTAGGATTAACCCATTGTTTTACACCTGTGTTTTTGTTATAATTACATTGGCTACATTGGTCAAGTAATTCTTCCACACCCTTTGTGTTGTACTCATTTTTAGTACACGATACCCCTAGTATACCCCTCAGAGCCTATCTTTTCGTTTCGACCTTTAAGCATTTTACTTAAAGGAAGAATTTGTTACACCCCACTTAAATGTACACCCAAATCGCCTTAGCCTACCTTGTATGCACTCATTTTTAGTGCATTATTGTTACAACATTTGTTTAAACCCCAAGTTAATTATCTAATTGATTACATGGTTGCTAAGTCGAGTCATATCCTTGTACATATTATTTTGGGACGATTGGGACTCATGGGTAAAGTACTAGTGTAACGGAGTAATGGGGAAGAACATCATTTATTACCCCCATATGTGCTAAATATTTTAAAAGTACTCCAAGTTTTTCGATTATCTTAATTCGAGTCATTAGAATAGTTATTTGTAAAGTTATGTAAAAGTTCAAGTGTAAGGGGAATGCAACGCCCCTATGATGTATTATTTTGGATGGTAGGGCAAGAGTGTACGAAAAAAAAAAAAAAAAAAAAAAAAAAAAAAAAAAAAAAAAAAAAAAAAAATCGAAAAAATCAAGAAAAATACAAAAAAATGAGAAAAAGAAAAGTAGAAAAAACATACGGACTACCATCCCGTTTCATTTTATGTTTATTTTATGTTTTTGTTATTTTGTTTTTAGCTTAAGTCGAGTCTAGTCTTGGCTTAGCAACGCCATATTGTACATGTAATTAATCAAGATCTTTAACTCGCCACCAGTAAAATATCCCTTATCCAACAAAACCGTGTTTATCATATCCCTACACCTCACGTTATAACCCATTTAAAAGCCCTCTTTGATAGTTTATCTTAGGTGCTTACGCCTAGTGGAAGAGGTTTTTGATCCTTTCCCAAGCCTATGATAATCTATTTGCTATGACAGGTAGTGAGAGATATTATCCGTTTTCATTTATGAGATTTATTTTGATGACATCTGAGAGATGTGAGTATCTAAACACTACTTGTGAGGTGCTAGTTTGTAATCTCTGTGCTTATTATGATTAAAGTGGAACGACTATTTGTTGTAATTACTTTTATAATAGTGTTAAATGACCCCTAACTTGTATTTTGATTAGAATAAAAGCGCATTTGCTTGAGGACAAGCAAATCTCAAGTGTAAGGGTATTTGATGAAGCGAAAAGTGTACCGCTTTTAGGGGGTCATTTAAGCCCTAAATCGTATTTATTTGATCAAATATTGCCCTAAATCGTTCCTTTTGTCATTTTAGGTACTTTGAAGAAGAAATCTGGAAAAGGAAGCATTTTGGACGTTTTTGGAGCATAAAAGTGAAGAAAACGACAAAGTCTCAAAATCGGCTGGAAAAGTACCTTTGACGGCGTCAAGGATTGCTCTTGACGGCGTCATGGCTTGGCAAAAAAGGTGGATATAAAAAATACACATGATAAGCCAGAGAATTTTACAATGGAAAATCTGACGGCGTCACCCTTTGAAGTGATCAAGGCCATCACGGTTTAACTTAAAGAGGGACGGCGTCAAGCTTATTTCTGACGGCGTCAAGCCTTGATAAGCCAGGGAGGATTTTGGAGCATTAAAGAGGGACGGCATCAGGAAGGCCATCCGGGAACCCTAGACACGGCGAGGTGACGGCGTCAAGATCTACAATGTGACGCCGTCAGCCATTAAACTCTATATATAGTTTTGTAATTTTTTGTCATTAGTGTGCAACTTTGTGAGGAGAAACCCTAAGACAAATTTATGCCATTTTTAAGGGTTTTCATACCCTTGGATCTCCCATGTTTAATTGAAGATAAGTAATTGTTTAATCAATCAATATGTCTATGTGTTGTTTGATTATATCTTGTTCTTGTCTTTTGATTAACATGCTAGGCTAGATTTATCTTGTGTTTGCTTAGATCTAATGAAACCTAACTATTGATTATTGGTTATTAGTGTGTTATTAGTTGTATTGGATGATTGTTCATCGATGTTAGGCTTAAGAAAACTGGCTAACTTCCTATTCGGTAACTTGCTTGAACGTCTTAAGAAACATGAACCAATGCGTACTAAGGTTTTTATGGTTGTATTTAATGCATGAGCGAATTCTAATGATCCCATGTTAGGAGCTTCTTAGCCGGCTCGACATAGGAGTGAAGTAGGAGCTTGTAGAGTTGGGGAAGTACGTACGCCACCCCACGATTGGTATTAAGGAATACACCCGTCATCCACGCAATTAATACACACTAATCAACCGGTAAAAGATAGTTAGGGAGTAAGGAAATCTAAGTAAACACATTTCTCTCCACATAAGTTTCACGACCTTTTCATTTTCAGTATTTTATTTTATTTGCATTTGTAGTTATTTGGGTTAGTTGACTAGCAACTAATTCCGCCCACTCCTTCAAACCCGAGATTTTACTTGCTTTTATAAAAAATTATAAAAATACAAAAAGAATCTTCCCTCATCCTTAGACCTATTAGAGTAGTTTTTCAATCCTAACGACACTATTCCCTGTGAAGAACGATCAATCCCCCGTACTTACCACTACACTATACTACATCGGTCAGGTACACTGCCTGGTGGGGTTGTAAGCCTCTTGAGATCCCTCGAGAGGTAAAACCTGTTGTAAGGTTGCAAAACCACGCATCAAGAACACAAGTATCCAAGTAGAAACAAGGTGTTGTCATCCCTCTTCATTTGCAAGAGAAGAACTCAAGGTATTCAAGAGGATACAAGAGTTATAGTTGTTAGGTTTTTGTAACATTTGTTACAACCTTGTTGTATCATAGCATACTTCAAGTTTATTTATCTTTGGTGAGTGAGGGTGAAGATCAAGGGTGATCTTATAAGAGATAGTTAACATCTCTTGAAGCCATTGGGCTTGTGTGATTGATCAAGAAGATCAAGGGTCGATAGGATAGAGTTAGTTGAGTGTGTGTTGATCATTGTGATCGTGTTGAGATCTTGGTGATCTCTTGAAGCCATTGGGCTTGAGTGTTTGGTCACGTGGACCTTGGTAGATTGGTGCTAGCTAAGATTAGCACTCGACCTTTAGCTTAGTGTCGGTAATAGGATATGCGACGTGTACAGTTTTCTCCGCCTGAAGGGAGGTTGTTGACATAGTGCTTGAAACTCTCGAGTGTGGTACTCGGGGAGTGGAGTAGGGCGAAGAAGAGCTTCGTAGCCGAACCACTATAAATCCTTTGTCTCGGTTTGATCTTTCCAACTCTATTCTTTACTTTTATTATTTAGCATTAGTTAGTATAGTGTGTAGTTCATATTGGTGTTGATTGATTACACATAAAGATTCAAATCAAAGTTTCCAATAACTAACCTTTAAAACAAGATTTATTAAAGAACATAAAAACAGGTAAACTATTCAACCCCCCCCCCCTTCTAGTTTCCCACATCATACGTAATGTGTGCAATCCCGAAGTCTCGTGTTCGAAATTGGTCATACGTATATTAATTTATATTCATAAACTTAACAAAGTTGATCCGAATATGATGTCATCCACATATATTTGGGCAATGATAATATGTGAATCCTTTTTCTTGGTGAAAAGAGTGTTATCTACTAAACCCATGGTGTACTTATGGTCAACTAAGAATGTTTTTAGTCGATCATACCAAGCTTTTGGTGCTTGCTTAACTCCGTATAAATCCTTTATAAGTTTGTAAACATGATTTGGTTTTTCAAAATCGGTGAAATTAAACCCTGAGGTTAAGTGACATACACTTCTTCATTTATAAAGGCATTTAAAAATGCACTTTTGACATCTATTTGAAAAAGTTTGAAATCATGTGCACATGCATATGCAAGTAAAATTCTAATAGACTCGAGCCTAGCAACCGGAGAAAAAGTTTCATCGTAGTCAATGCCTTCTTGTTGATTATAACCTTGTGCTACTAGCCTAGCTTTGTTTCTAGACACTACACCATGTTAATCCATTTTATTTCGAAAGACCCATTTTGTTCCAATTATCGTTTAACTTTTTGGTTGAGGAACTAATGTGCAAACATCATTTCTAACAAATTGATTTAACTCTTCTTGCATATCAATGACCCAAGATTCATCTTTTATAGCCTCGTTTATATTTTTCGGTTCAATGGTCGAAACAAAACAAAAGAAGTTACTTTGATTTTAAACTTTCGATCTTAATGTTCTTTCATTAATATTTCCTATGACACTATCTAATGGATGACTTTTAGATTCTTTGACATTTACAATTTCTCTATTTAATAGTTCATCTTTCTTGTCATTATTTAGATTTTCTTGGTCTTCAACAAGTTGACTTTCAATTAAGTCATCATCTACCAAAAGTGATGTCTTAGAGGGAGGTGGACTTTCGTCAAATGTTACGTTTAACGATTCCTCGACTCTTAAGGTTTCTTTGTTTAGAACAATATAAGCTTTGCTATTTTGAGAATATCCAAGGAACACACCTTCATAAGACTTTGGGTCAAATTTGGTGAGATAATCCTTAGTGTTTAGAATAAAGCACTTGCTTCCAAAAACTCTAAAGTAGCCTAATGTAGGCTTTTTGCCTCTATATAATTCATATGGAGTTTTATTCAAAAATGGTCTTATTAAAACTCTATTTAAGATATAGGTAGATGTGTCAACGACGTTACACCAAAATTTTTGTGATATGTTTTGTTCATTAAGCATTGTCCTACTCATCTCTTGGAGAGTTCGGTTTTTACGTTCTACTACACCGTTTGATTGAGGAGTACGAGGAGCTGAAAAATTATGTGTTATGCCATTAGCATCACAAAAAGCTCCAAATTGAGTTTCATTATCAAATTCACGACCATGATCCGTTCTAATTGACACAATGCTACTTCCTAGCTACTTCCTAGTTGATTTTGAATTTTCTTACTAAGAATTTCAAATTTATCAAAAGCTTCATTTTTGCTTTTCAAAAATTTTGTCCAAGTGTATCTTGAATAATCATCTACTATGACCAAAGTGTAGAAGTTGCCTCCATAACTTTGTATAGCGGATGGACCAAATAAATCCATATGCAAAAGTTCTAGACACCTAGATGTAGACACCATATTTTTAGCCTTATGGCTACTATGAACTTGTTTTCCAATTTTGAAAGCATCCCAAAAGTATTGGTCATATTTCAACTTGGGTAAATTCCTAACGAGTTCTTTAGATGATAGAGATTGGATGAGTCTTATATTGGCGTGGCCTAAGCGTCTATGCCAAAGAGTTGAGGTATCATCTAGAGAGGTGAGGCAAAGTTTATCTTTTGATGTTTTATCTATTTTCATAACATATACGTTATTTTTCAAAACTCCTTTAGCTATGGTTATACCGTCTTTTAGTAATTTACTTCCATTTTCACTAAAGAGGACATTATACTTTTTACGGCATAGCTGGCTAATGCTAAGCAAGTTAAATCCTAGGTTATCAACATGACACTGGTACAGAATGTGGATTTAGTCACACATGCTGTTTTTCGAACAGCCACACAGTCGCTTTTTTATGTGACTAAATGTACCAGAATAAAATAAACAGCCACACTTGATCCGACTTGTGTGACCATTTCGGAATTACATCTGAGGCTACAGCCACACATTTGAATATTTTCGTGACTATACGTATCTGGTAAAAAAAATTGATTTTTTAGTCACTTATAATTTGGGACGTGTGACGAATACAAATACGGTTGAAACATTAGTCACACTATATATATACATATGTGACAAATATATGTCACGCAAGTGAAAAGTGTGACCAAAATCCATATATGGTGACACGAAGTAATTGTGTATGTGGCTAAATCATATACTCAAGTTTGTCACACATTATTTAAGCGTGACTGCTAGTTTTTGTTGAAAATTTAGCCACATATGAATTTGAAATGTGTGACAACTGAAAAGTAAGTTTGAAGCATAGTCACGATATGCATTTAAAAGTGACAAATATATGTCACACACTTGAACAGTGTGACAAAATGTCATATATGGTCACACTAAACCATAGGCATACAAGATTAAGTGTGACCATAATTCGATACAAATGGTCACGTAAGTTAATATGTGTGTCTAAAGTTAAGTGTGTGTTTGCCTGCCTATTCCTAATGTGTATGGTCACATTTAATTGTAGCACAATCATGTGACTATAGGCTATATAATAGTCACACCATACCACAAATGTGCATCTAAATTATGTTTATGGCCACATTATAAGGGTAATATATGTGACCAATACATTGAAAATAGTCACACTGTGAAATATTCATGTGACTAATATGTATAGCAAAATGTGAACTCAGTTATCATTAACCTTGATATTAGTCACATTGAGTGTTTGTGTGACTAAATTCAAGATGTTACATATGGTCACATGAAGTATTTATTTAGGTGTCTAAATCATAGAGTCATATTTTGTGTTCAGACTGTTAGTCATGACTCTTCATTTAATTTGCCCCATTACAATGCTGGAATTTTATAGTCTATCTAGTTTAATGCAGTAGTATGTAAGTATGTTACTTGCCCCTAGGAACCAGATTACTTGACTTTCTAAAGTCAATTTTCAACTTTATAATGAAGTAACATGTTACTAAAGTGCCTGCAAGTGCATATACATGATAAATGGAAACTGCAAATACAATAAAGCTTGACTGCAAGTGGATATATAACAGTGAAAACCGCAAAATTTTTCATTGCCATTGAAAAGCTTGACTTTTTTGAGTCAAAATCCATTACAACTGGCTAAATTACAGGAACAACTATTTAATACTAAAACAGCTATTCATCTAACAGTACTAACTTAACAATACCAGCAGTAACCTTGCACTTAGCCTTGAGAAGCAGTCTTAACTTCAACCAGCAGCCTTAACAGTTACACTAGCAGTCTTAACTTGCAGCATGACATGCTTCACTTGGATTTTCGTATAACAATACCTTCAATGTCGGTTCGATAGTAGTCACTTCGTGATTCCTTGCCCAAGTCTTCTTTATATACACGTGGCAATATGTTTTCATTTTCCTCGTGAATGACTGTACTAAACTCCTCATCGACTTCATCATATGTATCTTTGTAATTCTTGGTAGGTGTTTTAAAGAAAATGGACAAATTTTTCTGTGCCTGGTCTTTCACATAAAACACTTGTGTTGCTTGTGACGCTAATATGAAGGGATCATCATTGTGGCCGAAAGTATTCAGGTCTACCAACGTATAACCAAGAGTATCGCGTTTGACCCCATGAGTTTTTCGATTAACCCAATCACATTTGAAAAGAGGAATTTGCCTGAAACGGTAATCTAGTACCCATATCTCTTGTAAAACCCCATAATAACATGTTTTTCTTGTGGTTGCAACTTTTTTGGATATGTGAACATCTACTGCCTCAACACTAACCCCACTGTTCTGGTAAACTATGCCATCATTACTTTTCGTACGGAATGTATACCCATTGATGTTATACGCCTCGTATTTCACTACGCTGGCGCGTGGTCCAAATGATATCCACCTCACAGTTTCTGATACACTATCATTGGATATTGCTAACTCTCTCTCAACCTGAATGTCATTACAAGTATATATTACCTTTAAATTGCAGGAACAACAAACAAACAATTAAAGAATAGGAGTGTTTGGGATAATGAAATGGTGTGCTGGTCGACCTCTATCTAATGTCATATACAGGAGGGACAATTATGATGATAGCAACAAACAAAAAATTATAAACAACATACTAATTACCTCTTCGAGTAACCACTTAGCAAAAGATTTACTGTGCTCATTCTCCAGCAATGCAATTTTTTTACCCGGGTTTTTTCTTTTCAAAACTTCCTTGTGTCGCCTGAAACAAATAAATGTCTTTGATTATTATATTTGATAGAACATTTTAAGCAACGAAATCGACATGTGTTAGTGATACTTACTCGATATACGGTTGAATTTCATCCGTATTTTGTATTACATACAAATGTGCTTTCTGAAAGGATTCTCTGGAAACTTCACTTGGTTTGCCGGCCGACAATGGCTTTCCGTCCTCATCTTCATTGGTTACATGTTTATCAGCTGGGATACCAATAGTTTTAATGGTTTTATGATATTCTCTAAAAAAAACTCTATTGTTTCTTCCGCGATAGTCTCCTCGGCAATGCATCCCTCTGGTCTATTTCTGTTTCGCACATGTCCTTTAATAACCTTCATACATCTTTCGAAGGGATACATCCACCGAAAGCATATGGGACCACATAATTTTACCTCCCTAGTTAGGTGCACAGTCAAGTGTATCATAATATCAAAAAATGACGGAGGAAAGAACCTCTCGAGTAGGCACAGTGTAACAACAAGTTCTTCTTGCATCTTATCTACTTCTTGCAAGCTGATTTCTTTCCTACATATAGATTTAAAGAAAAAGCAAAACCTGATAATAGCATATCGTGTGGGCGGGTGCATGACTGAACATATAGCAATGGGTAAAAACTCTTGCATTAGCATGTGATAGTCATGCGATTTAAGGCCAATGAGCTTCCTATCATTTAGGCTGACCAAACTAGAGAAATTTGAACAATAGCCTTGTGGTACCCTGATGTTGCTTAACGTTTCACAAAAGATGTCTTTTTCAGCATTCGTTAATGTGTAACCTGCTGGAGGTAGTGTTGTTTTGTCTGCTTCTTGCCTAGCAAACAACTCTTCTTTTATCCCTAACTCTTCCAGATCCAGTCGAGCATTCATTCCATCTTTTATCTTTCTAGGAACATTCAGCAAAGTTCCGAGTAGACTCTCACCAACATTCTTTTCTACATGCATGAAGTCAATACAATGCAGAACAGAATGATGCCTCCAATACCTTAGCTTTCGATACCAAATGTTGAATTTCTTCCAATATGCTTCATTTGCTTGGCTTGAACTACCCTCTTCTTCAGTTGTTTTCCTTTTCTACTTTTTAATCTTCCCACCTCTGCCTCTGGTATCTTGATCTTGGTTTTTCGAGGTTTTTCCTTTTCCCCACTTATTTTCAATATGTTGTACCTCGTTGTATATTTGTTCCCCGGTCAATGGATTTGGAGCATGACGTGATTCTTCTTTTCCATTAAACGCCTTCCTTTGCGTTCTGAACGGATGGTTGTATGGTAGATATCGTCTGTGACCAGCATAACTTTGCTTGGATGAGGCGGAAAGTCTAACACAGTGTGTATATTTCCCACATACTACACAACCTTTGAATCCACTGTATGGGCAGCCACATAATGTACCAAGTGCAGGGTAATCATTTATCGTCCATAACACAACGGCGCACAGATTAAAGTTTTCTTTTTTAGAAGCATCGTATGTATCAACCCCTTCCTCGAATAAGGTATTCAGATCATCAACCAACGGTTCTAAAAATACATCGATATCATTTCCCGGGTATCCCGATATCAATACCGAAAGCATGATAAACTTTCTTTTCATACACAACCATGGAGGAAGGTTGTATATGACAGATAAAACTGGCCATACACTGTGATGCCTATTTCCTGAGTTGACGTCAACCCCATCAGCCGATATTCCTAGCCGTAGATTTCTCGGATCTTCAGCAATTTCGAGGAATTTTTCATCTATGGTACGCCATGCCTGTGAATCTGCGGGGTGACGTAAAACACCATCTGTTATCCTCCTTGTTGCGTGCCATGTTAGATCTTCTGAAATACTTTCTAACTTAAAGAGGCGTTGCAGTCTTGGTATAATTGGAAAGTACCACATTACCTTTGCCGGAATGTTTTCGTACACTTTATGTGTCTTACTATCCACCTTCCATCTTGATGTCCCACAAGTTGGACAAACAGTCAACTCCTTGTTAACCTTCCAGTAAAGAATGCAGTTGTTGCTACATACATGTATCTTTTTGTATCCTGATCCCATCATTCTCACTAGTTTTTTTGCCTCATAAGTTTTTTCAACCATTTCGTTGCCAGCAGGTAGCATCTTTTTCAACAATCCTAGTAATTCAGTAAAGAACTTATCAGAAGCTGCATACTTACCCTTCAAGTTGAGTAGTTTAACTATTGCGGACAACTTTGTGAAGTCAGGACATCCTTCATAAAGTGGCTTCTCCACGTCTAATAATAGTTGTTGAAACTTGGCAAGGTTAGCCTCATCAAAACATTCTTTTGTAGTATTAACCATGTTTACTGTTGCTGGGCCATCTGTTGGAATTTCTGGAACAAAATCCATGTTGAAATCCTTGTCGTCAACAAACTCCTCTGTTGTAGAATTAACAGGTATTTGGGCAGTTGTTGCTTGCTCATCATTTTCTCCATGTTTATCCCATTTTGTGTAGCTTTGATTAATCCCGTGGCAGAATAAATGGAACTGCACATCCTCCACTTTATGCTCTATGCGGTTTAAACATGAGATACACGGACATGGCATCTTAAGCTGTTGTTTATTACCTCGTGGGTCGATGTTCCTCATCTTCTGCAAGTTGTGTTCTGCATACTGAATAAACGCTTGTACTCCAGCACTATATTGTTTCTTGGTCCTACTAGTTTTCATCCAAGACTTGTCCATGCTATTGTTGAGGTCAAATGGTAACGTATGTCTCCTACAAGTCACAAATTAAACCAATATAAGCATCAAATCATTTGTACATAAGTAAACCAAGTATTTACCACTACTAGTACAAAAGATACTACTGCTAGTGAAAGTTAGTACTGCTAGTACAAGCCACAAATTAAACCAATATAAAATTGTAACTGTTTGATACGTTTGGGCCCAACTCTAATGTGGGATAAAATGTTTATTTTGAAAATATTACAACTATAAATTAGTAAAATCTAGTATTAATGGTTTTTGTTGCAAATTGCAAAATTAAAATAATACTCTGTATAGTATTAATGGTTTTTGTTGCAACTTGCAACTTGCAAGTAATTATGGGGAAGGCTATTTCATCATTACACACTATTCACATTGCTAGGCTCGATACATCTTCCTTCCTCTAGGTGTTTCTTGATTGTTGTTGTATATAAAGCAACATACCTCTCTCATAATTTTCATCTCTTCTTAACAAACCAAAATAAAATTTAAAAATTACAAAAAATCTCAAAATTTTTTGTTATCAAAATCATATATGGAAACTAAACTAGTGATTTGTTTTGAATTGGCAACAGTTGAAAACTCAAAGCTTGTGAAAGACATGATGCTAGTTTACTATGAGCGACAGGTTGAAGCTACTTCCAAGGAAGTTCATGATTTGAGGCACAAGGTTTCTGAGAAAAGAATGCTGATAAACAATAGGGATAAGATCATCAAGGAGTTAGAGCTTTTATATGGTTTTGATTCTGCTCTTGAAAGCATTGCTGATTTAAGGAGGATGCAAGAGGAGGACATGATGGCATCTGATAGGTTGCTTGTTGATATTGCCCAAAAGCATAAGCGTCTAGGTGATTTGTGCAACTTTATCACGAAGCTTGGATCAATGGACTACTGATGTGGTTGATATGCTAGTTGTCTATGTTTATGTCTTTTGTGTTTTGTGGTGTCATGGTTGATGTTGTTGGTAGTTTTTCTGATGTTTAAGATGGGTGCTTTTTATTATGTCTTTTGGGAAGTAAATGGAATGGTAATGATAGATGTATGATGTTAAATATTAATGGAGCTATGTTAATGTCAATATTATTTTCTAACTGCCTTTTGATTTGTAAGTTTTTTCTTACCACAAATTTAATATGTATAATTTAACTGATTAAGAAAAATGTGGGATTAGTACAAGTTACAATGTCAAGTGTTTAGTATAAGTTAAAATGTCAAGTGTTTATTACACCTAAATGCAGGAAGTTACCTGCACATACCAACCAAGCCTTTAATGGCATTTACTTATACATTGAACTATGTGATCATCTTTACTTTAAATGGCCATTACATAAACACAACATTACACACAACATTACACCATCAAAAACCTGTCAAACACTAAACCTCATCCATAATGACTTCCAAGCCAAATGTTATTGAAATATCCTCTGATTCATCAGAACTAATGTCTCCTAAACCTAATTGGAATTTCCCCTACCCTCCTACAGGTAGCTTTCATAAGAGAATACCACCTAAGGGAAAGGTTGTTGACTCAAGCTCTGATGATTTTAGCTCCTTTAACAGTAGCTTTTTTAATGATAGCTGGGTTTCTAGCTATCATTCAACATCTGAAGATGAAGCTGTCTCAAAAAAAGCCACAATGTCCAAAAACCATCCTCCAGTTCACACTCTGTCAATCCTAGGAAAAAGGGAACAAGTTCTAGGCCTACCAAATCAAGCAACTTGGGAAGAAATCCAAGCAAAGAAGAGAAAGGGAAAAGGCCCAATTGAACTCACTAAGGGTAAAGGGAAAAGGAAAATTGGCTGAGCTTTACTAGTCTTGATGTTATGATGCTACTGTAACAAGTACTATGTTTTCTCCTTGTATGTAATCAACTATGCAATCAACAATGCATCTATGTATGCAGAATTTTGTTATGTAATAATAGTTGGTTTTTCAAGTTGAAGATGCTATTTTTCATTCATGTTAAACCCAAAATACAACTTTAAAAAACTACATATCCTACAAGTCACAAATTAAACCAATATCAGCTTCAATTCATTTGTGTATAATTACAATGGACAGTGGGTATTGTAGTGGGCAGAATTTGCTATCTTTATAATTGTAAAAAAACAATTTTGAGAATAATATAATTTCACCATTGCATAAAAAATAAATGATTTCCTAATTAAAAAAATTACCTAATTCAGATCTAAATGAATCTCCCTCCGTTTTTGATGGCCGGACCGGCGAGTGGTGGATGGTGAGTGGTGGCTGTGATTGGTTACTGGTGAACGGTGGATGGTGACTGGTGGCTGTGATTGGTGAGAAATGTGCGAAATTTGAAATTTACTGAAAAAAATATTGGGGCTTTAATTTTGAAATTTGCTGAAAAAAATATATATGGGTGGCTTTTTAAAAAAATATGGGGGGCTTTAATTTTGAAATTTGCTGAAAAAAATGGGGTCTTTTTAAAAATTTTGGGGAGGGAAATACCAAAAAGGAAGCCACAGCCCACAGGTATCAAACCTGTGACCTCCCCCTTCACAGCACCAACAACTCAACCATCTCCGCCCTTGGGTCATTTTCGATTATACCTTCTTTTGTATTCCTCTTATAGACTATCTGTTTTATTAAAGAAAATTGTTACAAAATCCAAATATCTTCTATACAAAGTTAAACCTGTTAGTACAACGTTAAACCTAGCAGAACTAATATTTACACAAGCAGTAATAACATTATTTCCTTTTTGCTTGTCTGAAGATCTTTCTCAGTAACTCTCTTGCCATTACTGAGTCTTCATCAGTAACTGTGAGCTTAGCATCTAACATAACAAATAAGCTAGCTGCCCTTAATGGATAATTTTTTCTATCAGCATGTAGACATCCACTCCATTCTTTGTAGATACATGGTGAACACCACATGTATCATACAGTCTCCATTTTGTACTCAACTCATGAGCTCGAAAATTCCATAAGATATCTTTTGGATCAGGTTCATACAACCTCTTCAATTCCACCCATAGCTCCTTTTCTTTGTCTTGTATACGATCTGTAGATCTGAACATTTCTTGAACCACACTCCATAGATCGTCCAAGTCTTGTCTATCAAAAATCTTCAGCATATCTTCAAAATACTTATAAATTTCTGAGTGTCCTCCTACCCTGATTATCTTCCAAGCTTTCCCAAATGTATCTTTGTGTATCTCCAAATCAATAATTGGATGTTTAGCTTGAATAGGATGATGAATATCCAATGCTTCTGGGATTATAACAATCATATGCTGCTTGAGTCTTTCGTCAGTTAATTCCTCTACTGTTTCTTCTTCCTCTGCTGTAGGTACTTCTTCTTCACCAATCTTCTATTTCTTTGAAGATTCAGACTCCAATATTATACCATATCTTCTTGTATTTCTACATGGTTTTTCTGTTCCTATGGGATTAAATGTGTTCATTCTTCTGTAAACCCTTTCAAACTCACTCTTGATCTCCTCAAAACTTCTACCTTGGAAATGCTTCCTTTTGTATCCAGCCATGTTCATCATGTAAACACACATGGTGTGTCTTTGCTGAGCTTTACTAGGTGGTTTACTCCTCTTTTCTTTGGCTTTTTGTTCTGCAGCAGACTTTCTTCTGGAATTTATTAGTTCAACAAGTTGTCTTGACTTCTCATCAATGGACAACACTTCATCTCCTCTGAGTTCACCAATATTTGCCTTTAAAACATCATCAGCATCAATCATATACTGAACTTCTTGAGCGTGATCAAACATTGCTTGAGTTGCTTGATTTGCAAGTCTTTTTTGATCAAGGAAATTTGCAATATCATAAATTTCTGATCTTTCATCTTCCTGTGCTTTATTAGCTACCTCTGCATCAAAACTAATGCCCTTTCCTTTATCTGCCCTTTGCCTTCTATCATACACATCCATATCTTGTTGATGAGAAGTACCAATATTTTCAGCATCCAAATCTTCTTCACCCATATCTTGCCTCCCCTGAAACTCAACATTCTGTTCAACCAAAGAAATATTGGGGTCTTGATCAATATCAGCTGTCTTCCTCCCCTGTTTGGAAGAATCATCCATGTCATCATCATCTGAGCTTGTAGACTCCACAATACTTGCCTTTCTCTTTGCTTTAAGTGACTTGAATTTAGACTGCAATTTCTTCACTTTTTCAATGACCTTCTTGTAAGCAGTACTATACAACTGCTTTGTCTCCTTGAGTTCTTTCTCCAACCCAGTCACCCTTTGATTCAATTTGGTACAAATATCCATCAATTCCTTTAGTGACACTCTGCCCTCATCACTGCCAGGTGTGTTACCTCCCGATCGAGGTGAATCATGGGGCATTTCCCCCATATTTGGTTGTGAGGCTGATTGAGAACCAGATGAACCTGTGGGTGTGTGATGGGACTCAACTGGGCTTGTTGATCCTTCACCCTGAATGTTTTGATTTTGAACCAACATTGTTTCAAAAAGTGGAACTACTATCCCATTAAACCCCCTAGAAGCCATGCTCATGTTACGGAATAGTTTTTGAGTAAGGCAAGGAGTTGGATAAACAATTTTATGAGATAGAAGCAAACTTTTCCATCTATTCAAAACCGTTTGTATAAACCTTGGATACATTAAAAACTTGTATTTGTTATCCACATTTTTCACCATACCATCAAAAATTAATTTTGAAAAGTTGAAAGTCCTGTTTGTTGCTAAACAAATGAGAGCAGTTGCAATATTGCTACTGAATTGCTCCCATGCGGTTTTCTTTGGACTTAAACAATGAAGGATGGTATGTATGAAGAATCTCCATTGTGGGGCAAAACATCCTTTTTGAAAAGTCAGGATTTGAGAAGATGTGTCATACCCCATTCTGGAAAGGTGATGAAAAATTTCAGTATTAGGCAAAGAACTAATACCATTTTCATCTGCTAAATGGAGATGCCTCCTAACAGATGCCTCAGTAATAGTTATTGTTTTGCCATCAACTGTTGCAATTAACTCTTTGTCTCCATTCTCAAATGTATTGGTAGTAACAGTCCGCCAAAACTGTTTGATTTGAGAGACATAGATAGTAGGATTGACTGTAAGAGCATACCTGATGTGGGTAGTGTTTAGAAAATCTACTATCTGGTGGAAGTGTTGACTCCCTTCTGGTTTCTCCAAGAATGCAACCTGGTTATGCGTATCACAAAACTCTAAATTTGCCATGAAAATTGAGTAAATGCTTGATTAGAGTGCTGGGTTATGATTGGACCGACTTCAATTAATTGTTTCTCAAGTTTGAAGAAATCGTATAAATTATATAAAGAAAGAGAGTTACCCAATTTATGAAACCCTAACGCTCTGTTCTCGAGTTTTTTTTAAAAAAAGGAATGGAAGGGGATTAGAAGGGAAATAAAAAAGCGAAGTAATTGACAAAAGTTACCCACGGTTAGAAATAAACCACGGTTAAAACCCAGACAGTAGTAACGGCTACCCAGCAGTACAACGTTTTACGCTAGTAGAACAAAATTTTGCCTAGCAGTAAAAACTTTGTGTATCCACTCCATTCTCAGCAGTATGATCGAACTCAAACATTCACAAGCAACCATAAACAATTAATTAAACATCAAATATTCCATTGATATTTTTTAAAGGCTACTAGCCTACAACCATATATACATCTAATTATCCAACCAAAATACTAAACATACTAAAAACTTAAAAAAACCATCATCCTAAACTGCTTCACTCCATTTCACCCCAACTTGTTAGAACCAGAGCTCTCTTCCCTGCTTCCCATCAATTTCTGCCTTTTCTTGAGTCGTTTAAACAAAATTTCAAGATCGCTAACCCTCTTTTCTAGATTATAAGGGTCCTGAAACCCATCTTGTTGCTCCCCCTGGTTTTAAGGCACCACCACATTTTGCTGCTCCACCACAATTTGCTGCTGATCCTCTTCATTTTGCTGCACCACCTCCTCCACTTCACCTTCCTCCTCCTCTTCACCTTCCTTCTCCTCTTCACTTTCCTCCTCCTCCCCGTAGTCACTCAATCCCCAAACCTCATCCCAGTAAAAGTCTTGCGCATGCAGCCAGTTCAAAATTTGACCCCTCATCCACGTATCTACCTTCCTATACGACCCATATTCTGCAACGGGTTCATACCCGAAAGCATTAAACACTGCGTCAAACAGCAAATTGTTGTTTAACACCCACTCGTACTCTTCAGCGTCATTTTGAAAGTTAACATTATTTGCTGCCATTGTTGAAGTTTTCTTTGAATTGAAAGGGATATATGTGTTTCAGTGTTTGTGTGTGTTCTTTGGTATACAATCGATAGGCATAAATAGGCTGGAGAGGTAGATGAATGGTTCCCAAGACTTTAGGCGGGAAAAGGGACCAACGGCGCGCGCCAAAAGTAAACTGTGTATTGAAGTTGGACGAAAAAGTCTCCAATTTCCTTTTACCAAGTATTGACTTTCCATGTACAATGAGTTGATGCAACAACTACTTGTATATCATGCTTTGTGAATAATAAACTTCCAAACTCAATATTTCCAACTAGTTGTTTGTGATGTTTGGGATGATTTGGGATCGGGTTCATTATTATTGACCCGAGGGAATAAATGTTTGACCGTGACTCGAAAGGAAATATTAACTCATTTGTTGCGGCTTGATATTGACTCGACTTGGACAAAAATAAAAGAAAGAAATAAAAACAATTGTTAAATTAAAAGTTAGTTGTAGAGATATTTGTTATTAAATTTGGTTAATAACGAAGTAAGGAAATTAGAAGTGTACGTGAGACCATGGTTGTCAGGTTCCCGATCCTGATCTTAGGATCTTACGATTTTACGATACTGCAAAGCAAAAACGATCCGAATCTTACAAAGGATCTTTAAAAGCTTAAGATGATTCGATTGGTAATCGTCGGTATTTTCCCATAATCCCGTTTATTAGTACAAGGTATACTCGTTTTATGATTTAAAACAAGTTTGGACTTACGACAAAATTAATCTTTGGAAATAACAAAATTTTGCCAAGACCCTTTCATTTATCGAACGTTTCCAAGTCAAAAGACTTTATTGAAAATCAATTTCCCGAGTAATTTATAATATAACGAGTATTTATATAAACCCTAAAGCCTAAACCCTAAACCCTAAACTCTAAACCCTAAACGCTAAACCAATCCGTAACTCAAACAATAACCAAACGAATAGTCCAATAAATCCAAATATGTTAGTGTACGGGTAGCATGTCTCGAATAGTCCAATAGCCCTCGTGTGTTCCGTTTTTATCCCAAATGTCACACGAAAGGTTTTCAAAATCGGGATCCTACTTAAGATCCTATGGTAAAGATCCGATCTTTACCATAGGATCTTAAGTAGGATCCCGATTTTGAAAACCTTGCGTGTGACATTTGGGATAAAAACGGAACACACGAGGGCTATTGGACTATTCGAGACATGCTACCCGTACACTAACATATTTGGATTTATTGAACTATTCATTTGGTTATTGTTTGAGTTACGGATTGGTTTAGCGTTTAGGGTTTAGATTTTAGGGTTTAGGGTTTAGGCTTTAGGGTTTAGGGTTTATAAAAATACTCGTTATATTATAAATTACTCGGGAAATTGATTTTCAATAAATTCTTTTGACTTGGAAACGTTCGATAAATGAAAGGGTCTTGGCGAAATTTTGTTATTTCCAAAGATTAATTTTGTCGTAAGTCCAAACTTGTTTTAAATCATAAAACGAGTATACCTTGTACTAATAAACGGGATTATGGGAAAATATCGACGATTACCAATCGACTCATCTTATTTGATATGTTTGTTGTTAGTTATCTCTTTGACTTGTTTTCGTCATCTCGTCTCGACTCGAGTTATTGTCAATACTCTTCTCGACTATTAATTCGGTTATTCGTTTTTTTGGAGTGAGTACTCGTGAGTCCGTGTTCTCTACCGTTACACGAATGAGGATACCAAATTAAACCCTTTTAAAAGGCTAAAACGAGATTATTTTTTGAAATGAGAATGATTAACTTTTGAAACCTCTTGCGCATTTGATTTTTTTGGTGAATATCGTGCCGAGTACGTTGCGTTGCGATACGTTGCGTTAAATCGTTTGATACGATATTCATTTTCTTTATCTTTTAATTACGGATAACCTCGATACCCGCGGGGAAACCCGAAAAACCGATAGATAATATTATTCGGGTATCCTGTGGGATATGGGGCGGGTACGGGTACACTAAAACCCGCCACGAACCCGAACCGTTGCCATCCCTACTTACCGGCTATAGTCGGTTTTCACCGCCACGTCAACACCATTAGCCTTTTTTTTTTTTTTTAACTATTATTCTTTTTTTTTTACACATCTTGCCACGTCTTAGTTAAACCAAACCACCACTTGATCAATAGTAAGGCGGCAATTAATCCCTTTACCGATCAATTGTAAACACACACAAAAATCAATAAACCCTAATCAAAACACACATTCTTCTGGCAAACAAAAACACGCAAACAATGAATCCAAATGACAACAAAGGTATGTTTTTTAATGTTTTCACATATCAGTTGATGATTCATTGCACAATAATTAGTAACAGGCTTTTGATCTATAAATGGTGATGTTTGGGGTTGTTATCGATTCTAATGTAAAGTTGTGTGAATTTATTGTTAAATGTAAAGTTGTGTGAAGTTTTAATTTATTCAAGTTTATGCTTTAACAGGTTCAAAGGCAAAAATCCCTAGGTCCAAATTCAAAATCATTTCCTACAAGGTATACTAAAGTTGTTTTGTGTTTGTGGCTAAAGTTGTATACCTTTATACCATTAATTAATTTTTTTGAAACACATGGTATGTTGAACTATTAGGAGGTATGGGAAAACACAGATTGGAAGAGAAAGAGCCCTTTCTATTTCTCTAGCGATGAAGAATCTGGTGATGCTGACACAAAAGGTGTGAATTTATTGTTGAATGTAAAGCTGTGTGAATTTTTAATTTATTCAAGTTTATGCTTTAACAGGTTCAAAGGCAAAAATCCCTAGGTCCAAATTCAAAATCATTTCCAACAAGGTATACTAAAGTTGTTATGTGTTTGTGGCTAAAGTTGTATACCTTTATACCATTAAATTAAATTTTTTGAAACACATGGTATGTTGAACTATTAGGAGGTATGGGAAAACACAGATTGGAAGAGACAGAGCCCTTTCTATTTCTCTAGCGATGAAGAATCTGGTGATGCTGACACAAAAGGGGTAATAATGGTCCATTTAATAAGTGTTGTTTCGCTACCTTTATCACATTCTCAAGACTTAATCCATTATACTCGTTCAACTTGTAGGTAAATTACAAAGATGAATCCTCTGAAGCTACTCCCAAAACTCAATCCTCTCAAATACCAGTTGAAAAGGCACACAAAAAGAAATTTACTCAGGATATTGTCTTGGGATTGCCGTGTAATTAAGAAGATGTATCAACCAATGGCCGTGAAGAAGACTTCTCGTACATTAAATGTGTTGAGAATTATGTAAAGGTGGTGATCATCTCGACTATTATGAACTAGAGGATAATTAGTTTAATATGACGGTACGTGGTACCAGTTCTGATATTTAATTTGGATAAATGTAATTATTAATGGTGCAATAACTGGTAACTAGTAGTTTAACTATATCTATTTTATAACTGTAATGATAGTATTTTGGTTTGTTAAATGGTAGTAGCAATTTGTGTTCTTGATCGATGTGATGATTGCACAGTTAGATCTAATGGTAGCAGTTTCTGTTGTTGATTTGATGATTGCAAATATTTATTTAATGGTAGCACTTTGTGTTCTTCATTTCATGTTGGTTTATGATTTAATGGTAGCAGTTTGTGTTAAATGGTGTCAAGTTGTGTTCATGATCTTGGTGTAATTGTGTAAATTTGAGTTCTTGATTTGATATGCAATTTGTGTTCATGATCTTTGTTCTAGATCTTGGTTCATGATTTGCGATTAAGATAATGATATATAACATTTGGAGCCAAAATTTTGATTTTTTCAAGTTTATGCTTTACTAAACAGGTTCAAATTAAAGGCAAAATTTTCAAATAATTCAATTGTTATTTTGAAATTAGAATTTGGAGCCAAAATTTTGATCCAAAATTTTGAAATCGCCTAATTAGAAGCAGGTACCAAGAATAAGGTACGATTCATCTTCTTCCTATACCCTCTTTTCTCTCCTAAAAAAAAACTACAAAGAAAACACAAAAATCAATTCTTATATCACCATTACTCTCAAAGCCAGAATCATTTTCTTGTACCCATTGTTACTCAAGAGTCATGGGAATTCAACCCATTGTTGATAATCATCTTTTGCTTCCTGCTGATAATGAACATGATGATAACAACATAGACTATGAATCCGAAAAGTATTCTGATGAGGAAGATCTAGATGCGCCTGGAACCAATCAATCAGATCGGATGCTAGCTAAGAGAGGCATGACCAGGCTATTTAAGTTTCGCATGAAATATGGCAACCCTGGTGGAATAAAGCTCAAGGTAACCTTCGATGCATTGAATAGGGTATCAGGGTTACACAGAGCACTGTTTTCGAGTTTTTTAGGAGATCTGGTTCGTGAGCACATAGGTTTGAAGATTCTTTCCTGGAGGAATGTGAATAAAGAAGAAAGAGATAAACTATGGACTGACATCACTGTACATATATACTATTTTTTAACCCATTACTACATAATTTTATCTATGCAGTTACATTATGTGCAACTAATTAACAACATTGTGTTAATCTTTGCAGCGATATTTTGATGTTGACGTGACATTCAAAAAATTGGTAATGACTCGTCTTGGTAAACTGCTAAGGACTTTCAGAACGAAGCTCAGAGAAGAATACATTTTGCCCCACCTAAATAAACCTTCCAAACTGAATGAAGTCCCGGCCAAGTATAGTCAATTTGTGAAATCAGAAGACTGGGTCGAGTTTGTAAACCACACGACCACCGATGCATACAAGGTTTTAATTAGTCATCTTTATTTAAGTCTATATGTTTCATAATTTTCAGTTTGCAGCATTACCACATGTAAACGCCTTATGATTTTGTGTTTTTAGAAGATAGCTGATAAAGCTAAAATGTCGCGTTCCAAAAATATTTATCAGCATAAAATGGGACGAGGTGGATATGTTTATTTGAAAGAGAAAATGGTAAGATCACATGTGTATGCATCTTCATATTTTTGTTTATCTTGTTTTAACTTTACATGTGTATGCATTTGATGTTTATTAGATCGAAAATAAAGAGATTGAAGCAGATGAAGAACCCCCGCGTGGTATAATGTGGTTGAAAGGAAGGGTAAACAACGATGGCGAATTTCCAGATGATGAGATCACATCAGTGGGAGATACACTTGTAAGTTTGACTGCAACTTCTGTTATTATGCTTATATACCAGCAGGATTAACTGTGTACTAGCAGTAATAACTTGTGTACCAGCAGTATTAAGTGCGTACTAA
This sequence comes from Artemisia tridentata subsp. tridentata, assembly GCA_021014915.2. Lineage (NCBI taxonomy): Eukaryota > Viridiplantae > Streptophyta > Magnoliopsida > Asterales > Asteraceae > Artemisia > Artemisia tridentata. The sequence goes on from CP139508.1 coordinate 78,527,632, forward strand.
AAACAGTGACTGTGTACTAGCAATGGTAAACACTAGCCATATTTGTAATTGAAGTTCATGAGCATCACTAACTCCAGCTGATCAGCATTGACACAAATAAGAGCACCAGTTATACTCTAACAGCATCAAGAAGACTTTTAATCCCAACATTTCCTTTTTTTTTTTTTTTTTTTTTTTGCAGAAAGAATCTGATGACCAGATCAAGAAATTGTCCAATGAGATTACAGAAACAAAAAGAATACTTACTCAACTGATGGCACAGTTGAGTCAACAAGGGGTGCAGTTAAATTTGTCATCTCAATTGCCAGTAGCCTCAAATGCAAGCCAACAAGGGTCTACAGATTCCCAATCGGAACAAAATGTGTCTCCAACACAAGCACTGCCAACAGTATGTATTTCAACATGTTTCTTGTTATTCTTTTGTTTAAATAATTTCTGATATGTACATGCAAAAATTCTTTTTTTTAGCCATTTAAGTGCAAACTGTGGCACTTAAAGAAATCAAATATCGTTGCTTTGGGTACATACATGTGTTTTTTCAACGTACATATATATAATTCTTGATATATAATTCAATGTTTGATACAAGCGTCTTTTGTTACTACAGGTTACACTGCCAACTACAATGCAAAAGAAAAGTGACAACAACTGTGGACCAACAGCACCATCGAAGCGCAAAAGTAATGTCTCTATTGAAGCCCTAAAGCAAGCTAGGCCGACGAAGAGTCAAAAGTCTTTAAATTATGGTACTTGAGAATTTGATTATGTACGACATTACAATTGTATATTCTGTTCAGTTATATACATTCGAGTTTTATTCAATTTCAAATTTCTTTTTGTTTATGATTCTTAATTGTCACACAAAATACACATTTCTTCACTTTAAACAGCATATGGTCACACTTATCAACACTTTTGGCCACTTTATGCTTAATTGTATGTGACTAAATACCCAAAAAAAAACATGCTTTGTGTGACTAAATATTACAAAAGGCCACACAAACTAAAAATTCATGTGACCATTGGATGATCAATAGTCACACAAAATACACATTTCTTCACTTTAAACAGCATATGGTCACACTTATTAACACTTTTGGCCACTTTATGCTTAATTGTATGTGACTAAATACCCAAAAAAAATATGCCTTGTGTGACTAAATATTACAAAAGGCCACACAAACTAAAAATTCATGTGACCATTGGATGATCAATAGTCACACAAAATACACATTTCTTCACTTTAAACTGCATATGGTCACACTTATCAACACTTTTGGCCACTTTATGCTTAATTGTATGTCACTAAATACCCAAAAAAAAACATGCTTTGTGTGACTAAATATTACAAATGGCCACACAAACTAAAAATTCATGTGACCATTAGATGATCAATAGTCACACAAAATACACATTTCTTCACTTTAAACAGCATATGGTCGCACTTATCAACACTTTTGGCCACTTTATGCTTAATTGTATGTGACTAAATACCAAAAAAAAACATGATTTGTGTGACTAAATATTACAAAAGGCCACACAAACTAAAAATTCATGTGACCATTAGATGATCAATAGTCACACAAAATACACATTTCTTCACTTTAAACAGCATATGGTCACACTTATCAACACTTTTGGCCACTTTATGCTTAATTTTATGTGACTAAATACCCAAAAAAAACATGCTTTGTGTGACTAAATATTACAAAAGGCCACACAAGCTAAAAATTCATGTGACCATTGGATGATCAATAGTCACACAAAATACACATTTCTTCACTTTAAACAGCATATGGTCACACTTATTAACACTTTTGGCCACTTTATGCTTAATTGTATGTGACTAAATACCCAAAAAAAATATGCCTTGTGTGACTAAATATTACAAAAGGCCACACAAACTAAAAATTCATGGGACCATTGGATGATCAATAGTCACACAAAATACACATTTCTTCACTTTAAACTGCATATGGTCACACTTTTGGCCACTTTATGCTTAATTGTATGTCACTAAATACCCAAAAAAAAACATGCTTTGTGTGACTAAATATTACAAATGGCCACACAAACTAAAAATTCATGTGACCATTAGATGATCAATAGTCACACAAAATACACATTTCTTCACTTTAAACAGCATATGGTCACACTTATCAACACTTTTGGCCACTTTATGCTTAATTGTATGTGACTAAATACCCAAAAAAAACATGATTTGTGTGACTAAATATTACAAAAGGCCACACAAACTAAAAATTCATGTGACCATTAGATGATCAATAGTCACACAAAATACACATTTCTTCACTTTAAACAGCATATGGTCACACTTATCAACACTTTTGGCCACTTTATGCTTAATTTTATGTGACTAAATACCCAAAAAAAACATGCTTTGTGTGACTAAATATTACAAAAGGCCACACAAGCTAAAAATTCATGTGACCATTGGATGATCAATAGTCACACAAAATACACATTTCTTCACTTTAAACAGCATTTGGTCACACTTATCAACACTTTTGGCCACTTTATGCTTAATTGTATGTGACTAAATACCAAAAAAAACATGCTTTGTGTGACTAAATATTACAAAAGGCCATACAAACTAAAAATTCATGTGACCATTGGATGATCAATAGTCACACAAAATACACATTTCTTCACTTTAAACAGCATATGGTCACACTTATCAACACTTTTGGCCACTTTATGCTTAATTGTATGTGACTAAATACCCAAAACAAACATGCTTTGTGTGATTAAATATTACAAAAGGCCACACAAACTAAAATTTCATGTAACCATTGGATGATCAATAGTCACACAAAATACACATTTCTTCACTTAAAACAGCATATGGTCACACTTATTAACACTTTTGGCCACTTTATGCTTAATTGTATGTGACTAAATACCCAAAACAAACATGCTTTGTGTGACTAAATATTACAAAAGGCCACACAAACTAAAAATTCATGTGACCATTGGATGATCAATAGTCACACAAAATACACATTTCTTCACTTTAAACAGCATATGGTCACACTTATTCACACTTTTGGCCACTGTTTTTTAAATTGTATGTAACTAACTCGAAAAAAACAACACACGTTGTGTGACTAAATCATCACAAACGTCACATTTATTATATTTTCATGTGGCCATAGGATGGGAAATAGTCACACATACTGATGAATCCAACAAAACTTGTGCCTAATTAGTCACACATATTCGGGTTTTGGTCACTCTTTTTCAATAAAAACGGACACAAACTAAGCAATGTGACCATATGATACCTACGGTGGCGCGACTTTTTGTCACACACACCCAAAAAAACGTGTGTGATTATATGCATATAGTCACGCATTTTGGGTGTGACGAAAGGTGAAATCTGTACCAGTGTGAGCAACATCATCAATAGAGAGAGAGTCATGAGAGATAGTACCTTTTCCGACGATTTTGCTTTTTAACTTGCTACCAAAAGTAACATTACCTCCGTTATAATCTTGGTAGGTTGAGAAGAGGCTCTTGTTTCCCGTCATATGCCTTGAACAACCGCTATCTTTTATCTACTCGTCTGGTTCCAAACCGACTTTCAAGCATACCTAAGTTATAGAAAAACTCAAGCATTTGGTCTCCAATATCTCATGGGTCTATTTTGGTTAAACATCCTATTAACTTGATTCATGTATGGGAATGGTGGATATGAGTTTCGTGGCATGTAGTTAGGAGTTTGATAATGCCTAGGAAAGTTCTGGTTCCAACCATTTTGATAATAAGGTTGCGTGTTGTAGTTGCTTTTTGGAAAGGGGCGTTTTGGAATAGTCGTCTTAGGCCTTTGTTGAGTAGTTTTAGCTCTAAACTCATTCTTATCAAGTCCTACTCCTATAGTAACAGCTGGTTTTTGTTTATTTACAGTTGAACTAGTATTAGGTTTCTTTGTGACTTTAACGAACTTTGTACAAGCCAGTATGCAAGCTTTCTGTTCTGCTACAGTTCCCACGGATCCTTTCTCTACCACAGGCGGAACCAAGGATTTGGTTCCGTCTTATCCGTGGGTTTCTGAGACTGTTGGAACAGTTTCTTGTAGTTTTTCGGCTTGTTTCTTTAGACTACTTAAATCTCCTAATTTCATAAAACCTAGTCCAGTTTTATCATGTGGTAATTTTTGGATTTTCATTATTTCGTCTACACAACTAATATTTTTATCAAATCTTTTGAATTTAAAGTTTTGTTTGATAAGTGCGTCCTGTGTGATTTTAAGTTTCTCTAATTCCAGTCTAAGCTCTTGACATGATACACATACCTCATCAATAGCTTTACTCTTTTCTAATCGTTTAGCTTTTTCTTTTAACTCATAGACTTCATTTTTTAAAAATTCCTTTTTAGTTTTCAAAAACTTGTTTTTGTTTATGATTTTTAAGCTAAGTTCACATAGTTTGTTATATTCCTTTTGCAAGGTGTCGTCATCAATAGAAGAATAAGATGAGTCAGAGTGTACCTCGTTTGAGTCTTGAGCCATGAAAGCAATTTCGTCATTCTTAGGCTCTTCGTCATCATCTTCACTCTCACTCCAAGCACCACTTACAAAAGCTATTTAATTCTTGTTCTTGGGTGGCTTGGGACAATCTCCTATTAGATGACTTGTATCTCCGCATCTAAAACATTTTCTTTCCCCTTTTCCTTTCTTGTCATCACGATCCTTCCGAAAGGATTTCTTGTCTTCTCGAGGTTGTCTTACGAACTTCCCTCGTCTTCTAAAGAACTTCTTGAAATCTCTTACTGCCATGGCATATTCTTCATCTTCACTACCCGAACTAGATTCTTCGTCATCACTTGAGTCTACTCTAGCTTTTAAGGCAATGGATTTGACTTGTTCCTTTTTACCCTTAACTATTTCTGAATCTTTTTCTATTACCATTTCATGAACTTTGAGATTTCCAATTAGCTCGTCAAGTGACATGCTTGAAAGATCTTTAGATTCTTCAATGGCCGTCACTTTTGCTCTCCACTTTGGATGGAGTGCTCTAAGGAATTTCCTGACAAAGTTCTTACTACAAAAAGATTCATCAAGTGCTTTAAGAGAAGTAATGATAGTATTAAACCTAGCAAATGCACTATCAATGATCTCATCTTCAGGGATAACAAATTGTTCATATTACTGAAAAAAAAAGATCAATTTTGTTATCCTTGACTTGTGAGTTTCCTTGATGAGTGATTATTAAAGATTGCCAAATTTCTTTTGCGGTTTTGCATATAAAGACTCTTTCATACTCCTTTCTAGGTAGAGCATTGTAAAGCATCATTTTTGCCTCATTATTTTTAGCAATCAACTTCTTTTGCTCATCACTATGACGAGCAAGTGAAGTATCCTCATCCCGACCACTTGTGATATCTTTTATTATAGCTTTATGATCACCTTCTATAATAATATACTATAGATTTATGTCTTTTGATTTCACATAAGTTTCAAAGCGGTTTTTCCAATATATAAAACTATTTTGTTCAAATAGTGGTGGTCTTTGCATAGATTGCCCTTCTTTGAAGTTTTCAAAATCCATGGATCGTTCCAAGTTTTAAAATACAATATATTTTAAAAATCTTGAGTAACGTAGCTCTGATGCCAATTGTGGAAAACTAGAAAGGGGGGTTGAATAGTTTTACCGTTTTTAAAATTTATTTGCTTTGAATACTTAGTGTGAATTCAACTAATGCAAATAACAAACAATAAATAATATGCAAGTAAAGAAAGAAACGATCAAACCACAACACGATTGTTTATAGTGGTTCGGTCTACAAGGACTCTTTTCCTTGCCCTACTCCAACCGGCGGATAAAACCTTTACACGTCGCTTACACAATTTTTCGACACAAAGCTAGATGTCGAGTTCTTTTACAAGGGTACAACCACTCCCGTCACACTATGTATTTTGAGGACTAAAATACTAACCGATCACTACAGAGGTTTTATGATTGTTTGGTACAAACAATGATGTGTGAACAACAACAATTCACACAGTGACTAACTAACAAGTCTTGCAACGCTTTGTTGAAGCTTGTGATGCTTTGATCTTCTTGCTACAAAGAAGCTCAATGAAATATGAAATATGAATGAGTTAGATATGAATGAAAGAATGTATGATGTTGTTTATGCTTGTAAGTGATGAGAAAACATCAATGTGTGGCTTGATATTTATAGGAAAAACTGCCTCAACAAGCCACGGATGGAACGGATCCAAATGAAGGGATCCGTCCGTGTACCTGTTTGGTTCCGTGGGAACCTGACAGAAAATCTCCACAAATCTTAATCAAATCTAACCAAGATATTTCCATATCTTTCCAAGGATTCATTGAGTAAAGATCTAAACAAGATATTCATGATATCTTCCAATGATCTTCAAAATCTTCTAAAGATTTCAAAGTGATGCATGCCATGATGTCTTAATACATTTCCATTTTTAGATTAAAATGTATATGAAAGTGAACTTGTAAAATGTATATGAAAGTGAACATGTGAAATGTATATACTAGTTAGGTGATGCTTTGTGTTTATGAAAGACTTGTGACTATATATGTAAAAGACTTAACTATATTTATGTTTTGCTAAAAGTAAAGTTTATAATTGTCGTTAACAAAATATAGCAAAGATCGTAAAATATAAATAATATTTTTTAGACGATATTTGTATTAACAATGTTTATAAATATGATCTTAAACAAGCCTCCAAAGCTTGGTATGACATATTAAAGGCTTTTTTACCTAAACATGAACATACCATGTGAATGGTTGATAACACACTTTTCATGAAGAAATGAAATTCACATCCCATCATTGCTCAAACATTTATCGACGACAATTATATTAGGGTCAAATTGTCCAGAAATGTACAATGATCATTCAAAGATCATGTGCGACAAGTTTGAGATGAGCATGATGAGCGAATTAAGTTTCTTCCCTAGTCCTCATATAATACTATTTGAAGATAGTATCTTCTTAAATATAATTATACTAATATATATATATATATATATATATATATATATATATATATATATATAAGAAATTTAACTTAGAACAATCTTAACTAATAAAAACGCCCATGTCCGCGGAGACGAAACCCACAAGAGACGATGAAAGTGAGTACGCGGATAGTACTACGTGATAGGGGCATGACAGGTAGTTTATTCTACCTTACGGCGAGTAGGCCCGATGTAACACCCCCTAATTTGTTTAGTGGCAGCGGAAAAGTAATTAGGGTGTTACGGTGAGGATCGAGTTAAAATTTCAGAAAAACGGTCCAGAATAGGCGTTTTGAAAGTTATATGTCATTCGAAATAATAGTTTTGGTATAAAAGGAAAATATCTGATTTTAAAATCCCACAAAAGTGTGGTAAGTGGGAAAGAATGACATATTTGATTTTACACCAATTTATTTATCAGAGTATAAGATGCCCGCTCCGTGTCTTGTCCTGCTCCGTTAATTACCTGAGATAAACATGCTTAAAACGTCAACACAATGGTTGGTGAGTTCGTGGAGTTTGATAGAAAATAACCTTCTTTCAATGAATTTAAAAGGTGTATAGTGATTGTCGAAATAAATAATAGTTCTTCATGAAATAAATAACAAGTTGTGTTGAATAAAATCCACAAGTAATTCATGTATGATCTCAAGCGATCATAAGTTTCAGGTTTTAAATGAAAATGAGCTACATTGTTATATGCTCAAAATGATGTGTTGGATCAACTTTTAGAAGTAACGATATACCAAGCATTTTGGGTTGTCTTTTGTAGAATTCATAATTAAGTCACATATGATAACAACTAAGGTTCAAGTACATGATTCATAATCATAACACAGAGTGAAAATATTAATCTAGTGTCTGAAATCTATCAGTGTGGAGTGGTGGTTACTAAATACAGTTGTATCCTAATATATATGAAACATTCATATATTTATAATGTTATATTGCCCTAAGCCTCATGACACGCAAAACATTAACAATTTACCATAAAATGGAGGTGTCCCATCAGGGTTACTGATGGGTGTTTAAGCCCTCAGGTAATAGGTGATTTGCCAATTCCTATTTTTCTCAAATATAGTGCATCACGACTAAATACGACTAACCATAAGGCATTCCGTCAAAGTATTTAGTGGGATAGGTCGTCAGCCTCTAACAGGTTTCGAAGCTGTTCACTATATTCGCGCTCACCGCAGTGATTAATGGCTCATGATCGAGGGACTTTATGGCAATAAAGTAAACTTAGGCAATATAGGTCTCAGGGTTCATAAAATATACGTATTCTGGTCTTGGCAATTATTTCCAGTTGGAATGTAGAAATATCGTAGCGAAGTAACAGTACATTCATTTGTTATATGAATGCATACAATAAGTCTCAGTATCATGTTACATCAAGTAGTTTAAAAATGTTGTCTTTCAAATTCAGTGTTTAAGCTAAGCAAGCAATTTGCACATATAAAGAACATATATTTCTCTCAAGGGTGATTCAAACACGTAAAGCATAGTTGATGGTTTCAAGCAAGTCATGAGAGTTTTCAAAATATATAAGTATCTTAAACAGTTAAAGCATGTATCTCCCCCAAAAGAGTTATTAAAAACAAGTGTTAAAAGTAGGGGCCATGACTCACCTGGAGCGTATCTGACAAGATAGAATTATTAGATCTATGGAAACGATCACAGAAACGTCTTCGATAAGAAACCTAAATATAAGGGAAGTCTAAGATTCTGACTTACTACTAACAGTGAGTGTGATGTGAGAAATCGTATAACGATTTGATCGGTGATATGAGTGTGATATGCTTAAAATGCCTCAAGTTAAAAATATAATATCATATATGATATTATCTTGATTCTTATGTCACTTGACTCAAAATATTATCTCCTCAAAATATGCTGAAATGATATGCAAAGTGAATCGCTAAATTCCTAGTTATAATAAATAACGAATACTAAATAATGCATAACTAAAATGTAAAATGCATATGAAGTGAGGGGTGAAAAATAGAAAATAAAATAAGAATGTCAAGTGAAATTAATTGGTCCTTGTCCTTTCCTGGTTTTATACTTTTTACCCCATCTGCGTGTGCGTTATATCGTTAGTCCTTCGTTAAGTTCAAAGTCCAATAATAGTCCAAAAATTGTCCACATGTCCATATAAGGCTTGGAGTTCCATGCTATGTCAATTTAAGTCCTCTATAACTGTTTTCACAGCTTTAGTCCATAAGTTTCTCAGGTTGGCAGTTTTAGTCCTTCCAGTTAAATCGCGTTACATTTTTAGTCCAAAATTGTCAAAAAGGTGGAGAAAAGGTGGGCGAGTTTTTAGGAGGCTTATTTAAGATTAATGAAGCTTATTTTACTAGCTTATTCGATCAGTAGCTTATTTTCTTACTAATGGGCCTTAAACGATTTACAACTCTAGCCCATTTATTGTTTTTAGTTATTTTCCAAACATGGTTTATACGTTTTTCTCGGGCTGTTTTAAAGGTCAAGTTGTGATTATTACTTCGAGTTGTCTAAGTAAAAAGGGTAGCTAGCTAGGTCGTTTAACAGGTCGGGCAAAGAAAACGTATGATTAATAAGTTGATTCGGGAGATATGGAGTCGCATTTGGAGCGACTTGGAACTGTTTTATACAAACAAAACACTTAATATTTTTCTAAGTCTGAAAATCAGTTTGAAGGGCTTATAGGACACGGCTTAATTGGAGCTTCTGAGAATTTATGATGTCAAGGTTAAAAATGAAACTCATAGTGTCCTATACCATGAATCAATATATGCAAAAAAATGTGTGCTCGTTATATATATTAGCTTCGAAATGAGGTCACCAAGTTGGCTAGTCGAGTAATATTTAAACCCAATTATATCCAAATTTTTCTAAGTGTTTGTGGTATATGTGAATTGATCGGTTTTCTTGGGTCATTTTAGAGGATCGAATTTAGATCTGTGGAAAACTAGAAGGGGGGGGGGGTTGAATAGTTTTATGTCTTTTTAATTTTATTATGAAAACAATTATTTATTTTTAAAACACTTAGATTCAAGTTTGTATGAAAAATAAAACTTGAACCTTATTATTAGTTATATATGTATTCTTTTAAATTGATTGTAAAAGTTTTGGTTTCTTGAATGGATTTTCAAATTGATCTTTATGTGAAGTCGACCTCTAATTAATACTAGCAATTATATAAGCCTATGTGTATGAAAGTAATGACGATGCAAGTAAAGAAATAAATAAGGTATGGAAAGATCTAACCGAGACACGAGAGATTTATAGTGGTTCGGCTACAAGGACACCTTCCTTGACCTACTCCACTCCCCGAGCACACCTTGCTCGAGAGTTTTCTTCACAACTTCAATAAGCTCCCTTATGGCGGAGAAAACCGTACACAACTTTGGCTTACACGGGTTTAACGACACAAAGCTAAATGTCGAGTTCTAATCGTAGCTAGAACCAATCTCACAACTTCACAACACAACTTCTTCACAACTTATTCACGACTACTTCACAACGGCTTCACGACTGCTTCACGACATCTTCACGACTTCAACACGACCGCTACACAACCTCTATGCTGCGGCTTCACGATTTCAACACTATGTCTTCACGACTAAGACTTCACGACTTCAACATGACCGCTACACAACCTCTATGCTACGGCTTCACGACTTCAACACTAGAACTTCACGACTAGGACTTCACGGCTTCAACACGACCGCTACACAACCTCTATGCTACGGCTTCACGACTTCAACACTAGGACTTCACGACTAGGACTTCATGGCTTCAACATGACCGCTACACAACCTCTATGCTACGGCTTCACGACTTCAACACAAGGACTTCACGTCTTCTAAGCTACGGCTTCACAACTTCTACACCATGGGTTCACGACTTCTACACAACGGCTTCATGACTTCTACACTTTGACCTCACAACTTCTATACCACAACTACTTATACAACATCTTCACTACTTACACACAACACTAATCTACAACACACACCTTACATACAAATGAATGAATGATTTACAAACTTTGTTAAACACACAACTTAAGTAACAAGATGAAACTAAGTTGTAATACTTCTAATCTTGATTGATAGAAGTATTCTTCTTTTGCACTTGGATGGTGGAAGCTTGGATCACTTGGAAACCAATGCTTAAGATTACATGATCAAAGGTTTTTTTAAGATATGAAATGAGATCTACAACAGAAAGTTTTAGTGCAAAAGGGTTGAGAAAAAATCCAGGAGAAGGCTTGTATTTATAGGGAAAAATCTGGACAGCTGGAGCCTACTGGAGCGGGGGCGGTCCCCTTAATTATTAAGGGGGCCGCCTAGTAAAATTAAGGGGGCCGCCCCTACTGAACGTTGGCCAATTTTGTCCTTTTGTGGGGAAGGTTTTTCTGGAACATTTTAACTGATTTTGGTTAAAAATTTGAATTCATATAATGCCAAAAATGTTTTTCAAAAATATATAAAATGTTTTTGATGTTTTATAAAAAATCTAGTTTTTAAGAAAATGTTCCTTTGATCATATAATGCATTAAGCATTAGTTCATTCATACCTTAAGTGATTTTAGTTGTAGAAGTGAATATTTACAACTAAGTACTTGTTTAATTTATAAGTTTATGTTTTAATGAGTTTACATTTTGTGATCATCAAAACATAGAGATATGAATAAATATTGATAATGTTTTTAGGCATTTATTTATGTCAACAATCTCCCCCTTTTTGATGATTACAAAACCTAAACTCATTAAACCAAAAAGTTTTTTTTTGGACAAGTATTTAGTGAGTTTACATTCACTTCTCCCCCTTTTTGTAGAATCCAAAAGGTTAAGCCGACAAAATTCAAACGTGAAATTTGTCGGGACAAAAACTCCCCCTTGATGTGTACTCCCCCTCGTTTGGGGGCACCAAGGTATCGATATATGGAATACTTGCAAGAAAAATATTAGAAGCACAAGCATATATATAGCAAAAATAAGCATGCATATAATGACATTCATTAAAAATGTTGTGTATCAATACACAACCATCCAAGATTATATTCAATCCTACATTAGCTAGTAAGTAATGCAATCTATATAATCATTCTAGGAGTACATGATCTTCCATGGGGCTTGCACACAAAATGGTTTGAAAAATTATTTTTGATTAAGCATTGTATATGCTTAATTTGGTGAGAATGAAGGTGGTGGTAGTGTAGTGGGTGAAAATGATGGAGGTTGTGGTGGAGGTTGGTTGTTAAGCATGTGTTCAAGGGATGAAAACATGTAGTGTATCTCATCTCTAAGACCAAAGATGATGGTTTGTTTGTGGGTGTGGTGGTATTGGTGATGATGAGAAATGAGCATCAAGAGGTGTTATTGGTGATATGAAAATGACAAGTTGGGTGAATGGAGGTTCTTGAGTAGGAGGTGGAGTTGATGCTCTTGATGATGGTGATGAAAGGTGTGAGTTGATGTAGTTATTGATGGATGAAGTGGAAGGTATGAATGAAGATGTTGTGCCATGAGTGAAGGGTGTTTTTGATGGTGCATTTGGTGCACTTGGGGATTAACATTGAGGTGGTGGTGATGGAGTTTTGGTGTCTTAGAGATGATTTTGGTGATAGCATGGTGAATGAAAATGGGTGTTTGATGGAGGTGATGGTTGATTTAGGTAAGGTTTGGGCTAGATAAAAGGGGTCGCAAGATGCAAAAGAAAACAGTAAATTTTACTGCCCAGATGGCCGGTCCCCTTAATTGTAGGCCGGCCCCCTTAAAATTAAGGGGACCGCCTAGGGAATTAAGGGGGCCGCCCATCTGGTGTTTTCCCAGGCGACCAAATTTGAAAAATTTCCAGAAAAGGGTCATTTTTAGGGTGTTTTTGCAGCAAGCTCCATTTGAATCATGTACATCAAGAATGATTAAATAGTGACATAAACATGTTAATTACGCATGCATACATTTAAAACATATTATGGAATAAGCATGTTATTAATCATCAAGCATGTATATATATCATGATATCAAGTATACAAGCAATAAGCATAACAATCATATATTAAAGACAAGAAATAAAGCATTCATTAGTTGAAAATAATTATGTTAAAAACATAATTATTGATACAACACATATTCTGCTTTTAGCATGCAATAAGTAGAAAATTTTAAATTGCCTAAGAGATCCATTGGACTTGCTTGAGACATGAAAACTTGGATTATTTTGGATGGATGATGGTAAAGAGGGGGTAAAAAAAATGTTGGATTAATGGGGTTGTAAGTTTGGGTGTATGGATGTTGGAGAGAGTGTTGATAGAGAAATTGGAGGTGGAGAGCTTGGACTTGACCATGTTGAATGAGGGTTTTGATGTTGTTCAAGTGGTGGTGTTGGATTAGATCTAGTGAGAAGATACTCAATCCAAGTGAGACGCTCATTTAAGGTGATGGTTTGATTTTGGAGAAAGATGCAACAAGGACTATTGTTGACATGTTTCTCAATTTGACTCGAGTGATGTGGTGATGATGGTAATGATGGTGAGATGGATGGTGATGATGGTAATGATGGTGATATGGATGGTGATGGGTTTAAGTTGCTTTGAGCAAGGTGCAAAGCAAGGAGAGCATTAAGCTCATGGGCTTCCTTGAGTTCTTCAATGAACTTCAAGTGTTGAGTGGAAGGTGATGATGATGGAGAGTGGTTGTTATTTGGTGGAAGTGGTGGTGACACTTTTGGTGGTGGAGACATTTGTGAACTTGGGTAATTATGAGTGAATGAAGGTGGACATATGGATGATTGGTTATGTGTGTGAAAGGGTTCATTAGGATGAGGTTTAGGTGTTGGTTGAGTTTGAACAACATCATTTGTTGGGTTATGGAAAATGTCAAGCTTCCTCCTCCAAATGGGCATTTATGGTGTAGTGATGATGTGATTGTGAAAGGTAAATTTTGGAGAGTGGTTTGTGACAATATGTGTTTGTGAATTTTGGGAAGTATAGGATAAAATGGGTTGGAAATTGAAAAAGAAAATAGTAATCCGTCACTCCAGATGGCCGGTCCCCTTAAATAGGGGCCGGTCCCCTTAATTTTAAGGGGGCCGCCTGGGTATTTAAGGGGGCCGCCCATCTGCTGACTTCCAGATTACTGGAAATGGGTTTTTGGCATAAATTTGTAGAAAAGGTTGTGTTTTTGGGTTCAGTTTCAAGCAAGTCCAACTTCTTTCAAGGCAATTTAGGATTTAATAACTTATGTATGCTAAGCATATTTATTTAAGCAACTTTATCTAACATGCAAACTACTCATTAAGCATATAACATGTATATACATATATTAGACAAGAAGATAATACATAGCACCAAGTAATTCATAGTATCATACTTAGGAAGATTAAAAGGCTAGTTAGTTAATCCTATTGATTATCTATGTACAAGGGAATGTGGAGTTGTGATAGCATGGACTTCTAGACTTGTACCAAGTGAGAACTTTAATAAGTAAACCATGATTTTTCATTTTTGATTTAGTTCACTTATAAGTGTCATATACACAAGTATATATGACATATATGAGATCACCAAGCATGATTTAAAGAAATGTTTTTGGCATTATTCAACAATGCTTGAAAGTAGGTTTTATGTGGATGTGAAAGATATATTAATGAAATAGTTTTGGCTTTATTTCAAAATGTTTTTATGAGGAAAGAAAACATATTTTTCCAATATTTGGTTTTTGATAAACACGTAATTATAGACACAAGTTTGGAAGAAAGGTAGGATGGTGAAACATGTTTAATAGCAATGTGTCATAATCTTTTGAAAAATCATTTTTCCAAAATGTGAAGTTTTTGCAAATTTAAAAATAAGTCCCATTAATTATAGGTTTAAAAATAGTGGTTTATAAAAGATCTCATGCTCAAGGGCATTGGTTAAGTCTATTGTCACATGCTACCTCTTTCTACATATCCTATGGCATTTAAGCATGTATTATGACTAAATACAAAAATACATCATGTCAGAGTAGTTAGAGAAAAACAAAAGCTATTATAATGACAATGCATTCAACAACTAAACAAATAATTACGAAGGCATGCAGTCAAATCACATAGGAGCAAGTAAACATCTAGAAATTTTATATACGCAAGATGACATAAATCTAGGAATGAAAAGCTCTAGTGAAAAGCAAAGTTCATAACAGTAAACTATCGTTAGGTATATTTAGGAAGAATAATGTATTCAAGTTGGAGAATGAGTATGAGACTATTACTAGTGGTGCTCAATTCAGGCTAAACACGACCGTTTTTACGGGTTACACACACCCAACTTCTCACATAGAAGCAATTCAACCGTTAGGTCAAATTGAGTTTCTAGTCAATAGATTCTCCAGTAGTCATTCTTTTTTAGAAGAAATTAAGTTCCTAAATTTACCTATCGAAGAGTACCAAATATGAAGATTGCTTGGTTTACTAACACTTAGGGGGCTAACTAAAGGGTTTCTAGTTCATTAAGCCACAGAACGAATATAACTAAAGTGTAAAGGCAAAGCAACCTATCAGACTAAGCATATCCTAAGGCATTAATAAGATTATATGCATGAAGTAATTACTTATGAAATTTTAAATAGAGAACTTACCTCATGTCCTAGCTTTTCTTCGTAATGTCTCAGATGATGATCGACGTGTGAATGATAGGTGAGTCTTCAAGATACACAAGGTGTGAAAGTATATCATGGCAAGCTTCTAACACCTTATTTAAACCGAAGTGGCTTGACCCGAACATGTCTTGTACGGATCATGATCTTCTCCTTCGTCTGTGTCACTCCATGATTTTGGATTGAGTTCACTTTGGAGTTGATTCATGTAGTCTTCGTCGTTAATACCTATATTAACAACATTTGAACTAGTAGCACATGTATCTATTTTATTTAAATGTTTATCTATTAAATTTTCTAAGATAACTAATTCATGTACAAGATCAAAATCCTCATCTTTGGCTTGACATTTTTCTTGATGAAAGTTTAAGAGATTTTTCCAAATATCATTTGCCGTTTTACAGAAAGATATTCTTTCATATTCAACTTTCGGCAAGGTTTTGTAAATAATTATTTTAGCTTCATTATTTTTGTTATTCTTAGTTTTTAAATAATCATTTTGAGTTTCAAAATCCGTTTTTGTTTGACTTTCAAAATCCGTTTTTGTTGGTTGAAAATCACCAATCGAAATGACATGCCAAAGATCTAGGTCAATTGATTTCACATAAGTTTCAAATTAATTTTTCCATTCAAGAAAAGTATAGTTTTCAAATAGTGGTGGTTTTAGCAAAGATTCCCCTTCTAGATATTTTTTGAATTCCATATATCGATTCAAGTTTTAAAATACAGTATATTTTAAAGATCTTGATTGACGTGGCTTTGATACCAATTGTGGAAAACTAGAAGGGGGGGGGGTTGAATAGTTTTATGTCTTTTTAATTTTATTATGAAAACAATTATTTATTTTTAAAACACTTAGATTCAAGTTTGTATGAAAAATAAAACTTGAACCTTATTATTAGTTATATATGTATTCTTTTAAATTGATTGTAAAAGTTTTGGTTTCTTGAATGGATTTTCAAATTGATCTTTATGTGAAGTCGACCTCTAATTAATACTAGCAATTATATAAGCCTATGTGTATGAAAGTAATGACGATGCAAGTAAAGAAATAAATAAGGTATGGAAAGATCTAACCGAGACACGAGAGATTTATAGTGGTTCGGCTACAAGGACACCTTCCTTGCACTACTCCACTCCCCGAGCACACCTTGCTCGAGAGTTTTCTTCACAACTTCAATAAGCTCCCTTATGGCGGAGAAAACCGTACACAACTTTGGCTTACACGGGTTTAACGACACAAAACTAAATGTCGAGTTCTAATCGTAGCTAGAACCAATCTCACAACTTCACAACACAACTTCTTCACAACTTATTCACGACTACTTCACAACGGCTTCACGACTGCTTCACGACATCTTCACGACTTCAACACGACCGCTACACAACCTCTATGCTGCGGCTTCACGATTTCAACACTATGTCTTCACGACTAAGACTTCACGACTTCAACATGACCGCTACACAACCTCTATGCTACGGCTTCACGACTTCAACACTAGAACTTCACGACTAGGACTTCACGGCTTCAACACGACCGCTACACAACCTCTATGCTACGGCTTCACGACTTCAACACTAGGACTTCACGACTAGGACTTCATGGCTTCAACATGACCGCTACACAACCTCTATGCTACGGCTTCACGACTTCAACACAAGGACTTCACGTCTTCTAAGCTACGGCTTCACAACTTCTACACCATGGGTTCACGACTTCTACACAACGGCTTCATGACTTCTACACTTTGACCTCACAACTTCTATACCACAACTACTTATACAACATCTTCACTACTTACACACAACACTAATCTACAACACACACCTTACATACAAATGAATGAATGATTTACAAACTTTGTTAAACACACAACTTAAGTAACAAGATGAAACTAAGTTGTAATACTTCTAATCTTGATTGATAGAAGTATTCTTCTTTTGCACTTGGATGGTGGAAGCTTGGATCACTTGGAAACCAATGCTTAAGATTACATGATCAAAGGTTTTTGTTTAGATATGAAATGAGATCTACAACAGAAAGTTTTAGTGCAAAAGGGTTGAGAAAAAATCCAGGAGAAGGCTTGTATTTATAGGGAAAAATCTGGACAGCTGGAGCCTACTGGAGCGGGGGCGGTCCCCTTAATTATTAAGGGGGCCGCCTAGTAAAATTAAGGGGGCCGCCCCTACTGAACGTTGGCCAATTTTGTCCTTTTGTGGGGAAGGTTTTTCTGGAACATTTTAACTGATTTTGGTTAAAAATTTGAATTCATATATTTATAAAAGATTAAACATTTTTATTTAATGCCAAAAATGTTTTTCAAAAATATATAAAATGTTTTTGATGTTTTATAAAAAATCTAATTTTTAAGAAAATGTTCCTTTGATCATATAATGCATTAAGCATTAGTTCATTCATACCTTAAGTGATTTTAGTTGTAGAAGTGAATATTTACAACTAAGTACTTGTTTAATTTATAAGTTTATGTTTTAATGAGTTTACATTTTGTGATCATCAAAACATAGAGATATGAATAAATATTGATAATGTTTTTAGGCATTTATTTATGTCAACAAGATCGTATAAAAATAGCGTATAGTCATTAAGTTGGTTCGTGAGTTTTTGAGTCCTTTACTAGGCGACTTGGACGGTTTATATACACAACACTTAGAATATTTCTAAGTGTTTTTCAGTTTACATGTTACGTGTAATATAAAGTGTTTATATGTTCGGTTAGTGCATGCAATGCAAAGCTATCGTGTGAGTAGTGTAAGAGATGTGAGTGACGACTTCTAAGCTCCCCAAGATGGAGGTTCGACATATACTGGTTCGCATAAAATAACGAGTATAACTAAGTGACATTATATATAATCGAACGAAATGAAGAAACAATGCATGGTGTGCTATTTTAGATGTAAAAGTGAGTTGTGAGGTGACTTCTATACCTTCCTCAGTGGAGGTTTGTCATACGTTTGTGGGTTACTTGCATGTAGAATAATTAAGTGTCAATATATACGATCGAGTGAGATGATGAAATGATGCATGGTGACTAACTAGCGTGCACAATGGAATAGAGATGGGTTTTAAGGCACTTACTACACCCCTAAAGGTGGTAGAGAGGCAGTGAAGGTTGAATGATCACAAGGACGAAGGCAGCCTACTCGCTAAGACTTGAAACAAGTGTTAGCGTATTTCTTCTTTGCTTGGTTGCTTCCATGCGTCTTCTGTGTCTTTAGTGTGTTTAGAGAGAGTGAAATAAATGAAGTGTGAGCAATGTAGGCTGCTAAGAGTGGGTGAGTTATATAGAAGTATGCTACACACGCTTTGACTATATTACCCCTCAAACTCAATTATTGCTCTTCCCTGTAGAGGAAAGGACACCTAAGTGATTTTCCTGACAATTTGAGATATTGTGTAGATGTGAAAACGTGGGTAACCTTATCTTTTGTGTTGTGGTGCTATAGGTGTTCGGTTTGTATTTTAAATAATTGATAAATGGGTTTAGCGAGCCACATTAATCTTCTACTGTCCAATCTTCATTCTAAATGTCAAATTGTGTCAAAAATATCAGTAGGTGCTCATGGGAAAAATCGGGGTGAGATTTGGTTGAGTTTCGAGACTTTTGTCTATGCACTTGGGTGTGAAATGGGACAATAAATGAGTCTTCAAAATCATATTCAAAACTCGACTTAAGTTTCTGAAATTTGACATCCAAGTAGTCTAGTGGGTCGTGATTGAGGTGGTGTAAAAATATGTGTGTGTCGTGTTTAAGGATCGAGAGAACAAGGGTCGTTTTGGAGGGGATTTGGCTTGTCGACCTACATGAAATAACAAAAGAAAGATTGGGTATGGAGTTGGGCTGTGTCGTGTATGGTGATGGGCTGGAGGAGATGGGCAGCCCATTGGTGTTTAGTTAGTGTAGTTTAGGTATTAATTGGAATGAAAATTATTAGTGATAATTAAATGAGATTAAGGAAGTTAAATATATTTATTGTATAAGATTTATTAGTACTTATCACAATTGGTGGAATTTAAATTTAGTGAAAATGGTGTTTTGTGTGAATCGTTGAGTCTCGAGGTACGTGTTGTTATTTATTATATGCCGTCAAAACGTAATGTGGTAATGATACTAATAAGAGAAAAAATTTTAATTTCCCCGTAAAAATGGGTTTTATTAGACAGTGATGCGAGGTTATTATTAATTAGTGAGGATTATTATAATGGATTTTCGTAGGATCCTACAGTATCCACCCCTCAATTTTGAACTTCGTCCCGAAGTTCAGTCCGTGATAGGTGTTGAAAAATGTGGTGTTCAGGAATGAGAGTTTATAGAAGATGTTGTCAAGCGATTTTTATTTGAATATCAAAGAGGCGAGATCCAACTAAATTTATTCGTACTAGACGAAATAAATTCGAATGTTTGGTCAACAATTTAATTCATAGGCTACGAATAGTGAAAATAACGGTCGAGAGTAGGGAATATTTAACACTAAATGTATAGTGTTCTTAGCGGTCGAGACTAGTGGATTTTTAAGGTTAGTGATTTGAAATTTAATGATCGTGAATAGTAAAATAACGGCTAGTTTTTCCTTATTAATACCCTATTTACTTTTCCCCTTTTTCCTCCCCACTTCACCTTTTCACTCCATCCCTTTCATTCCACTTTTCACAACACAATCATGCCGCCATTCGCCATTGTCTTCGCCACCATGTTCATTTCTTTCGCCGCCGCCTGTTTAGCTTTCCTTCCCGACGCAGATTCCGGCCACCTGATCGGATATTTGCTGGTCATCGTACCCCTCACCATCATAGCAGTTGTGGTGGACAAGTGTTGGGGGTAATAGCTTTTAAGCTAATGTCGATTGTAATGGTTCTTTGTTGTGTTTCTATGTAACCTTTATTAAGTGTGGAATAAAACTCATTTTCTTTTATGTTTACGAATTTGTTTCGTTGTATCTTTTAATATTTTGTTGTACTTTCGACGCAGAACAATCAAGATGATTCATCTTGTGGTGGCCCTTGCTATCGCTGGGTTGGTGGTGGTTTTTGTTGCTATGGTAGGCCAACCTATCGAAGATTCTATGCTTTATATTGTGTTTATTGTATTATTAGCACTTCCGATGTTACTCATCTCGCTATGTATTAATTTTCATGGTTTTTAATGAAATTTATGTTATTTGTGTTTGCCACATATTGTTGTGAGTTCTTATAGTTTCCAAATTCGAACTTTTCTCGACTTCTTATAATAAAGTAATAGGTAATAAGTGTAGATCTTACTGGGGTTGATTAAAGGTGAGGTTTATGAACAATTTATTTTGTCTCGAGATTCTGTTTTTGGAATGAAAATTGTTATTAAAGATTTTGAAAAGATAACTGTTCCATTTGTAACATGATTCTTCCTAAATTATACATAGGTAGCTAGGCTATGTATAATTGAGGACCAAATGATGTAACGCTTGATTCAGTCATTATGATATTTATACTTCTTCAAAGAGTTTTATATGGTTCAATTATAATGGTTCCGTCACACAGTCGGACACCCTCTGATTATTTTCAAAAGAATTAGAAAGTTTTTGTTCATATTCCCATGATAAGTCAGGAATTTCTAAAGTGACATTTGGATATTCTAGGTATAAACTTAGGTTTTAGGTGAGGATTTCTTACAATACGGTAATAACTTATGGTTTGATCACAATGGAGTTAATTAATCCTTAGGGTAATATTAGTGTATTGTTACATAATGGCTATGGGTAGAGAGGTGGAATAGAAATGGAAATAGACGTAGCTTATAATTATCATGGAAATATTACAAAGTAGAGATTCATACGGTAGAACGATAGTTGTTGCACTTAGGTTACATCCATCATACCTAAGGCAAGGTACATAAGGAAATACAACTTAGATAATTCTAGACTAGAGTTTATTTATTTTACAGCAGGAATCCATTCATCTGCTTAACATAGAGGTCATTCTTCGACACTACTGGGGCCTTTTAACGAGTCTTCATTTTCTTGCATCAATCTTGGACTTCCAGGTGACATTGTAGTTTGGGCAATGACTCTTGTAATGCCCTTTTCCACCACATCCGTGGCATTTTATGGACGAGGGTTGCTCATTTCCTTCCATGGCTTTGCAATCTCTTGTCTTGTGGCCTGTTTTCCGGCATTTCCCGCATTTTGCAATGCATTGTCCGGTATGATGCATCTTGCATTTCTGACACAAAGGTTGCTTCCCATGGTAGTTGTCCCTAGTAGTAAGGGTTGTTAGGTTGTTCTCTCCAACTTCTTGTCTGGACCTTTGTTGACGATGGTAGTCGATGCGATCTTGTAGGTGATTTCGGGTACAGATGTCGTTGTGAAATTCGCATTCATTGAGGATAAAGGTTCTTTTCTTCTTAAGTTTTCGCTTTTGGTTATTTTTCTTAAGTGCAAAATCTTGCCTAATTCTTTGGGCACATGTACGGATAGGTTTAGTCATTTTTCTTGAATCCTTTAGGCGAACTGGCCTACGCCCCATGAAACTTTCATGGTTGTCTCTACAAAGTATAGCCATCCTTTTCTCTTTCTTGTCTATGTCGTTGTTTCTCGGATGAACTATTGTAGTCACTTCATGTACCACTGTAATGATATTGTTTTCAAATTCCCCGATGGTTTTAGGAGTCATGGTTGTGGTAAGTGCTGAGGGGGTATGGGTGTTGCTCATGTTGGCCATCTTCAATGACTACAACAAGAAACACTGATTTAGTATTCACTTTATTATTAGAATAATTTCAAATAATAAGGTATTTGCATATTATTGCTAACAATGTGATCTCAATACAAAATCAAAACCAACTGAAGGTCATAGAAATACGATGTGTCTGTGTAGCATTGTAAAATAATGATCATCTCTTGATATGGGATTGTTAAGGAACAAACAGATTCTTTTACAAAAGCTGAAGTTCAACAACTTCCTCTTCATTCATCAAGTTCTCTTTTGAATATTTGCTCTTGGAATTTCTATGGTTTATTGTTTAGTCGAGGTATATTTGATGTACAATCACCAATAATGTCATAGTAAGTTTGAATACAATCATCAAAATCAACATAACTCTAATAACTTGCCTGATCGATTTTTGCAAAACAACCAACACAAGGTCTTTTATTAATGTCTCATTGATTTACGTGGATTATTTGTTTACCTAAAAGAGTAACAAATGGCGAGGTTTTGCATGGCTCTTTGTACTTATAGCACAATATTAGGGTTTGGTGGGAGAAATTTGTTTACAACAGAACGATAAAATAGAACAAGACTGTCATAGCTTAAAAGTCGATTACAATTTCTGAGAGTTACAGAATTATTGCGAATACATGAAATACTAGCCAAAACTATTTGGTTTATTGAGTACAACAATGATACTTAAGTTCAGTTATGTCTCTGACGTAGACGTCTAACTTCTGCCTCAAGATCCAGTTGTGCAGCTTCCATGGCTGAGAAACGTTCCTGGCACGCATTCATCTGATTAGCTAACATGTTTTCCAAAGCTGCAATCTTTTGGCTCTGGGTTCTTGCTGCGTCTCTAGCCAACCATAATGCTCTTTCAATGTATTCAATCCTAATGTGTGTTTGGGTATGGCCTCTACCTAAACAGCAGGTTCTGGCATCCAAGTTTCTAAGTTCTTGTTCGTAATTGTCCTTCATGTTACCAACATTCACTCCTAAACCAAACATTTCTCGTCTCTCAGCATCTGTCCTCTTAAACAGGGTATCAATGTTACGGTCATACCATTCGAATCGTAATGGTTGTAACTCTTTTAGCTGTTCAGAGTGAGCGTTTAGTATGCTGGTGTGTTGGTGAAGGTGAATCCATATGGAGTCACGGGTGTCTACATTGTAGTCAGGAGAATTGGGTGAGGATACATTGTTTGGGGCATCTGGCATGGAGAAATCTGAGGTATTAGGTAGGGGAGAATTTAGGTTAACATTCTTCCAAGTCATTTCTTGTTGTGAACTCTGTCCATATTCAAATGTTGGTTGATCACCAATTAAATCTTCATCTGAATAGGATTCAGTTGCTCTCCTAAGTTTCTGACGTGGAGGTGAGTGAGTAGGTGATGACGTAGGTGATTTCTGAGTGAGTTCTATGTCGGGCTGAGGTTGTGACACTTGTACATAAGGA
This sequence comes from Artemisia tridentata subsp. tridentata, assembly GCA_021014915.2. Classification (NCBI taxonomy): domain Eukaryota; kingdom Viridiplantae; phylum Streptophyta; class Magnoliopsida; order Asterales; family Asteraceae; genus Artemisia; species Artemisia tridentata. The sequence goes on from CP139508.1 coordinate 78,551,445, forward strand.
TCTTCAGTATCTGGTGTAATATGATAGCTAGGTGATACATGGGTAGTAGGAGGGGTAGTATTTGCGATGTCAACTGGTATGGAAGACATGTTACTGTAGCAATCGAAAATAGTAATTATGAGTATTTATACGTTCAAGATGTAACATTGAGTGTGAAATAATGCAGTGTGTAATGTGTGAAGAGTATACATTAAGCATGTAAGGATTAGTACAAAACAATTTTAGTAGGTAATGTATTGAGCACGGCAGTCTGCAGACACGGAAGGCATAAGATGATAAGGTGTAAAATCATTTATATTGAAAGTGTGGTTATAGTACGATGTTTGAAAACATTTGGTTCTCTATAACCATAGGCTCTGATACCAATCTGTAACACCCCCTAATTTGTTTAGTGGCAGCGGAAAAGTAATTAGGGTGTTACGGTGAGGATCGAGTTAAAATTTCAGAAAAACGGTCCAGAATAGGCGTTTTGAAAGTTATATGTCATTCGAAATAACAGTTTTGGTATAAAAGGAAAATATCTGATTTTAAAATCCCACAAAAGTGTGGTAAGTGGGAAAGAATGACATATTTGATTTTACACCAGTTTATTTATCAGAGTATAAGATGTCCGCTCCGTGTCTTGTCCTGCTCCGTTAATTACCTGAGATAAACATGCTTAAAACGTCAACACAATGGTTGGTGAGTTCGTGGAGTTTGATAGAAAATAACCTTCTTTCAATGAATTTAAAAGGTGTATAGTGATTGTCGAAATAAATAATAGTTCTTCATGAAATAAATAACAAGTTGTGTTGAATAAAATCCACAAGTAATTCATGTATGATCTCAAGCGATCATAAGTTTCAGGTTTTAAATGAAAATGAGCTACATTGTTATATGCTCAAAATGATGTGTTGGATCAACTTTTAGAAGTAACGATATACCAAGCATTTTGGGTTGTCTTTTGTAGAATTCACAATTAAGTCACATATGATAACAACTAAGGTTCAAGTACATGATTCATAATCATAACACATAGTGAAAATATTAATCTAGTGTCTGAAATCTATCAGTGTGGAGTGGTGGTTACTAAATATAGCTGTATCCTAATATATATGAAACATTCATATATTCATAATGTTATATTGCCCTAAGCCTCATGACACGCAAAACGTTAACAATTTACCGTAAAACAGAGGTGTCCCATCAGGGTTACTGATGGGTGTTTAAGCCCTCAGGTAATAGGTGATTTGCCAATTCCTATTTTTCTCAAATATAGTGCATCACGACTAAATACGACTAACCATAAGGCATTCCGTCAAAGTATTTAGTGGGATAGGTCGTCAGCCTCTAACAGGTTTCGAAGCTGTTCACTATATTCGCGCTCACCGCAGTGATTAATGGCTCATGATCGAGGGACTTTATGGCAATAAAGTAAACTTAGGCAATATAGGTCTCAGGGTTCATAAAATATACGTATTCTGGTCTTGGCAATTATTTCCAGTTGGAATGTAGAAATATCGTAGCGAAGTAACAGTACATTCATTTGTTATATGAATGCATACAATAAGTCTCAGTACCATGTTACATCAAGTAGTTTAAAAATGTTGTCTTTCAAATTCAGTGTTTAAGCTAAGCAAGCAATTTGCACATATAAAGAACATATATTTCTCTCAAGGGTGATTCAAACACGTAAAGCATAGTTGATGGTTTCAAGCAAGTCATGAGAGTTTTCAAAATATATAAGTATCTTAAACAGTTAAAGCATGTATCTCCCCCAAAAGAGTTATTAAAAACAAGTGTTAAAAGTAGGGGCCACGACTCACCTGGAGCGTATCTGACAAGATAGAATTATTAGATCTATGGAAACGATCACAGAAACGTCTTCGATAAGAAACCTGAATATAAGGGAAGTCTAAGATTCTGACTTACTACTAACAGTGAGTGTGATGTGAGAAATCGTATAACGATTTGATCGGTGATATGAGTGTGATATTCTTAAAATGCCTCAAGTTAAAAATATAATATCATATATGATATTATCTTGATTCTTATGTCACTTGACTCAAAATATTATCTCCTCAAAATATGCTGAAATGATATGCAAAGTGAATCGCTAAATTCCTAGTTATAATAAATAACGAATACTAAATAATGCATAACTAAAATGTAAAATGCATATGAAGTGAGGGGTGAAAATAGAAAATAAAATAAGAATGTCAAGTGAAATTAATTGGTCCTTGTCCTTTCCAGGTTTTATACTTTTTACCCCATCTGCGTGTGCGTTATATCGTTAGTCCTTCGTTAAGTTCAAAGTCCAATAATAGTCCAAAAATTGTCCACATGTCCATATAAGGCTTGGAGTTCAATGCTATGTCAATTTAAGTCCTCTATAACTGTTTTCACAGCTTCAGTCCATAAGTTTCTCAGGTTGGCAGTTTTAGTCCTTCCAGTTAAATCGCGTTACATTTTTAGTCCAAAATTGTCAAAAAGGTGGAGAAAAGGTGGGCGAGTTTTTAGGAGGCTTATTTAAGATTAATGAAGCTTATTTTACTAGCTTATTCGATCAGTAGCTTATTTTCTTACTAATGGGCCTTAAACGATTTACAACTCTAGCCCATTTATTTTTTTAGTTATTTTCCAAACATGGTTTATACATTTTTCTCGGGCTGTTTTAAAGGTCAAGTTGTGATTATTACTTCGAGTTGTCTAAGTAAAAAGGGTAGCTAGCTAGGTCGTTTAACAGGTCGGGCAAAGAAAACGTATGATTAATAAGTTGATTCGGGAGATATGGAGTCGCATTTGGAGCGACTTGGAACTGTTTTATACAAACAAAACACTTAATATTTTTCTAAGTCTGAAAATCAGTTTGAAGGGCTTATAGGACACGGCTTAATTGGAGCTTCTGAGAATTTATGATGTCAAGGTTAAAAATGAAACTCATAGTGTCCTATACCATGAATCAATATATGCAAAAAAATGTGTGCTCGTTATATATATTAGCTTCGAAATGAGGTCACCAAGTTGGCTAGTCGAGTAATATTTAAACCCAATTATATCCAAATTTTTCTAAGTGTTTGTGGTATATGTGAATTGATCGGTTTTCTTGGGTCATTTTAGAGGATCGAATCATAAGTATTTTTATACGTTGTTTATACGAAAAACGTAGCTAGTAGTAGTGTCTTTTGGGTCGTATAAAAATAGTGTATAGTCATTAAGTTGGTTTGTGAGTTTTTGAGTCCTTTACTAGGCGACTTGGACGGTTTATGTACACAACACTTAGAATATTTCTAAGTGTTTTTCAGTTTACATGTTACGTGTAACATAAAGTGTTTATACGTTCGGTTAGTGCATGCAATGCAAAGCTATCGTGTGAGTAGTGTGAGAGATGTGAGTGACAACTTCTAAGCTCCCCAAGATGGAGGTTCGACATATACTGATTCACATAAAATAACGAGTATAACTAAGTGACATTATATATAATCGAACAAAATGAAGAAACAATGCATGGTGTGCTATTTTAGATGTAAAAGTGAGTTGTGAGGTGACTTCTATACCTTCCTCAGTGGAGGTTTGTCACACGTTTGTGGGTTACTTGCATGTAGAATAATTAAGTGTCAATATATACGATCGAGTGAGATGATGAATGATGCATGGTGACTAACTAGCGTGCACAATGGAATAGAGATGGGTTTTAAGGCACTTACTACACCCCTAAAGGTGGTAGAGAGGCAGTGAAGGTCGAATGATCACAAGGACGAAGGCAGCCTACTCGCTAAGACTTGAAACAAGTGTTAGCGTATTTCTTCTTTGCTTGGTTGCTTCCATGCGTCTTCTGTGTCTTTAGTGTGTTTAGAGAGAGTGAAATAAATGAAGTGTGAGCAATGTAGGCTGCTAAGAGTGGGTGAGTTATATAGAAGTATGCTACACACGCTTTGACTATATTACCCCTCAAACTCAATTATTGCTCTTCCCTATAGAGGAAAGGACACCTAAGTGATTTTCCTGACAATGTGAGATATTGTGTAGATGTGAAAACGTGGGTAACCTTATCTTTTGTGTTGTGGTGCTATAGGTGTTCACTTTGTATTTTAAATAAATGATAAATGGGTTTAGCGAGCCACATTAATCTTCTACTGTCCAATCTTCATTCTAAATGTCAAATTGTGTCAAAAATATCAGTAGGTGCTCATGGGAAAAATTGGGGTGAGATTTGGTTGAGTTTCGAGACTTTTGTCTATGCACTTGGGTGTGAAATGGGACAATAAATGAGTCTTCAAAATCATATTCAAAACTCGACTTAAGTTTCTAAAATTTGACATCCAAGTAGTCTAGTGGGTCGTGATTGAGGTGGTGTAAAAATATGTGTGTGTCGTGTTTAAGGATCAAGAGAACAAGGGTCGTTTTGGAGGGGATTTGGCTTGTCGACCTACATGAAATAACAAAAGAAATATTGGGTTTGGAGTTGGGCTGTGTCGTGTATGGTGATGGGCTGGAGGAGATGGGCAGCCCATTGGTGTTTAGTTAGTGTAGTTTAGGTATTAATTGGAATGAAAATTATTAGTGATAATTAAATGAGATTAAGGAAGTTAAATATATTTATTGTATAAGATTTATTAGTACTTATCACAATTGGTGGAATTTAAATTTAGTGAAAATGGTGTTTTGTGTGAATCGTTGAGTCTCGAGGTACGTGTTGTTATTTATTATATGCCGTCAAAACGTAATGTGGTAATGATACTAATAAGAGAAAAAAATTTAATTTCCCCGTAAAAATGGGTTTTATTAGACAGTGATGCGAGGTTATTATTAATTAGTGAGGATTATTATAATGGATTTTCATAGGATCCTACAGCCGATGTCATGTCTAGTGTCTGCCTTTGTGCTTGCTTCTAAGAGGATCCCGAAACCTCTTACCTTGAAGCGATTAAGCGTATCTTCCAATACATTAAAGGTACTATACACTTGGGATTGGTCTATCCCAAAGGGACCGGTGTAGAAACTATTGTCTATGCCGACTCTGATTATGCGAGAGATTATGTGGATCGAAAAAGTACGAGTAGCATTTGTACCTTCATGGATTGCTGTCAAACTTCTTGGTTCCCCAAGAAACAAAAGTCTCTTGCTATCTCCACGACCGAAGCCGAATACGTAAGCGCCGGAAAGGCATGACAACAAACACTATGGATGAAACAAGCTCTAATAGACTGCTACATCCATCTCGACGACATTCCTATGAAGTGTGACAACCAAGGTGAAATTGACTTGGCCAAGAACCCCGTGAAATGCTCGTGTACGAAACACATCGAAATACGTCATCAGCTCCGTCGCGATAATGTCCAAAAAGGAAACATTTCTATCGAGAAAGTTCCTTTACAAGACAAGATCGTCGATATCCTAACCAAACCTCTCATATGAGAACCCTCAACTATCTACGTCCAACCCTAGGAATGATGGAACACATTTCGTAAATTTCACAATTTACGTGTGTTCAAGAACATCTTCTAAATCTCATCTTATGACTATCTAAATATTTCACTGGAAATATTAAGTCATCCATCTCATCCCTCTAATGACTAGTTACGTATTTCCTTAGAAATACTGAAGTAATCCTTTCACGTCTAGCTAAGTCGTTCAAATCCCAATGGACTCATCTCATAAAAGAGTTTATGACTATCTAAATATTTCATTGGAAATATTAAAGTCATACCTCACATCGCTCTAATGACTACCTATGTATTTCCTCGGAAATATTAAAGTCCTCTCTTGTCGTCTAGTCTAGTTCTTTTCGTTAAAAGAGTTTATTAGGTATAAACTCTCTCCTCGCATCAAAAAGTCTCACTAAATAAGCGAGATTTATTCGTCAAAAATCAAAATGGGAAAAAAAATTAGTCTCAGCAGTGCACGGCACCACTAAATATTAGTGGTACCGTGGATCTGATAGTCCTCGTTTTCTTCCTTTTCCCTCTGTTTACTCACTCAAAACAAAACACCAACTTCCCCTTTTGCTGTCAAAACCGAATATCACACCCTAATCCAATTACACTCTTGCCAATCAAGATCAAGGCATTGCATTTAAAGATTATCAATCACTACATCTTACCCAACATTAATTGTAAGTAAATTAACTTTAATTTCTTTCTAATTTGAGTCTAGGGTTTGTTCATATATATAAAAACGAATTGGGGCTTTTCAATTTTGATTGAATTTTTATGCAATTAGGACTAAGATTAGACAATGTATAACTTACATGATTCCCTAAACATAGGATTTACATAAACTCACTTATACCATATACTTTAGTCTGAATTTTACTATTTAAATTGGAATTAGATTAAATATTTTTAGTGGAATCATGTCTAGGACACTTAAAATTGGATTAGGAGTTATTAACATTCAAGCTTTTCAACTTTAAGATTTTTGGCGCCAAATTGTCGCATTTGCCAAACACCCCAATTCCATTGTTTTCAAAAAATTTCACACAACTAGGATCATGAAATATTTTTCGTGCATTGTTGATGCAAACTAAAAACGTTTTCGCATGCATACATGTTCTCACAAATTTTGATCGAATTACATAACTAATATGTATTCTTCGACATATTTGTTTGAGCAAAAGTGAAGTTAGGAGTGTTTGAGTAATCTCAATATTTTTTTTTTAGAGTCGATATTACCGCACCTCCACATTGTTTGCATATGGGCACACACACTAGAGATGTGATCATCAATAATACAAAAGTTAACATATATATACTTATATATTTTTGTAGGTAACAATGCCTCGTAACGATTACCAAGACACCAAATCCTACATCCCTTCACTAATCGATGATCCAAACATTCCTGATGAGCAAAAAGCTTATCTTCAAAAAGTCCAACATCGATACATACACGAAGGTTGTGTAGTCGATGCTTACTTTGCTCCTTTGGATGGCATAAATATATGCTTTCCAACAATCGACTTTGATTGTTTATATAAAATAAATGATCAAATTTGTCCTTGTTTCATCCTTGAATTCTATAGTCGTGTTCGTACCTTCAATGATCTTGAAGGTAATGTCTTCCTAGATTTCTGGATTCGAAATCAAAATATCATTTTGTCCATCACCGAGTTTGGTGACATTCTGGGTGTTCCTTCCTATGGTCAATGTGCCTAGACAGAAGACTATTCCTTAGTCCCTTTACTATCATCTTGAAAGTGAAGGTCCATATCTAACCGAAATTCCCGAACCTCAAACCATAAAGCACCATGTTCAAATCCCTCGTGTCGCCAACACGTACCAAAAATGTGATGGTTCAATAGTCCACCTCGACCCAAACCGAATCTATCTCAAAGAAATTCTTCCCGATCTCAAAAATTGGGAACTCCTTCTTCGTGAGAATGTCTTGTCTCTTGCGGGTAACCGGGATCATGTTCTGGCAAGTCTAGCCCACATGCTCTATTGCCTTAGTAACGAGGAGCCATACAACCTCGCATACTATATGGCAAAAAGAATGGCTAACATTCATAGTCGGTCCGATAAGCTCATGCTATACGGTATGTTGCTTACTCGTCTCTTTCATTGGGTCATGGCTAATTACCCACACCTCGAAAACATCGACTACTTCCTTGTTGATCCCATTATGAAACCCCTTGGTGGACCACAACGTCGCACAAAGCAACGTAGTGACAAATGGTCTAAACGTGGTCTTAAATCCACTTCCGATGCTACTTTCTCTTCCTCCTCCTTCCATCATGGATCATCATCTCAACCTATGGATGAGGATGATGTTGAAGTGAACGAAGAAGGAACCTCTCGTGCTCATACTCCTTCACCCGACACATACATTCGTAATCTTGACACGTCAACCTTCACACCAACAACCGACCTTCCTTACAACAACACCAACTCACATGTTGTAATGAGAAGGCAAACAACAATGTACAATCGACAAGTGTTAATGCACGAGCAAACTATCGGAGGGTTCAAGTCAATTGGGAAGGCACTCAAGGGCATCGGCAACAAGATCAAGAAGTTGGGGAGAACAAGAGATTGAACAATGCTTCAAACTACTACTTAATTAGTATTATTAACTCAAGTATTATTAAACTATCTCTCATGGGGTCTTGGCTACGGCCATTTGACATTAACAAACTTGGCTTAACCATAACTTAGGATTGTTAACTTGGCATGGGTTGCTTCGGGTATTTAATGAAGCTTAATTCTTGGTTATATTTAGTTTTTGAGCTTTATTTAGTTCTTATCTTTTATTTTACTTTTTTTTTTCTTTTTTCTTGCATGATCGAGATGATCATATTACTTGCTAGATTGCATGCTTAATAGTAGCCTAAATTTAGCTAATCACATGTTTTTGTTTGTTGCTAGTTGTGGCTATTGTTATGAAATCTATGTGATTATTCTTTAGTGAATTGAGGCAATAGGATTTGCTGCAAATAGTGCCCCTAGAATTACCCATTTAGGTAGCCTAAATCCTGCAGAACTGGAAAAAACGTCACCAGCAGGTCACGACACCACTAAATAGGGCACGGTACCACTAAATTTAGTGGTACCGTCCCCTAGGAATACGTTTTTAACTGTTTGCTTTCACTTTTTGACTTCTTTTCCCTTAGATTCTACAAACATGAGCTGATTCCAACACTCCCAATTCCCTAAACTCATCATCCTACCAATCCATGCATGCCTTTGATTTGGCTATTTAAGCTCCTATCATGTATTCATCTTCCTCACCATCACACATTCACTCACCATGTCTTCTACCATTGCTACCACCTCACACAAAGCCAAGAAACCAAGACTCAACATAAAACCACCCAAGGAAATACTTCTCATTAATCTAACACTAGATGATGATGAAGACATTCATACACCATTACCCTCCACCAACTCAACCTCATCAATTTCTACACCATTTGCTCCTTCCAAAGCCATTTCTACTAGGCCAACCTCATCATCCTCTTCACCAATTAGGACAACAGAACCCTTACTCTCACCTAGTCCTCCTCAGCCGTTGGCATTAACATTCACACTATCACCAACAACTCCTCTTGAGCTTGGTTACAACACATCATCATCTTCCGCTTCTCCATCACCACAACCACTAATGGGTCACCCCATTCTCTACCCACTTGAACCACATAGCCTAAGTTGTGCATGTTGTCACCACAACCGAAACCTCATCTTTAACCTTAGGGAAGAATTGAACTTCATGTTCTCCTACCTTGAACACCTCCTAACACCACCATAAGGGCCCATCATACCACCTCCTCCACCAACCAATAGCCCAAACAACTAAACATTTTCATGTTTAGCTTTCAAAAAATAAATGTCTATGATCCCTTTTGGAATTGAAGCAAATCTTAGGGCCTCTTAAGTCACTAAAGATTTATGTGTGCTTCTTTTAGTTTATTTTATGTTTATGTTGTAGTCATACTTTATGTATGACATTTCTCTTTATGAATACATGGGCTTATTGTATGGTTGTTTTATCTTTATTGTTTTTGGCTTCTTAGCCCTTTTCTTAGTTTATGGTTGGATATTTGTCTTGGTTGCTACATGTTAGATATTGTATATGTGTCATCTAACCTTGTTTTGTAGCAAGTACCATTGCTCGATTCCTTGGTGTCCTCCAAACGAGGGGGAGTATACATCAAGGGTGAGCATTTGCGATCTTTTTGATTTGACAAAAAGGGGGAGAAATGGGATATAAATTCATGCTAAAAACTTGTTAAAATTAATTTTTTACTTAAAATGAGTTTATGTTTTGTCATCATCAAAAAGGGAGAGATTGTTGATGCAAATAATGTTCTAAAAACGTTATTTATATCTTTCGATAACTCCACATTTTGATGATAACAAAATGTGAAAACACTTTACGTCAAAATTAACGTAAACAAGTTTTTAGTCGAAATATCTCGTTTCTACGTAAATCACTCTAGGTAAGAACAAACAAATTTACAACTTGACAAATGATCAAAGAAGTGAATTTGTGTTTCAAACTTCACATTTTTAATGTGACAAAACATTTTTTTTCAAAAATATACCTTACAAATTATTTTTGAATTATAAAGAAATGTTTTAATTGGAAAAATAAGTTTAAAATTCATAAAAGCTATTCCCCCCCCCCCACCACCCCCCCCCCCCCCCAAAACAGCTCCAAACTTCCCCAAATAAACTTTCACCACTAAAAACAAAAAATTGAGCGTCTTTGTCGGGCACGGTACCAATTTAGTGGTACCGTGTGGTATTTAGTGGTACCGTCCCACTGTAACGGCTAGATTTTCTTGCCTATAAATACCAGCCCACATCACAGTTTTTGGGTATCCTTTTTTCACACACAACTTTCTGAGTTAAAACTCTTATCACATTTACTCTCCTTTGATCATTTAGTTAATTTTCTTTTGTTTAAAGAGTGATCATATCATCCAACCAAGTGATCACCTTCATTCCTCTACTAGTGAAAAAGAAGATACAAGGTGTTGTAGTCATAGTGTAGTGCACTTGTAACATTTGTTACATACTTGTTGTATCCTAGCATACACCAAGTTGATTTTCTTTTGTGTTTTTTGTTAGTTATAACAAGTTTTTAACTAACAAAAACTTGTTTTCCACAGTTCCTTCCGGTGTCGGGGGATTGTTTCGGGAAGTGTTTTCTCAAGACATTTTTGTATAAAATGGTGAAAGAGTGTTGCGAGTTGGTGTTTAAAAATTGTTGAATTAATGGGTATTTATAAGTAAAAAAAATTGAAAAAAAAAGAAAAAGAAAAAGATGAAGGTCGCCTTAGTGTGGTAAAAAAGTCGCCTGTAGGTCGCCAGAGATAGAAAGCTGATGTGGCAGGAAAAATGAATGTCGCTGGTGTAAGTAGTCTCATGAATTAGGCTTTTGGCCTAGTGACATCAAGCGATAGCGTGACACATAAACTATGGTTGGACATTCAACTTATATATGACTATGGTCACCAGGCGCCCCTCGATCTCCAAGCTTTCAAAAAGTTACGTTTGCTAAATTTTTTTTATTGAATTTCTTTCGGATGTTGATCCACTATCGTTGTGATACACCGATTACACTCCCTATCAGCCAAGTTCGGATTTGGGCTTATGCACGGTGAGCAACTAGGGGTGTTCATAATTCGGTAAAAACCCACAGGAACCGAAAACCGAAACCGAACGGAACCGAAAATAGCCGAAATGAATTTGTAACCGAACCGAATTTGCCAAAACCGAACCGAACTGAATTAAATAGAAAAGTAGTAAAATGTAATGTAAAAAGTGAAAATATAGATTATGAAAATGATTTCAGGAGGCTCAGATCTGTAAGGAAAAAAAGCATGATACAAAGAGGATAAAACCGCCATGGCTGCAAAATAAATTACCACGCCAAGATACGGTTAATCTCAAACTTTGCTCAATTCACTCAGACAAAATTCATTCACTAATATCATCGTTGCCCCATAAATAATATTCATTTATATCATCATTGCCCCATAAATAATGAGTACTCCGTACTCAAAGTTGATGATGAAGATGAAGATGGTCATCTCTAAAAACGACAGATGACGTTTCTTGTTTATATTGTTGGTGTTAATGATATTGTTGTTTATGTTTATAAAAACACAAACACAAACACAAATAAAGGTTGTTGAGATTTTTGCTGGAGTTTAAGGAAAATCATTGACAGTAAGGGCGTCTTTCTTTTTACCCTTAGCTAAAGGATTAGGTCTACAAAACATTTAATAGGCTTTTTTTTCTTTTTTTTTTTTAAGTAGGACCCACATATTTCTAATACTTACTCTATATTACCAAGACAAAAAGTATTAACCACTCCCCATTAAGTGGCTCTAATAGAGGTGGACTCCCATATATTTATAAGGGTCAGAATCAGAAGAAGGAAAAAAAAAAAGAAAAAAAAAAAAACGAGGCAGCAACAACCTTAAAAAAACCATTTTTGTGTTCCTCTTTTGGCTGCCTCATTTCTTATGATTTTTGTCTGAGTTTTTTTTTTTTTTTTTTTTTTTTTAACTTTAACCCTGACTTTATTGTGTTGATGAAAGTCTTGTTACATAGGTGGGGATTGCTTGTGGATTTCGGAGGTGTTCGGTAACTTTGTTTAAAATGTGAATTTGGTTGAGGGAGTGTTTGGGTGAACCTACAAATAAGAATTTATTATGGTTTTTTGGTTTATTTGAAACCTTGCTAAAAATTAACTTGTTTAATATAAGGTTTTAACTAAATGTAAACATTCAACGATGCATAAGGCTATGCACAATGATCGGTCTTGAACTCGGTCGACCGAAAGGTCATGGTCAGTCGTCCCTTTGTGGCCATTCGGTCTCACTCGATCGCCGAGCAAAAAAACCCACTTCTCGGTCGAAAAAACTCACAAAAAAACAAAAATCACCCCCTCTTTTGTTGTATAATCTAATTAGCTTTTCTTTTAGAACATAATTTTTAGATGTGTGTGTGTATTGTTTGTGTGTACAGGAAGATGGAAGGAGGAATGACAAAGAGCTGTTTGTTTGTTTGTTTGTGTGTATATTGTTTGTTTGTGTGTGTATAGAGTTGAAATAAGCTGTCAGTCTGTGCTTGAGGTGTTAAAACGTCAAGATTAAATTCAAGCCGAATATAAGAGGCAATCTGATTAAGTTTATATTGTTGCAGGTACATTCGATGGAATGGACAAAGGCACGAAGTTATGACAAGTTACATATCAGAGGAGGGTACTAGTGGATTAGCACCCAACAAAAAGGCTCTAAGGAGATCAAGTGATCGACATGCCTGTGATTAGCTCGTATGATGACATGGTGTGGTTGAATGACGGGCTCAAGATACAAGAGGACCTGCAAACTGTAGACAAAACCGGGTTACGAAGTTCTAGACTTGCTTGTACAGAAAGATCGTCTAACCATAAAATCACTAGAATTGGTTGAGAAGATAGTTTGTCTCAGAAGAGAGATGGGCAAAGAGATCAGAGAGTTCGAAGTGTTGGTGGGTCCTATATGGAAGAAGTAAAGTTGAGATACCAAGAAGCATTTGAGAAGATTATGTGGATGGACATGATCGAGCAAGCCAAGAGCGTTGTCGACAGCTTCATGGACTAGCTGTAACAAAGATCTCTACTATTATTTAGATTAGTAACTCAAGTATGATGGTTTGATTAACTATCAAATGTTTTGTTGTAACTATCTAAAATTTTAGAAACGAATAAATTAATTAACTGTATGAATATGCATTTTGACTATAATGCTCTTTGGCCACACAAATACACACAACATATATACACATACACATATATAGAAATGTAGAAAACACATGAAATGATGAAACTATGAAATACATACACCATACACGAAAGTGAAAAAGTGTCAAATGTTCTACAGCTTTGCAAAGGCCGTATCCCTTAACCCAACCCAAAAGACACATAACCGGGTCAAAAAGAACGTCGTAGTTGGTACTGCTTACATAAATCACATAAGCAGCAGTGTTTTCTACAGTTTCTCTTATCATGCAATCACATAATACAAGTATTAGCAAAACACTTACCTATTATATTAAGAGAGACAGTAACAGAAAATTAGATAGAATTCAAAAAAGGTAAATTTCATCATTTCACCTTAATGGGGAAGCATGTCAACTAAAGTTATCCTTCTTGGAAATCTTGGAGGCAACCTTAAAAACATTGCATCTTCAATCGCAATTGGTAAATGTGTTGCTACAATGACTATTCCACCCTGACTCCTATGATCTGCAATCATTTGCTCCAAAAGCTTCACACCCTCATCATCCAAAGCAACCGAAGGTTCATCAAGTAGCCATATTGGTCTATCCATTGCAATCACTCTAGCAAGTTGCAATCTTTTTCTTTGACCCATTGAAAGCATTCGTGCTTTCTCATTAGCCAATCGCCCAAGCCCCATAAACTCCAAAGCAGGTAAAGATTTACCTTGTTTGTGTTCAAGAACTTCAAACCACTGAACATTGTCGAGAACTGTGAAGTTGCTTTTTATGGCTTCTTTTAACGACAGCCAATTGAGTTGAAGTTTGTACTGGTGAAAAACTCCTGACTCGGTTATGTCATGACCGTTCCATAAGATCTCGCCCGCTGATGGCTTGGAAAATCCAGCTAGCATGCGTAAGAACGTAGACTTGCCGGACCCGTTTGCTCCAGTGAGTACGAGGGCTCCACCATCATGAATTGAGATGTTTGTGTGGCGTAAGATTTGTTGGGCGTTTCTCATGCAAGAAACGTTGTTGAGAAGTAGCCGAGGAAGTGGGGGTCCGCGAGACATCAAGGGTTCTTCAAGAGTTTGAAATCGGTCTTGAGTGGATCATGCAACCAGACTATGACCTGCAATCAAGGATTAATACATTACCTTATAACGTAATTACTAAAGTGAAAAAACACAATGCTAGCGAGCAAGAGAACTCTTTCAGTTTTTTTTTTTTTTTTTGGTTCAATTTTAGGAAGATTCAGGCTGTTGCATAACAGGGTTCACTGGGTCTTTAATAGCATGGGTCAAAATGGGCCATGTCACTGTGTCAGGTTGGTTTGAGCCGCAAAAACATTTTCGCCTAAGTCGTATAACATATTATATTTAGCTGATGTATTGGTCATTGCTAAAAAGTTAATACCAATTCTATCATAATGTAAGCCCTTGGATGGATGAAACAGTCTAGGGGGGTTTCTACAATCTACATCACAGACTTTGAGTAACTATTAACCTGATCGGCCCATGTTACCTGTTTCCCTTTAACTTTTTGTATTTTATAATTAACTAATTAACCCAATTAAGATAAAAACAAGCCAAATCTACCAAGTTAAAAGTAATTTGTTTGACAGTGCCACCGGTACAGTGAAGTTTACTGTCTGTATTAGAACATTCCTTGATCACTAACACAACCCAATAACTTATGTATTAGACATTGTACTCTTCTATACAGTACGCACATACCTAATTACATAAAGAACAAGGGTACCTATGTACTAAAAGATCCATCAAGCTACACAAAGCTGCAATTTGTAATACTTACTGGTACACAGATAGCCACGCCAAAATAACGTTCATGAATCATAAGCAATTTTCAACTTAAGAGATGTGTAAGAAAACCAAATGTTTAAGCAATAGCTAACTAGTATTATTTCTTCATCCTTTAGTTTGTTTTCATTTCTTCTAGGTATATTAAAGATTTTGGAACTAAAACTGATATACCATTCTAAATGAGAAAGACTGGTTCCTGGCGGAACAATCACATAACATATACCGATGGATAAACACGAAGTGAACACGCTAATATAACGAGTCAAGAAAAGCACAGCTTTTTAATGTAATTCTTATCAGTTTTTAAGAGAAAACATATCGAGCTTGACACCATATAAATCCAATCGTGACACTTTTTTTTCTAAGAAATAGAGTAAACTGTCCAACTAAAAACAAAATTGGAATTCCACAAAAAAGAATAAAGGGTTCCTTCAGAAACGAAGAAGGAAGTCCAGAAACGACATAGAGATGTACCCAAAATGAAATTCCGTGATTCATGTTTTCTCCATACATTATTCAAACATCTACAGATAAGAAACCAAGAAGAAGGTTATCTAAGCCAAGCATCTACATTTCAGAATCAGATGGGCCAATTTTGGACTTTGAAACAGCTTAATTTCTTTCACAAAAATTGCACAAGATATTATTCACATAAGCTTATGCTATTTATCAAACCAAGAAAGAGAAAAAACCTTACTAAAGTTGCAAATAAGCTAATAATTTGAAGTTGTCTTTTTTACTCCATCCGAACACTCGAAACAGCTTATCACGTTTCGATAACCCGAAAACCCACTTTAAAACTAACCATCTTTACTAACATTTCCATGTTTTTGAATTCATAGTCATTTCATCAAACACTTGGTATGCATCACAAAAAAAAACAAAAGGATACACATGTAATTTATTACCTTGTTGTACGGAGCTTAAGGTGAATTGGTGGTCCGGCGGAAGATGACGTCAGCAGCGATGGAAATGTCAGATTAACCAGTTTTTCCGAGATACTTTTGCAAGGTGGTTATTTAAATAAAGTTACATGTTTGGTCCTTTATGTTATGGATCAGTTATATATTTGGTCAACAGGTTTATATTGATGTAATTGGACTTCAAATTAGGTTCATGAACCGAGAACTGGAAGAACCGGAGAACCAAGAACTGAACCACGGGTCTGAATTTAAGTTCAGGCTCGTATCGGTTCAAACTTCAAAGGTTGAGTCCAACATGAGCATATCGTAACTTTTTATTTTCTTCTTTTTTTGGTATTTTTTAAAGTTACGATTATATGATTTCCTTTTTAAAAACTCGAGTTACATTAGGAGTTACCGCAAAGGATTAAAATAGATTGACTTTGCACGTTACAGACCAAATTTTGTGGATTTTCGAAATTGAACTTTTGGTTATTGCAAGAACTTGTGAGGACTTCGCAAAGTCATGTGTCCCAGTAGAAAACTGTCATCCACGACATTCACGACATCTTCGTGGTCCTCAAAGATTTTCTACTAGGACACATGGCTCTGCGAAGTCCTCACAAGTTCTTACGAGGACCAAAAGTTCAAATTAACAACATGCTTTTTGGGTCTTCCAAATAATAATGTACTCGTAATCTCTTTTGCTAGTATTTCTATTATAATAGTGTTGTACTTGTATCCGGTTAGTTGGATGCTCAAACATAAAACATGTACTAGTACATTGAAAATGCTCTTAAGAGAGTGATGAATAGCTATTGACTTTACATGGCAATAAAAATATGCATATAAAATTGGTTTAATATATTTATGGTCATATCAAAAGAAAATTGCTGTATTTGTCGATTGTCATAAACAATTATAACTATAGTTTGTGAAAACGAAAATCAATTATAACAACTTGGGAACGCAATAAGAGGTTCATTACCGATACAACTTCAACTCCAAATGTTAATGACACCATAGAAACACATCAAAAAACACATTTATTACATACAAAAAAAACGAAAAAATCAAAACAACAATCATCTCTTTAATATCCGTGTGATCCCAGCTTCTGACAAGCATGCCTTTGATAACCATG
This sequence comes from Artemisia tridentata subsp. tridentata, assembly GCA_021014915.2. Taxonomy (NCBI): domain Eukaryota; kingdom Viridiplantae; phylum Streptophyta; class Magnoliopsida; order Asterales; family Asteraceae; genus Artemisia; species Artemisia tridentata. Next base: position 78,568,504 of record CP139508.1, read on the forward strand.
TGGCCTTTTGAGCCAATGCGCGATTACCATGTAAAATCGTAGCAAAGTACGGTTCTCATGACCACAGATTTGGCCACAAAAACTTACTCTTGGCGTAAGGGTTCACAAGAAAATATCACTATTAACTACAACCAAAACCTTAGCCTATGAAACATCCATAACTCGCGACTGCAAACCAGCTTTACAAAAGAAAAAAGATATAGCAGCAAGAAATGACACATTCAAGAAATCTTGTGTACCTCTTGATCCTTATTTATTGTGGAGTAATTTGCCATAAACGAATACAAGCGTCCTCACCAGAACTCACAACAGTGTTTTCATCAACAAAGGCGACTGCATAGACCCCACCCAGGTTGGCTCCCTTTATGGTTATACGGCTTGAGGCTGGCTTGCTTATATCATATACAATAACACATGTATCCAGAGATCCAGTTGCAACCATGGTGTTATCAGGAGACCAAGCTAAGCTGTTTATACGAGCTGTGTGGTATAACATGTTCTTAAGCTTCACCTGTCGTAACACAAGTAAATAATTCATCATAATCAGCTATTGCAATTAGGAAGAGGTGAAAAGGCGATGGGTTGGAAACAGGTGAAAACGGGTAATTTCGTACAGGTCGGGTCAAGTCGAAAAAAGTCTGCCCAAAAAATAATCGAGTTTTTCAAATTAAAAGTTTCAACACATTTGAACCTCTCAGCCCGTTTTCATATTAGCCAATCATCGAGAGTTTTAACTATTTGACTCAAGGTTGTCAGGATCGGGATTCTACCTAGGATCGTTTTCGGCTTTGCAAGATCGGGATCGTAGGATCGTAGGATCGGATCCTACCTAGGATCGTTTTCGGCTTTTCCTTTACATATGTATACAAACCATTTTTAAAAACCTTCCTCTCAAAATAAGTCAAAAAAAGTAAAAAAAAGAACAAGATCGGATCGTTCACGATCCTACGATCCTACGAGCGATCCCACGATCCTGTAACGATCCTACCTGAAAAAAGGGTTACCAATAGGATCGGATCGTTCACGATCCTACGATCCTACGAGCGATCCCACGATCCTGTAACGATCCTACCTGAATTACGATCCTGTAACGATCCTGCTCGTTTTGTGTGTGTAGGATCGTAGGATCGTACGATCCTACGAGCAGGATCGCGATCCTGACAACCTTGATTTGACTAGTTAAGAGTCTAAGTATAACCCAAATCACGTAAATTATTAGCGAATTTCGGATATCCATTAATATTAAATAGCCATGACTAAATTTTCAAGTAGCAATAAGAGTTACCTCTCTGGTGACTCGATCCCATACAACAGCTTCTCTATTGGCATCAGCCGAGGCAAACATAGAAACATCAGGAGAGTAATGTATCACGGTAATTGCACCACGATGCTTTTCAAGGACAGCTTCTTCAGTAAGGGAGTCTCCATTGACTGAATATATGTGCAGTTTACCATCTTGCCCACCCACAATGGCTTCACTTCCATCTGGTGCTATTGAACATGCAGACACAGTAAACCCAAGTTTAATAGTTGACAAGATCTGTGTACCACGGAGGAGGACAACACCTTCCTCGATTGCAATCAATGCAAGTTCATGATTATTAATAGACAAGCTCAAGTCCTTTGGTTGTGTGCCAATGTCAACAATATTTGCTTCTCCGCATTGATCTCCAGTTAGAGGAATCCTCCAAACCTGAATAGTACAAGACGTAAGAATGATTGTCAGAGACTAAACCCTTAGCTCTGGAGTATGAGAATGAAATCATACATTAGGTATTTCCTTTCAAAAATGATAATATCCAGAGGTGGAAATTTTGACCCATTCATTAGGTATATCTAGAGTTGGTGAAACCGGTGAAATAGATAAAAAATACCTTAAAAGGAAACTCGTGCTTTGACACGCTCAAACAGGTTAAAAGTTCCATAAAGTTAGTTTTAGTGCATAAGACCACCTAGGTCATATAGACTAGTAGAAAGCAAATTATCATTAAAAGAATATAGCTCTTGTACCAGTACTTTGACACACTAATTACATACAAAATTTGGACATAAAGAGAATCAGGTCAACCCAACCTAGCATGTACGAAAAGCTACCTTTTCTGACCCTTTACTGAACCCTTCCGACCAACTCATTTTGCCACCTCTAACAATGTCATAGGAGTCACAACAAGCATGCAAATCTTAAAAGAATTTCGTGTACCATATTGTCAAATCCAGAAGACATGATCTCCTCGTCAACGGCAGCAATACATTTGATTTGATTTTTATCCTTCCTCTCCATCTTACCACTGTAGCCAGACCCACGAAGCCACTTGAATATTAAACCATCATAGCTGCTAGACAGAATAGTCTCTGGGCGGCTGCTTTTAAGCACTACTAGTGAGTTAACATTCTTCATGTGTCCACAGAGAATAGTTGGCTCTTTATCAAGATCACTAGCAGAATATAAGTAAATGGTGCCACCAAGAGACACAGTAACTACATAGTCATTTTGCCAGAGACACCCGACTAGCATGTCCTCCACACCACCAGAGCCTGGACATGGTAACGTCTTTGCAATAGTACCGTTGAAATCCTCTGATATATTCCATATTTTTGCAGTCTTATCGGCTGATACAGTTAGCACCTATTACAGAAAAGGGGAGGGGGGAGGGAATCAAAATCAATAAAGATATAAAGAAGAATTAGATTTTAAGAAGAAATAAATGATAATATAACTTTTAGCATACAACCAACTTATATATAACTACCTGTTTACTATCGGGACTCCAGCTAACGGCGTAAATACTACCTGTGTGGCCATCCTCTGAAGACAACTCACCCTTCTTCTCTGCAGTTTTTCCATCATATAGCAGTCCATGTTTGTCAGAGCTAACAGTGATAAATTTGGTGCCATCAGGTGAAAACCTTACACAGTTGACAAAATTCGTGTGATCCCTGCATATGAGAATTCCAAATGCAACAAAAGGATAATTGGTTAGTTAGCTATACTTGTGTTTATAATGGTGTTTCTTCAAATTATGTTAAGCTACTTTATGATAAAATACAAACCTATGCGACTGCTTGAACTTAAATGGTGGTCCTTCATAGAAGTTCACCAAAAAGTCCTCTCCAACAGAGACTATGCGGAATGGTCTTGTTGGTTTGAATGCACAACTGAGAACTCTCCTTGAGTGACCATCAAACTCTCCAACATTGCTTCCAGAATCCCACCTGTTCAAGGCTGTCAAATTAGTCTAGTCCAGTATGGCAGATCAAAAGGTTCATACTTAACACAACAATCCACAAAATAACAAAAGGAACATGCTTCATCAGTGATTGAACAGACTGAATCAAAGAAAGGGCGTTTTAAACAGGAAAAATGATCAACCACAAAGTGGAAAGATTGCAGTCCTTGGCATTATAGCATCAGCCTCACTAGATCTGAAAGAGACTGATAGACACATGGACAACAGGGCCACATAAAACTACCGTAATAATACTCTAAGCCTCGAGAAATCATCAAGAATTCAAAACCTTTAGCAGAAGAGGCGTTCAGCCAAGCTCAACAATAGATAGTCAAATTCTTACTGTTATTGCTTAAAAACTTCACGCATCTGCTAAATATCGCTTAATATATGTCAGTTGGCTATCCAAAATGTTTGGTCGATATTCAGTGATCACTTCGACTACCTTTTATAAAACTAATGACACACACGTATATGGTAAAATCTAACTGATGAGTTGGGCTCTAGCTACAACATCCTCATGTTTTAATGCAACCGATTGTCAAGATTTGCATCTATGTTCATCAAATATCATCATCTAGTCCTAAATCCAACCACATTTCCAACAAAACAACACAAAATCTCATTTAACCATTTCATCAAAACACACAATGATCAATAATCACTAGCACGGGACAGAACCAAAACTAAAACTGAGTAAGTGCATTCAAAAAAGTAAAAACTACACCTTAAAAATCCATAGGTGTCCCAGGACCACCCTCCGTTCACAATCACATCACCAAACCAACAAAAACAACACAAAATCTCATTTAACCATTTCATAAAAACACACGGTGATCAATAATCACTAGTGTAGGGACGGAACAAGGACTAAAAGTGATCAGGTGCATTTTAAAAAAAAAAAAAAAAAAAAAAAACAGAGTAAACATCACCCCCAAAAATCCATAGGCGTTCCGTGACCCACTCTCGATCCGTCCCAATCACAAACAATACAACAAATCATCACAAAATCAAATCTAAGACATTTCTACCAAAAAAACTAACGCCACGCCCCCAAAATCCACAGGTACCCCGGGACCCACCCTCCTTCCATCCCCAATAACAAACAAATACTAGTCAAATAGTAACCAATAAAAAATGCCCACATAAAGGCCCTAACAAAGCATCTAAACAATAATCTAAACGCGTTGCACCAAACACAACCTAGGCTCATCATATAGTCCTACTAAATCCGATCACATTTTCACAAAAACATCGTCAAAATCACATCAAGGCATTTCATCAAACCCAAAACAAACATAAAAAAAAAGAAGCTACCCACATAAAAGCCCTGACAAAGCTCTTCCCTTTCCCATCCCCAGACACCACAATCCTCATCCCATCGTGACTCCATTGCAAATCATCAATCCTCCCACTCAACGCCCTAAACTCATTCTTCAACACAAACCCATTATGCGTCCCCCATATCCTGACCGTCCCGGACACGTCAGCAGACGCGATCCACTCCCCGTTGGGGGAGAATCTAGCGACAGTGGTCTGGTAGGCGTGTTCTGCGTAGACTTGGACGTCGAGTGGACGGTCGAGGTAGCGGATGAGGACGGAGCGGCCGTTGCAGTAGAGGAAGGCGTTGGATTTAGGGTTGCCGGAGATTAGGATGCCTCGGCCTCGCTCGGTTGATGGGATGCATGCGTACGTCTCGATTAAGGAAGATGACATTGTTTTTTTGTTGGTGATTTGTGAAATGAAATGAAATGAAATGATGGGAGATGTGTTGGAGGGGGGAAATGTATTTGAGGAAGGGACGTGGGGGTGTATGATTGGGATTTCTTTTTAGGACCATTATTATTGTCCAAAGAATATAGTACTACTTACTTTCTCACTTCCATACAAGAGAGCAGGTGCGCCAACATCTGAGCGTCACCTCATCACCTTACTAATAACACCAGGGGCGGAGCCAGAACTTTATTATCGAGGGGGCAAAATATGATAATTTTTAGAAACTACACTAAAAATTGGTCCGTTGAGGGGGCAAATTACAAAAATAGCCGAAAATTTTCAAAAATTTACACTACAATTTTTTTCGCCGGGGGGTCACGTGACCCCCCGGACCCCCCTTTATCTCCGCCCCTGAATAACACTGAAAGTGATTTGCACACTTAATATATTTATTGGCATACTCACAGTATAAACAGATAAAGCTGAGTTTTGTACAATTACTTGAAGCATAAAAAACAGTGTCGTAATAAGAAATAGAAGTGTGCAAATCACTTCCTATAATTAAAGCAGTTTCTCTAACAAAAAAACCAATAATATGTTACTGGTAGTTGTAGATCCCACCAATCACCCCACTAAAAATACTCCACTCACTGGAAAAAAAAAACGATGACACATGTTGCTGACGAATAGCATGATAGGGCGGTGCAGTTTGGCGTGTCGTTCTTTAACCATTGGTCCCAAAAATGCCCAATGACACACTACACCTAGCCCTCTAAGCGTGTGGTTTGCATAGAGCGTTTAGTAGCATCTAGCAGTAGTGAGTGGTGAGCGTTGAGCGTTGTGATTTTTAATGCTCGTTTGTCATACAGCAAACAGCATTATCTTCTTTTTATTCGAAATGCATCTTTTCCAACTCTTCCTAAAGTAGCATTTACAGTATGAGCGTTGCGCATTTTAGAGTTGTTTTACAAATTATGATAATCATACAACTACGTTACCAACAGACTTGAGCTCTGGAGCATACAGTGGAGCATGATCTTGTCGGAGGACATGACCTCAGATAGGAAGGTGTGGAGGGATAGAATTAGGATTTGCGGGTAGCCTAGGCTAGGTGTGTTAGGTTGTTTTACCTTAGCGTTAGGCCCCGTGCGCTGCCTTGCTTTGCTGTGTTTTGGTTGCCTGACCTTAGCCTTAGGCCCCGTGCGTTGCTCTCTTTGCTTTGTTTGTTTTTTGTGCTTGTGCTTTTTGTGCCCTTGTCTGCATGCTTTTCTTGGTTCTTTGCTCTTTGCTTTTTTGCCCCTGTTTTTGTGTTTGCGTTTTTATTGTTTGCTTGTTTTGCATGCTCTTTTGCCTGCTTGGTGACTGCTTTGCTTTTTCGGTTGCTCTCTTGCCTTTGCTCTCCCACGCGCACACATGCACTTGCCGGAGGTCTCTTTGGAAGCAGTCTCTCTACCCCCGGGTTTTCCTTGGGGTAGGGGTAGGGTCTGTCTACATTTCACCTCCCCCATACCCTGCCCAGCGGGATTGGGTTTGTTGTTGTTGTTGTTGTTGTTGTTGTATACAACTACGTTACCAAACATTTTTTAGGGAAAAAAATGCTCAGATACTTACAGCTAATGTAGTTCACTTCTATTACTTTTTTATAAGACACACTCGAACCCCACAATTTTTTTTATTTTTTATTTTATTTCTTGAAATAAAACAACGCATTTCATTAAATAAAAATAAAAATACGAAATTAAAAAAAAAAAATACAATCTAACGATAAGGTTCCAGAGATGCTTCATAATATCTCTTTGAAGATCGTTGTGCACTTTTGCATCACGAAGTTTTTATTTGTGTTTCCTTCGTTGTTTGGTGCATCTTTTGATCTAAGTACGTGTTGGAATTTTAATAACATGACAAGTTCATAAATTAAACACATAAACATCATACATATGCGGAAGCGTAGGATCAATTTAACACATAAAGAATTAACCGAATTTAAACGCAAACGTACCTTTGATTATAGCTAAACAAGAATCAACTTCAAGTATTCTTCAATAGAGATCAAGAACCCTAATTAGGGTTTATAAGTGGATTAACGAATTACCCCTTACCGTTTTGTAATTCAATCCAAGATATTAACTATAGTGAGTTAATATCACGTTCTTGTATACACGTACTATTAGCGATTTGATGTGAATGCTAGTTCTTGAATCACAAATAAAGCATACAACAAACAAGGTTTAGCTTTAATAAAATAAATAAGGTCGAACCTTATTTATTTACTACTGTCGATCCATCAATGTAATTATGAGGAAAAGAATGAATACATGCATGGACATGTATATGATATATTAGGTAGATATCATGCATGGTGATTCACGATTCATTAATCAATCTGATTCACGATTCATTAATCAATCAAAGTAAGGGTTGTGTCATATTTTTATTCTCATCCAATAATAAGAGCTAATAAGGGGTGTATATATGCTCCAAACTTGCTCTCTAAGTTTGAGTCCAACACCTCCTCAAGTACCAAAACTCGACACTCAACCCCTCCTTTTTCCTTGTTCGACCATATAAATATTTGTGATTTAATAATTAAATATAACTATTTATATATTAATTATTTAACATCGATTCTCATACGTAAAGTGTGCAATCCCGTAGTCTCGAGTTCGATCCTAACACACAACTACTAAATTATGTCCACAAAACTAACAGCTCCCACTTTGACATATTTTAATAGTGTGATCACATCGGTTAGCGTTTAGCAACACTTCGATGCCTCTAGTACAACTCGAGTAAGGTCTCCTGGAAAAATCTTTTAATGATTCATCATTATTATTATCCTTTTGTCACTAATACCACGTTAAATAAAGATATGGATTTAAGTCATTCTTTATTCAACAATTCTGTTTCTCGTTGTTTGTGATTGAACAAGATTATTAAATCTTTTGAACATTTCAAGGAAGATCTTGGGCATGGCCATGCAAACATCTTGTCAACCCTACGAGGGGCCCAGCAGTATTAAACTTCAAAATAAATTTGAAGGAACAAATTCTATCTTGACTACAAGCATAACCCATGAATTTTGTAACAATTCCGAAAACAATCCTTATGACTACCAGTTACGTGTAGCATTAAATTGTTCCACAGAATGCACTACATTCATAACAGTTATCTGGTATCTCAAGTCTGAGGATAACTATTTATGATTTACTTAATAACAATATCCATAAAGTATAATCATGTAGTTTGGGATAAGTCATATATTCAATTCATTGAATATCATGTGAATTTGGCATGTCAGCGCATCAATATACTATCAAGTATATTATACCAAAACTCATATTTGTCTTAATTTAATGATATTCCCATATCATTAATTGACAACGGACTATTTAGAATAACATAAGTTATTCACGGATTTAAACATGCAAATATATGATACAATCTATTATTAATGAAAACAAACGTACCAAGTACTTTAACTCATTGTAAATAATAATTGCTTAACATCCCTTATCCAAATACTAAATAGATCAATGCATGATAATTCTAGTTAATGAATTATGCCTCAAGTCATGTAAATCATACTTGTTGACAAGACAAAATCAACTAATTTTGATCTATCGGAATTTTGAGAATACTTATTTCAAGAATTCAATTAGTGAAGTTCTTGTATGTGTGCATTCAACTATCTTGATATTACCACATAATATTTCATAAAATGCGTGACATCCTCAACCACCAATTTATGACAATTAAACTTTCAAACTTTTTATAGTTTAAAGTATTCTAATTCTTTAATGTATAATGCAACTATGCTCTTAGTTGAGCACAACTAGTTCATATGGCCATTAATCAAGTATGTAATCCTATCATGACTAGTATTGAGTGTCATCTCAATTTAAACCAGCATTATTGTATATAAACAACAATATGTTCTTTAAAAATCTGTAAACTTGAATATCTATTGTGTAATGTTTGGTGCCTTCCAAACTTTCAAGTTTGTTGGCTATGACAATTTGCACAACAATTGACCAAATTGTTCATTTATAGAATCTGGAAGTTGTTTCAGGCCGAGGATGTAATTCTATATCCAAACATATACCATTAGAATAATCATTACACTATTTATCTAATAACTTTCAATTAGATATCAACATTGTCATAACATTTTATAACAATTCGTTTATGTAACATGATGTTCATGAAAAATCTTCGAGTCATACTTAGATTTCATTCATGTTCTATCTTATTTAAAAGATATGCATCCATTTAGACATTCTAAATTATATATCATGTTCTGTTAGATTTATTTACCGCACATGTTTATAATAATAAACACACATTCCAAGGTTATATGTTTTATTTCCTAAATCTTTCAAGTGAAGTTTCATTCCAAGTTAAGACTTAACATTTAACTTATATGAAATGTTACTTCATATATGTTATACAACATATATGAAATAAAAAAATAAACATAATACTCCCACTAGCTTTTAGGAATACTAAGGAATTATCTTATTTTAATTATAAATAAAAACTTGGATTTAATAATTAACATAAGTATATCTCCTAGATGCATGCATTAATCCATTCATTAATTATTGCACTTTGTACACTTCCAAATATTATTTGAATTCAAATACTCCTTTTGATTACTTATCGTCCTCGCACAAGTAATTACTCAAGAAAGAGTTTTGATATTCCATTGTCAATTTCATATTAATGAATCTAAGGATGACAATCATAATCTTTATACATTTAATGTGCCTAGAAAGAATATTCAATCACAGTTAATTGCTTTAGTGTGATTAATAATCTTGTCATAAGACATACATTAAATATGTTTACAAAATTGTCCATATGATTTCTACACAAAGATTTAAGCCTCTAGGATTTTCATTCCCTTTGAAGAAACTCATCTTCATTCTATAGTCTAACTATAGAGTTCAAGATAAACTAAGTTTCCAAAAACTAATTATGCTTATGGACTGCATCTTATCATTCATAGTATGAGTAATTTGCCAAATTCAATATTTGCAATTCATCTTAATGATCAACAGGTTTACCATAATCCTGTAACTCATAATCCTCAATATATTATTCAAATATTTAAGATATCCTTGCGGATCTATGAATGAGAATTCCATCATCTTGAGATTTAACATTAACATATTTAACCTCATCATGACATTCACTAGTGTATTTTTAGAAGATTATGTATCTTGTAATTTTATCTTTTCAAGATAAAACCTCCCACTTGCCTTTTGCAATTTATAGGCTATTTATAAATACTTAGCAAGTAGAGTAACACCAAATTGTTCTCTACTGGGACATTACAAATACACATTGACAGTTCCTGATATTAGTTTGTTAATATCTAGCTTCATCAGAAGTTTAACAAATCCAGAACTTCATTTTAAGACTTAATGTGATTCATCACATTCTATAATAAATGGTGTCTTATTAATCTTCTAGGTTGGAGTCTTATTGAGTATATACAATCCATACTCAATTTTCTAACCTTGATAACTTTTGGAAGAAAAGAAGTTATAGTTATCTTTAATCAAACGATACCAATAGAGTTTGATTCTCCTAACTGAATACACCACAAACTTGTGGTATTTCATTAGAACTAATATTGTGAGACAATCTAACAATATGTAAGATAAACTTATACTCTTTTTGGTTTACCAATTTACCAACTAAGTCAACTTAATGGTGAACTAGATTTTTCATGCCAATTGCATGCTTTATAACACAAGTACTTTTTAACTAAGTCACTTCATGTCCATGTCTCAACAAGAAGACATAAACTGTTATAATCCCACTATACGTTATAAATCATTGATCAACTGAATGACTTCTTGTATATGTCTTAATAAAGAAGACATAACAAGTTAACGTTTTACTTTATATTATAATAAGTCTTGTAACAACTAAAAGACTTCATATTTATAACTTTACAATAAAGTATAAGCATGTATAACTAAAGTAATCATGAACACCACAATTTGGTTTCAATAGTAATTTCAAGTTAATTTATTACTTCATTTATTTATGACATTCCAAGAATACATAAATATTCAAATTTGAAGTAGTCTTGTTAATATTGACATATGTTCTAATAGGTGTCTAATTTAGAAACTGTAAATTCTCCATGTACGGTCTCACGTAATCATGGAAATTCACCTTGTCATTGCAATCTAGTCAAGGTCTCACTTAAGCTAAAATTCAACACCAAGTGTTTCTTGAATTAGATGTGTATTAGTCATATTTAGAACGTTAGTTTCTTACCTTGCGGTCAAGACAATCATTTAAATCATATCTCTATGTGTTGTTTCTTGTACACAATTATAAGATTTCTCCCACTTGTGCATGGAACAACATCATGTAGCAGATAAACAACACGACACACGTTTGTTTATGTGATCAATATGATTTGTGTCATAGATATTAGTATAGCAAGTAAATGTAGAACTTCACTGTCTAGTAAGGAAACATACATGACTAACCTTTAAAAAAACATAAGTGTCTACAATTGGAAAGTAATTATCTTGAGACATTCAAAAGATAATCTGGGTTACTACCAAGACAATAAAGCTTGTAGCTCCCACTGAATTAGAGAACATTACAATAATCCCTTATTCAGCAATAAGATTCAATGCTCTCACTGGATTTGACAACATTGTAAGTGTTTCATAACCAGTGAAAACAAATATCCTGCTTTTAACTTTCATACATCTTTGAAGGCTCATACGTAACAATTACTTAGGCACTCCAAGAATGTATTCTACTATGTAGATAATGGACTATCCATCAATACAGTTAACTTGAAAATTGGGCAAGCAATTTCTTCCTTTAATAGGTCTATCATCCCTATAATGGTATGTAGTACCTCTAAAGGGTTAAAGGAACAACAACTAGATAAAATATCCTAGTTTGCCTTTACTACCTTTTGCGGTAAGCAATCTAGCTTCTAATTTAATAACTCATAATTTTCTAGTTAACCAAATGTCATATTTGTTACAAAAGAATTTAATCGCCGAATGAGGGTGATGAAATTTCTATGGAAAATAAAAATGTGCAATTCTCTTAACTATTAAAGCTTGCTATGAGTTATATTAGAATTTAGACAATTCTAATGTTCCTATTAAACCTTTCTCACTCATGAAAAGGAATAGGATTGAGTCTCACTCTTCTCTCATGGAAAGGAGACTAGGTTTGTTTTTTCAGTAAAGTTGACTCTAGCCAAAAAGCCCTATGGGTGTAGATCAATTTACCAATAAAAGAATAACCCATGTTTACGGTTTAATGTTGCATTAATACATTTAAAAGAATTTACAAAATTCAATTTTAGTATTTTCGATAATAAATCTTTAAGAAAATTAAATACCCATTGGTTAATATTCATATAAACTATAGAATTTCCTTAAAGTTATGATCCTAATTGACATAGTACCATTACATCAGTTGATCTGCTAGTAATGATAGTATTCAACAAGGTAATTGTCGAACAATAATTGACAATTTCATATTGCAATTTTTAGATCATTATGGGATTTACATTTGCCAAAAATCTATTTGCAATGTAAGCATGTTTCATCCCATCTTAAGCCTTGAGTTTCTAGGTCTCACTAACAACTCAATTAAGTTGCCTAATTTAGAAACTGCAAATTCTCCATGTACGGTCTCACGTAACCATGGAAATTTACCTTGTCATTGTTATCTAGTCAAGGTCTCACTTAAGCTAAACTACAACTTCAAATGTTTCTTATAATTAGATGGCATAAACTTAAGTTTAAGGGTACTAGTTTTTTATGTATGTAATCAAAAATTATGTATGAAGAAGCATGCATTCAACTTCATAACATAGGTTTTCATAAAAAAAACATTTTATTAACCAATTCACTAAGATTAAATTAACAAAGTTTTGATTGAGGTATTGGGTTCATCAATCAAAGAATTTACATTTAATTATCGTCCATTATATCGTACTTTTGCATAAGTCCAAAGACTTAGTGTTTCGGATAATTACCACAAAGTGGCACATGGAATTAAAGCTAATTCACCCTTAAGATGATTTTGTACAATAAAATAGTCGTATTAGGTAGCTCCAATTTTGACGCACAAAGGAGCTGAGAAACTAAAGGTTAGCATAAAGCCAATTAAAAACCTGTTTCTTTCGGGTCACAATTTAATGCGTACCCTCCTTATACCCCTCTTATAGTTTGTTACAATTGGGTGAGCCGTTCATAATATTGGCACAAAACTCATCACTCAATTAAACTATTGAAAATTTAACTCTTAAAAAACAAATCCAATTTCACCATTATTTAGTCCGGTTTATTTTCTATTCAAAAAATTACCCTTGCTTACAATCATGTCACAACAATATATAAACAAACAAGTAATTAATAAAAATAAACAACTAAAATAATGCACATGCTAAATAAATCAACTAACATGTATATATTTATCTAAAACTCCCATTGGTTTTCGAGCTAATGGTACCAATGGACCACATACACCAAACAATTTGGTTGCGTAAGTTCTACGACAAATATATACAATAACACACATAGTTGAAAATTAAAACAATGCATATGGGTCTACCCCAATTTCATAATTAATTAATTTATTAGTAACCTTTTACTTACTAATAAACCCTAATTAATTATAGCATAAAAAGCATGTAAACACATAACCACGTAACAATTACTACATAATATCATATGATCCATGATCAAATATACACGTTCATCATGGATCCATATCAACTTATTACCAATTAATCAAGTTATTCAAAGATACACATATAATTCCATGTCTCATGACAATTATACATAAATTAACACATAAAACATTGCATGCAACCTAGGGTTTCTACAATTTTTACAAACCCTAATTTTTTTTAATATTAATATGGATCGAACAAAAATAATAATAATAATTAGGGTTTCGAATTAAGAACTCTAGAATTCGACTAACATGCAATACACAATACAATATTTCTTTTTATGTGTTTTGGTAATTAATTACACATTTTAAACGGCTCGTGATGCCACTGTTGGAATTACATAACATGACTAACATATATATAAAACACATAAAACATCAAAGAGCATGCGGAAGCGTAGGATCAATTTAACACATAAAGAATTAACCGAATTTAAACGTAAACGTACCTTTGATTCTAGCTAAACAAGAATCAACTTCAAGTATTCTTCAATGGAGATCAAGAACCCTAATTAGGGTTTATAAGTGGATTAATGAATTACCCCTTACCGTTTTGTAATTCAATCTAAGATATTAACTATAGTGAGTTAATACCACGTTCTTGTACACATGTACTATTAGCGATTCGATGTGAATGCTAGTTCTTGAATCACAAATAAAGCATACAACAAACAAGGTTTAGCTTTAATAAAATAAATAGGGTCGAACCTTATTTATTTACTACTGTCGATCCATCAATACAATTATGAGGAAAAGAATGAATACATGCATGGACATGTATATGATATATTAGGTAGATATCATGCATGGTGATTCACGATTCATTAATCAATCAAAGTAAGGGTTGTGTCATATTTTTATTCTCATAAAATAATAAGAGCTAATGAGGGGTTTATATATGCTCCAAACTTGTTCTCTAAGTTTGAGTCAAACACCTCCTCAAGTACCAAAACTCGACACTCAACACCCTCCTTTTTTCTTGTTCGACCCTATTAAATATTTGTGATTTAATAATTAAATATAACTATTTATATATTAATTATTTAACATCGATTCTCATACGTAAAATGTGCAATCTCGTAGTCTCGAGTTCAATCCTAACACACAACTACTAAATTATGTTCACAAAACTAACAGTACGAAGCAAATTCAGTTGCGAACTTACGTACAATTTGTTTAAATAACTATGTTCAAGACTATTTGCTATATATACTTAGTTTCGAAGTGGTTGCTTGTTTGCTTTATCGACTTATTAATATACTTGTTTTGAACATAAATAATTCGAAACTATTCGGATTGAGAAACCGTATTTATGCTTGCTTGTTGAAGTTAGATAGGAATAAACAACCTTTTTTTTATCAAGCATCATTAAAATAGTTTATTGACTATATTTGGTAAAACTATCTTTGTTTTATAAAAAAACAAACGCTCCAAAAAAACTCATCACCAACGCAACCTAAATAATTTAGGAATTAGCATTTTAAATGTAAACACACGTATACTTTACTTGTGATTATGGGTGTCAAAAAATCTTATGACCCGATTAAGCCTATTTGGGTCAGGTTACTCGGTCAATAGTTATATTCGGATTATTCGGGTCAATTTGAATAACCCGAATACTAAATAAGGTCGGGTATCTGGTTGAAAATATTTGGCTAACTTGGGTTCGGGTCAATCTAATTAACCCAAATAAATGTTTTTTTATATAATTTTATAAATTCAATTTAAAAAAGTACAATGTACAAACAAGCAATTTTATTACACATTTTACAACTACTTATAGTTGTTATTTGGGTTTTGGCCGTACAATAGTAACGTACTTTTCAAATATACCGATCTATTACCCGTACTATTTTCTGTCACACTTAATTTAACGTACTTTCATGTTTTGTACTAATTTACCCCACCAAACTTGTTTAACCGAAACCAAAAACTTTTTTGTCACATATGCATCCACATAGGATTTCCACTAACATTTATTAATGAGTTAATTACTTAAATCGTCCTTGTGGTTTGTCTGGTGTAACGAAAATCTTCCATAGACTTTTTTTTCTCGGATTTTCGTCCGTTTTATACGTTTTCGTCTGTTTTTATGCGTTTTCGTCCGTTTTTATGCGTTTTCGTTCGCTTTTATACGTTTTCATACGTTTCTATCCGTTTTTATATGTTTTCGTCCGTTTTTATGTGTTTTCGTCCATTATTATAAGCTTTTTTACGTTTTCATCCGTTTTTAAACGTTTTCGTCCATTTTTATACATTTTCATCCGTTTTCTCAATGACTTATACGTTTTTATACGTTTTCGTCCGTTTTTTGCGTTTTCGTCCATTTTTATGTGTTTTCGTCTATTTTTATACGTTATCATATGTTTATATCCGTTTTTATATGTTTTTATCAGTTTTTATTCGTTTTTGTTAGTTTTTATACGTTTCTATCCACTTTTATCTGTTTTCATTCGTTTTTATCCGTTTTTGTACGCTCTTATATGTTTTTATCCATTTTCATACGTATAAAAATGTACAAAAATATAAGAAAATGGACAAAAACGTATAAAATAAGATAGATACATATGAAAACATATAAAAACAGACGAAGACGTATAAAAACCGATAATAACGTATGAAAACATAAGAAAACGTATAAAAATAGATGAAAATTTATGAAAACGGATATAAATGTATGAAAACATAAGAAAAACGTATAAAATCAGATAAAAACGTATAAAATATAAGAACAACTTATAGAAACGTATTAAAACAGCCAAAAATGTATAAAACATATGAAAACGGGCGAAAAAGTAAGAAAACGGGTGAAAACGTCGAAAAACGTACAAAAACGTACAAAAACATATAAAAACGTACAAAAATGTCGAAAAACGTACCCAAACTTACAAAAATTTATTAAAACGTACAAAAGCGTATGTAAACGTACACAAATGTACACTAACTTACAAAAATGTATAAAAAACGTACACAAACTTACAAAAATGTTTGAAAAAGGATGAAAACATGCGAAATGTAAGAAAGCGTGTGAAAACGTACACAAACGTACAAAAACATATAAAAACGTACAAAAGCGTATGAAAATGTACGCAAACGTATAAAAAAGTACACAAAAATATGTGATGTGTATATTGTGAGATAGTTTCTTGTCGTTTTAAAAATCATTAAAAAAAATGTCAATGCTATATGAAACCACGGGGGACAGTAGATGCAATTTGGGGCAAACAATAAAGACGATCTATGTAATTTACTCAAATATTAAATATGCCACGTAGGTATTTTTTCCGGTTTTACACTTTCTAAACAGGTAGCCGGTAACTTTTGGGTAAATTGGCACAAACACATGAAAGTACGTTACATTAAGGGTACTAGGAGTCATGATTCCCACTATTCCATACCTCCCAAATTCAACCAATAAGCTTCAGCCAACTCATACCCATAAATTCCCATACCTCCCAACCTAATTCACTAGCGCCCATAAATTCTCATACCTCCTAATTTTTTTTTCTTTTTTATAATTATTTGATGCACTGTTAAAAAAAACAAGCTCCAGGAAAAAGTCAAACACCAATTTCGTCAAAATAAATCTCTTCATATACATCAAACACCAATATAACAACAAAACAAAAAAACCAAACACAAAACCGTAATTAAATCACCAAAAAAATGGCCTCAACTTCATCATCATCACTAAATAACTTACTCCATATCAGTGGCGGAGCCAAGAAATATAATTACAGGGGGCATTGAGCAACAAAACACCTTAAATAAACGGGTCGGGTCGGGTTTGATTAAAGGCAAACAAAAAATTACTCTAATGAATTAGGACTATTTCGAACCAAATTGTAGTTTCAGCCGTCAACTTATAATAAACCAACTTAGGATATGTATATATTATGTATAAGTTAGATATTGAGAGAAATATAAAACAAATCGCATGTGACGTTCATTGTTTTAAAGTGCTTCCATTTTAGAAGCTATGTGAGTATTATGGCAAAAACTTACGTAAACAAAACTGAAGAAACAAGTTACAATTACTACATAAAACTTAAGTGGTTAACAATACCAAAAATAATAAAAAGTGTCCCTTAATTTAAATAGGGATAATTACTAAAATAGCCCGATTGCCCAACTGCTAAGAGTATCTATCCCGATCTCAAAAAATTCCCCCCTTAGCCCAGGGCAACTCGTATAATCACGTATTGTACGGTAGTGTATTTTGGGCAACTTTTATTTGTTGGGCAACCGTATACTTTACAGATGGTTTTTTTGTCATTTCAAAAATTTTACACTATTCTGCTTTCATTACTGTTCATACCGTATTCGAAAATAAAATTTTAAAAACAAACAGCATCTCCTCTATACACTTCTTCCCTCCATCTCGTTTCACAGTCACGGTAAAAAAAAAATAAACTGGGTTTATGTTCGCGCTTGTTTATCTTGTTACACTATTATTTCAATCTCCAATCTACTACCATTGTTTTCCCTGATTGTCATCTGAAAACAGAGTAACTGTTCATTGAACAGTGTTCCAATAAAATCTTTTAACACCGTCGATTGTTTGTTTGATTAGAAAAAATGTGGTATAATATGGTATGTACAGCGTATTACGAATCTTTATTACATTTGTTTTGTATCGTTATTGATTTTTGTTTATCTGGTATAATATAGTGTTGTTTGTTTGTTTATGCATTTATGTGGATTATGATTTGATTTTTGTTTTGGGATGTATTTGATAAGCCACGATTTTGGGTTGTATCTGATACGCCATGCCTGATTCAAATAAGGTCATAAGCAAAACACCCTATTCTTATGGTCCAACACTAAGTGGTTGTAGTTAAGTTGTAATCATCTGAACTGTGTATGATAGTGTTTACGCTGGCTGTATACATGTGTTCAAACTTATTTTGTTATGAATTGTATGTTCTGAGTTAACATATTTTTTCCTTTTAGGACTATGAAGCTAAAGTAATCATTAGTAGCAAACTCAACTACTTTTGGTTGATAAATCGGAAATTAGACGCAAAACGACGGAACTTGTTTAGGAGTACATGCTTTGGAAAATGGTTGGATTTGTTATACTTTGAACATGAAACACACGTCATTGACTATATGGTACGGAAACAAAGAAGAGTGGACGAGTCTCATTATGATATGCCCTTTATCTATTACCTAGATGGACATACTCTGCATTTTGGTCGTCCTGAGTTTTGTCTAATGACGGGGTTGCGGTTTGGAAGTCTGAGCTTTGAGTTATACACTTCTGGTGCTCTAAAATTTCGTGATAGGGTGTTTCCTGAGAAGCGATGGTTTGATTGTAACCAACTTAGACCTTATTGGTGTCATCGAGGATGAAGAGCAGTTTCGCAAGCTATGTGATCAAGACGCAATACGGATATCTCTTTTGTTAGTCTTAGAGGTGATCTTTATGGGTCGTTTATTGACATCCCAAGTTGATGACACATTGATGAGGTTGGTTGAAAACCTAGAAGCTTGGAATGCATTTCCGTGGGGTGAACATATTTGGACCCATTTATATGGCCAACTTCATAATGTAATGGATAAGCACACGGATAACCACCTTTTAGTATTGAAGAAAAACCCAAAATCTGTTCCGACCTATACTTTGTCTGGATTTGTATTTGCTTTCCAGGTTTGTATTTATTTTTATTAATAATATATTTTTCAGCCGAACATTTTCATGGACTGATTGATATGTATGTGTTTTACAATTTGTTTAGATTTGGATACTCGAGTCTTTAGAAAGATCTGAACGTTGGTGGAGTAAAGACCCTAATGTGATTCCAAGAGCTATTGCATGGTCTATGAAGTCACCATTCAAAAGAAGTGACTGTTCCCACCTTTTTTCAGAGGTCTCTATTTTTTTCTATTTGTATTTACGTAAAATAAATTGTTGAATCCCTGTTGAGCAATGATCTTTTTTTTTTCTTGAATTGAAACAAAATTAATCACTACGCCGAATATAATGAATAATCTTAAGGAGAGCAATGAACACACATAGGTAGGAGCCTGTTATTTTTGTACTATCCCTTATGCTTCTTTCTAAGTTGCAGAACCAAACTTGTAGGATCGACGCCTTGATTGATCTTTGAGCCAATAAAAATCTCTGTATGACAAACTTATATTTATGCGGAAACTAAATATAAGATTGTGAAGAAGACAATGACTAATGAACTATGATCCTGTATGGATCTTTTATTAACTTTTGTATTCCATTACCAAAACATATATGAAACTCTAAGCCGTATGTTTATTTTATAGGCAAGAAACCCTAATACGACTTTTACGGAAACGTGTGTAGACATAAACACAAATCTCTTCCTAGAATAACTGTAACTAACATACTAAAAATAAGCAACGACCAGCAGCAATAAACACTGCCAGCAGGAACACACCAAAGCTACCAGCAGGATTGCACTTGCGCAGCAGCAAGATTAAGTAACCAGAAGCAACATCTTTAAAGCAAACATTTCCAGCAGCAACCTCTATATAAAAGCAGCAACATAATATAATCATCTGCAATTAAGCTGGTTACCATGTAATTCTCTTGATCTTGACTGCTACTATGACAATGTGTACATCAAATCACTTAAGTTTCATACTATTCTCATCACTTCCAGGTGTGTTAACTCCTGTGAGAGGTGAATCATTGAAAATTAATGGATTTGATGTCTCTTTACCAATAGCCATCACTACTGGAGTAGCCAATGTTTTTGTGTGTAAGACCATGGTACATTGATAACCATATGATTTTTAGTAAATCATCAACTATAAACGGATTTGACTTGTCTTTACCTGTAGCCGTTTGCTCAGGACTAGCCAATTCTTGGTTACAGCAGAACCTTGGTGAATTGAGTACCAAATATGGTTTTCAAACTGCCTTTACCACAAGCCATATGCATGTGGGCTAGCCAATTCTTAGGAAACCCAAAAGGGTAAAATCCATGGTGAATTGAACACCATTTCAACTCTCAGTTCTTAAACATGGGTGAGTTGAAGTACCCTAATAGTTTTGAGCAAACTATCACAGCTATAAACGGATTTGAGGATCACACCAGAGCCGTACCCTCATGGTGAGCCAACTTTTCCTTGTCTGCTAGACATGGTAAGTTGAATACCATTTGTTGTGTGGTTCAAGAACCAACACTGTACCTGCAAGTGGTGCCCTCAAAACAAACAAGTTTGCAAAATAAACTAAATACGAAGATTTTTATAATTTTTTTAATTTTCTATTTATTTATTTAATTATTTTTGAGTACTGAAAGAAAGAAAAGAAAATTATACAACAACAAGAAGAAAATAAGCCTCCCCTTAGGCTTATACCAAAATCAAACAGATCAACCTTTGGTAGTGGCAATTTGATTTTTGATAAATCTAACCAATTGTTCAGCTGTGGTCATATCATTCCCAACAGCCATTTTGCTGACCTTCAACTTACTTTTAAGCATTCTTTCCATCAGCTCTACAGACAAAGGATACTGAACATCCGCAAACATAAATAACACCTTATTAGAGATGGTTTCAAGGACATGAACATTAGAAGGAGAATACAACCTCCAACTATGAACTCTCCAAGACTGTTGATCAGACCAAACATTACAAGAACCTCCTCCCACTTGAGAATCCATTAAAACTTTCAAATCACCCCAAAGGTGAAGACCAAACCCAGAAGGCTTATTAGATTCATAATACTGTTCCACCATTCGATACAAGTTAATCAAATCTTTTTTGGTCACCAAATGCAGAATCTCCCGAAGAAAGATGAACTGTTTAATTTTGCCATCCAGTGTGAACAACATATTGACTTCCCCTCCAGGTATAGTCACAACTTGCCAATGAGCAATATGACCACACAAAAGAGAGGAATAATCTTCAGATTCACTCTCTGAAGCCAACTGAATAAACTCCTCATCATCCATTTCTGCAATAGATTCAGCATAATGCTTCTTAGCATGACTCTTTTTTCTGGTGCTGGGAGTAGAAGAGGATGACTGACACTGAGCAGTTTTAGCAGTTTCAGGAGCAGCGGAAGCTTGGTGATCAGCAGGAATAGAAAACTTTTTTCTTGAGAGTGAGGAAGTATCAAGGACAGAGACATCACCAGAAAGGTCAGCAGAATCAGTGACTTTAAATCTCTTGGAAGAAGGTTCTTCCAATGAAGATGAAGGCTTGGCTGGAAAACCTTTCATGATCCTGTCATAGTACCTGTCTAGGTCTTCATCTGACATATTCCTCACCTGAGTCATAGTCCACCCAGAAGAACAAAATTGAATACTCTGATTCTTGACAACTTGTCTCTTAACATTTCTCATTTCTGCATATGTAAGAGGTTTATTCCTTTTATCCTTGGCTTTGAGTTCTGCAAGAGCCCTTGTCCTTTGCTTTGTCAATGCAGCCATTTTGGCAGGAAAATCATCATCTGAGATATCAATGCCCAAAATTTCCTTGGCCAGGTTAGGATTGGCAGCCACTTGAGAAGAAAGATGCATCCAATCTGCTTCAGAATAATGTAAAGAAGCAGCAGCCAACTCTTTTTGTCTTTCTGGAGGCAAAGTGGTTGTAAAAGGTCTATCAGTCGTTGCTAAATATGCAGCATGAAGCTGCTTAGCCATGGCTTCCCCCATCATGTCATCTTCATGGTTTTTAAGCAACCTTTCTTGCTCAGCCCTTTCTTTATCAGAGACCAAACCCCCAAGTTCATCCAGCATTGCAGGAGTAGGATCAGATACAGCAGGAATGGGAGTGTCACTTGCAGGGGCAATGGTAACATTACCAGTAGCAATGGAGGAGCTACCAGGTGGATCACTATGAGGCTTAGGATCAGCTTTATCAATTCCAGCTGGATCAATGACAGCAGGAATAGATTGACCGTTAGGGGGAACGATAGTACTACCAGAAGCAATGATAGAACTATCAGCAGCCATGGCTTCCCCCATCATGTCATCTTCATGGTTTTTAAGCAACCTTTCTTGCTCAGCCCTTTCTTTATCAGAGACCAAACCCCCAAGTTCATCCAGCATTGCAGGAGTAGGATCAGATACAGCAGGAATGGGAGTGTCACTTGCAGGGGCAATGGTAACATTACCAGTAGCAATGGAGGAGCTACCAGGTGGATCACTATGAGGCTTAGGATCAGCTTTATCAATTCCAGCTGGATCAATGACAGCAGGAATAGATTGACCGTTAGGGGGAACGATAGTACTACCAGAAGCAATGATAGAACTATCAGCAGCAACACCAGTGGAAAGATGACCAACAGAAAGGTCTTGAGTACCAGAAGAAGTAGCAGCATCAACATGAACAGAAGAATCAGCAGTAAGAGCTGCACTCCTAGATACATCATCCACATCATACTTCTTCACTAGTCTCCTTTTGTACCTGCTCCTTGTACTAATGACTGGAGACTTGGCGGAAATTTCCCAACTTGCTTTGGCCAACAATTTTAGAGGGTCCAAATTCAAAGCAGCCTCACCCTCTTCTGAGTCAGAAAGCACAGCTTTTCTTTTCTTGCTCTTTAACTGATCTTCCAAAGTTGCAACTCTATCAACCAACTTATGGATTGTATAATGAAAATTCTCTTTTGTTTCCTTCACTTCCTTTTCCAAAGCAATCACCTTGTCTCCAAGCTCCTTTTCGGTGTCATGTAACGCAGACTCCAAATCTGCAATTTTCTGCTTATACCTGTCAACTACAGTTGACACAGAGGTGAGAGCATCAAGATTCTCAGTTTCACCAGTACCTGTGGTGTGATGAGCTTCGTTGGATCTGGGTGGAGACACATGAGAATCTCTACCAATATTGGTTTCAAACTCAAAAGGCTGCCTAGATGGACTAGGATATGATACCCTGGATGAGGAAGGAACATCAACAGAAGGCATAACTGAGGGTGTTGTTTTGTCAACATGAGGCCCTACAGGTGTGGTCTGGACTATAGGCTCAAGTGGGTCAATAGGTTCAGGTGAGGGCGCCCTGGGAGATGGTGGTAACTGGGCTTCAGAAGCATTGGATGCACTTGCACCAGCAGCATCTGATGCCCCAGTACCAGCAGGAATGGGTGGATTAGCATCAGCAGCATTGACTACTGCATCACCAGCTGCATCAGCTGCACCACCAGCTGCATTAGCTGCTCCAGCAGGTTCACCAGGCAACATAGCTGGTAAAAGAGGCATATGGTCTCCCACAAATCTAGTCTTCATAGTTGCAAACAATTTAGCAGTCAACTTAGCCATGATCCTAGGTAAGGGGTCAGTGGTCTGAACACCTACAATGATTTGTAAGAATCTAGGGTACATGAGGAATTTGGTTTTAACATTATCTATATTCCTTATCATTCCCTCAAATATGTATTTAGACCAATTGAATACCCTCCCATCAGACAAACAAATAAGGGCAGAGGCAATGTGACTACCAAATTGATCCCACCCACCAGACTTTTTACTAAGGCATTGCAACAAAGTGTGAATAAGAAACCTCCATTGAGGTGAAACCTTCTTCTTTAGAAATGTAAAGTTACCAGCAATTGGATACCCTATTGCTTCCATCCCATCTAAAATCTGCTGCTCAGATAAGTCATACAGCCCATTCTCATCATTTAGCTGAAGATGAACTCGAATAGACTCCTCACTAATAATGTGTTCTTGCCCATCAATCGTTGCAACTATCTCCTGAGGTCTTCCCACAATCGTTCGAACAACAGCAGTATCCCAAAATTGGCGCACCAGTGAGTCATATACCACCATTGGGCAATGAGTAATAGCAAACCTAAGAGAGGAACCTCTTAAGAAGGAAAGAATCTGATCATATCCTTCACTTCGATCAGAAGATTCAAGAAATCCAACTTTGTTGTGATCTTCTTTGTATTCAAGGGTTGCCATAGTGTTGAATCAGGGATTGAGATGTGCAAATAAGAAGGAATGAGATGTGCAATTGATTTGAGAGACTGAGGTTATTTTGGGAGAGGAATTTAATATTTAGTTCGTGAATACGGTTTCCAAATTTAGCAGCTTTAAATTCTAAATTTCTCGCGTAAACTTTGACCAATTTGAATTTAATTTATTCTCAAAATTAATCCCCCAAATTGTTAAACGTCCGCAGCAATGAAGTCAACCAGAGTACCTTTGAATAAAAAACACTACCAGCAGCAACGTTAAGTCAACCGGCAGCAATGAGATGGTCAATCGGCAGCAATGAATGATGTGTGACAAACGTCAAATCCCCAATTATATTTATTATTATATACATATATATATATTATATACATATATATAAAGAGCAGGATTTGTGGAGCTCCATTTGATCGACACGTGGCTACGTAATTAAACGAAACATGTCCCTATTGACTTAAAGATGAGAAGCCACGTATAACATTGCTGGAGACATTCTATTGGTTGTGTGGATGTGGGCTAGTAGAAAATGTTTGGGCCGAAAGAAAAGGCTAAAGGGGCCTGTTTTGAAGGCAACATTTTTACTAATATTTTATGCATATGTTTCCGAGTCCACCATCTATGTATTATATAGAGAATAAATAATTTAAAAAAAAAATGTATATAAATAAATAAATAAAAGGGCGCTCTGTATATCTCCATTTGATCGACACGTGGCTAAATAAATTAAAATAGGCAACTTTATAGTGTGTATCCCCTAAAAAATAGGCAACTTTATAAAAGGGATAAAAATCTAGGTACCGTGAATATAACACATGCCTTTATAAAATTGGGCAATAAATTATATTGGCTTTCCAAAAAAAAAAAAGTTATAGGCAGTTGAGCAAACTATCCACATTTGGAAATTTCAGTCGATACTCGCAACAAGTTGAACTTGGATAATTTGTGTACCTTTCCAAGACTTTGAAAAGACAAGACAATTCACTTAATGTCTAGTCCAACATGCAAGGTAGGCACGCCAGCTACAAGTTTAGGCACGTGGCCAGACGAATAAGAGTCAGGCAACGTCACTGTTCACACGTGAAACTACAGTGTTTCCTCTTCTATAAAAGGTTTTTACAACGAATGAAGGCGCAACCAACCCCGCAAAAAACAATAAGGACATCTAACACACACAATCACAACCGTTTTAGAGAAGTTGAAGATGTTATCGTTCTTTTACGACTGGTTCCTGAATAACAATATAAAGTTGCTTACCATATATTATAACCACGGTCTTCACTCAATGACAAAACGTCATTTGCTAATGATCATCATTTACATACTCGTTTATTCAAGCATGTACTCACACATTAAGTGGGTTACCATGCAGCGTCAAGAGGGTCATCTCACGGCCCACACATGTTCTTAAATGACTACTAATAGCACTTAGTCGTTCTTAAATGACGACTAATAACTCTAAACCATAACGCTCTACAATCTAAACTCCCATCCAGTGAAGTAGACTCCCGTTGGCCATCAAGGGTCTCGTTAGAAGAATCAAGGCTCTCGTTGGCATCAAAGTGGTATCACGAAAAGGGAGATGGATAATGAGAAGAGCCCACGCTACTAGGGAGATACAGGGGCAATTCATTGCATAGAGTTAGGACCCGATAAAGCTAAAAAGGCTCCAACAACATCAAACAACAAATGATTAAAATGATGCCTTCAATTTTTTTGCAGGCCTGACATGGAAAACTTGTAACCATACTAAGTGGTATATACACTTCTTTTAAGCGACTTCTCACCCAAAACACCACACTATTTCGTAGTGTAACTTTTTTATAAAACATTGTTGTGTACTTTATTTTTAATTTCGTAGGTTTTAATTTTTTTTTTTTTTTCTGTTTTGTTCTTTTATTTATGTTATTTGTTGTGTATTTATTTTTAAAAATTCAACGTTTGCTTCCATTTTATAAAAACGTTAGTAAACGATTGTTTGCAAAGTAGAAACAATAAATATATGAACTTGTGTTGAGCATTTACAATGGCAAAAGTCTTTAATGACTTTTTGCATTTAATGCATTAAATGATGCTATAAAAAGGTTTTTGCAAAAAACCTATCACTCCAATGCAACAAATTACCCTATCACTTTTTGTATTTAATTATATTCCATATAAATTACCCTTATGTATTTATATTTTTACAAAATGATTTTCAAAAAACATAAATCAATTTTCATATCGTTGTGTATATATTTACTTTTAAAATTTGGCAAACTTATAAAAAACGTTATGCGGTATTTAAAAAATGGGCAACTTTAAAACGGGTAACTTTAAATGAAAGTTAATGGTCACTATATAATTTTTTTTTATATTTTTTTTTATTATTTTTATTTTAAACTTTTTTTTTGGGTTGTGAAATAAAATAAAGTTGAAGTACTTTTGTGTACTGTATGAAGCGCAACCTACATGGGAAAATTATGCATCGTTTTAAAAAACTGGGAAACTTACAAAGGATGGTCAACTAAAACTGAGCATCATAAAAATGACTATACTAAATTGGGTAAATTGGTAGTGCCATGTCATAAACATTCTACTGCTGGTAGGCTAAATGTTCAACTGCTTGGTTTAGTTGTTACATGGCCGCCATAACCAATTTTGTTGCCATCACTCGAAAGAACAAACAATATGTTGTTTAAGTATCGACGTTTAATTGGTTTGTCTTTTTGTTGTACAATTCATGGATAAAACAATCAAAATTAATTGGACAACTTAAATAAATGGGCAACGTAAAATGGTGGTGGTTTTACAACTTGGGAAACTAATAATGGGCAACTAAATATGTGATGCTGCTGGTAGCTCTTCCATTTGGACAACTTAAATAAATGGGCAACGTAAAATGGTGGTGGTTTTACAACTTGGGCAACTAATAATGGGCAACTAAATATGTGATGCTGCTGGTAGCTCTTCCATTTGGACAACTTAAATAAAGGGGCAACGTAAAATGGTGGTGGTTTTACAACTTGGGCAACTAATAATGGGCAACTAAATATGTGATGCTGCTGGTAGCTCTTCCATTGCTACTGGTAGTGACACCCTTGCTCCTCTGGACGTATTCTTGCTTGGTTTTTTTATGTGATAATCATGAAAAAGAAAATTAACAATTGGTAAAGGTACCTACTTTCTTTTGCAGGAAATTAAAAATAGTTACAATTAAGCTCCTTCGTTATGTCACGAATACATGTTATCTCCATTCAATTAGAAAGAAAAGTAGGCAACTTTCCCACTTTTATACACTAGTCATCATTTCCCCATAACTAATTACTAAATGCATACAAATTAAAGGAAACTGCAAAGTTAATACACTTATGGTAATCATATCCTATTTTTAATGATGTTGATGAGGTACAAATGAGACGGGAGCTTGAATCTGTTATCTTCACTTGTAAGTAGCTTTTTCATTGCAAATCAACCGGATTTTAACCTAGCCGGCACGAATGTCCTTTGTCCTTCCGGGCAGGGCAGCAACAAGGATGAGAAATAAGGGATTTTTATCCTCTTCCCAACCATCTGTCCCCCTTTAATAGCCTCTGATGATCCACCATTTTTCCCTTCAAATATGGTTATTACTGAGACTAACCATATTACACCCTTGGATGTTCCACTCTCATAAACTTACATGGAACTAAGTTCCCAACAAGATTCCACCAGTATTTAACAACTGGTGGTGCTGAGGGGGAGTGAAGGAAAAGCTTGTGGATAGGCAGTTAGAGCAAATCCTCGCACCAGAAAGGTTGAATGTAACTTTCTCGTTTAAGGAGACACTCGACAACAACATGCAGGGGATTTGGATGTTAGGGTTTTGGTAGAGGATGATGGTTGTATGTTATTAGCCGTCATTTAAGAACGGCTAAAAGTTATTAGCAGTCATTTAAGAACGGATCTAGATCATAAGAATGATCCACCCTGTCTGAGACCATTTGTAGGGCCGCTTTAAACTTGTGCAACTGGTGAATTAACAAGATATACATGAACACGTGCCGTTTGGACATCGAAAAGACAACGACTCTATGATGCATGCTGGGAAAAATTACAAGGTTACTCCAGTGAGAGCCGATTGAAAGTTATTAGTAGGCTTGGGTTGAGAGCCGATTGAAAGTTATTAGTAGGCTTGGGTTAATTTTGATGAGGATCGTAATAGGTTATGGATTTCAGACTTGTTACTCTCGTTGAATGCGCACGTTCTGCTTTGGTTGGAAGTGATTTATATAGCGATAAGATTACTGTTGCTTCACTTGTGTATAGTGATCTTATTTGAATTTTGAATTTTTTATGCTTAATTATATATCCACAATGGCATTGATTACTGTTGCTTCACTTGTGTATAGTGATCTTATTTGAATTTTGAATTTTTTATGCTTAATTATATATCCACAATGGCATTATTTAATTAACAACAACAACAATAAATGATGAACTGAATACTCCCTATGCAATCGTTTCGCTTCCCTTCTGAAAGGTTAAATTCATAATGATAAATAATAATAACACAATTTGTAAAAAGTTGGTGTTTTTACAAATGTATTTGTTTTTACCTTAGTTTCGGGTTGAACATATACAATGGTAGAAATTGATTTGAGAGACTGAGGTTATTTTGGGAGAGGAATTTTATATTTAGTTCGTGAATACGGTTTCCAAATTTAGCAGGTTTAAATTCTAAATTTCTCGCGTAAACTTTGACCAATTTGAATTTAATTTATTCCCAAAATTAATCCCCCAAATTGTTAAACGTCCGCAGCAATGAAGTCAACCAGAGTACCTTTGACTAAAAAACACTACCAGCAGCAACGTTAAGTCAACCGGCAGCAATGAGATGGTCAATCGGCAGCAATGAATGATGTGTGACAAACGTCAAATCCCCAATTAACTCCAAACCAACCCAACATTTAATTCCATTAACCTCCCCTTAAGGCTATATAATCCCTTGAAAAATCAATCACAAAGAGTTGCTTGCAAACGAACATTTCCTTTAATTTTCAGTTTCCTTTAATGTTTATGTTTTTATTTATGAAGTAGGAAAGTTCCTTACTTTCATTTGTAAATGAATGGAGAGAACATGTATTCGTGATATAATGAAGGGGCTTAATTGTAACTATTTTTAATTTCCTACAAAAGAAATTTGGAACCTTTCCTACTTTCTTTATTTATTTATTAACTTATTAATATTAATATTTTTCATGCCTTTTACAACAAAAAACCAACCAAGTAAACGTCCTTTGTTAAACCACATACTTTGTGTGTAATGATGGTGGGTATAGGGGTTTGGTGTGTGGGTTTATTGGTTCCCGCGAAAGGAAGTACATATTCCTCACGTTGCGCCACGTGTTATAAAAGTAAATTTTGGATAGTGACTTGGTGAATAGTTGGGTCATGTCACGTTGGCCAACTTGTTATAAAGGCTGCTCCCTTCCTGTCCACTAATTTACAGCACAACACAGTTATAAAATTTGGGCAATTATTTATAAAATTTGGGCAACTGGTTATAAAATATGTGGAAGGTTAAAATAATAATAAAAAGTAATCATAACACCGTTCGTAAAGAGTAATTGTTTTTTCAAATGTATTTTTTTCCCCTTTGTATGAATTGAACATATAAAATGGTAAAATGGCACCACCAATAACAGTAGAACAAGACAAGTTTCAAAGCGACCAATACAAACCTCAGCAGTAGAAAGTTTTTGTGCCTAGCAGCATAAAGTAGCGAATTAACAGTTTCCAATTTTATAAAGTTGCCCAATTTTTTAAGTTGCTCACCTTTTTATTATTGCCTATTAAAAATTTAAACGTTGCCAGATTTTGCCATGTAGGTTGCGCTACAGCTCACACAAGTACATATACTTTACCCATTTTAAGTTGCCCATTTTTGTTGTTGCACATGTTGTAAGTTGCCCAATTTTGTTACCTAGTTATAATGCCTTTTTAAGTTTCCCAATTTTTGGGTTGCCCATCATTTAAGCTGCCCATTTTTTAGTTGCCCATCTTTTAAATATTGCCCATTTTCTTACGATATCTTTCAGCTTATAAATCTTCCCAATCTTGAATAGTGATTTATATAGCGATAAGAATACTGTTGCTTCACTTGGGAATAGTGATCTTATTCGATTTTTTAATTTTTTATTGTTAATTATATCTTAAAAATGTCATTATTTAATTAACAAGAACAACAATAATTGATGAACTGAATACTCCCTATGCATTATCATGTTAGATAGGTGTCATGTTATTGGCCATGTCCAAGCCAATTCTATGTTTTTGCAGATTTACATTATCATGTTTGTTATGTGTCTTATGGTTTCGTTACTGCGTTTGTAAGCTGTTTATGTTTGTGATACATATCAAAGACACTCAAAAAGTAAAAACATATAACACATTACACACTGAAAATGTTAATCATAAGATCCATTACATTTAATTAAATCGTTGATTTTACAAAAGGAACCCACCATAACCAGTTGATTTTACAAAATCACACTATTTCACGCGCTCATAAATCACACTAGTTCAAACTGTAGCAAATAGCAAAATGATTGATACGTAGCCAAATCAATTCTACAAAATATTTCATGCATCCTTATCATACACAATAACGAAAGATTACTACTTCCAAATTTAACACACTAAAGTCACCATATCATATGCTGGAATCTAACAATAAAACCTTCATGAAAGTTTCTTTATCTTTTCAAGGAATGCCGTTTTTTCGAATGTCCGCAACTGTGCTTCCTTGCAGTCAATTTCTAGTTTTATCTTCAAGGCGAGTTCCTTTTCTTGAACGGCATTGAAGAATGCTGCACTTTCCACGGCACGCAGACTCTTATCGAATTTCAAGTCATTAATAATACCTTGCCTCTTCTCCATACTATCATTCAGATCTTTAATTACATCAAACAGTTTTCTTGCTATTTGAAAATCTCTTTTGGTCTCCTCTTGGATTACAATTAGCCACATGTCTGACATACGGTTAGAGCTTGCTATCTTTGCTAGTTCTTCTAAAGTTGGCCGATCCATATTTTATTACTTTAGTGGGTGATAGATAATAACGAATATATGTTATGTTGGTTAAGCGTGCCTTAAATACTTAAAAAAGTTAACCGTTACGGCTACTAATTACACTGAACAGTTGTATCGCATCACTACGGGTGTGAGTATTGTAAATTCATTGAACAGTGGTGCCCTTTAAAAAACAAATAAACCATTACGGTTTTTAAATACTCTTGCTTGGTTTGTTGTTTTAAACGCCATAAAAAAAATAACAATAAATATAAATAATAAGTAATTAAACAAATAAATACGTAAAAATTGAGGAAACTAAAATGTGAATACACTTATGGTAATCACATACTTTTAGTAATCACATAACTAGGTTGCCCTAAAAGAATGAAGTACGGAGTATTAATTAATTGGTTAAGGGTAAACTTGTCATTTGGCAAAAAAGTAAGAGAGATAAAGTAGTGATAGTGATGTTTTCCTAAAAGAATGTGGCATTAATTTTGGGACGGAGGGAGTATTATGAGTAGACCCATGAAGTGGCATTAAATTAAAACGAACACTACATGGCAAAAATACCAAACGTTTAAGAGAAAAGGGATGGGATATACTAACCCTCCCCCAAAATGTTAGCCGGACCCTCCCTTTTTTTTTTTTTTTTTTTTTTTTTTTTTTTTTTTTGATTTTTTTTTTTATTTTTATAATTTTGTTTATATGAAAAAGCTATAAACCTGAAAATGCGGAACAGAAAATATAAAGTTTAATAAGTCAAACGCTTAAAACTGTCAAAAATACGAAACAGAAACTGACAAAAACTGTGCTGTGCAGGGAAAAAATAGGGGACAAGTGGGGAGACAAAAGGCCTGCCACCCTTGTCCCCCCGTCCGGTTAACAGTCCCCGAAAGAAAATGGGCAACACTTAAAGGGTCATACTATAAGAACGGGGGGACAAGGGTGGCAGACACTTGTCTCCCCTTTTGTCCCCTATTTTTTTCCTGTACAGCACAATTTTTATCAGTTTCTGTTCCGTATTTTTGACAGTTTTAAGCGTTTGACATATTAAACTTCATATTTTTTGTTCCGCACTTTCAGGTTTATAGCTTTTTGATATAAACAAAATTATAAAAATTAAAAAAAAATTAAAAAAAAAAAAAAAAAAAAAAAAAAGGAGCTAAAAAATAGCCCCCGTCTTTATAACCAAATAGCCCCCGTCTTTATAACTCACCCCCACTTAAAAGGTGGCCAACTTAAAGATTGGGCAACTTCAAATGGTGGGCAAGTTTTTAATTGGGCAATTTAAAAAGGAATTACAACAACCTTTAAAAATGGGCAACTAAACAGATGTGCAACAAAAAAAATGGGCAACGTAATAAGGCATTTTATATCGCAACCTACATGGCAAAATTAGGCAATGTTTGAAAAAATGGGGAATTTTCAAATTATCGGCAACTTAATATTTGGCAAAATTTTAAACTTGTGTGTACTATAGAGCGACACTGCTGTAATTTGTCCCTTTACATCAGTTCCAAACCAGATAGAAGTTACCTACAGTCCAAGACGCATAACGAACACTACGTGTCAAATTTACGCAACGTATTAAGAAAATGGGCAATATTTAAAATATGGGCAACTAAAAAAATGTGCAACTTAAAAGGTGGGCAACTTAAACATGCATTACAACAAAGCCTTAAAAGATGCGCTACTAAATATGGGCAACTTAAATACATAGGCAACTTAAAAAAATAAAAATAAATAATAAGTAAATAAACACGTGAAAAAGAGATGAAAGTGACATGTTAATACACTTATAGTAATCACATAACTAGGTTGCCCAACGTCGATAAATATTTGCGCAAATTACCCAGCAAGGTTGACCAAAGTACCAAAAATAAACGGTGTAGTCTGTCGTTCAGAAGAATATGAGGTTCTCAAAGTACAAATAATAAATCTTGCTAGTACATATACTCAATCTAAAATGTACTACCAAAGTTGGTGAAACTTTTTTTTGCTGTATGGATCGATGTCTATTTACAGTATGTACTTTGTCCCTTTACCAAACTTGGTACGTAATTACGTATTTTCTAAAAGATTGTTGTGCACTTTATTTTTTATTTGGTATATTTGTAATTTTTTTATGTTTTGTTCATATTTTTATGTTACTGTGATATGGTTTTGTACTTACTAAAAGGTTGTTGTGCGTATTTGGTGACCTATTCTCTAAAAGATTGTTGCGTATTTATTTTTAAAAATACGACATTTTTCCATTTTAAAAGCCTTACAAGATTTGGCTTTACAAAGTAGACACAATAAATAAAGTAGATGACACATATATATTGGATTCTAATTGCTTATGATTACACCTACAGGTAGAAGTGCCTGTGAACTGTAGAGCAACCTACGTGGCAAAATTGGGCAACGTTTACTAAAATTGGGCAATGTAAAAAAGATGGGCAACTTTATATTGATGCATCGTGGTGGCTAGACAACATGTCAGTATTTTAGTCGTCAGTCATTCAGAAGAATATATAGGAGTGTCATGAATTATGCCTAAAGTATCAAGTGGCATTAAAAGAAAATGTAACATAAAGTAGATTTCCATTGTCTGCACTGTAGCGCAACGTACATGGCAAATTTTAGAAACGTTTACAATAAAATGGGCATTACTTTAAAAAATGGCCAACCTAAAAAATGGGCAACGTAAAATTATGGGCAATTTATAAATGGGCAACATAAAAAAAGGGCCAACTTATAAATGGCCAACTTTAGATGGCCAGCATTTTAAATTTGCCAAATTTCTGCTGCTGTTGAAGGCGGTTGAGTAGACTCACACCTTTGGAAATTTCAGCCGACATTCTAACGTTGCACCCAAACCACTGTTTGGACAAGATAACTTCAATTATGAAAAGACTGGTATGGTGAACCAGTTATGTTGCCAACCCAACTGTACTCTCGTAGGGAGTTGAAACATATTGAACTTCATTGGTGCACTTTTCCCAGTTTGGTATCTTTTATTAGCTTTCCATATTTATTGAGATTAGAATTGTTATATGCTGACTTTTGTTAGGAAGTCAGGAAATAAGATATTTCTCATTGCTGCCGATAGTGTAAGCTGGTTCCTGCCGACAGTTGTGGTTCCTGCTCAAGCTCATTGCCGCTGATTGTTATATTTTGTTTCTGCCGATAGTAGTCATTACTGCGGGTTTTTTTGTTAGTTATCCCGTATGTTTACAAAGTTTGTTAGCTTTATTTTTAGAAGAGATTCATGTATATCTCTTCACAGTTGTTGTTAGTATAAAAGAAACACCCGTCTATGAGTTATGTACACCTTTATCAATTTCAATATCAATTATCTTTAGTTTATATTCGATCCATAGAGGATCAAAACCTTCTTGTAGTTTATGCATGTATGGGTTGAATACTCTATGACAATCAACGTCGTATTTTGTTGTTTGCAATTACCTTATTTGTTATTACCAAATACTGTATAAAGATTTATAAAAATTGTTTTATTCCAACACTTTTAGCAAAAACTGCTTCAAGCAAGACGACATTGGAGTTCAATTGGGTTTGAATGAGCAAAGTAGTTTGGTACCCAAAAGGTGTATTTAAGTTGGCCAAAATAGTTATGGCATAACTATTGTTGCTCTATTGTTATTTTGGTACGTCGGTTGCAAACCATGACAAACATAAACAAGTTAAATAATACAACAGAATAAAAACATAACATAGTACAATTACTAAGTATCTGCTGAAATGATAAACCAGTACGATTACTATATAGTAGCCAATAATTTGAAGGTTACATGTTAACGAACGCCTTCCGTTGATGACAGTAACAAGGTTCCAAAGGCGAATGACACTAGACTTCGAAGCCATACTGAAAACTTGTCAAACGACGAATCTGGATCCATAACTTCATACCTTCTCAAACCGGAGGTAAACCTGTTCAGATAAATGTATGAAATTAGTGTTAACGTTTTAACATGTGTAAGTGTACTAGACAATATTTGTGAGTGTCAGTATATAATACGAATGCAATTGAATGATAGCTTAAAATGTAAACGTACTGTACAACGCACGGTCTGGGAGGCTTGCCAGAAGAAGAGATTCTTTGTAAGGAGCGATGTAGAATGAACCAGCATTTCCTTCAATTCCCAAACTAACAAAGTGTCCAACCTGATGATCGTAGACAAAAATTGTGTTACCCAAAATGTTTCCGACATTGCCTTCCACTATTGGAGCTTGCCTACTTGTAAAGCCAACCAGCCTAATCGCCATGGGGGCAGGGATGCAGAATAGATTTGAAAATCGTGTTACGGATGCACCATCCACCTCCAAAAGCCATGCGCTGAACAGTGGGACCTCAGAATTCATGATCATACCAGAAAGCACAAGAGAGTTTCCTAGCTCGTGAACAGAAAAAGAAACTGGCATTACCACTTTCAAAAGAGAAGGTATCTCTATGACGTGAAATTGGCGGGTAATCATATCAAAAGAAATCAAAGTGTAATCCTTGTAGGGACCCCCCTTTGCACTATGTAACCTTTCAGTGCCACCCCAATAGATAAAACGACCCACAACTGCCTGACTTTTTCTTTTCAATCTTATTAGGGGACGTGGCAACTCAAAATCTTGGACACGTGACCAGGTCTTAGTGTTCAATGAAAAGACTGACACATACCAAAAACCAGTTTTGAAAACAGGATAAGATACCTTGACAATTGTCGGGTCTAGAGTGTCCGGACGGACACCAAAACCGAAAGCAACCTTTGAACATTCTATTTGGTTATTGTAAAAAGGGATGAATATGCAAACAGATTTTCTTATGGATGGGTTCCAAAGAACAGCCATCATGTTAGTACCATACATAAAGCACGTAAGGCCGCTAGAAGTGCCTAAAGGCATCATAAATGCAAGGTTTAGATGTGAATCATATAGGGAAATGGTTAAATTTTTAGCTACAGATGTCATAAAACCTGTATGACCCTGATCAAATGTTAGATTAAAAAGACACTCATCATTGGGACGAGCACCGTATGAAGTGATGAAGATTTGTGAATCTATGATTGCCTTCCATATCTTTGAAACACTACGTATCTGGAGTATACCTTTAAGTGGTACCCTATTCAAGATATCTATTTGAACATCCAAAGGTATGTTGTCAGACATAGTTTAAATAGTTTCGAGCAAATGGGTGGGCTATAGGTAGGATGTATAAAGTTGTTGTGTATGAGAAGGCAATGGCTAAAATGACACACATATATATTTGTCTCATTGATTATGATTGCACCTGTTAAGTGGCATTAAATTAATAATTTTAAAGCAGATGTACGAGTGTGTACTGTTGCGCAACCTAAATGGCATATTTAAAAAGATGGGCAACTTTAGAAAATAATTAAAAAAAAAAAAAAAAAAAAAAAAAAAAAAAATCGGGAATTTTTAAAAGGGAAAAAGTTTTAAATACATAATGTACTTTTAAAAAAAACTCATTATGCTCTATGAACTATACATATTGTCATTATACATAGCATTTGTTGCTATGTATAATGACAATATGTATAGTTCGAGTTTTTTTTTTAAAGTACATTATGTATTTATAACTTTTTCCCATAGAGCATAATGAGTTTTTAAAAGTACAAAAATGAAAAATGCTATGTATAATGACAATATGTATAGTTCATAAGAGCATAATGAGTTTTTTTTTAAAGTACATTATGTATTTATAACTTTTTCCCTTTTTAAAACATGGGCAACTTAAAAAGATTCTGCTGCTTCTAAAACTTTTTACAAATTTTCATGCTGTTTTGCAAATTTTTGTAAACTTGCTGCTTGGTTTGAAAGTTAAGGGACTGTTTTGTAACTTGGCGCCAATATAACCCGAATTAGAATCCGAACGGTAATAAATCACAATTGGATCACACAATTCACTTTGTGCGCACAAATTTCACTTTAATACAAAGCCTAACACACCTGTTATCATCTGATTGCCGGTACCCCCAAATTGAAAACCCTAATAAACAATGGCGGAAAGGAAATACTCAAGCAGCCACAATCAGGTTGCATTTCTTGAAAAGGTCCCAGGAGCTGAAGCATTTGCTGACGTTATTGACTTTCTTAATGCTACTCACCTTAGGTATGCATTAACAGAAAATCCCACTATATACAAATCCCATATGGAACAGTTCTGGTCCACTGTTAGGACCCAAACAAAAAAAAATGGTGAACAGAATTTAATGGCTATGGTAGATGGCAAACGGATAATTATTTCTGAATCATATGTAAGAAAAGCTCTTAACTTTTTAGATGAAGAAGAGATAATTTGCCTTGAAAATGATGTAATTTTTAAAGAACTTGAGAATATGGGTTATGAGAAGAAAAAGGATGTTTTAACGTTTTATAAACCTCTTCTCTGCCCACACTGGAAATTTGTTATTCACACCATTCTCCATTGTCTGAGTCCTAAAACTACAGCGTGGAATGAGTTCAGTTCAAGGCAAGCATCTGCTATTATTTGTCTGGCCACAGGAAAACCCTTTAATTTTTCGGCTATGGTAATGGATGGCTTCAAAAATAATGTTTCAGGAGAACATTACATTTACCCTAGGTTTTTGCAATTGATTGTGAATAAGCAACTATCAAAGCCTAAGATTCATAAAAGGACCTACAGAACTCCTATGCTTAAAAGGAAATTATTTTCTTATTTGAAAAAAAGTGGAAAAGGCTTCTCTGGGACTATTACTCCATTGTTCCCACATATGTTGCAATTGGCTGCCAGTCAGGGTCAATGTGCTGAAATCACAACACCTACACATCCCACACCCACCTCTGAACACTCATCATCTCACCCTCATAATACCCAAACACCTAGGATTTCACTGAATAAGAACACAGATTTTCATCATACCAGTGTTAGGATAGATGCAGATGAGGCTGCCACAGGTGTGGGAGGTGGAATGATGGAAGGGGCTAACACTACTGATCCTGGCTTAGTAGGTGGGCAGGTAAGTGTTAACATAAGTAAGACCCTGAACATGGCAACACCAACTGTGCAAGGTTCTCATGAACCTGAATCAAATGATGAAAATCCCAGTCAAATGGCAAAAATGGGGAGCTCAGGTGATCAACCCAGGTTTCATACTGACTTTGAACCCAATGATTCAACTGTCAGGGAAGGTAATACATCTAGACGTGATGAGGGTAAGAATGCAACTGATGAATTGAGGGACACCCAAAATGTACAAGATGACAATTCCAGTGATCAGCCTGACGGGGCAGAGAAGACTAGCCTTATGGAGGAATACATGACAAGATGTAGGACACTAGAATCACAAGTTTTTGATCTCACACAAACAGTCAAACAAATGAAGATGAGAATTAACCTTTTCAAGGGAAGGCAGAGGTCTAGAACAAGGGTATTCAAAAGGCTCAAGAAGGCTGGAACGGCACATAGGGTGAGATCTCCTGAAGGTTGTCCTAGCAATGAGGGAAATGATCAGGTTGATACTGATGAGGTAATTAAACCTACTGCCAGTACTAGAGATCCTAGTCCTAAGTTTGAACCTTCTACTGCTGAAGATGATGATGTTAGCTTGGCTCAGGTGGTCGTCCCACTAAATACTAGCAAATCATCAACACCAAAACAATCAACACCACCAACAGAATCACAATCACAAACACAACCTACATCAGCAGCTGAACAACAACCTCAACCACAACTCCAACCAACAACTAATCAGACAAATCCGTCACCGACACTTCCTAGAGCTCCCGACAAAGGAGTTACCATAAGAGAACCTACTGCTGAACAGAAATCATCATCACCACAACAACAACATCCATCACCACAACCAAAACATGATGAACTCAAATAAGTACATTTTATTACTATCATTTATCCTATTAATTTGACTTGTTTTACTATATTATGTATGAGGATTGATACTTAATTGTTTACTTTTGTAATTCTCAGGTAAAAACAAGCATTTGGTGAAACTTAGCGATTATGGACTAATAATGGAGCAAAACGTGCATAAAGTGGAAGTCTACTGACATGGACAAGATCAAGTCAATTCTGCTCCAGATGCGCCGCATCTCACTCTCGAAATGCGCCGCATCTCTATTAAGATATCACCAGATACGATCCAAGATACAAGAGGACATGCGCCGCATCTAATCAAGAGTTACGCCGCATCTTCTGGTGGTGTATGAATATTCCTGAATATTATAATCTTGGACCCCACGCGAAGTTAAGTACATACGCCGCATCTACTTAGTAGATGCGCCGCATCTTCCCTCAGACAGAAACTATAAATACCCCGTAGACCAGACGAATTAGAGAGTTCGGAAAACGAAAACCTAAAGACCGAACAGAAGAGAAGGACGAATTCAGTCAAGGAGGCAGCACAAGACACACCCAAATCAAAGATACAAGAGCTGTAAGAAGGTGCTGCATATGTTTAATTCATTAAGTAGTTTTGTTTTATTGTTTTAGCAAACTTTAATTCATCAGGATTGGTGGCTTGTGTAATGTGACAACGGAAAGATTGCACTCCCTTTAATACTTGCTTTCCCATCAATTAAAGTTTATATGTTGATGTCTTTGGTTACTACTTATTAGTGCATTGATAACCTCTGTGTTTATTAGTGGCTTGCGGGCATCCGACTGCGGGACAAGATGTGGCTCCCACGGTTGTTTCTAAATTGATCACTTAGGAATAACTTTTAGACATAAGTAATCATTAAGGGTTTACTCGCCGATAAGAATAGGACCAACGAGAAAGGGTTAACTATATACACTTCATATAAAGCTATCAATAAAACAAGTGACAATCTACTTAATTATAAGGACAGCCCTCTTATTGTCTCAAGTATCTATCTGTGTACGTGTGTGCTACTTGCTGATTCGTGCCTACTAGTTTATTTTATTATTTTATTGCAAACAACAAATCGTGCCAGTCTCTCAGGCTGAAACCCCCTTGCGTTAGGATATTAAAATACTGATTAGATTAACGAGATTATACGTTCCACTCTTAGTGTTCGACACCCTACTTACCATTATCTTCATACTGACCGGGTACACTGCTCGTTAAGTGTGTGTGTTATTGATAAGTCGGCTAAATATAAATTTAAAACTTGAAATCTAAACGTGTTAAAACTATACTACAACATACACACGCCATCAAGTTTTTGGCGCCGCTGCCGGGGAGTGAATTGTTATTTTCTGTTAATTTGATTAGTATTTTAATTAGGTTATTTTTCTTTTTATTCGATTAATTGCATCATTGTATTATTTTGCATATTTGTTGTATTGTGTGCTATTTGTTTTCTTTTATTTTTGTTTTTATTTGTTTTTGTTCGTGTGTTTTATTTTTGTTTTATTTTTCGTTTTTTGTGTGTTCTGCTATCGTTGTACTGTGCTAAATCAAACGATACGGCGCATCTGATCTCTCAGATACGGCGTATTGCGTTTAATTTTTAAAAATACAACGCGTTTAATTAATTCGATACGACGCATCTTTTCCCCAAGATACGGCGTATCTGTTTTTAATAAAGAAAAATTTTTCTAAGCGATAAAGTAATACGACGCATCTGCTTTTGCGGATACGGCGTATCTATTTTTGATAAATTTTTTTCTTTCTAAAACGTTAACGCCATACGACGCATCTTCTTTTGAAGATACGGCGTATCTATTATTTCAATTAAAAACAGTTTGCGAATTATTAAACAGATACGGCGTATCGATCTCTGTCGATACGGCGCATCTTTCTGAATCAAAAATCTTTTATTTTTAAACGTAACGAAAATACGGCGCATTAACTTTCGTTAAT
The DNA here is from genome assembly GCA_021014915.2 of Artemisia tridentata subsp. tridentata. Classification (NCBI taxonomy): domain Eukaryota; kingdom Viridiplantae; phylum Streptophyta; class Magnoliopsida; order Asterales; family Asteraceae; genus Artemisia; species Artemisia tridentata. Next base: position 78,609,943 of record CP139508.1, read on the forward strand.
ACGACGCACTTAATTTTAATTAAATAAGTCGATTTTTGATTATTTAATTCGATACGGCGCATTCATAAATTCAAAAGCGGCGTATCTATTATCTGAATAAAGTCTGATTAAATTTTAACGTATTAAGATACGGCGTATCCAACTCTTTGGATACGGCGCATCGTCTGCAGTCATCAGATATTTGTATTCTAATATCCGTTTCCTTATTTATTAGTTTTTCTCCTTGCGAACAAATCCTACTGATGCTTTCATGATTATTTCAGGAGGAAGATGGAAGGATACGGAGAACTGATTGACTTCGACTTCGAAGCCAATTTTATGAATGGAGTATTAGTGCATGGCAATTTATCTGAACGTTACGATGGGGACTATATTGAACTTAATGACCTTAATGGACCGTTGGAATCCAATGACCTGTTCATGGTTGATGCTGAATCTGAGTTGGAAGATGGAGAAATTATGGATAGTCCAAGAGTCAACGTTATTACTACTAGAAATTACGATGAATTTGAGGGATATGATGGTTCATGGGATTACGGTAGAAGGATCAACACCAATTGTGCTTTCAATTTACAATTCCCATGCATGATTGGGTACAAGTGTATTGACGCCAATTTCTTTCCTATTTTATCAATGAATGTCATGTCTAGAAACTTTTACAATTCTATTATGAGAAATAAAAAAGAGTATAAAGGAAAGAATGTAGTTGGAGCCTTCATTAATGTCCCGGTCTTCGTTGGACGCTTCACTATTGTTACTGAGTTCGCAATTATTGAAGACATGAATGCCTATCGTGATAGCAATATGGGCGACGTGATTGTTGGAAAACCATTCTGTAAGGAGATCACTATTAATGCGAAACGATTTGAAGGAAAGATCACCTTTCAATGTGGAAGCGACGTTATCACTTATATGATGCCCCGAACTCACCCTGGATTTAAGCATGCTACTAATAGGGTCTGCTACAAATTCTCTCCATTCCTTTTTATTAGTGACGATGACATGAAGAGAGGAATTGAGTACCCGTATCAAAAAATGGAAGGATTCTATAAAGGAGTTTTGAATTTGGGACCTGAATATATACGTGACGAATCAGTTGCTAGATGGATCCTACGTGGGAATGTAGGAATAAATGATCGAAAATAAAGAGCTGAACGTGAGTCTAACTTGAAGACTCTGGAATAAAGACAAGTGCTGGCCGGGAGACAACCCGGAGAATTTTTATTCTGTTTTTGTGTCGAGTCAGTCAGACCCGCATGACGATACGGCGCATCTCATTCCTGAGATGCGACGCATCTCCTGCAATGGTCATATCTTATTTTATTTTTCTGCATTTTTATTTTCGACTTTAAAACTATTTATCAGTTTATTTTAATGCGGCGCATCCCTGGTTAAGGATGCGGCGCATCTTTATTCTGATCCGTATTTATTCCAGGCTCGATACGGCGTATCTTCTTCAATAAGATACGGCGCATCGACTGACCTGACGATTTCCAGTTTTTATTTTTTAGTTTTATTTTTATCTAACTACTAATGTATTATGCAAGTGTGAACCTTTCTTATCTTAGGTGTGTTTTAAAGTGTTGATGGTATAATAGTTTCCTGGATTTCCTGTGGATACATCAAGTATGAAGCTTTAAAGTTCTAATCCACAAGAAGTTGATTTTTGCTCTTATCAAATGGAGGATCATACCGAGCAAATCTCAGGGGAGTTTTTCTGTTCTAATTCTTTTCTTTTCCAGTTTTTAACCTTTTATACAAACAACGAGGACGTTGTTTAACTTAAGTGGGGGGATAGGAGAATTAGAACACTTAACATTTACTTGTCCTAAACTTTTTCAAAAATTATGCTTAAAATGTGCTTAATATATCAAAATCTAAAAATTTTTTTAGCATGTTTTTGTTTAAGATCTAAGTTGCATAACTGCACACATGACGTTATTTTCAAAAATTGTGATTTTTCAAAATTCACAAATCTATGAGTGTGCCGGTGACTTGTAAACTTTAGAACTTGGCTTGTATACTATTCGAGACCACCATAATGAGTATTATTTTTATAATTGGAATGACTTGTCTAAATTGGTAAAATTCTAGGATTACACCCAAATAGCCATTATGTGTTATGTGTTATTAACTAACTACACTGGTTAGTTAACCCCCGTATAAACCCTTTTGTTACTCTCATTTTTAGAGTAAGATACCCTAGAAAAACACTCAGAGCCATTCCTTTCGTTTCTTACACCTATGTTTAAAATGTTTCGTTACACCCTTACACCTTAGCCTACCCTGTAGATTAGAATCCGTGGTTGGTTAATTGCTATAGGCAAAGTGTGTTTCCTTACATTACCTGTGTTCGTGTGCGTAATACATTATCTTTGGTTAGGTCGGGAAATTGCACAATGCAATTGGAGTGAAAGTAAATATTGTATATCTTTTAGTTTATTTTTCGTGTGTTTACTACTTTCACTATTAGCGTTATTTCTGAAAGTATGAAAAGTATGAAAAAATTATCCGGAAAGAAAGTTGTAGTGATGTGGTGAAATTTTACACATATGTTTCAAGTAAAAAAAAAAAAAAAAAAAAAAAAAAAAAAAAAAAAAATGAGAAAAGAAAAAGAAAGAAAGAAAAGTTGGATGTCTGATTTAAGCCAACGATGTAGAGTTATGTAAGTGGTCGATATCACCACTATTTGTTGTATTATATCTATGGATTGAATGGGAATTGGCAGTTATGGGAATGCCGATTAAGGTTTATTCTTTGATTAAGATTTTGTTGAGTATAATTCGTGTCTACCTAAAGCGTGCGTTTCAAGTGTTAAAGCGTGAGTTATTCAATGATATGAGTCTTATTCATGGGATGGTTGGGATAGTGATTAACCACACTTAGGATTTTAATTTATTTGTTTTGTTTTGTTTATTTTTCATTTTACACCAATTTATATCCCAAATGTTATCCATACCCTATTCTTTATCCAACCGAACCTTTGATTTATTGAGATTAGGGATTTGAGCAATCTTAAGTATCGTAGTCGTGGATTCGGCTATGTATTTATGATTTTGTCGCCCTTTTTGATATATTATTATTGGTGAAGTTTGGACCTATCTTTAGCCTATTCGAGTTAAGGATTTGAGCAATTGCAAGTATCGTGTTCGTGGATTCGATCATGTATTTGTGATTTTGTCGCCTTTTCTGGAATTTGAGATCGATAGTGATTAAGAATAATTAACCCTTAAGCCTAAACCCTTTTTACCGCTTTAGACTTGTTATTCCTTAGCTTTAGTGGTGGAGATGTGTATACTTGCCAAGCCTATGATAGAATATTCGTCGCGACTGGACAGTTAAACGATTAGATTTGCTTTTATCAAGATATTTTATTATACTTCTAATTCGTTAAGTGTTTAGTTGTGTGATTATGATAAAACGAATACATGCTTAATATAAAAATAAATCCTAACATCTTTTAGGATACATTTTCATAAGATTAATTCTAAGGTTTACTTGGGGACAAGTAAAGTTCAAGTGGGGGGATATTTGATGAACTCAAATAAGTACATTTTATTACTATCATTTATCCTATTAATTTGACTTGTTTTACTATATTATGTATGAGGATTGATACTTAATTGTTTACTTTTGTAATTCTCAGGTAAAAACAAGCATTTGGTGAAACTTAGCGATTATGGACTAATAATGGAGCAAAACGTGCATAAAGTGGAAGTCTACTGACATGGACAAGATCAAGTCAATTCTGCTCCAGATGCGCCGCATCTCACTCTCGAAATGCGCCGCATCTCTATCAAGATATCACCAGATACGATCCAAGATACAAGAGGACATGCGCCGCATCTAATCAAGAGTTACGCCGCATCTTCTGGCGGTGTACGAATATTCCTGAATATTATAATCTTGGACCCCACGCGAAGTTAAGTACATACGCCGCATCTACTTAGTAGATGCGCCGCATCTTCCCTCAGACAGAAACTATAAATACCCCGTAGACCAGACGAATTAGAGAGTTCGGAAAACGAAAACCTAAAGACCGAACAGAAGAGAAGGACGAATTCAGTCAAGGAGGCAGCACAAGACACACCCAAATCAAAGATACAAGAGTTGTAAGAAGGTGCTGCATATGTTTAATTCATTAAGTAGTTTTGTTTTATTGTTTTAGCAAACTTTAATTCATCAGGATTGGTGGCTTGTGTAATGTGACAACGGAAAGATTGCACTCCCTTTAATACTTGCTTTCCCATCAATTAAAGTTTATATGTTGATGTCTTTGGTTACTACTTATTAGTGCATTGATAACCTCTGTGTTTATTAGTGGCTTGCGGGCATCCGACTGCGGGACAAGATGTGGCTCCCACGGTTGTTTCTAAATTGATCACTTAGGAATAACTTTTAGACATAAGTAATCATTAAGGGTTTACTCGCCGATAAGAATAGGACCAACGAGAAAGGGTTAACTATATACACTTCATATAAAGCTATCAATAAAACAAGTGACAATTCACTTAATTATAAGGACAGCCCTCTTATTGTCTCAAGTATCTATCTGTGTACGTGTGTGCTACTTGCTGATTCGTGCCTACTAGTTTATTTTATTATTTTATTGCAAACAACAAATCGTGCCAGTCTCTCAGGCTGAAACCCCCTTGCGTTAGGATATTAAAATACTGATTAGATTAACGAGATTATACGTTCCACTCTTAGTGTTCGACACCCTACTTACCATTATCTTCATACTGACCGGGTACACTGCTCGTTAAGTGTGTGTGTTATTGATAAGTCGGCTAAATATAAATTTAAAACTTGAAATCTAAACGTGTTAAAACTATACTACAACATACACACGCCATCAGCATCCATCACCACAACCAAAACAATATGAACCTCAACATCAACCAAAATCAATATCACAAACTCAACCTATAACATCAAAACAAACAACTGCATCTACAACAAAACAACCAACTACAAAACCTGCAATTCCAAGGGTTCATGTCAACCGTGTAAGTATAACTATTAGAGAACCCACTCCATATACGAAACCCACACAACCACCTACATACACTGTGGAAGCCAAAGGAAAGATGATGGAAGAGTTAGAAAATGCTCATGATTCTGCATATGTCCCATACCATCGTTGGCCAAAAGAAATTCAAGCAGTACATCCAGAACAGGCTAAGTTTGAAGAAAGGTTCAGTTCTAGGGATGATGTACAGGGTAAGTCTACAATTGGTGTCAAAGGATCTGGGAAAGGCAAAGAAATGATGGTGGAAGAGTCTGAAAAGGCACATGGTCATCTTTCGGCAGAAGAGATTAAGGATAAACCTGATGCAGACGAGGCTAACAAACCTAATGCTGAAGAAGTGGAGGAGGATAACAAAAGTAAGGAAAAAGAGTCAAAGGCTAAGTCTACAATTGGTGTGAAAAGAACTGGGAGAAGAATGAAAACGATGGCCAGAAGGAAGAAGAGAACTAGGCGAGTGGTAGTGAGTAGTTCAGAAGGCATTGATGAAACAGGGTATAAAAAGAAAGAGACGGTTGATTTACAACTGGTGACCCAGGTTGTGTCTGATGATGATGACCTGTTTGAGGATACTGCTCCTTCGGCAGTTAAATCTCCGGTTATTGGATGGAAAGCTGGTTATGATGGGAAAGTTCCTTGGTTTGAGATACGCAGAGTTGCTGGAAGAATGCAAAGGTTTAAAACAATTCCTCAAATGCTTAAACACATTGACAAAAAGGATTTGGTAAACCTGTCAGCATTAATGAAGAACAAGTATGGAAATGGAAAACCAACAGATGAGCTTGATAGAGTGCTTTGCGGATATCTGACGACCATGTTTCAAGCTTCTGTCTAAGATAGTATGTTTGTACAAAAGGGTACAAGTACGTAGTGTTTGTTAAGTTGATTACCTTGAAGGTTTTTGTAACCCTGTTACTTCCACCATAACCGTATACATATATTGAAGTGTTTGTTGACATAATTCATTTGTTTACATAGTCTTCTTCTTACCATTGAACGATACATTCCGCATATTGTTTAATATTGTGTCAATTCGATAACAGTTTGTTAGGAATTATTAGAATAATGTTTATTTTCATTGCTGCTGTTAGTGTAGTTTGATTCCTGCTGGCAGTGTTGGTTTCTGCCGGTCATGGTTCCTGCTGGTAGCATTGTTTAGTTTCTGCTGGCAGTGTTTGTTACTGCTGGTCATGGCGTATTTTTTGTATGTTTGTTAGAGTTATTTTAGGAACACAAACATACGACATTGTGTTTTGCATCCAATTCCAAAGAAAATAGTTAATACAAGATCCATAGAGGATCAAAGTCTTTTAGTCATTGTCTTCTTCAACTCTTGTGTTTAGTATCCGCATAAGCACAAGTTTATTATACAGAGATTCTCATAGTAGTTGGCTTTGTGTTTAAATAAGCTATGTACAGGTTCTTTTGGCTCAAAGATCTATCAAGAGGCACGATCCTACACAGTTTCTACACATATTGTTTTACATTCATATCTAAGATAATTAACAAAGATCTATCAAGGGCTCATCTGGGATCAACACCAAATCACAAAGTTTTTTCATGAATTAAACTATCTTATTCCTCATAGCTTGACACTGATCATAGATTCTTTGTAGTAAATCCTTAACCACATCCGATTGTTGTTCACACCTGAGTTTTGAGGTAAGCATCACCCTTAAGACTTCAAAACTCAGTGGATATTCCAATTCAGCTAACATGAAGATATATACTCCACTCTGTGTTGACAGATGATGCACATTGCAGGAACTATAAAACTCCCATGTCAGATATTCATGCAGTTGGTGAAATGCACTGATGCAGTAGGTGCTTGTATGTAGCATGAAATGCATGGGTGAATCCTACTGCTGGTGAAATTGAAGCTGCTGCTGTTCCTACCTAATCCAAATTGTTGGGTTACATGTTATTGACCGGTTACAAACAACAACGATTACCAGATAATAGTAAATTGTATTTTGGGTTACAGATTTTTAAATCAACTCTACTACCTTTCAAATACCATTAAACATTGTTTATTAACTCCTTGTGCTTCCACAAGTATTGAAGCATCCGCTCACGGTATGCTACAGCTGTTTGAAGCGGGTCATCTACTTCCAGTGGTTGGTTGTGGCACAATCGGTATAAAATAATACATACCCATACACCGCAATCGCCATATACGTCTGCTTGTTTCGGGACTGCAGGACACTGGTATGTTATTTTATATTCCTCGGCTGATATGCCCTTGCTCGCCAATATACCCTGCTGAACCAGATACATGGTAAGTTGTTTTGGCAACATTCTTTTCAAAGTTCTCCACCACCGTGCACCATTGCCATGTACCAACCCAAGAGTGTCATAAAATGAAACAACACCAGTACGTAGGTGAAGCTCAGCGAGACACCAGTGTTTATCAGGTTCATTCACGGGGAAAAAAACCTAATATAGACAAAGGAATGTACATATTAATATGCATACACTTAAAATTATATTTAAAAAGGATTGTGGCAAACTAACCTTTTCAACATCTCGCCAAGCCACAGGGTAGCTTGTTCCATCTGAATAATGACTGTACATCTGACCAGCCAAGATATGTCGGGCGAACAGAGAACCTGCCAAGGTCCAATCAGCATTGCTTGGTCTAAGTGACCACATAAGGTCAAACCATATATCCAAGTGCTGTGTACACAAAACAAAAATTATAAAACTTATAGTGGTTACTCAATCAAAAGTATATACAAATGTATTTGACCAGATAGTGATGATGGTTCCTTACATAGTCATACAGCCAACCGCCTTTACAATCTTCAAGACATGCCAACGCTAGCCAAAATTTCATATCAGAAACAATGTTACGACCGCCCCATGGAAACTTATAGCTTTTTGGTTTATTTTGCTTTAAATAAACACGAAGCGAATCGGGCACAGACACCTTGTCCTTTTTCAATTTGGAATGTCGAGTCAGATCCTAAAATAAACAAATAAATGATTAACAATAAACGAATCATAATATTGTTAATTTAAGAATAACAAATCAGACTACCTCTACAAAAGGATCTGGGTTGGCCGAATAGAACTCAGTAATTGACCGAGTTCTTGGGTTTCCAGATACGTCCTGAAAAGACACATACCATATATTAGCATAGGCCAACCAGATAGTGATTTCAGTATCAATGTTTTACGGTGCTTTACATCTAAAATGACTATAGGCTCAATCAACTTCTTTCTACAAGTAGCTGCTCTTGTCAGTAGTGCGGATTGGACGTTCTCTATATTCAGAGATTCAAAAAACTTATCGTGCCTTGATTTAAAGGCTTTAGCCACTAGAGCAACTTTATGCGCATTTTTTTTCTTTTGGATTTTCTTCTTTTTACGTTCAGAAAAAAACAGAGTCCAAGCAAGGTTTGTCATTGGGACCGACCACATTTGCAAACCCATGGTTGGTGAGTGTTTGTTGAAATGGTGTTGTTTGCTCTTCCTACATAGCATAGGTTGTAATTAACACCGACCACAAGACATAGGAAAGGAACAATTATTAACCTTTTTAAATTTAAACTAAACCAAGTACCTCAACATATGTCTGCAATGGGGTTGTTTGTTCTTTATGCACGCAAATAGCATTTGAATTCTCAACACCCTTACCATTTTCATTGTCAAACGGTACTTCTTCTAACGAAACACTAGTGACATCCGCTCCGTCGTTTATATAACTCATGACATCATCATACACCACCGGATGATACTGGTACAATAAAGATGTATAAATAAATAGGCAAACAAGGAAGGTTGTATTTTGCAAAAGTATTTTTTTCAAGATAACATACATCACCGTAGACGAAGGATGTTGTTTGATTAATGTCCTTCTCATGGGATGCCACAACTTGATTCGCAGGTTGATGATGATCAAGAGTAGGGAAGTCAGGAGTAACCCCTAATTCACATGCTTTTACAAGAACGTCCATCCCACCCACCTGAGATTCGTTGTAGCCTTGCTGCCCAACATCCATGTCAATTTCCATGTGATGGGCTGCAACACTGGTCGTAACACCAGTATCAGCCTCACAAGCTAATGGCGTGCCCTGTAGTTGACAAAATAATACAACATTTAATGAATTAAATGTACGATTAAAGGGTAAACATTAACGGGGAAATGAGATACTTATAAACGTATGCCAAAAAAACACAAAGTAAAAGTAAACCTTTAAACAAACATGATTGTCAACTTCCATTGGATGCGCATGATCGACATCATCATCAGCATGATCATCATCAACATCTCGGCGCGTAACACCATTATCAACATCATCTTCACAACGTGATGACGGGTTCTGTAGTTGACAAAATGAGATAAGTATAATACTTAACGAGGAATTGATCTTCATATAATGTTAGGAGAATAAAACATATAAGGTGAATACAAACCATGTAAATATCAGGGTTGACATCAGACTTGACTGGAAAATCTGGATCATCGGTGCTTTCGTTAATAACTGTCTCTAACTCTGAAAATTTTGTTTTCACCTTCTGAAGCAGCTCGCGAATGTCTTGTTTAGGGACAGACGCTACGTGCTTCGCCATCAACGAAATATCAATTTGCAAATCAAATATCTTGCCCAAAATAGGATTTGTTCCAAAATTCTTTTCATCTTGGCCTTCGCCTGATTGGACACCTTTTGCGTTTTCAACATTATTTTTATCTAAAGTTTCTAAACTTGGTGCTTCATGTTGATCGTCTGCGCTACCAGCTTGTTGGTGATCCTCTGATCTACGAAGTTGGTTGTCATCGTCTGCGCTATCAGGTTGGCGGTCATCCTCTGCGCTAGCAGGTTGGTGATCATCGTCTGCGCTATCCGGTTGTTGGTCTTCCTCTGCACTTGACAGGTCTGAATCAGACAAACCCTTTATAAAGGGGATGCTGGCAATACACCACGGTTGTCTCAATTCGCGTTTGGTGGCATAAAGTGCCTTAATAGGAACTGACTCCTAAAAAAACAAATAGCAAATAACTTTGTATGTGAACAAATTTAAATAAGGGTCCAACAAATTAGCCTTCAAAGATAGTGCGGTGCTTACCGGTCCAAATAGTGTTTTACGGTCTGATCTTCGCAACTTTTGACATTTAGACCAAGCAAGACCTCGTGGAATGACGTTCGTGTCTTTCGCCCACCAGTTGCCGCTTTTAGGAAATGTCTCCAAAATCCATATCTGAAATATGTGGTTGTTTAAAATGTATATAATGTGGAAAAGAAAAATGTTCAAACTGCAGGTTATTACCGTGTTCAAAACTATATATTCAATATATATCTAATACAAAAAACCTAGTAATGGATAGAAAACAGATACAAACATTTTGTACACCGGATACATATATATAACAATAGTATTGAACTTTAGTACAGAGTAGAAAGTATGGCATACCTTGAAAGCCCAAGCAAAACCGTATAGATTGTATGTCGCATTGTAATATGGGTTTTTTTCCAACTTCTCCAAATGAACTGGTCTGTGTCTCTCAACAACATTCACAGTCCTTTGATAAAATTTATGCCACATGTATTCACCCCAGGGAAAAACGTTCCAAGCATCAAAGTCCTCCACCAAAGACAGTATATGATTAGGGATACAATTCCTTTCTTCAATACCCATAAACACCAACATAGCAACTATCAAAAGACACAACCTAATAGCATCCTCATCCGAAACAGCTAAGAACCTATTTGGATCTTTAACTAGTTTCAAACAATCACTGCCATATACAGATTTTATACCATCTGTCTTTTTTTCTGGAAATACGCGGTCACGAAATGCATTTGTTTTCTTTTTTTTACAAACTTTCCCAAATCGAAACCCTGTTATTAAACAAAATTCCTTACGCCCGAACTCTAACAAATCATCCCCAATTTTGAACTGCAATGGTGGGGAATCGGACGATATGTTAGAAACTTTTACCTGATGTTGTAAAACAAAATGCATCAAAGGGCAGTCATTATCGCAAAACCGAATATCCAACCACGGACCAAAGACTGTGTTTCTAAACAACCTTTCCCGCTTTTTATCCTTCGACAAAATATCTTTGATTTCTGTAAGCAACTTCACTGTAGATCGAACAACGATTTTACAATGGTACAACCGAATCGGCATATCGAATTACAGGGTGTTAAGGAATTATGATTTGTTACTTGTGTGATGCTTTGTCTATGGAAAAGAAGCTGTTTGTGTATTGATGTGTTTTCTGTAATGAATTGTAATCGAATTATCGAATTACAGGCTAATATATTTTAAAAAAAAACTGCCTAATTTTAATGCACGTAAAATGACCAAAATATCCTTTTGTTCATGTATTTGTTGCCCAAAATTCAAAAGTTGCCCAAAATACAATACATCCCTTATACATCGTAGCAACAGTTGTTGAGGTACTCTGGTCGGTGATGTGGCGTCCTGTGGTCCGTCGGATCAGTTGCCCTGGGCTAAGGGGGGAATTTTCTGTGAGCGGGCCGGATACTCTTAGCAGTTGGGCAATCGGGCTATTTTAGTAATTATCCCATTTAAATATTACATCTAGGGCTGTAAACGAACTGAACGTTTAGTAAACATTTCATGAACAGTTCGGTAAAAAGTTCGTTTATGTTCGTTTATTTATTAAATGAACGAATATTAACAATATTTTACGATCGTTTAGTTAAATGAACGAATATGAACAAAAGTCACGTCCGTTTATTTATGTTCGTGAGCATTCGATTATACGTTCACTAACGTTCGTTTATGTTCATTTATTTATTTATGTTTGTATATCATATCTTTTAATTGTATAATTTAAAAATTAGTTTGTTTAAACAAAACTACACATATAAAACAATATTAGATGTATAATTTAATAAATTTTATGTTTGTTTGTCTATGTTCATTTATGTTCGATTGTTTATGCCCGTTTAGCGTTCGTTTAGTTTCTTAATGAACGAACATAAACGAATATGAACAAGTCATTTTCTTAATAAATGAACATGAACAAGAAAATTTGTCTGTTTAAGTATTCGTATTCATTTATTTTTCCGGTTAAAATCAAATTAACGAAAATGAACAAGGTTCCGTTCGTGTTTATCCGCACAGCCGTAATTACATTGTCTTATTGTGTATTGATATAGTAGTACTAGCATACACATCATTAATATAACAAAAAAATAGTGCAAAAATAAATTAATATATTAATTGAAAGTTTGGTGACCCCTACATGTGACTCCCCCTTCACACAGATCACTTTCCCACTTCCTAAAAGCAAAACACCACCATTATCTCCATTCTTTCCGGTAAACAAGCAATCGAAACTGATTTCCGGCCACGAAATAATACTTTGATTGTTGGTAATCAGTGAATGTTGAGGGCACTGTCATTATTTTGGTGAGGGCAACGAGCCTCTTCTGTACCATTTTGACCACTTTTTCCTATATATTTTGTGTGTCTCGTACAAGTTTGTTGGGGGCAGTTCCCCCCACTACTCAAAGAGTGGCTCCGCCTCTGCTCATGCATATTCATCATCGAACTTTATCAATTCCTAAATCTTCCATCAAATATCAATCTTTGAAAGTTAAAGCTGCTTCTGATCTTCTTGAAACTGTAAAGGTAATAAAAAAAAGTTCTCTGTGGCATTTTAACAAACAGTTGGTGTGCATTAATGAAAATTATGATTTTTAGTAGCTTGTTTGTTGGTTTAAAGTGATTTTGAGTGTGTTGCAACGTTCACTTACTCCTCCCAATATCAGTCCAACGTTCACTTTTTTTTTAAATAATGAATTTATGGCCACCGGTTTGGCAAGCCGGTGAGCAAAGATTTTTGGCATAAATTTGGAACCGGCGGCGGTGTTACCGCCGGTTATAAGCATACCGCTGGCCAAACCGCTGTGACTCCGAGTAGCTTAAGTGGGAAAGAAAATAGTATGCGTACTAGATCGGTAAATTTGAAAAAGTACGTTGTTATTGTAAGGCCAAAACTCTTGTTATTTACCAACGAAGCTTGACACATTAGTGAAAGTTGATCCTTTCAAACTCACCCACATAGACAAAACTTTCATCAAGATTCAAATGCCAAAGTCATAACAAAGGCATTTTGGTGAACGTTCTCATCCACAAAGGCAAGGACTTCCAATTATCACCATCGCTATATGCCTAGGAATTTTTGTGGTTTAGGGGGTTTTTGCGTCCATAATTGGTTTCCACAAAATATTTCAAGGAGAAAGAAACAACGAACAACTATATCAGGAGTTGCAAAAAATAATGTACTTAAACTTATAGGTTATTGTCCATTTGTGGATAGTCCACTTCTTGATGAGGCGAAAAGTGTACCGCTTTTAAGGGGTCATTTAAGCCCGAAATCGTATTTATTTGATCAAATATTGCCCTAAATCGTTCCTTTTGTCATTTTAGGTACTTTTGAGGAGAAATCTGGAAAAGGAGGCATTTTGGACGTTTTTGGAGCATTAAAGTGAAGAAAACGGCAAAGTCTCAAGAATCGGCTAAAAGTTACTCTTGACGGCGTCACAATTAACATGGGACGGCGTCATGCCTTGGCAAGAAAAGTTGGATGTGAAATTTACTCATGACGGGCCAGTGAGTTTGCATGAGAATTCTGACGGCGTCATGCTTTAACTAAATCAAGGGCGTCACGGCTTAAATCATAAGGGGACGGCGTCACGTTCATGATCCGACGGCGTCAAGCCTTGATAAGCCAGAATGGATTTTTGAAGAGCTAAAGAGGGACGGCGTCAAGATGGTCATCCGGGAACCCTAAAAGCGGCGAGGTGACGGCGTCACAATGCATAAGGTGACGCCGTCAGATGTCAAAGTCTATATATAGTTTTCTAATTTTTTGTCATTAAGGGAGAGCTTAGTGTGTGGAATTTTGGGATAAAACCCTAAGACGATTTTAGCTACTTTTTCAGGGCTTTTTGCCTTGAGATCTTCCATGTTTCATTGAAAGATAAGTTATCAATTAATCATTCAATATGTCTATGTGTTGTTTGATTCTATCTTATGCTTGTCTTTTGTTTAACATGTTAGGCTAATTTTATCTTGTGTTTGCTTAGATCTAATGAAACCTAGCTATTGATTATTGGTTGTTAGTGTGTTGTTAGTTGTATTGGATGATTGTTTATCTATGTTAGGCTTAAGAAAACTGGCTAACTTCCTATTCGGTAACTTGCTTGAACGTCTTAAGAAACATGAACCAAACGCGTACTAAAGGTTTTTATGGTTGTATTTAATGCATAAGCGAATTCTAGTGATCCCATGTTAGGAGCTTCCTAGCCGGCTCGACATAGGAGTGAAGTAGGAGCTTGTAGAGTTTGGGGAAGTAAGTACGCCACCCCACGAATGGTATTAAGGAATACACCCGTCATCCACGCGACTAATACACACTAATTAACCGGTAAAAGATAGTTAGGGAGTAAGGAAATCTAAGTAAACACATTTCTCTACACATAAGTTTCTCACCACTTTTCATTTTTGTTATTTTATTTTATTTGCATTTGTAGTAATTTGGGTTAGTTGACTAGCAACTAATTCCGCCCACTCCTTCAAAACCCGAGATTTTACTTGCTTTTATAAAATATAAAAACATAAAAAGAATCTTCCTCAACCCTTAGACCTAATTAGAGTAGCCTTTCACACCTAACGAACACTATTCCCTGTGGGAGACGATCAATCCCCCGTACTTACCACTACACTATACTACATCGGTCAGGTACACTGCCTGGTGGGGTTGTAAGCCTCTTGAGATCCCTCGAGAGGTAAAACCTGTTGTAAGGTTGCAAAACCCACGCATCAAGTTTTTGGCGCCGCTGCCGGGGAATAGTTATTGTTTAGGTCGAATTTTTATTTCTATTAGGTCTACTCACTAGATTCCTTTCTAGTGAGATTTTTATTTTATTTTTCTAGGTTTTCTTTAGTCTATCTATTTTCTTCGTGTCTTTGTTCGTAACCATTACCGTCCGACATCATGGAAGATGGTAATATCCTTAACCCCCACAACCCACCACCACAACAACCACCACCACCTCCTAGAGCCCGTACTTTAGGAGAGTATTCCCGTCCTAGCCACCACGGCTATCGAAACACCATTGAGCTCACTCAAGGAGCCAATATCACACCCTTGCGATCCGACACCATCCGGTTGGTGCAAAGTGGATGCGCATTCCATGGACTTCGTTCTGAAGATCCTAATCAACATCTCAAGGACTTTCTTAAAATCGTTGATTCTATAGACCTTGATGTTGCCACTCGAGAGACGAACCGATTGCGTCTCTTCCAATTCTCTTTGTGGGACCAAGCTAGTCAGTGGCTAGAACGTCAACCCGCAGGATCCATTACCTCTTGGAATGATCTCACCACTCGTTTCCTTGCTCAGTTTTTCCCACCGGGAAGAACTACCAAGCTAAGGAATGATATCTTGATGTTCCAACAACGTCAAGGCGAAACTCTCTACGAGGCATGGACTCGATTCAAGGACTTACTCCAAAAAGTCCCTCACCATGGCATAGAACTTTGGCTCCAAGTCCAAATCTTCTATGATCATATCAATCTCTCCACGAGGCAAACCATTGACCAATCGGCCGGTGGCAAGCTACGTGATCTAAGTGCGGAACAATCATGGGCTCTCCTAGAGGATCTTGCTCTTTATGACAACGAAAGTTGGAGTGATCCCCGTGATTTGAATAAAACGGTCAAGGCAATATCTTTGCCTTCGAACAATTCAAGCACTTCTGACCGTAGGATCATAGAACTTGAAGACCAAGTCAAGTTTCTCATGAAATCCTACGAGGCTCCTAAACCTTCAAGCCAAGTGAACAAAATCACTTCTTCATGTGAATTATGTAGTGGTCCCCACGACACTCGTGATTGCATGGAACTCCCCGAACAAGCTTTTGTGGACTACGCATCCTCGCGTACCGACGGAGCGGGAGACAAGTGGTACACTTTCAAACCCGAGCCAAACCATTATGGTGATTCATACAACCCCTCATGGAAAAATCACCCGAACCTTAGGTGGAAACAAAACCAAAACTCTCAACAAACCAATTCTTCCAACCCACCTAATCGTTTCCAATCAAGCGGTTCCTACTCGAACCGTACTTTCAACAACAATCCTTCCGGCAATGGTAGTACCGATAACTTTGAAGGATTGATGTCTCAATTTATGGCATCTCAAGAAGCTCGTTTAGCCAAGTTTGAAGCCGATTTCAAACAAAAACAAAGCGAGATGACCGATAAGATTGACACCTTGTTGAAAGCCCTCAATGACCGAGAAATGGGAGCACTCCCTAGCAACACGGTCAAGAACCCGAAACTGAACGTCAACGCTATTTCATCGGTTTCGTCCCCTAGTTCTTGTCCACAATATTATTCGGTCAATTCCATGAGCACGTGTTTCAAACAAACCCAAGTCGTTCCAAATGACCAAGAAGTTATGACATCCAAATTGGTCAACAACATAGTTGAAACACCTCCCACTCAAAACCTTGACGAAGAATTCAAGGAGCTCCACCTTGAAAGTCCGGTTGTTGATGTGTTGGATGAGAAGAAGCTCAAGTTAGGCGAAAAAGGGACCGCCTTTGTTCAAAACAAGCTACCTAAGAAGTTAGATGATCCGGGCTTATTTGTTCTACCTTGCAAGATCGGTAATTCGGAGGCTTATGACACATTAGCCGATCTTGGATCAAGCCTTAACCTACTTCCGTTACCTCTCTACACCTCTCTAAAACTTGGAAAACTTGAAGAAACCGAGGTGATAATAGGCTTAGCGGATGGAAGTGTTGCTTACCCGGTTGGAGTAGTTAAGGACGTGTTAGTGCACATTGGAAAACTAACCATTTTAGCCGATTTCCACGTCCTTGATATGGTTAGCGACCCTACATGCCCCTTGTTGATAGGTAGAGGATTTTTAGCGACCGCTAGTGCTATGATTGATTGTAAGGAATCCAAGATAGCGGTAGGAGAAGGGGATACTTGGTCAGTCTATGATGTTAAGAAACATGCCTATGATACTAGTGAGGAACCGACACCCCATTGGTTAGAATTAAATAGGAGACCATCTAGATATGGACCTTGGATCGATAGAGACTTCATAGGACCCCAACGCCCATTTTACCTAGAAGAGGACTTTGTTAACCGAACGCATTCGGTAGAGCAACTCTTGGCTAGGGACACCGAATTGGATCCATTTGAAGACCCTCTAGTTTTTAGAAGGATGATTGATTTCCTAGGAGTTTTGCCAATTAACCTAGGAATGAATAAGTGGATTTGTGAGGAAGATGATCATAAGTGGAATTGGGATAAACCACCCAATGATGGAGATGGGTCATGGCATATCAAGATGACATTGTATGACCCGGATGGAGAGAAGTTTGAAAAGACATATCGTACTAAGCGGACCAATAGGAAACTTCAATCCAAGCTTAACCCTAAAGACGTCCTTGATGACGAGCTTACTTACATAGGGTAGCGTGACTTTGAGTCTAGCTACAAGACTCGTTAATAAAGAAAGGCGCTTCTTGGGAGGCAACCCAAGCTTTATTTATTTTATTTGCTTTGTGTGTTCATTTGTTTGTGTGTTTGTTTTATTTGTTTCGTATGTGTGTGTAATTTTTATTCTTATTGATTCATGTTAAAAACTAAATTGTGAAAATGCTTTATTTTGTTTTTAACTTCGTCTTAACTACATATAAAGGTATTTTGCAAAAGATAAGTGTAAGGGAAATCTAAATCGGTTTATTAGAACACAAATGAACATGAATCATAATAATAATAAGTTAGCATACATATTCGTATTTGTTTGAGTCAAATGCTTGTATCGAGTCATAATGATGTTTTGCAGAATTTCCAGGAAGTAAGGTAAAGGTTTTTCCAGAAATTTTCCGGAAACTTAAAATGAAAATTTTTGTCAGGTCATTTCTGACGGCGTCAGGGGTTATAACCTGACGGCGTCAGATTTAATTTCCAGAAATTTTTGAAAATTTTGTTTTCATAAAAAGTTTTTATTAAAATCTCCAACTTATAATCTCCAGGAATCTGCAAAGTTATCATTCCACAAGCATTATATCCTTATATATAGATTTTATCCCGCCGATGTTATGCAGGTTTTCGTGTTTGTTTTCTCAGGTTCAACAGGTTATTTTGGACAAGGAAATGTTTTGAATCAAGCTTATGGCGATGCATTAGTCATGGAGCTTCAACATTCTCTTTAGAGGAAGATTTAACCGTGTAATTTCATTATCCAACGAGCGAATCAGGGGAGTATTTGATTTCATTCTTTTACTTTATGCTTTTACATTTGTCATTTGAACATTGGGGACAATGTTCATCTTAAGTGTAAGGGGAGGGTAAAAGTACGATTTTTGAGAATACAATTGCGCTTGATTTTTGTTTGTTTAATAGTAGATGTGTAATAAAACTGAGAGAAATACTTGTTAAGGTAATTTTAGTGCCAAATTTAAAATTTTTTACAACATATAGGAGTGAAACTTTGGTCTTAATGAGCGTCTCATGGATAGGAGTTATATGACTAGCACAAAACCGTACCACTAAAAAATTTTCCACCCCCAAATATGTGAGGTTCGCCCCTAGAATTGGTAGGAAAAGCATTTATGCTATGATGTGTGTACCGGTAGCACTTAGATTCTAGAACTTGCGTTAGGACCATTCCAAGGCCACAAGTGAGACTACATTCGTGTAGTTAGATGTACTACATGATAAGAGGCATTAGGATTAACCCATTGTTTTACACCTGTGTTTTTGTTATAATTACATTGGCTACATTGGTCAAGTAATTCTCCCACACCCTTTGCGTTGTACTCATTTTTAGTACACGATACCCCTAGTACACCCCTCAGAGCCTATCTTTTCGTTTCGACCTTTAAGCATTTTACTTAAAGGAAGAATTTGTTACACCCCACTAAAATGTACACCCAAATCGCCTTAGCCTATCTTGTATGCACTCATCTTTAGTGCATTATTGTTACAACATTTGTTTAAACCCAAGTTAATTATCTAGTTGATTACATGG
Source organism: Artemisia tridentata subsp. tridentata (assembly GCA_021014915.2). NCBI lineage: Eukaryota > Viridiplantae > Streptophyta > Magnoliopsida > Asterales > Asteraceae > Artemisia > Artemisia tridentata. The sequence continues at coordinate 78,629,016 of CP139508.1, forward strand.
TTGCTAAGTCGAGTCATATCCTTGTACATATTGTTTTGGGACGATTGGGACTCGTGGGTAAAGTACTAGTGTAATGGAGTAATGGGGAAGAACATCATTTATTACCCCCATATGTGCTAAATGTTTTAAAAGTACTCCAAGTTTTTCAATTATCTTAATTCGAGTCATTAGATTAGTATTTGTAAAGTTATGTAAAAGTTCAAGTGTAAGGGGGATGCAATGCCCCTATGATGTATTATTTTGGATGGTAGGGTAAAAGTGTATGCAAAAAAAAAAAAAAAAAAAAAAAAAAAAAATCAAGAAAAATACAAAAAAATGAGAAAAAAAAAGAAAAATAGAAAAAAACATACGGACTACCATCCCGTTTCATTTTATGTTTATTTTATGTTTATGTTTTGTTATTTTCTTTCATTAGCTTAAGATCGAGTCTAGTCTTGGCTTAGCAACGTTGTATAGTACATGTGATTGATCAAGATCTTTAACTCGCCACCAGTAAAATATCCTTTATCCAACAAAACCGTGTTTTCCTTTTCCCTACACCTAACGTTATAACCCATTTAAAAGCCCTCTTTGATAGTTTATCTTAGGTGCTTACGCCTAGTGGAGGAGGTTTTCGATCCTTTCCCAAGCCTATGGTAATCTATTTGCTATGACAGGTAGTGAGAGATATTTTCCGTTTTCATTTATGAGATTTATTTTGATGACACTTGAGAGATGTGAGTATCTAAACACTACTTGTGAGGTGCTAGTATGTAATCTTCGTGCTTATTATGATTGAAGTGGAACGATTATTTGTTGTAATTACTTTTATGTTTGCATTAAATGACCCCTAACTTGTATTTTGATTAGAATAAAAGCGCATTTGCTTGAGGACAAGCAAATCTCAAGTGTAAGGGTATTTGATGAGGCGAAAAGTGTACCGCTTTTAAGGGGTCATTTAAGCCCGAAATCGTATTTATTTGATCAAATATTGCCCTAAATCGTTCCTTTTGTCATTTTAGGTACTTTTGAGGAGAAATCTGGAAAAGGAGGCATTTTGGACGTTTTTGGAGCATTAAAGTGAAGAAAACGGCAAAGTCTCAAGAATCGGCTAAAAGTTACTCTTGACGGCGTCACAATTAACATGGGACGGCGTCATGCCTTGGCAAGAAAAGTTGGATGTGAAATTTACTCATGACGGGCCAGTGAGTTTGCATGAGAATTCTGACGGCGTCATGCTTTAACTAAATCAAGGGCGTCACGGCTTAAATCATAAGGGGACGGCGTCACGTTCATGATCCGACGGCGTCAAGCCTTGATAAGCCAGAATGGATTTTTGAAGAGCTAAAGAGGGACGGCGTCAAGATGGTCATCCGGGAACCCTAAAAGCGGCGAGGTGACGGCGTCACAATGCATAAGGTGACGCCGTCAGATGTCAAAGTCTATATATAGTTTTCTAATTTTTTGTCATTAAGGGAGAGCTTAGTGTGTGGAATTTTGGGATAAAACCCTAAGACGATTTTAGCTACTTTTTCAGGGCTTTTTGCCTTGAGATCTTCCATGTTTCATTGAAAGATAAGTTATCAATTAATCATTCAATATGTCTATGTGTTGTTTGATTCTATCTTATGCTTGTCTTTTGTTTAACATGTTAGGCTAATTTTATCTTGTGTTTGCTTAGATCTAATGAAACCTAGCTATTGATTATTGGTTGTTAGTGTGTTGTTAGTTGTATTGGATGATTGTTTATCTATGTTAGGCTTAAGAAAACTGGCTAACTTCCTATTCGGTAACTTGCTTGAACGTCTTAAGAAACATGAACCAAACGCGTACTAAAGGTTTTTATGGTTGTATTTAATGCATAAGCGAATTCTAGTGATCCCATGTTAGGAGCTTCCTAGCCGGCTCGACATAGGAGTGAAGTAGGAGCTTGTAGAGTTTGGGGAAGTAAGTACGCCACCCCACGAATGGTATTAAGGAATACACCCGTCATCCACGCGACTAATACACACTAATTAACCGGTAAAAGATAGTTAGGGAGTAAGGAAATCTAAGTAAACACATTTCTCTACACATAAGTTTCTCACCACTTTTCATTTTTGTTATTTTATTTTATTTGCATTTGTAGTAATTTGGGTTAGTTGACTAGCAACTAATTCCGCCCACTCCTTCAAAACCCGAGATTTTACTTGCTTTTATAAAATATAAAAACATAAAAAGAATCTTCCTCAACCCTTAGACCTAATTAGAGTAGCCTTTCACACCTAACGAACACTATTCCCTGTGGAGAACGATCAATCCCCCGTACTTACCACTACACTATACTACATCGGTCAGGTACACTGCCTGGTGGGGTTGTAAGCCTCTTGAGATCCCTCGAGAGGTAAAACCTGTTGTAAGGTTGCAAAACCCACGCATCAATAGTCCACTTCTTGTATACGACTATATGGTCAACGGATCATTAGACATATGGATCAACGGAGTAAAAAGAGAGCCAGAGGAACTCACATGGTCAACCTGGAAGCTAATTATAACTCAGATAGCTAAAGGTTTGACTTACCTAAATGAAGAATGCAACAACCAAGGGATTTTGCACTTTGACTTAAAACCCAGAAATGTACTACTTGACACTGATTTTAGTGTCAAGTTATGTAATTTTGGGTCATCTAGATTCATAAGCACAAGTCAAAGGCAAAACACAAGTGAAGCGTTCCACATTGATAGTTGGAAGGGAACAACGGGTATCCGAAAATTGAGTATCCAAATATTTTACGAGACCTAAAGCGAAAATATGATCTAGGAATTTCATATATCTAAAGTTTCGGATAATGATTTTATGCATACGGATATCCGAATATTGAATATCCAAATATTTTGAAGTTTTGTAAAACTTATATATGAGGTCCAAAAGTGACAGTCATGTTTCCCAATTTTCGAAACAAAACCAATTAAATTTTGGATATCCGAATATGGACATTTTTCAACACCCCTAATATATCATTTTCTTTTTATGTCATTTATAGGACTGTAAACGAACTAAATGTTCACTGGACATTTCATGAACTCTTCGGTAAAAAATTTGTTTATGTTTATTTATAAAGGCTAACTTGTTCATTATTGGTTATGTGATTACCATCTTATGGTTTTGATACCAAATCTTCGCAATATTAGCAACTATTTACGAGTTGTATCAATCTAGATTCTACATTTTCCAACCGTTACGGGTAACTACATTCTTTCCCTTGATCCTACATTTTCCTTAAATTGAGCTATGCTGTCTTGTTTATTGTTTGGTATTGTGTTGTTTTGCACATGCTCTTGCTGTTTAGCTAATGCTAACAAAACACTCTCTTGTTACAATTATTTTTGTAAATGTGTCCACCACTTTGACGCTAAACAATTCTATTCCTGAATACGGAAATTCTATTGATGGGTCGAGGGTGAGACCCATACTCATTTCTGGAGCTAGTATGGATAACTGGGTTAAATTTGGTTGTGACTTTTAGTGTCGAGGTGGTAATTGTATACATTACGTGTTTTCGGTTTTTATTCTTGCTCATGATAAACACCTAGAACCCCTTGTTTATGCTCCACCTCAAGTTGTTTGGTATGCTAACCCAAAACATCTAGTCAAAGAAGAAGAAATGTTAATACTTAATGCACAATATGGTTTGGTATTACAAGGTGTTGATTACAAAAACGTCATTTGGACCTCCTACCTTCCTACCTCCCCAGGGATATCTATTTTTGGATTAATGTTAACTGATATTGGTAATCTCGAATTATATGATGCACATCATCCACCGGTTTAGGATTCTTTTAGTTGCCCGAGTGATTCTTTGTTGCCCGAACAAAAATTGTCCCAAGGAGCAAGAAAGCTAATCCCAACTATTCCATTTACCAATAGGAAGATTCCGTGCAAGTCCTATTATTTTCAAGTAACGGGTGAAGGCATGTTTACGTATCTAGATTCAACCCCACCTACTCTCTACTACTGTTACTTGGTGAAGCCGGGTAAGAAACTAGTGAACAGTCAACTAGTAGTCAGTTACATTAGGTTATTGAATGGAAGTTTAGCTTGATTTATTCTTTCCACTGAGCCAAATGAGCCATACGTTGCTTTTAGTATACCTAGAGCATTGTCGGTGCAATATCTGAAACTAATGTAGGATGGCCGTTTGATAGAACGTGACTAAAATCTACAAGAGTGGACACAGGTTACTGATATATTCAAGAGTCCTCGCGGAAAGTGCGGTCAGCCATTGGCTTGTGGAGAAAACTCTTTGTGCTCGGTTAGTAAGCAACAATGTGATTAAGTAGGTTCACGATTTTTTAGACCAAAAAACTTTTTGCAAAAACAACTGGATTACTATCCACTCGCTCCTCTCTAGTGCAACGATACCAACACTCAAAGGTTAATTTTAAAAAAATAACGTTCAACACCACATCTTTAAGACACACATGGAGAGTGTGGATATGCTTACCTGCTACCGAGCATGTTTACGTGAGTGTCTTGCAAGGCAGTTGTATTTCGACATGATTCTGATTCTTCCAACGGAAGTTTTTATTTACCGAAGAAGCTTGACACATTAGTGAAAGTTGATCCTTCCAAATTCACCCACAAAGACAAAACTTTCATCATGATTCAAATGTCAGAGTCATAAAACAAAAGCATTTCGATGAACGTTCTCATCCACAAAGGCGAGGACTTCCAATTATCATCATCATTGCTATATACCTAGGAGTTTTTGTGGTTTTTGGGGTTTTTGCGTTCATAATTGGTTTCTACAAATATTTCAAGGAGAAAAGCAACAAAGAACAACTATATCATGAGTTGGAAAAATATGATGATGACAAGTATATAAAGAATGTCCCAGGATTTCCCACTTGGTATTCCTACGAACAACTACAAACTACCACTAATAATTTCAGTGAAGAAAAATTAATTGGTAGAGGAGCACACACATATGTTTTTCAGGGTACTTTATACGATTCCAAGATTGCAATGAAAAAGTTTGAGGAAAGAGTTTAATTCGTGTATATGAATATATGGTCAACGGATCATTAGACAAGTGGATCAACGGAGTGAAAAGAGAGGTAGAGGAACTCGCATGGTCAACCTAGAAGCTAATTATAACTCAGATAGCCAAAGGTTTGACTTACCTAAATAAAGAATGTAATAGGCAAGGGACTTTGCACTTTGACTTAAAACCCAAAAATGTACTACTTGACACTGATTTTAGTGTCAAGATATGTGATTTTGGGTCATCTAGATTCATAAGCACAAGTGATGAACTCAAATAAGTACATTTTATTACCATCATTTATCCTATTTATTTGACTTGTTTTATTATATTATATATGAGAATTGATACGTTAATGTTTACTTTTGTAATTCTCAGGTAAAAACAAGTATTATGTGAAACTTGGCGATTTTGGACTAATTATGGAGTAAAACAAGCAAGATGTTAAGAGTCTACTGAAATGTAAAAGATCAAGATCATTCTGCTCCAGATACGCCGCAACATACTTTGTACATACGGCGCATCACTATCAAGATTTCACAAGTTATAATCCAAGACGGCAAAGGACATGCGCCGCATAGAGAAATGGAGTTACGCCGCATCTTAAGGCGGTGTACGAATATTCCTGAATATATTAATCTTGGACCCCACGCGAAGTTAAGTCAATGCGCCGCATCTACTTATTCAATGCGCCGCATCTAACCCTCAGACAGAAACTATAAATACCCCAAGGCCAGACGAATTTCGAGACACCTAGTACGAGACTTAGCTAAACTCAAAAGAGAAAGACAGCCGAATTCAGACGTGTTAGCAGCACAAGACACACCCTAAACGAAGATACAAGAGCTGTAAGAAGGTCCTGCATGTATTCAATTCATTAAGTAGTTTTGTTTTATTGTATTAGTACACTTTAATTCATCAGGATTGATGGGCCGATTCCATGTGACTACAGAAAATCATGGGCACCCCTTAAAATTGCTTTCCCATTAATTAAAGTTTATATGTTGATGTCTTTGGTGACTTTTATTAGTGCATTGATAACCTCTGTGTCTAGCTGAGCATTGCTTGGGTCGCCATGCCCCTTCCTCGCCTATTTGTTTCAGCGTCTCTTTAAATAAATAGGATAGACATAAGTAATCATTAAGGGTTTACTCGCCGATAAGATTAGAGCCAACGAGAAAGGGTTAATTATATACACTTCATATAAAACAAGCAATAAAACAAGTGACAAGCTACTTAATTATCAGGACAGGTCTTCTTATTATCTCAAGTATCTATCTGTGTACGTGTGTGCTAATCGCTGATTCGTGCTCATTAGTTTAGTTTTCTATTAAATCATAACCAAACCGTGCCAGTCTCTCAGGCTGAACCCCCTTGCGTTAGATTAAGTTGTATAGCTAACCTAGGATATTAAAATACTGATTAGAATAACTAGATAATACGTTCCACTCTTAGTGATCGACACTCTACTTACCATTACATTCATACTGACCGGGTACACTGCTCGTTAAAGTGTGTGTTTTATTGATAAGTCGGCTAAATATAAATTTAAAACTTGAGTAGGCATTAATACTGCTAAAACCACAAAGACATCACGCGTGCACCAAGTTCTTGGAGCCGCTGCCGTGGATATAAAAGAATTAGAGCAATACACACGCACATCAAGTTTTTGGCGCCGCTGCCGGGGAGTGAATTGTTATTATCTGTTAATTTGATTAGTATTTTAATTATGTTTTTCTTTTTAATTTTTAGATTCTAACCACTAACCCTGTTATATATTAGATAAATTGCATTCATTGTATTATTTGCATATTTTCTGTTTTTGTGTGTTTTTATTTTCTTTATTTTTTGTTTCTTTTTGTTTGATTTTATTTTTGTTTTTATTTTTCTATTTTTCTGCATTCTGCTATCGTTGTACTGTGCTGATACAAACGATACGACGCATCTGTTTTCACAGATACGGCGTATTGCGTTTAATTTTTATAAAATACAGCGCGTTTAAAAAAATTCGATACGACGCATCTTTCCCCAAGATACGGCGTATTCTGTTTTTAATAAGAAATTTTTCTAAACCCTAACGCCATACGACGCATCTGTTTTAACAGATACGGCGTATTGTCTATTTAAATTAAAAACAGTTTTCGAATTATTAAACAGATACGACGCATCGATTTTTATCGATACGGCGCATCTTCTGAATCAAAAATCTTGTATTTTGAAACGTAACGAAAATACGGCGCATTAACTTTTGTTAATACGACACATTTAATTTTAATAAATATAATCGATTTTTGATAATTAAACTGATACGGCGCCTTCTAAATTATAAGCGGCGTATCTGCTTTCTGAATAAAAGTCTGATTAAAATTTAACGATTATAAGATACGGCGTATCCAACTTTCTGGATACGGCGCATCGTCTGCAGATATCAGTAACTTTTATTTTTCGTATTCCGTTTTCGTTGTTAATTTTCTGATATATTACTTTCTTGAACATACCCTACTGATGCTTTTGTGATAGTTTCAGGAAGTGCATGACCAGGAGTTCAACTAAGAACTTGATTATACCTTTCGAAGATCCTGAACGAGCCCTACATTCGCTTAAAAGGCTTTTCAACACAAAAAGCTTTGATATCTCAAGTTCGTTCGAGCTTGATTACTTTTCTGAAGAGAAAGAGGAAGAAGAAACAGAAACAATGACGGAAAACACTACTATGGAGGAATACATGAACAAAACCCGTGCTGATTACAGTTCAGGAGTTGCTAGACCAAAGTTTGATGAAAAGTCTAAGTTTGAGTTGAAGGGTCAGTTTCTCAAGGAGCTAAGAGAAAATGCTTTCAGTGGAACAGAACATGAAGATGCTAATGAACATGTTGAAAAAGTCCTCGAGATTGCAGATTTGTTTACTACAGAAGGAGTCTCTGACGATCAACTCATGCTAAGAATCTTTCCAATTTCGCTTAAAGGAGCTGCTAATAAGTGGCTAAGGAATGAACCTGCTAGTTCAATCACAACATGGGAAGATTTGAAGAGCAAATTCCTGAAAAGATATTGTCCACCTGCTAAAACCGCTAAAAAGATGGAGGCTATCAACAGTTTCAAGCAAGAGCCTGATGAAACTCTTTATCAAGCTTGTGAACGATTTAAAGACCTATTGATGAAATGCCCTCAACATTATCTAAGTCCAATGCAGGAGATAATATTGTTCTATCAAGGATTGGACGTGCCTACTAGACAAATCTTGGATGCTAAGGGAGCTGTGCCTCAAATGAGTGCAGCCAATGCTAGAAAAGCTATCCAAGAAGCTGCTGATCACTCTAAAAAATGGCACGACGGAACCTCTACTAGATCTAAGAGCAGCACTAATTTTGACGGGTTTGCTGCAATTCAAGCTCAATTGGATAAAATTAGTAGAGAGATGTAGAAGCATGATGAGAAAGTTTATGCTGCCCAAGTTGGATGTGAAAAATGCGAAGGACCTCACTATACTAAAGATTGCCCTAATAAGAATGAAAGTGAGACTTTTGAAGAAGCATACTACACACAATTTGGACAACCATTCCGACCTTCAGGAAGATTTAGGGAAGCTGCTCCGGGATACTATCAAAAGAACAACTTTAATCCCACTTATCAAGAAAGGAGGCAGACTTTGGATGACACTTTAAAGCAAATTATGGCCGATGCTGCTAAAAGTCATGAAGAAAACACTACTATGATCAAAGAAATCCGAGCCTCAACGGATACTATAACAAGAAATCAAGGAGCTTCGATCAAAGCATTGGAACAACAAATTGGACAAATGTGCAAAGTTCTTCAAGAAAGGGGATACGGAAGTTTACCTAGCTCAACTGAAACCAACCCAAGAGATCATGTCAAGGCCATAAGCACCACTGAGGAAGTCACGCCTAACATACCTTTTCCTAGAAGATTGATGAATGGTAATGATGCTGCAAAGCCCGAATTTTTCTGTAATTCTTCAATCAGTTTAAGGAGGTTACTAAAAGAGAAGACAAAGATTGAAGAGGAGATCAAGGCTACAATGAAAGAAGAGAGCTCTGCAACCGACTTACATGCCTTGCCTCATAAAGAAAATGACCCAGGAAGTTTTACTTTACCTTGTTCAATTAATGATATATCTTTCAATAATGTGTTAGCTGACTTAGGAGCTAGCGTTAGTGTTATGCCACTTAAGACATTCACTACCCTAGGACTAGGAAAATTAGCACCAACTAAGTTGCTTATTGAATTGGATGATAAAACGGTAAAACGACCTGAAGGGATTGCTAAAAATGTGCTAGTTAAGATTGAGAAGTTTGTTTTTCCCGTAGACTTTGTTATATTAGATATGCCCGAGGATATTAAGATTCCTTTAATCCTTGGAAGACCTTTCTTGTCTACTGCCCATGCTAAGATTAATGTGTTTAAAAGAAAAATCTCATTAAAGGTAGGGAATAATAAACTAGTCTATAAGTGCCAAGATCCTGCTAAAAGCATAATTAGAGGCGTCTATGTGCTAGGATTAAGAGAACGTATGGACCTCGATCTAGAAGCTAGGCTTATGGGAGAAACATTGATTCAAAACAACTCAACTAATCCTAATCATGAGAACTTCGAGGAATTTATTGACCTTAATGTACCTACCGAACTTAGGCGCGATATTGTTAATGATTCTGATGATGAGTGGTATGATTGCGAAGTAATTAACAAATGTAGGAGGATAGTTGAGAATACAAATTTGAATAATGATGTGTTTATTGAACTACCACCCCACCTTGCATATTTATGCCTATATAATAATAAGAATTTCCTGTCTATCATTTTGTCATCTCTACCCGAAAGGGACAGAACTTTGTTTATACAGATATTAAAGAAGAATGGCGTGGAAATTAAGGACGAGCAAGGAGTGTTCAATATTACTGGACTGGCGATGAGGGAGCGCGATGCTTCCGACTCTTTCAGTGATCAGTATTAAGGAGCTGAACATGAGTCTAACTTGAAGACTCTGGAATAAAGACAAGTGCTGACCGGGAGACAACCCGGAGAAATTTTTTTACTTTTCTGTTCTGTGTCGAGTCAGTCAGACCTGCCGAAGATACGGCGCATCTCCATCCTAAGATGCGACGCATCGCCTGCACTGGTCATATCTTATTTAATTTTCTGCATTTTTATTTTTGACTTTAAAACTTTCTGTCAGTATTTTAATGCGGCGCATCCCTGGTTAAGGATGCGACGCATCTTTTATTCTGATTCGTACTTATTCCAGGCTCGATACGGCGTATCTTCTTCCATAAGATACGGCGTATCGACTGACCTGATGATTTTCAGTTTTAATTTTTTTTTTTTTTTTTTTTTTTTTTTTTTTTTTTTTTTTTTTTTTTTTTTAAGTTTATTTTTACTAACTACTAATGTATTATGCAAGTTTGAACCTTCTTAACTCAGGTGTGTTAAAGTCTGAATGGTATTATAGATTCCTGCATTCTTGTGGATACATCATTTTTGAAGCTTAAACGTTCTCATCCACAAGAAAATTAATTTTTGCTCTTTTACGAATAATGGAGGATCATACCGAGCAAATCTCAGGGGAGTTTTTCTGTTCTAATTCTTTTATTTTCTAGTTTTTAATCTTTGATACAAACAACGAGGACGTTGTTTAACTTAAGTGGGGGGATTGGAGAATTAGAACACTTACTTGTCCTAAACTTTTTCAAAATATGCTTAAAATGCGCTTAATATATCAAAATTTAAAATTTTTAGCATATTTTTGTTTAAAGTCTAAATTACATAGCTGCACACATAACCTTATTTTCAAAAATTGTGAACTTTTCAAAACTCACAAATCTATGAGTGTGCCGGTGACTTGTAAACTTTAGAACTTGGCTTATATACTATTCGAGACCACCATAATAAGTATTATCTATATAATTGGAATGACTTGTCTAAATTGGTAAATTTCTAGGATTTCACCCAAATAGCCTTTATATGTTATGTGATATTAACTAACTACACTGGTTAGTTAATCCCCGTATAAACCCTTTTGTTACTCTCACTTTTAGAGTAAGATACCCCTAGAAAAACACTCAGAGCCATTCCTTTCGTTTCTTACACCTTTGTTATAATGTTTCGTTACACCCTTACACCTTAGCCTACCCTGTAGATTAAAATCCATGGTTAATTGCTTTAGGCAACGTGTGTTTCCTTACATTACCTGTGTTCGCGTGCGTAATTCATTATCTTTGGTTGAGTCAGGAAATTGCACAATGCAATTGGTATGAAAGTAAATATTGTATAACTTTGAGTTTATTTTTCGTGTGTTTACTACTTTCGCTATTACAGTTATTTCTGAAAGTATGAAAAGTATGAAAAAATTATCCGGAAAGATAGTGATAGAAAAGTTGTGAAATTTAACACATATGTTGATGTCAAAAAAAAAAAAAAAAAAAAAAAAAAAAAAAAAAAAAAAAAGGAAAAAAAATAGAAAAGAAAAAGGAAAAGTTGGATGTTTGTTTTAACCAACTTATGTAAAGTTTTGTATTAAATGGGCGATATCACCACTATTTGTTATATATTATATTTATGGATTGAAAGGGAGTTGGCCGTTATGGGAACGCCAACTAAGTTTATTCTTTGATTGAGATTTTGTTGAGTATAATTCGTGTCTACCTAAAGCGTGTGTTTCAAGTGTTAAAGCGTGAGTTATTCAATGATATGAGTCTTATTCATGGGATGGTTGGGAAAGTAATTTACCACACTTAGGATTTTAATTTATCTGTTTTGTTTATTTTTCATTTTACACCAATTTGTATCCCAAATATTATCCATACCCTATATCATTCTTTATCCAAACCTTTGATTTATTGAGATTAGGGATTTGAGCAATCTTAAGTATCGTAGTCATGGATTCGGCTATGTATTTATGATTTTGTCGCCCTTTTTGATATAATATTATTGGCAAAGATTACTTGGTCCTATCTTTAGCCCATTCGAGTTAAAGATTTGAGCAATTGCAAGTATCGTGGTCGTGGATTCGATCATGTATTTGTGATTTTGTCGCCTTTTCTGGAATGTGAGATCGATAGAGATTAAGAAGGATGATTAACCCTTAACCAATAAACCCTCTTTACCGCTTTAGACTTGTTATTCCTTAGCTTTAGTGGGGGAGATGCGTATACTTGCCAAGCTTATGATAGAATATTCGTCACGACTGGACAGTTAAACGATTAAATTTGCTTTTATCGAAATATTTTATTTTATTTCTAATTCGTTAAGTGTTTGGTTGTGCAATTATGACAAAAACGAATACATGCTTAAATATAAAAATAAATCCTAATATCTTTTAGGATACATTTTCATAAGATTAATTCTAAGGTTTACTTGGGGACAAGTAAAGTTCAAGTGGGGGGATATTTGATGAACTCAAATAAGTACATTTTATTACCATCATTTATCCTATTTATTTGACTTGTTTTATTATATTATATATGAGAATTGATACGTTAATGTTTACTTTTGTAATTCTCAGGTAAAAACAAGTATTATGTGAAACTTGGCGATTTTGGACTAATTATGGAGCAAAACAAGCAAGATATTAAGAGTCTACTGAAATGTAAAAGATCAAGATCATTCTGCTCCAGATACGCCACAACATACTTCGTACATACGGCGCATCACTATCAAGATTTCACAAGTTATAATCCAAGACGGCAAAGGACATGCGCCGCATAGAGAAATGGAGTTACGCCGCATCTTAAGGCGGTGTACGAATATTCCTGAATATATTAATCTTGGACCCCACGCGAAGTTAAGTCAATGCGCCGCATCTACTTATTCAATGCGCCGCATCTAACCCTCAGACAGAAACTATAAATACCCCAAGGCCAGACGAATTTCGAGACACCTAGTACGAGACTTAGCTAAAATCAGAAGAGAAAGACAGCCGAATTCAGACGTGTTAGCAGCACAAGACACACCCTAAACGAAGATACAAGAGCTGTAAGAAGGTCCTGCATGTATTCAATTCATTAAGTAGTTTTGTTTTATTGTATTAGTACACTTTAATTCATCAGGATTGATGGGCCGATTCCATGTGACTACGGAAAATCATGGGCACCCCTTAAAATTGCTTTCCCATTAATTAAAGTTTATATGTTGATGTCTTTGGTGACTTTTATTAGTGCATTGATAACCTCTGTGTCTAGCTGAGCATTGCTTGGGTCGCCATGCCCCTTCCTCGCCTATTTGTTTCAGCGTCTCTTTAAATAAATAGGATAGACATAAGTAATCATTAAGGGTTTACTCGCCGATAAGATTAGAGCCAACGAGAAAGGGTTAATTATATACACTTCATATAAAACAAGCAATAAAACAAGTGACAAGCTACTTAATTATCAGGACAGGTCTTCTTATTGTCTCAAGTATCTATCTGTGTACGTGTGTGCTAATCGCTGATTCGTGCTCATTAGTTTAGTTTTCTATTTAATCATAACCAAACCGTGCCAGTCTCTCAGGCTGAACCCCCTTGCGTTAGATTAAGTTGTATAGCTAACCTAGGATATTAAAATACTGATTAGAATAACTAGATAATACGTTCCACTCTTAGTGATCGACACTCTACTTACCATTATATTCATACTGACCGGGTACACTGCTCGTTAAAGTGTGTGTTTTATTGATAAGTCGGCTAAATATAAATTTAAAACTTGAGTAGGCATTAATACTGCTAAAACCACAAAGACATCACGCGTACACCAAGTTCTTGGAGCCGCTGCCGTGGATATAAAAGAATTAGAGCAATACACACGCACATCAACAAGTCAAAGGCAAAACACAAGAGAAGTGTTCCGCCTTGATAGTTTGAAGGGAACAACGGATATCTGAAAATTGTGTATCCAAATATTTTAGGAGGCCTAAAGCGAAAATATGATCTAGGAATTTCATATATCTAAAGTTTCGGATAATGGTTTTATGCATACAGATATTCGAAAATTGAGTATCCAAATATTTTGAAGTTTTGTAAAACTTATATATGAGCTCCAAAAGTGACAATCATATATCCTAATTTTTGAACCAAACCCAATTAAATTTTGGATATCCGAATATGGACATTTTCAACACCCCTAATATATCCTTTCCTTTTCATGTCATTTATAGGGCTGTAAACGAGCTGAATGTTCACTAAACATTTCATGAACTACTCGATAGGGCCAACCTGAAATAAAAAGCACTTGACAGAAAGAAAAATTTTGAACCACCAGAAACTCAATTATCCACACTAGATATAGTTCCACTTAAACTAAATCAAAGAAACACCACCAGATTTGCTCCATTATTCTCAATAACATTTGCTACATTTCAGATAACAACAACATTATCATTATCAGGTTCTTCGTTTCCTTGTAATATTATAGTTCGTTCTACCATGTTGTCCTGTATACTGGTTGGTCTTGTGTTGTTTCTCAGTTAAGTTAATGATACTAACACACTTTCTAGTTACAATTCTTTTGTGAATGTGACCACCACTCTGACACTCAACGATTCTCTTCCCGAGTTTCCTTCTTTCACCAATGGGTCTAGAGTGAGACATATACTTATTTCTAGGGCTAGTACTGATAACAGAGTAAAATTCGGTTGTGGAGTCTACTGTCGAGGTGGAAATTGTACTCATTATGTGTTTTCGGTTTTTATTCTTGTTCATGACAAACACCTACAACCTCTTGTCTATGCTCATCCTCAACTCGTTTGGTCTGCTAACCCAAAACATCCCGTCAAAGAAGGTGCAATGCTAATACTTGATGCACAAGCTGGTGTAGTATTACATGATGTTGATTATAAAATCATCGTTTGGACCTCTTACCTTCCTACCTCCCGAGGGATATCTATTTTTAGATTAATTTTAAATGACAATGGTAATCTCGAATTATATGATGCACATCACTTGCTCGTTTGGGATTTTTTTAGTTTCCCTAGTGATTCTTTGTTGCCCGAACCTATTTAATTGGTAGAAGAGCACACATATATGTTTTTGTTGATCTCAGTTATGTACTTGATCGAATTCCCTTAGCTTGTAAAGGTTAAGTTATCTTAGATAAATCTAAAACAACTATGTAGAAACTGTCTTGAGTTTATCAAATACTATGCGGAATCTAGTATTCAATATTAAGAAGAACTTTGTAATGTAACAGTAAAACACTAGAACACAATTTAACAAATAAAACAGCCTCAATATTATTGATGAATAATACGAATATTCTCCTAGTATTAGGGTTATATAACCTTGAAGCTAATCGAATTTAAAAGAATCACGTATCTATCTCAATGCCCTAGGACCTCCTTTTATAGACTAAGGAGTCCTAGTCGGCTTACAATAACTTTCTATACAAGATAAATCTTTTCTATATTTATGTAACCGACTATACAATGTATATCTATTAAGCAGTAGTAATATTAACTCTAACAGTCTTAACATTACTCCAGCAGTATTAACTCTTCAGCAGTAGTAACTTTGTATTAGAAGTACTAAGTTTTGTTCCAGCAGCACTAACTACTTAGTGTATTTTCTCTTGAAGTTCTCAGTAGTTATAATGTACACTATCAATCTTAACTTCCACAAGCAGTCTTATCTTTCTCACTAGCAGCATTAAACACTTAGAGCATTATCCTTGAAGTCCAAGAGCAGTCTTAACTTTATAGAGCAGTAGTAATGTAAACAACAGCATCTAGAAGTCTTTGAATCCCAACAGCTTTTTAGGGTACTTTAGACGATTCTAAGATTGCGGTTAAAAAGTTTGAGGGAAGAGTTGAATTAAATGAATTTTTCAAAAGGTTATTGTCCATTTGCATGTCTCCATCACGTTAATGTACTTAAACTTATAGGTTACTGTCCATTTGTAGATAGTCCACTTCTTGTATACAAGTATATGGTCAACGGATCATTAGACAAGTGGATCAACGTAGTAAAAAGAGAGGCAAAGGAACTCACATGGTCAACCTGGAAGCTAATTATAACTCAGATAGCCAAAGGTTTGACTTACCTAAATGAAGAATGTAATAGGCAAGGGATTTTGCACTTTGACTTAAAACCCGGAAATTTACTACTTGACACTGATTTTAGTGTCAAGATATATAATTTTGGGTGATCTAGATTCATAAGCTGTTGGGTTTTATATATTTCATAGATTTGATGATCAAAAACAAGAAGAATGAAACATAAGGATTACTGAAAAGATAAGCAAAATACACCAAGTAGATTCTACTGCTAGGCATAAAAGATTCTACTGCTAGAGTATTTTATTCTACTGCTAGTGTATTGTTGAAGTCTGCTCAGGTTATAACGAACAGTACTAACTTAAGTTAGTACTGCTGGTTCAAAGAATGTAGCGGTTAGTACTGCTTGTGCAAAGAAGACATCAGTTAGTACTGCTAGTGCAAAGAAGCTACTGCTGAGAAGATAACTGAGTGACTCATACTACTGCTTAATGGATAAAGATGAAAAAGATATTTTGTGTATAAGAGTCAATTATATACGGTAGATAATATCTTTCATATGTGATCAGTCAACAAGTTGTAAACACATATACATGTTGTATCTTAATGACCGACACACACAAGCAAGTAGTAGATAAGACTTATCAAGTTTGTAATGATCTCCTTTGTTCTATAAAAGGGAGATCTTAGCTTAGAAGTTAAGTGTGTCTTTGTGCTTCACTATGTGTTATCTGTGAAGACACCAGAGTGTTTTACTGTGCTTAGAACTCAAAACACAAAGTGTGTTACAAATGTAAAACATCAAACAGTGAGTGTGTGTGGGAACATCAGACAAGGGGTCTGTTGTTGTTAGGTTTGTTTAGCCTCAAGGATCTTTGATCCCTGATTAGATTGTAATCGTGCTATATTTGATCACATAGCATTGGGGCTGATTTTATAACAAAGAGAAAGTTTGATAAAACCTTGTTGTGATAGTATTGATTCTTTCATTTGAATATTCCGCCAATATTATCATTGTGCTTATTATAGTTTATCCTAGATCAAGGTTTAAACAACCTAGAGTCCATAAACGGTTCAGAAAACTTCTATTAAGTGTGTGCTCAATCGTTATTAAAGTTTTCACAATAAGCACAAGTCAAAGGCAAAACACAAGTGAAGCATTCCACCTTGATAGTTTGAAGGGAACAATGGGTTATATGACACCAGGTACATGGGGAAATCAAGACAATGACGGATGTCTGTTTTGGTATGATTGTATTGGAAATTTGTTGTAGAGAGAAAATTATTGTGAAACAAAAACATGATTTACGCTTTATGCTCGGAACATTCATCATGACCTGGAATATAGATGGCCTCATTGGTAATAAGCACGAAACCCGTAAAGAGGCTGGTGAGATGCTCAAATTAGTCGCGTGGTGCTTAGAGCTTAAACATGAGAGAAGGTCATGCGTGTCGGATGTATGTAAAGTTCTAGATGGTCGAATGTTTGTTCTCACTGATTTATCTAGCATCTACATACCCTCTTTTTCATAAGCAAACACAAGCATAACACAGTCTGTTAAAGCATCCTTGGAGATTGAACATGGTAACCAGTAATTCATTGGCAACAGAGACAGGACAATTTCAAGATACGGGTATGTTGTTTTGCTCGGTTTTAATATTTATGTTTAACAGTTCTGTTAGTATTAATATGTGGAAGATATGTTATGATTGTTGATGAGTTATTGTTCAAAATAAAACTTGTGAATTGCCTACTATTTTAGTGGCAAAGTTTGCGTGCAAAGTTTGCGTGGGGAGAGGAGGAAATCCCTGATGGTGTTGTTGCTGTGATAACACCTGACATGCCAGATGTTTTATCCCATGTATCTGTTCGAGCAAGAAATGGCAAGGTATTTGTCTAATGTGTGATCTAGAGATGGAAATTTTGAACCTTATATCTATAAATGGGTCGATTTAACCGTAGCATTATATAAAATCTTATATGAAATACCTACCTTTAACGCATTGCTTCTGAAGATAATTTGAAAATCTCCCTTACAGATTTGCTTTGCAACATGTTTAGATACCAAAATTTGGATGATATTTAAGCAAAAGAAGGGAAGCTGTTGCAACTAAAACCTACAGCAGCTGATATAACATATAGGTAATGTCATTTCCTGCTGTTTAGTTGTTTTTTTTTTTGTTTTTTTTTTGTTTAGTTTTTTTTTTTTTTTTTTTCATTTCATCTCTATCAGCAGCAAGTGGAACTTACTTCCTCTTTGCCTTGTGTGCAGATGATATTAGTGAGGTGCAGGAGAGTGATCTAAAATGATCAAATAACATGGACGAATTTGGTCCATCTCCGAGTATAAATTTGGTCAAAAAGGATTTTGCTGGTAAATTTGCTATATCATCAGAAGAGTTCACGAATGATATAGTTAGATTATACTGTCATTCTTATTAACAATCTACAATTATAATATCCTTATTCACATCACTATATAGTTAGCTTTCTTTGAACTTTCTTAGGTTGGAGCTAAATCACGTACTATTGCTTACCGAAAAGTCCCATTTTGGGTTGGGATTCCTACTTTAGTTGCATTACCTTTTTGAAGTTTTGAGAAAGTTCTTTCTAATGAACTAAATAAGTGCAAAAGGCAGTGGAAAAAAGAGTTTTAGAAATGGCTTTGTGAGACCGTATTATGGAAGAAACTAAGGGCAAAAAGAATGACGTGGAAGCTTATGTCTATGACGTGAGGAACATGGTATATTATATTTTACATATACACTAGATCCAAGGCCCGCCCCAATGGGGCAGCTAGCTTTAAAAATTTCATTATATGAAAAAAATAATAATAAAATAAGTATGAACGTGTAGTCACATCAATTAGACGAAAATGAATAAAATAAAGATGTCATTATCAAGAAAATAATAACGTTGAACAGAACCTAACGTTCAAAATAACCGAATTACATATAGTTTATAATCTCTGAATAACTTCCCTATATACATCGTTGGTTGTAGAGTTGGTGTAGTTGCCGTCTTCCCTATATAAATTCATATACACTACAACAAATTTGTCATTTGTACATATTTTTTTCCTTCAGACGTAATGAACCGTGAACTTTTATTTCACGATATTCACAGTTATAAGTGTGCAAACATTATTTCGTAACACGCACTAATAAGTATAATAAACATGAAGTGTCATAAAAGACTTCAATCTTATAATTGTGAAAACAAAAGCTCACTTAAAAATGTGAGCTAATATAATTATATTATCTTCACGCTTTTTTATGTGAAAAACTACGGAAAAAACTTTTTATCACACAAAATGTGAAAATATGTAAATTTGCTATTATTTCAATAAACCTCACACTTATACAAAGCATGATGTTTCTTTGTGATAAAGAAGAACTAACAAATTAAAAAAACAAATATTTAGGTCCGTTCAATTTATAAGTGAGGTTCGATTTATAACCGACTTTGACCAACCCGACTTAACTCGAACTCGACCAACCAACCCAAGTAACACAGTTTATCCATCTCAGCAGTAACACAAGTCAAACAACCAGAGTCATGAAATCCAATGGATATACTTTTTCACAATCGGTATTATACAACATAACTTTAAGCTACATAGTGTAAACTTGTAAAGTGTTAAACCTTCATTACCTCCATAACTACATGTTCCTGTAACAAAAATGGTACATATATGCTTTTTCGAGTCTTTTTTCTTTTGCTAAAAGACTACTCAACCTCAACGCTTCATATAAAACCAATCCTAACCTTCCGCTGCAGCAACCGTAAGGTAGATTTTCTCCGAATCACACTGTCGGAGAAATCTAGAGCTCAACTATAAGTCTATAATAATGTCACTTGATATAAGATGTTTTTGTGCCAACTTTGGCTACTATATCGTTACAAATTTTCAGCATGGCATATACATTACACCTTTATAAAAAACAGTGGAAAAGAACAGAAAAAATGGCTACATTCTTGTTACAAAGTTCATAAACCAGATCGAGCCATGCAGAAAATCTGAATCTGCTTCAGGTCTTCTTACATGGCTAGCCACTGGTCCACCGCCGTTTCCGAGCAGGACGTTCAGGCTTCACCTCAGAATCGGGAAGGGGTTCGGGTTGAACCAAAGGCGTTGGTTCATTTTCAACCTTTTTGATAGTCAAAACTTCTTTCCCACTTGGCATTGGAAGTTTGAACCGCTCACTGCGTTTCTTCAACTTTTCAACTGTGTCCAGATGTTTATCTTCTGCTGGTTTTGGTTCATCGGTTTTCACATCTTCTACCAAAGGCTTTGGACTCTCCGCTATTTCTTGAGGCTTTGTGGGTGCCCCATTGTCTTGATATCTATCTGTTTCTTTTATATCAACTGAGGCTGATGCTTTAATGCCAAGACTGAAATCTTTCTCCTTGTGGCTAGTCCATCTTTCCAGTTTTGAACGCCCTTTCCTAGAGTCTTGTTGTTCATCCTCTGATGAATTGTTTTCCTTGTGTTTTTTGGAAGATCGTCGTGTCACAGGGTTTTGCTCACTGTTTCGTTGTTCAACCGCGCCTCTTGAGCTCGCCTAATCAAACCAAAGGCAAATATAATATCCGAGCAAATGAGAATATGGAGTGCATATAACCTCGACCACTTTGACCTTGCAAATAGAATGTAGGCCACTAAGCATGCATATTTGTAGCGTAAATACCATATTGACCTATTATGTTAGTTGTAATTAAGGCAAATGTGTCCAAAATTGTCGTTTTTGGCCGGGTAAACAAGTTGACTAGCAGGGTCACCAAAAAAACTAACTTAAATATGTTGGCACCAGACAAAATCTTTTTGAAGAGAATATAACAACAATCAGGATTCAGGGCACAAATCAGCACATAAAAATTATATAAGGTCTGCATAGCATGGAATTCCTTGAAAGAAGCATGATTATAAACTTCTGCAAATGCCAAAAAAATAAAATAAACAAAAAATCTGTTTTACTTTTATTTGCTGCACGACATGAACAATAAACGCGGCACATATTGTATTATGTCCATTTTTATCATCTAAATATCAGGACTGCAAAAATATATCACTTGGAAGTTGTATATGCAGGCAATAAGCTGGAAATATCTCACATGATGGCTATTTAGAGTTTCTTATATTGTTGACTGTTTTGAATTCTATATCTGAAATACCCGAGTCAACAGTGACACATAAAAACAAACGACATTCATCTTTTTTATGCACTCAGGCTATTCTCCTAATGGATTTCGTAGCAATCATGCATCAGCATTTTTCGTAAGCTCAACCTTCCATTGAATAACTATTTAATCTAACATTCACATACAGAAAGCAAATGTGAATCCCGTTCAGGAAACAACGGAAGTAACTGGCAATATCTACAAAATTAAGAGCTAAGAAGCACAGTGAAACAATCTCATGAATGTGACATGATCAAACGAGACAGTCATGAACTCATGATGTGAACTGGGGAAGCACATAGGGAGCGACTAAAGAGGTAGATGCAATTATTAAAATAATTGCAAGAGAAATAAGGCACGCTACGTTAAATGGCAAAAAGTGAATAACTAATCCTTTCACATATAAGATAGATAAAGATGTAGAATATAGCGATAAGCAGGACAGCACAAGATACTCATGGTAACAAGTAAATAACTTATCTTTTCATGGATATTTCAACTGTCAGGATTGTCTGTGCTCGGTTAATAAACATTAAAAAAAGGGACTAAACTTTCACTTCCAATGCCTTAGCTGGAGGAACTAAAGTTTAAAATATAATCTGAAAGGCTAAACAATAACGGTTGAATTTAACAACATGCATAAGTCGCCTAGTAATAAAGGGAGACGTAAAGTATCTTGACACGCATTAACAATTTCACGTCCATGAAGCAACTTATGGCATTTGGTCTGTCAACACTCGAAAAGCATTAAGATTTTAGATTTAGTAATTCACAACATTATTAACAACCAGAGTCGCCAACATAATTAGTAACATTCATTAAATCTTTTAGATGTATTTCTATTACATATTTACATTTAAACAATATCACATCATTAAGTCGCTATTTCATAATAAATACATGTGAACTAGTTAATGTCAGCTTTAATGGCCTCACCCTAAGTCATCCCTTTATAAAACTTAGAATAACTGAGCCATGTTAAAAGCATGTAACTAAGGAATAATCTTTAAGCAACCATACATAGATGAAACTATCAATTAAGCTTCATCTATCCCTCATTCTCTCTCCATCTCATACATTTATGTGCTAAAATAGACGCACTAAAACCTGTTTGTCAGGAATCCTGACCACAGATTGTTGGCTTCCCACAGTCCGGGACTACCAATTAGTGGCTAACATAAGGTGCTTTTATATTTTCTAAAGTATCAGATTGAGTTGTGGTAACTGAACTTAATATTGAGGCTTTTGTTTCTTTCTAAAAAGTAGGTTATACTACGGTGTCCAGTGATTTACGTACCCGCTCACTTCTCTGGCTGCTATGATCTTCTCGATTCCTCCTTGAAGTAGGCAAAGAGTTGTGAGTACCGCCATCAGTTTCTTTACCCTTCCTAAGGCCTTCTTTGTGCTTCTTCTCCTGAGGCGCATGCATATCTTTGGCACTAACATTACGGTCACTACCAGTATACCCCCTTTCATGTCTTGATATTCTCTCTTCATTATTAAGCTTGTTTCCATGTGCATACGCATCCTCACGACCTCGATGCCTGGAAACACTTTCATTTTCAACTCTATCTTTTCTACTTAGCTGCTCCCGACCTGGGTCTTTAAACTGATACTCTTTTTCCAAACTTCTATAATCTTCCTTCATTCTAGAATGGCCGACCCAAGCTTTGTCTTCCACTGCTCGGCCACTCCCTGCTCCTCTGTGTCCATCTCGTTCTTTCCACTCATCCCGTTCCCTTTGTCTTTCTACCTTATCTCTCTGCAAACGAGCATCTTCTTTGTACCTGAAAGAGTGCTGGTCATCTTCTCTTAGTCTTGCTTGCTCATCTCTCTTATGCAGTTCCAAATTATCATCTCTTTCTCGTTTGCGCCTGCTAGTACTCTCTCTATGAGCATGCAAAGCTTCTTCTCTTTCAGAACGGTCCGCTCTCCTAACATGCACATCCTCAATTAGTCTTTTGCTGTGCATACCCTCCCTCTTCTGTTGGGGTATCATATCTCTATCATAATCACCCTTCCAACCACCATTTTCTAATACTTTCCTTGAGCGATGTTCATTTTTGTCAATTCTTTCATTTTCTCTGACCTTAAGACGGTGTCTAGACATCATTTCCTCGTCATGGCTTCTTTTTCTCATCTCTTCATGCCATAATACTTCGGATTCTCTCCCCTTTTTTCTATCAAAATTTTCAGATTTGACATGAGACCGGTACCCCTGATTTGGATCCCACTTTCTATGAGAATATGGATCTTCCATCCCCTTCATCGCCATTTGGTGCCTTTCCCTATCTTGTTTCTCATCGCGGCCTCTGCTTCGAGGAGCACGCTCATCTTCATTGGTTGGTCTCCTAAAGTTTCCACTGCGCATTGAACCTCCAGCTTGCACAACTTCCTGCTCCATACTATCTCGCATGTTCTGCTGATCTCTACTGCTTCCTGATCTTGCTTTACTGTTTTCACTACTTCTTCCTGCCTTTGAATCCTCTCTGTCTTCACCTCTTTCAACAGAAGCATGCTCTGCTCGAGTGATTAGCTTTGGTTTTTTCGATGTCCGTCTTCGTTTTTCTTCTTTGAAAGTATCATCATCCTCCCTTTCCATTCCTGAGTTTCCGTCAATATCTACAAGACCGTCGTTAGCGGCATCAGTTTGGTCAAAACTTCTATCCTCAGCACTGCCAAGTGCCCGGGGAGATGAAGAGGGACTCTGCTTACGCCCAACACTTTCAGTTGATTCTTCTTTTTGATTATCAACAAACTTCTTATCCTGCTGAGTACCACTATCAGTCAAACGAGGTGATCTTTCAGCTGCTGTTCTCTTCGCTGGCCTACAATAACATAAAGAACAATTAGGAGAGTTGGTTAGAATCTGAAATAGATAGAAACCTAACCTAGTTTCAAAACTATAGCTAGAAAAGAGTAAGAGAAAAATTGCTACTAGCAAGAGAGTCCAATAATTGTTTACGATGATATCCTTGTTTGGGTAAAAGCCACTTTATACAAAACCATACCTTTCAACGTGATTGCGAGGAGAATTATGCTTCTTGCCACGGTAAGAAGATGTCCTGTCTCTTGAATCAGTATGACCTTCTGCTTCTGTTTCAGAGAAATGTGATACCCTATCGCCTGTAGCTGCCACATGAGGCATAGAACCGATGAAAGGTGCTCTTCTTCCAGAGACCTCTCTCTTCCTACCACTATAAGCTTGCGGTTTATCAAAATGGTCATCTTCTGATCCAATGTCAACTTCAATCTCAAGCCCTTCTCTGTGATTTTCTTTTGAGGGAGCATCTTCAAGATGCTCATCGCCATCATTTTCTGGAACAGATTCTTCTTCTGGAGATCTCTGCAAGACAATCTGTTCACGAAGATAACATTAACTACACGTTTGAGGCTTTTAAGTAGGTTTTGCGCCAATGGATATATAAACTGGATACTAAAATTAACCACTCACCTCAATAATAGCATCAGAATCACGCATTCGTGGTGGTCGTGTATCAATGGATGGAAGTCGTTCACCAAAACCAGTTTCCACCTGTATGGCTTTTCCAGTCGGCTGTATTTTCCAAACTAATCAATTAGTTGGACTTCCAACTTTTGTTTTGTCAAGGTAAAAATCTCTACATCTAAGGGTCTTCAATAAAAAACCAAAACAGTATTAGTCCATACCAGTTGCATCCGAGCACGAGCAGCTCCCTTTGCTAAGTCATTTTGCACATCAATTATACCAGAGTTACGATTCTCAGATGGGATGTCATGACCTGCTGCTGCTGCAAGCTCTGGCGGGAGATCTGGATCATACTCCTAAAGAAACAACAGACATATTGTTTATTTATCTTCGGTATCATGAGTCAGGCATTGCATGTCACAGAAGCATTGCATACCTGTTCAGTCCTCCCACTTTCATAGACACGAATTTTGCTTTGCATTGTACCATGCAGTCGATGTTGTTCCTACAAACAAAAATACAAGCGATATTTATACATGACCTTTTGTGACTACAGAATACAGATTTCTACAAAATATACACGGGCTAAACAGTTTAGTAGTACTTACCAGCTGTTTGCAATAATCTTTCCAGCTTTCCTCATTCATTCCAAAGTTGAAAAAATCTGATATATCAATACCTTGGTGTCTCCATGGTTTTTCATCAAAGCCATCAATGTCCACTTCAAATATAGTCCTAAAAATAAAACATAAGTCAGAATTTATAATAAAAACTTAAAATTCAGAGTTTTAGTTATTCACATAACAGAATCTGAAAACATGAAGCACTCATATAGCACTGTTAAACCTCCAGAACCCTGATCTTAAAATCATAACATAACAGATCTCTCGTGTGAGCATATAAACTGCATTGGTCGGTAACTTGAATGAAAAACATTAGAGGGCACTTAAAAGAAGATAGAACGAATCAAAGTAACTCATGTAGTGTGGTCCTCTGCTAATCAAGAAAGTATTCAGACATTGGAAAAGATCGATGTCTCATAGACATATTGCTTAAGAAAAAAACTTCCTCAACCATTCAAAAAAATCCTAGACAACCCAAGTCAAAAGAACATCATTGCTTACTCAGCTATGCTCTCTCTGCCAAAAGATTGCAGCACTCCCGTTTTTGGGTTGTCCGAAAAGGTGAAAAGTTTTCTCCAGAAAGATTCCATATAAATGTGCATGGATATTCGTGAGATTAATTGGGTCCAGACATTTCCTTAATTTCATCTTATTAAGGTTTCTGTTATTCATTGGGTATTTATACAACTACTTTCCATAAACTATGACGACGGGTTCAATCTTGTACTATAAAATAACATCAAACCTCGTTAGTTTGCTACCTTAAATACAATACATATAATTAACTGACTTAAGATGAGTCATATCAAATAAAAAAGCAAAAAGGGGAAACGGAGAGGCATCCCTGTTTAAGCTACATAGCGGCCTAACGGAAAGTCAAGCCTTTTTGGCTCTGATTTAGCGGCCTAACCAATATTCCTGTGGCCGTTTCAGAAATTTTCCCTCGCCATCCCAAGATGTTTACCCAGCGTGCCACCTTACCAGTAGGCCACCTTGAGATGGTTTGCTTTCAAATAAAGGTAACTCTCAATAAGCGCAAATTGTGAGATTTGAAAACCCGGCCATTCACTTAATCACTGTCTTCCCTGTAGAGCATCAGCCACTTTCAAATTCAAAGATAGATCTTTGACCCAATATACTACTGACTTGTTTCTATGCATAGATAATTACATTGTGAAAACCTTCACAAATATGAATATGTCTAATAGATGCTTAATCAGGATAACAACACCGCAGAATTCAATGTCAAATTTGGTGAATTGCTTTACACTTTTTAGATAATTTACATTTACATAAAGAAAATATTTTTTGAAAACACTAGCATTCACTAAACTGGTCCACAACCATTGATCCCTTCTGACTACTTATTTCTAGTAATATTCACAATTCAACAAATACTGTCAGTAAGTCATAAAAAAATACGAAGAAACAGATTTAGATTTAACTCGGATATAATTTATATGCATTAGATCTTAATCTAAAAGGTTCATATTTACTCAAAACCAATCCAACTAAGAGATGATAGTGGTATATAGTCATTACTTATGTGATGGTAGTGTAAAATCCAGTCCACTGCCAAACCCACGTCCTGCTCCGTTTCCCCAACCCTGCATTCCGTAACCTTGAAAATTTTTCTGCATTGGAGGACCACTCTTTATTCCGGCTGGTCGCCAATCACCTCTACCTCGACCAGCAAAAGGTAACATATTTCCAGGTGGACGAATTTGGCCTGGGGATCCTCCAGGTGGTACAGGACCTGCTCCAGGCATAGGTGCAGCACCAGGTCTCACATACTACACATATTTTTAGAAGAAAACTAAAATCAAGAGGTTGGTGATAATGTCGAAATAGGTAAGCATGCGACATAATAAAACTGTATCAGATCTCAAGTATTGTTAACGAACAAAATATATGATATCCATTATACAACGTTCATGATGGACGGCCAATATAATTATTTCTAATCATATCATCCTTTAACTGTTAAACTAATTTTATTTTTATTTAACATGAGGCAAGTCACGCAAACAAAAGGAAATAAATGGATGATGAAAACTATTTTTTAGTAATTATATATCAAAAGCTATAGAAGCTAAACGGATTCAAAAAGATAGTCCCTGTCCACTGGTGGAGTTGAAAAAAATATACTTCAACTCATTGAGTATGGACTGAAACGATATAGACACAACATTGATATTTAAAATGTATCTCATTTTAGCAATGAAGTCTGAAGACAATGTAAAACATGACCGTGTTTTAGAAGTTAAAATGCTCGAAAGCGGACGCTTTTTGCTTCCATTTTACTATAGCCATTACCCACGTGGAATTCGCAGTATAACTGGAAACCGTCGGCATGCATCTCAATGGGGCGCAAACAATTTCATCAGATTCAAGCTTAGACACTATTATAATTTATATCGCAAAAAAGAAAATTTCCATAAAGTAAGAATATATATACTTTCATTGATCAATAAGAAGTATCAATACAACGTAATCCTAGCAACTAAAAATTTCCAATCTTTTATACGTACAACAATTTACAAGCGAAGATCACCCCACTGACCTTAAACTGAGAATGAAACGGATGATACCCATGACTCCCGAACGCAATCTTCATCCCACCACCACCCCCAACCGCACCCGTACCATCCCCTCTCCCCGCTTCACCACCCGCACCCTCCTTCCTTTCACCCGCACCCTCCCCACCTTCACCTTCACCCCAATCCCCCATCTCCTCCATCTGCGCGGCATCACCGTCCCCGGTCACAATCACCAAATTATCCCCGTCTTCGTCCTCCATTCCTTCCATCATCCCGCCATCCATCCCCATCCCCACATTATCATCATTCAACACTATTTGCAAATCATCTTCACTGTCACTATCATCATCCCACTCCTCACCTCCCCCACCCGCCCCACCCGCCCCACCCGAACCCCGCGCTCCCGAATTCGACAACCCCGGTATCGTAAACTCATCATTCCCCCCCACCTCTCCTCCACCTTCCTCAATCCCAAAATTCTCCTCCTCATCCAAAATCTCATCTTTTTCAAACTTGCTATTTTTAGAAACCCTAGCTTCCGAATTTGCCGGCACCGGTGACGTCACCTTATTATTTTCATCTAATTTATTTAAATTAATATTTAAATTATTATCTTTAGAGCCATACAAGATCTCTTCATCATCACTAGGAATCCGATCATTGAGATCGACCGGACGATCATTCAACGGCGGTTGTGGTGGTGATGATGACGTCATCTGAAGAGGCTGAAGAACGTCAGTATAGAGATCTCCGAATTCATCATCGTCTTCCATTGATTTTTATAAAATTGGTGATCAAGATTGTAACTTTATTGAAATTAAAGGGTTAATTTGATGGAATTGAGGGTTTTATTTTATAAAAATTTAATTGAATTTGGGGTTTTGTAGGCGGAGTATCAGCTAGGGTTTCATTGATTATTTTTATTTTTTAGGGTTAATTTTCTTAAATTACTTTTATTTTTCACGTTTATATAGTGTTGGTTTTTCTAACGAAAGATATTTTCTTTTTTTTTTTTCTTTTTTTTTAACAAAAGAAAGATATTTATATACTAGTACTACTTTAGTTAAAGTGTTTGAAGCCAGTGTACTTTTGATAAAATTTAGGGGGTGCTTGGTTGGGGGATAGGAGGGGTGGGGAATGGGAATATAATGATTGATGATGGTTGGTGTAGGGGAATGCAATGGCCCATTACCCGGTAGTGGGTAATGGGGCATTACCCAACAATTTGGGGGGAAAGGGAATGCATTGCTTTGCATTCCCTTTGCATTCCCTTTGCATTCCTCAACAATTGAACCAAGCGGCCTTTTGATAAACCTTACTTTTTTGTGTTTGTATTCAAATTTGGTTCGATGGTGGTTTTCTTGTCATTTTTATCTCAAGGTAACATTAGCTTTTTATCACATCATTTAACTCATCATCTAACAACTGTAGTCCAAACATATAAAAATACATCACTTTATACAAAATACCTCACAATATACCTATTGCACACTCACAAACATCAAAACATACCTCACACCACCTTCTATTATCTTCTTTTTTTCTTTTTTTTTTCATCAGGTTGTGCATACCTCCAAAACGACTCGAGTTTCCCTCCTTCACGCGCCAAAAATTTTGGTTGTTATGACCTTAACGCGTGAAGCAATGCCTTCACGTGTGAAGCAATAGTACCATAACACCAGACCTAATGTTATAGAAACATGGTGCAAGTTGTTATTTATGTGATGGTTAAAATTTATTTGTAGTGTAATAATCTTAGTAAAGATTACGACAACAACAACAACAACAACGATACTCAATCTTGCATGAGTGGGTATGAGGGAGGTATAGAATGTAGAGAGATCATACCTCTGCCTTTGGGTAAACCCGAGGGTAAGAAAATTTTAGTAAAGATTATTTATTTATAAACTAGCTGTAAGCTGTATGTTGTAAGCTGTAAACTGTAAGTTGTAAGCTGTTAACATGAGCTACAAGCTGTATCTTTTTTTTCAATAAAAGTGTTTGGTAAATTAGTTGTTAACTGTAATTATAAGCTATTAACAGTAATTTTACGTTTTAACAGCTCCAAAATTTTTAAAATCTTCATGAATCAGCTTTTCATTTTGAAACTACTTGTTTAAAATAAAAGCTTGAAGTTGATATATCCAAACAGAGCTACTTGTTTTGGAGGAGATTATTTTTGTAACAAAAAACTTACAGCTCTAAAAAAGCTCATTACCAAACAGGCCCGTGTCGAATGATTTAATAGTCAGTTAAAGGAAGTACCCCTTAACTTCTTTTGCAAAGTCATCTTCTTCGAAACCAATTATCTAAACACAAAATTTATGTTTGTGATAAATAGTTGAATTGCAACACTTGACAATAAGAAGATTGAGAATATGCTTTTTCTTCATTCACAACTACATTGTATAGTTAAGTTCGTCGAAAATGATCTCTAAACTTTAAATGTACTAATTATGATCCTTAAAATTGTTTCGTTAACTAATGAAAGTGATTTAAGTTGATTTGTACATTGTTCTTATTGTCTACGTGAAATTAGTCAAATTACAATTCTAGTGTAATTTGATCTATTAAAAAGAATGCTTAAAAGGGGATTAATGAGAAGTGAAATGTTAATGGGAATTATGGGTATTGTAAAGGGATAAAATGAACGAGATCTTCTCGATACAGGTTACTTGGAGACGATGAAATTTTAACTTATATGTATGCAGCTTAGCCGAGGTATCTCCATGACCGTTTGCATTACTTTCTTCGGCTACCCCCAAATATATATCTAGTGAGATTTGAATCATAGACCTCTTGTTGAAGAGGTTAAGCGCCTTGGACCATTTCACGGTGATTTAGGAATTATGGGTAATCTGATGTGCAAATAAACTTATTTCCCCAAAACTTTACATTGGGTATGCTTAACATCCTCATAAGTCATAACTAACCACCAGGCGTTTCTCATTTTCATGCCCAGAAATTACATGTAGGCAAGGTAATAATAATATACAAAAGTTGCATGAAATATACGATTTTGCACAAAAGTAAATGAAACATAAGTCTGTTAACTTCTCTAGCTCATCCAACTTTGTTTTTCAATGTTATAACTGGACCACCACTTCACATGAGCCAAACAGCTAGTAGATTCTAATTTGTTATCGTTGAAGCCTTTTGAATTCTGATACTTGAAGTCCTTAAAGCATATGAAACTACCTGTAAGAAATGGAATCAAAGAGTAAATGATTCACAGAGAAGTCACACACCTGATAACAATATTAATTCACAGAGAAGTCACACATACAGAATCTGCGTCATTCAACATTTTACTTATAACTGCTGTCGTTGCAGAAGTCATATAATATAATACGACTTTAGTAAATATAAAATAAGGTTGGCTTCATTTTTAGGACAATCAAATAGAACGTTATTCGGACAGTACAGAAAATTCTTTAATAAAGTTGGGCACGAAGAAGTGTCCCACTGTGTAAATCAAGTTTTATACTAAATAAATGGCAATGTTCCATTTTCTAGCTAGCAACACACGAACACATCACTCCCTACCAAACCCCATGTAATACTCGGTTACTCTGAGGTATTTGGATATCCGTATACTGAATAATCGTAATCTGTCAAGGAGTTGTAATAATAATGATCATTTTGTGAAACTAGTTATGTTATCCAAATAATAATACTGTAATTGATAAGGTATTATACACTTAGTTCTAATACGTAAATCCAAATGCCCCCTTATCTCAGATGAGTGGTAACCTATCTGAAGTCTGCACACCAGGTAAAAGACTTACAAGATGGAAGCAAAAAAAGGATTTTAGGCATTCATATCATGGGTGAGTATTCATTAAGTTGAAGGGGAAGCTTAATGAAATTCGAGTGATTTCACCATAATGTGCACAAGTAAAAAGAGCAAGGCTACCATGTTTTAGACTAGAAATTAACTACTGATATCGATCAAGTTCAGTAGCACCCATATTTCACAAACCTACCATCAGCCTAACTAACAAGGATGCCGAAATTCGAATTATCCTATTAGTTTCAGCATCTCCATGACTCCAATATAGTTTGTACACGCCATGCCTTATCTTCAAAAAAATTATCGGATATTATATAAACAATCACCGCACCAGCTAAGAATCTATATCAGTTTCCAAAAAAGGTTCACTTTATCACTTAATGTTATTAATATACCAACTAGAACTAACGACATCAAATCCTGAGAAAAATCACATAATATATATACAAACAAGGAAAATAAGACACTTGGGAAATCCCAATAACAGAATCACTTCAAGTGGAAAAGACACCGAAAATTCCGATTACTACTTACCTACTTGGAACCAAATATATGCTTAGAGTCCAGTGGGTTCTCATGGTATTCTTAAACATACCAACCTGAAGTTAGATTTTAATCTATAACTGTATAGTGTAGCTCAATTGTTTAATTAGGGGTCAAGTGTCTAAAATAAACCTCAATAGTGATGTGTGAACCTATATAAAATTATAAATATCATGAATATACTTAACGACTAGTTTGGGTGCACAACTAGCTTCCACTTGGATTTTGGGTTATAAAAGAATAATCACAATGTATACAGGACATCACAAAAGCAAGCTTTCGAGGGTTTCAAGTAACCATTAGAAACTAGTAAGGCTAGTTATTCAAACAATATACCAGTATCACGATTCCTCAATATCCAAAATTCCAAATTCAAACACAGCCTAATTATATCCAGCATTAAAAAGTGATGAAACATACGATCATTAAGTGGATTTGGGGATGGTAGCTGGAAGTGTTATGGGACCTCTCCTTCCTTCATTGTCATCCAGAAGCCTTTTCTTCTTTGCACAGTACTGCCTATCAAAATGCTTCACCTGCAACATCATCAATATAATCAACACTATGTTTCAAGATCAGCTTAACGTTTTTTATTACATAGCAAACGCGCATATATCGTGTCAATGCTAAGGGGGTGTTCAGGATCGCTCACTAAAACTGCTTAATTTGATACCCAACTTAAAGTGTTTGGAGAGACGAAAACAGATAATTTTAATAATAATAATCAGTTCCATAATTACTTATTGTGATTATTTTATTCTTAAGGAGTGTTTGGGGCTTGTTTATTAAAACTGGTTACTGTTTTTTTTTTAACTAAGTTGTTTGAGTAAGCAGTTTGAAGATACATTCTCCAAATTGCTTATTGCATTCCCAAATAATCAGATAAGCAACTTGTATAAGAAACTCCAAACACCCTAAAAACTGCTTATTTGTTGTATAAAAGCAGATAAGAGCAGTTTTATACGATAATTGGAGATCTATGGATATAACTGCTTATCCACTTGCTTTAAATTACATGATCACCTAAATATAAAAATTGGTACCTGCCAATCTTTTAACCAGATAATCAGTTCAAAATTAGAAATCGCAAACACCCCTAAGCAATTATAAGTCACTTTCCCCAAAACCACTTATTTCACCCCCAAATAATCACATAACCAACTCAAAACACCCTAGAAGCCGCTTATCCGTTGTATCAAAACACACAATAAGCCGATATAAGCAGGTTCAGTAACGAATCCATATTACCCCTTAATTAATACAGCTAATCACCTAAATCTTGTGTTTCCTACATTGCATTTAGTTACAACTAATCATCCAGTTATATCAACCAACATAACAATTCTCAATTAGCAATCACAGACACATAAAAGGGGATAAACAGGTTTATATAAAATTACCCCAAGTACCAAACAATATCAAATAACTAGTTTTGCAAACGCATAATCTGTTGACACAGTAATCCCAAACACCCCCTTCTTCAAATCACTCGCACAAAATCTTATAACTAGTTTAACCGACCAATCCCAAACACTCTCAAAACCGCTTATCTGCTACACAACACAGAATTATTTCAACAAGTTATAACAAAGAATCGAAAAGGGCATAAAATAGAAAGTTACCCAAGTACGTCGACAAGTATTATCATAAAGCTCTCTAGTTTTCTTGCATTCAACAGGATACAACAATCCAACACTCGCCACTTCAGTTGCTTTCTTGTTTCCATTTTTCTCTAAACACGCGTAAAACGCATCACGTGCCTACCAACAATTTCATCAAAAATACTACATCACAAACCAAATAACAACAACAATACCCAACCCACTAAAAACAGACAAATGTAGACAGTCACGCCTCTACAGGATTTATAAACTAAACATATTGTAAGGTAAATAATGAAAATTGTTATCTTGTAAAATTCATCACAAACCAAATAACAACAATAATGTAGACAGTCACGCCCCTACTCGAGGTGTAATATATTGTAAGATAAACAAGGGGGTGTTTGTTTAAGCTTATATGTGGGCTTACGAGCTTATTTGATCGCATGACTTATTTTGAGACTTAATTATATATCATATCATAATAAACTTATATAAGCTCACAAGTTTCAATATAAGCCGAAAAAATGAGGCCGAAAAACAAATAACCTCATAAGCCACATATAAGCTTAAACAAACACCCCCCAAATAACAACAACAATAACCAACCCCGCAGAAACAAGACTCGATGTAGACGGTCACACCCAACTCGAGTGTAATATAATGTAAGACAAATAACACATGTTGGTAAGTTATAAAAATAGTACCTTGTAGCAATTTTGTCTAGCGTTTAAAAGGACATCTTTTTGGATTTTGTCTTCGTATTTTGAGAGGTATGCTTCCATTTTCTTGTTTTCTTTTCTTGCTCAACAAATTTATTTTTTGTTTATTTCAAGGTTGATGATTTCTTGCTCATCAGGCCATCTATTCTAATCTAATATGGGCTTTTAAATGACCTATGCTTCCAATATAAAAGCCCACTTAACGTATTGGGATTTGGGAGAATGGGAGGTTTGGGTTTAGTTAAAATTTTCATTTGAGTTTAAAAAAATGTTTAAAGAGTTATGAAGGTGGCAAAATGAGTTGGTCGAGTGGGCTCAAGCCACTGGTCCAAACAGGCTCATGTTATACGAATTATTTTAAAGAATACCCGAAATGAAATAGTAGTTTTGTATTTATTATGAAGAGAAATATGTTTATATAAGCGATCGATTTGTGATATCACGCAAATAAATAATATGTTAGATGTATCAATAGATAATAGTCATGTTACATAAGAATAAAATAAAGTTTAGAAATGATATAAAATGTATACAGTATTTTTTGGTATGTACTTTTGACAAGATTTCCTGTAGAAAAAGAGAAAAATAATTTAACAACAAAATAAATAAAATCTGCATAACAAACACAGAAAACATTTTATGACATTTAACAAAACCTTGATAAAAAAACACCCTTTAATATTAACACTTATAAAATATGGGATATAATTTCGTAAGCTATAATATGTATGTATGAATATAAAAAAGGTTTTTCTAACTTGTGCCCTATGACACAAGTTAGAAAAGCCCATATAAAAAAGACATAATTAAAAATTAAAAAAATAAAAAATATAAACACAAATAACAAAAAATAAAAAATACACTCCCTAAATTGATGATGAAAAAAAAAAAAAAGGTTATATCATGTGCATGGTTATGAGTTTTATAATAACACGCACAAACCCATAAAAGTTTAAGTAACCACATAAGTAGATCATCACTATTTCTAAATACAAAAAACAAATCAAATTCAAACCATAAAACATCAAATCAGATCTAAGGAGAAATGGCGGTAATCTTTCTCAATATCTAATTTGGTTTATGTTATACATACCCCCTTATTAGAGGAATGTACAACCCGCGAAGCAGACAGTACAACTACTCGCTGTATCCAATCATTTCATTCCCCCTCTATAGGGGTCAGATAACTTGTCCCATCGTGAATAATTTTTTGAAATTATTGACCATGACAATTGATAAGCTTTTGAGCTTAACTTGAATGATCAAACACCATAATCACTCTTGTAAACCAGTTCCTGATAACAAACTAAACCTACTTAATAAACCCGAGTATCGATTATGAAAAATGGGGTGTTGAAAGGATTTGAGAAACCTTAACTGATATAGTTGACAACCTGAATTGAACTAATATGCTAAATTAAACGAACTATAAAGAAACCAAACGGAGATGAAATGGGTCGACCTCGATCAGAACTCTTTCAACGTTTTCATGAAGTAGTTTTGACCACAAAAAAAGGCAAACACCATAAAAGAACTTGAGGCTTGAGACACTAGAATGAAGCAAGAAACATCGTTGGCCTTAAAGCAACAAACATCATTGTTACACCCGTACCCCGACAAGGTACCATTAATGTAAATATCATGTCATGTAAATATGTTAGGGATTATTTATAACTTAAGGTATGGTTAAATGAGAAGTATAGAACTAGAAGGACTATTATTGCCACAAGACCAAAGTTCCAACTAACTCATTCTTAAATAGATAGCTCAAGAAAAATCTAGAAAACTTGTGCTAGTTCCATGTGTGTGTCGACATATAAGAGAGAAATAGGAGGGAAAGCCAAATTTATCATCTTGCCTCAATTGTACATCAAGAAGTGATCAAGGAGCATTAAGGAAACCTTAATTGTGCTCTTTTCATCAAGTAAGTAACTTTCCCCAATTGTGAAAATTAGGGTTCATATGGTGGGTTTTGATGATTATGGTAAAAAGTGGTAAAATGATGATCTTCCTAGTTTATTAGTCACTAATTGTAGTTAACCTTGTGATAGGAAGCATTTGTAGAGCCTCATCAAGTCTAAGTAGTGAGCTAGTAGGAAATCAAGGTAAGTATATAGGATTAACTTATTAAATGTTATTATGCTAATGTAATGTTATGAAATGTGTTCTTGTTATGGAGCTTGCGAATAAATGTAGCTTGGATCCAATGCTAGTAATGATAATGTTATGTATTTACTTGCTTGACCAAGGTGAGTAAAATGTTATGTTATGCTCCATGGTAATGAAATGATAGTTAAACCTTGTATACTTACTAAGCGTTTTCGCTTACGTTTGAAGTTAATGTCATATTTGTAGGTTCTAGCGGCGAAAGTAAAGGTAAAGGATTGGCGTAGTTGTAACTTGGAAGTAAGTAGGAAGGTAACTAGAAGCTAAATTAGAAGACCGGAACTCTTTTGGACCAAGCTCTTTTGAAGTTGGAAGCCCCAAGTGTCCTTTCGTGTTGTGGGTATACTTCTTTCATTATGGTTATTTTGTGTTAGTTCGCGGTCTTGAGGTCATGTATGACCTTTGTTTATGTTTGGGTCAAGAGTCGAGTTTGTGTATGTATTATGATGTACACATGGCGTCTAGTTTGAACTTGGATGATTTAAGTACTCATTAAAGGGTGTTTGGCATTAGCATGCTTCTACCCATTTTGGAAAGTAACGGGTCATGTATGTATGGAATGCTCTTGATATGTTAAGTAAATGATTATAGTCAAGTTATTTGCGAAATGGTAGTGGTATAAAGGGCTCGTAGTGTAATGGGTCATTTTGGGTAATTTTGCATAACCCGTCCGATTTTAGAAGTACTATTTTGGTTGGTCAAATGAGTGATATTTTTGCATGAAATAAAACTTCGGACATACTAAAGAATCCTGGAAAGTTTCGTCAGGTTTCGAGTCCGGGAGGTCGGGTTTCTGAGCGGGGCTGGCGAAACCCCATTTTTGAGACAGTAGGGTCTGTCCAGGATTCTGTGGTGCAGGGTAGATGCGGCGTATCCCTGGTTGAGATACGGCATATCAGGTGATGCGGCGCATCTCCTCTTGAGATGCGGCGTATCTGGTAAATTTATGTCTAAATAGGTAGATGCGGCGCATCTAATATAATAAATGCGGCGTATCAGAGGTCTAAAGTAATACGGCGTATCATTCTAGATTGATGCGGCGCATTGCCCGATACGGCGTATCCCTATAAAGGATACGGCGTATCTATGTCTCAGAAAGGTCTTTCGGTTGTGTTGGAGAATTTGTGTGGAATGTCTTGAAAAGTCTGTGAGTATACGTTCTTGCGAGTATGTTTTAATGGTTAAATATTATAGGTTATGGTCATTGAATGAAGAAATTGTATGAGTAAATCGTGTTCCATCGTTTCCGCGTCAAAAGTTTCAATTTTTCGGTCAAACCGGTCACGGGGCGTAACAACTTGGTATCAAAGCTTCGGTCTAAGAGATTTAGGACTTCCCTTTAGGATTTCCTAGACTTATGCCTTGTATAGATGCGGTTAGAGCTAGTGTTTGTTATTTGTGTATTGTTTGGATGGTTTTGAGGACCCATATGTTCAATATTTTCATGACTACGCCTGGCCACCGTAGTGATGAAAATACGGGACATATGTGAAATTGAAATCATTTAGATCATACATGAGTGACAAGCTAGGGTGCTAGAATAAGATAGAAATGTCATTCATTGCATTGGCTAAGTATTTATAATTGTGTTTAATGTTGTGAATTGCTAATTTTCAGTAAGGAGAAATGGAAACCCCTCACCCGAAGGAAGTCGTGAAATCTACGGCTTCCAAGCATGCCGAGACTTCGGCAAGTGATCCGGGTAATGCTAGTAAGGATAATGAAAGTTCTTCCTCAAACTCCGGAGGCCCTGATTTTAGAGGCTTCACGGGAGATGAAATGGTGGCCTTAGACAAAATGTTAGCAAAAAGAGTGGGCAAGGCTATTAAAAAGTCAATGCCCTTCTATGTTCAACAAACGACGCAAAACCTTAAGGAGCTAATGAAAGAAGAGTTTAAGGAGTTTAAGAAAGAATGTGGTCCGACAAAAGAACCTAAGAATGACAAAGCTACTTACCGGGATTTCACGGCTTGTGATGTGCCACAATTTACCGGTGTTCTTGATCCCATTGTTAGTAATAGATGGATTACGGCGGTGGAAGGTGCTTTTCGTACTAGTGGTTGTGAAGAAAGGAAGAAAGTTATCTATGCTACTAACTTTCTTCGTGATAGTGCTAAGACTTGGTGGGAAGGAAAGATATGTGAGAAAGGTGAGCCTTGGGTAGAAACTTGTACATGGAAAGAATTCAAAGAGTTGTTTAGTGCCGAGTATGCTCCGGCTGAAGAGGTGGACAAAATTCGAGAGAAATTCCAATCTCTTACTCAAACTAACGAGACGGTAAATGAGTTGTGGAGGATGTTTAATGATATGATCCCTTATTGTCCCGAATATCTTGGGAATGACAAGCTTAAGGTTGACAAGTTCCAAAGGATGCTCAAGGATGACATTCGTAAAGTTATTTCACCATTCAAATGTACCACGTTGGATGATCTTTTGAGTAGGGCTAGGGTAAGGGAAGCGGATTTACTTAGGAGGAAAGAGAAGGAAGCGAAAGAACCAAAAAGGAAGCTAGAGTTTGCGGATAAGGATGGAAAGAAAGCTAAATTTGATCATGGCAAGAAGAGTGCGGGAAGCAAAACTAAGGTAGCATGTTCTAAGTGTGGCAAGCTTCATCTTGGGGAGTGTAGGCGTAATACGCCGGGTTGTTACAAATGTGGAGCCTTAGATCATCAAAGCAAGGATTGTACCAAGCCGATGATAGTATGTTATGGGTGTAATGGGATAGGGCATAGGTTGAGGGATTGCCCGAAAACAAAGGCGATTGAAGCAAAGCCTTTGAGAACCGTCAAGCAAGAGAAAGTGGAGATTCCAAAACCGACAGCTCGAGTTTATCAAATGGGTGTTGAAGAAGCCAAATCGGGGACCGATGTCATCACAGGTATTCATCTTGTAAATTCCATACCCGCTCGGGTTTTGTATGATTCGGGTGCTAGTGTTTCTTTCGTGTCTTATGATTTTAGCAAGCAAATAACTT
The DNA here is from genome assembly GCA_021014915.2 of Artemisia tridentata subsp. tridentata. NCBI lineage: Eukaryota > Viridiplantae > Streptophyta > Magnoliopsida > Asterales > Asteraceae > Artemisia > Artemisia tridentata. Next base: position 78,668,591 of record CP139508.1, read on the forward strand.
CCCCACTAGCTAAACTTCCTATACCCCTAGAAGTTGAAATAGCCGATAGTAGGATCGTTGTCGTGTCTAATGTATATCAAGACGTAGAGATAGAGATCGATGAAATTGTCTTTAAGATCGATTTAATTCCCATTATGCTCGGGGAATTTGACATTATTATCGGTATGGATTGGCTTGATAAATATAACGCGGCTATCCTTTGTAGCCAAAAGATCATTAGAGTTGTGAATCCTAGCGGTCGTGAAATGATTATTTATGGGGATAAAAGAAAAGGTGAACTAAAGTTGTGTACCGTGATGAAGGCTAGGAGATATTTATCACGTGGGTGTTATGCCTTTATGGCTCATGTGGTGGATACAAGCTTTGAGAAGAAAAGTATCGATGATGTTCCGGTTGTGAATGAATTTTCTGATGTTTTTTCCGGAAGACTTGCCGGTATTCCACCCGAAAGGCAAGTCGAATTTCGTATTGATCTTGTTCCGGGTGCTACTCCTATTGCTAAAACACCCTATCGTCTAGCTCCGTCCGAAATGAAAGAATTGATGAGTCAACTTCAAGAATTGCTTGACAAGGGTTTCATTCGTCCTAGTAGTTCGCCATGGGGAGCACCAATCTTGTTCGTTAAAAAGAAAGACGGTAGTATGCGGATGTGCATTGATTACCGCGAATTGAATAAAGTCACGGTGAAAAATGTGTATCCGTTACCAAGAATCGATGACCTCTTTGATCAACTTCAAGGTGCGCGGTGGTTTTCCAAGATTGATCTCCGTTCGGGTTATCATCAATTGAAAGTTCGAGAAGAAGACATTCTTAAGACGGCCTTTAGAACCCAATATGGACATTACGAGTTTACGGTTATGCCATTTGGTCTTACGAACGCACCTGCGGTTTTCATGGATCTCATGAACCGTGTATGTAGACCGATGTTGGATAAATTTGTTATAGTGTTCATTGATGATATCCTTATCTACTCTAAGAGCAAAGAAGATCACGAACTTCATCTTCGAGAAATTCTTGAAACATTGAGAAAAGAAAGATTGTATGCTAAATTCTCGAAATGTGAATTTTGGTTGCAAGAAGTTCAGTTCCTTGGTCACGTTATTAATGCCGATGGTATCAAAGTCGATCCTTCAAAGGTAGAAGCTGTAATGAAATGGCATGACCAAGGAATGTGGGTGAGATTCGAAGTTTTCTTGGTCTTGCGGGATATTATAGGAGGTTTATTCAAGACTTCTCCAAAATTTCATCGTCTTTAACGAAACTTACTAAGAAGAATGCTACCTTCGAGTGGGGTGAAGAACAAGACAAAGCCTTTTGTACTCTACGGAGGAAATTGTGTGAAGCACCGGTTCTAGTATTGCCGGAGGGGACCGAAGATATGGTGGTTTATAGCGACGCGTCTTATTCCGGTCTTGGATGTGTTCTTATGCAAAGGGGGAGAGTGATTGCTTACGCCTCGAAACAACTAAAGAAGCATGAAGAAAATTATGCGACTCACGATCTTGAGTTTGCGGCTGTGATTTTTGCTTTAAAACTTTGGAGGCATTATTTGTATGGTGTCAAGTTTGTAATTTACACCGACCATCGAAGCCTTCAATATTTTCTTAATAAGAAAGATCCCAACATGAGGCAACGAAGATGGTTAGACTTGTTAAAGGATTATGATTGCGAAATTCACTACCATCCGGGTAAAGCGAATGTGGTGGCGGATGCGTTGAGTCGAAAGGATCAAAATGAGGTTACTAAAATTCATTCCTTAAGAATGATTGTCACCACCGACCTTTTTTACAAGATCAAGTTAGCTCAAGAGGAGGCATTGAAAGAAGAAAATAGGGAAGGTGAGCGTATCACTTCTTGCATTCCGCATCTCGAAGAAGATAGTCGTGGGATTAAGACTCGGTATGGAAGGGTTTACATCCCTTTTCGTAGTGGCATCAAAGAGTTGATTCTAGAGGAAGCACACAAGTCGAAGTATTCCATTCATCCGGGAGCTACAAAGATGTACCGCGATTTGAAGAAGAACTATTGGTGGCCGGGTATGAAAAGAGATTGTGTGAAGTACGTTGAAAAGTGTTTGACTTGTTTGAAGGTCAAAGCCGAGCATCAAAAACCGAGTGGAAAGGTTCAACCTTTGGACATCCCAATTTGGAAGTGGGAAAAGATCACAATGGATTTCATCACAAAATTGCCAAAGACGAAAAAGAAGAACGACACGATTTGGGTTATAGTAGATCGCCTAACCAAGAGTGCTCATTTTATTCCAATCCGAGAAAATATGCCCGTTCACAAGCTAGCCAAGATTTACGTTAATGAGATAGTCGCGCGACATGGAGTGCCCATTTCTATAGTTTCTGATAGAGATGGACGTTTCACATCAAACTTTTGGCAAGAATTCCAAGAAGAGCTAGGCACGAAACTCCACATGAGCACGGCCTTTCATCCTCAAACCGATGGGCAAAGTGAGAGGACGATTCAAACTTTGGAGGATATGTTACGCGCTTGTATGATCGACTTTGGAGGCAATTGGGACGATCACTTACCGTTAGTCGAATTCGCCTATAATAATAGTTACCATGCAAGCATAGATATGCCGCCCTATGAAATGCTTTATGGTAGGAGGTGTAGGACACCCGTGTGTTGGGAAGAAGTAGGAAGGCGATAATTGGCGAGTACGGATGTAGTGTTAGCTACAACAGAAAAGATAGAGACGATTCGAGCAAGGCTTAAAGCGGCACAAGATAGGTGGAAAAGCTATACCGACAACCGAAGAAAACCAATCGAATTTGAAGTAGGTGATTTGGTTATGCTAAAAGTTTCTCCGTGGAAAGTCGTCTTTAGATTCAAAAACAAAGGAAAACTTAGTCCTCGGTTTATCGGACCTTTCAAAATCTTGAAACGAGTAGGCGAGGTGGCATATGTATTAGAATTGCCCGAAGAAATGAGAAGTATTCACAATACCTTTCATGTATCATACTTAAGGAAATGCTTGGCGGACGAGACGAGTGTGGTCACCCTAGACGACATTGAAGTTGATCCGGATTTACTTTCGCAAGGAGATGAACCGGAGGCTATACTAGGAAGAAAGGTGCGGCAATTGAGAAATAAAGAGATCCCGTTGGTCAAAGTGCAATGGAAGCATCGTAAGGGTACAAGTATTAGATGGGAAACGGAAGCAAAGATGAGGAACAAGTATCCTCATTTATTTCGAGAGTAGAGTTCGGGGACGAACTCTCATTTTAAGGAGGGGAGAATTGTTACACCCGTACCCCGACAAGGTACCATTAATGTAAATATTATGTCATGTAAATATGTTAGGGATTATTTATAACTTAAGGTATGGTTAAATAAGAAGTATAGAACTAGAAGGACTATTATTGCCACAAGACCAAAGTTCCAACTAACTCATTCTTAAATAGATAGCTCAAGAAAAATCTGGAAAACTTGTGCTAGTTCCATGTGTGTGTCGACATATAAGAGAGAAATAGGAGGGAAAGCCAAATTTATCATCTTGCCTCAATTGTACATCAAGAAGTGATCAAGGAGCTTTAAGGAAACCTTAATTGTGCTCTTTTCATCAAGTAAGTAACTTTCCCCAATTGTGAAAATTAGGGTTCATATGGTGGGTTTTGATGATTATGGTAAAAAGTGGTAAAATGATGATCTTCCTAGTTTATTAGTCACTAATTGTAGTTAACCTTGTGATAGGAAGCATTTGTAGAGCCTCATCAAGTCTAAGTAGTGAGCTAGTAGGAAATCAAGGTAAGTATATAGGATTAACTTATTAAATGTTATTATGCTAATGTAATGTTATGAAATGTGTTCTTGTTATGGAGCTTGCGAATAAATGTAGCTTGGATCCAATGCTAGTAATGATAATGTTATGTATTTACTTGCTTGACCAAGGTGAGTAAAATGTTATGTTATGCTCCATGGTAATGAAATGATAGTTAAACCTTGTATACTTACTAAGCGTTTTCGCTTACGTTTGAAGTTAATGTCATATTTGTAGGTTCTAGCGGCGAAAGTAAAGGTAAGGGATTGGCGTAGTTGTAACTTGGAAGTAAGTAGGAAGGTAACTAGAAGCTAAATTAGAAGACCGGAACTCTTTTGGACCAAGCTCTTTTGAAGTTGGAAGCCCCAAGTGTCCTTTCGTGTTGTGGGTATACTTCTTTCATTATGGTTATTTTGTGTTAGTTCGCGGTCTTGAGGTCATGTATGACCTTTGTTTATGTTTGGGTCAAGAGTCGAGTTGGTGTATGTATTATGATGTACACATGGCGTCTAGTTTGAACTTGGATGATTTAAGTACTCATTAAAGGGTGTTTGGCATTAGCATGCTTCTACCCATTTTGGAAAGTAACGGGTCATGTATGTATGGAATGCTCTTGATATGTTAAGTAAATGATTATAGTCAAGTTATTTGCGAAATGGTAGTGGTATAAAGGGCTTGTAGTGTAATGGGTCATTTTGGGTAATTTTGCATAACCCGTCCGATTTTAGAAGTACTATTTTGGTTGGTCAAATGAGTGATATTTTTGCATGAAATAAAACTTTCGGACATACTAAAGAATCCTGGAAAGTTTCGTCAGGTTTCGAGTCCGGGAGGTCGGGTTTTTGAGCGGGGCTGGCGAAACCCCATTTTTGAGACAGTAGGGTCTGTCCAGGATTCTGTGGTGCAGGGTAGATGCGGCGTATCCCTGGTTGAGATACGGCATATCAGGTGATGCGGCGCATCTCCTCTTGAGATGCGGCGTATCTGGTAAATTTATGTCTAAATAGGTAGATGCGGCGCATCTAATATAATAAATGCGGCGTATCAGAGGTCTAAAGTAATACGGCGTATCATTCTAGATTGATGCGGCGCATTGCCCGATACGGCGTATCCCTATAAAGGATACGGCGTATCTATGTCTCAGAAAGGTCTTTCGGTTGTGTTGGAGAATTTGTGTGGAATGTCTTGAAGAGTCTGTGAGTATACGTTCTTGCGAGTATGTTTTAATGGTTAAATATTATAGGTTATGGTCATTGAATGAAGAAATTGTATGAGTAAATCGTGTTCCATCGTTTCCGCGTCAAAAGTTTCAATTTTTCGGTCAAACCGGTCACGGGGCGTAACATCGTTGGCCTTAAAACAACAAACATCATCGATCTTGATCTGCGTCGAAAAATATTACATTGAATGCCACCATTTGAACACATGTACATCACTATTCACTAAGATAGCAATTCTCATTCAATATATAACAAGAATTTTCGACTTATCTTCAATTCCACAACACAAAAGATTTAGTTTCCTAAACACTTATAGCTATTACTGGAAAGTAACCATTTGAACCACCAAGTTTTATAAAGAATTGAATGTCACCATTTGAACACACTAGTCGAGTACCCGTGCTTAGCGGCAGAGGTTTACAACGGCAATAGTTATACTTGTGAATTTATATTCGGTATTTTGTGTAACATTTATGCATACAACGGAAACAATCAAAGCTTTATTAAAATTAGTTGTGTATTATTAAATTTTAAAGGTTGAAAAGATAAGTTGTAAATCATAATAAACACTTCTTAATTATAAAATGTTGGAAAATTTGTAAAGCATTAAAAACAAATTGATTTTAGAAATTTTTAAGAAACTAGTGTTTTCTATTAATATATAGTAGAGATCTACATCCACTATTCACTAAGGATAAGTATGCTCAAGCCCGGTTTGTGGGTTTAGGGTATCTAGGTGTAGCAACCCGTAATTTTTCACGTCAACATTTATTTTCAAACTCCAATTTACAACTTTGAGATTCTACAAGAACACTTTCTACGAATAACTATATGGTTAAATAAATATAAAACGAGGAACAACCCTCTTGAACACTATGATTTTAGACTATATTTAGTCCACAACGCTCCAGTACCTTGCTCCTACTCCCGTTCACAATTTTAAAGACTAAAACAATTTCTTTTTCTTTAATTACTTACGGTTGTCAGTTCAACAAACGCTATGCGTAATTTAAAATTTAACGCCCGATATATCCAATTCTCCCAACGATTATTTCCAACGTATATTTTTATACTTCCTAAAAGATTACCAAAGTTCCAAAAAATATTTCCTGACACCTAAGGTAATTTCTTTATATCTTACGTTTAATTACGTATAAATTACGTAATCACCAAACCAACAACCAATACCTATTTTTAACACCCAATACATGCAACATATACACTCTTGTATCAAAACAAGTCATCTAATCCAAAAATGTCACATGTGCCGCCCCCCCCCCCCCCCCCCTGTTTCCATAATTAATTGCTAGACAAGAACTACACAACATTAATTAGCTTACAAACACCCTCAAAACATGGAGTGTAAAACTTTAAAGGGTGGCTTGACTTCAAGAATTGTCCCCCCTAAGACCCCAATCGCCCCCCCCCCCCCTTCAAACTAGCCAAAATTATGACTTTGACTCTACTATTGAACCATTGAATGCTTCTAGTATAAATAGACCAAGATAACCTCAATTTTTGCACTACTAGTTAGAAAGAAGAAGAAAAAAAAAATGTATCCTCCCATGTAATACATATAGTTCGACACACTTGGAGCAAGGGAAGAAAAGAGAGCCTGTTGAGTTAAAAATCAAGTGTCATTAGAGTACTCTAGCAAGGGTTTGGAACACAAATTCTTGGGTTAATCAAGTGTCTTACATTCTCATCTTACTAATCTCCTTTTGTAAGTGATCTTTACATTGTTAAACTTCATGCTTTTCATGTCATAAGGAAAGTTCAAGTATATATACTTAGTTATCACTTGGTACATGTTGACAAGGCTTTGTATTCACAAGGATCTTTTAAGAAAAGTCTATGTTTTAAACAAGTTTGTATTACATGAAAACTAGTTAGTGAAAATCTCCACAAGAAAGTGATGATAAACATTATATATATATATATATATATATATATATATATATATATATATATATATATATATATATATATATATATATATATAGGGTCCGGTTCTAGGGAAAACTGTAATTAGATAGAAAAGTGAGAAAAAAAAGTTATAGGGTAGAATTTGAAACATCTCAAACTTCAGGGTAAGTTTTGAAACCCCCCACCCCCAACCCACCCCCCCCCCCCCCCCGAAAAAAAATTTTTTTTTCCCGCCAAAATTTTTTTTTTCTTTTTCCAGGCCAAAAATTTTCCCGCCAAAATTTTATCACTATGATGCACCTTTTTATTTTGGTGCATCACAGTTATAAAATTTAGTTATAACTATGATGCACCAAAATTTGTAATTGTGATGCACTAAAATAAAAAGGTGCATCGTAGTTATAACATTTAGGCGGGAAAATTTTTTGCCTCGAAAAAAAAAATTGCCCCCAAAAAATACCTTTTTATTTTGATGCATCACAGTTATAAAATTTGGTGCATCATAGTTATAACTAAAATTTATAACTGTGATGCACCAAAATAAAAAGGTGCATCATAGTTATAAAATTTTGGCGGGAAAATTTTTGGCCCGAAAAAAAAAATTTGGCCCCCAAAAAAAAATTTTTTTTTGTGGGAATTTTTTTTTCCCGGGGGGGGGGGGGGGGGGGAAGGTGCGAATATACAAAACCTCCCTTAAAGAATGAAGGAAAATACAATTAGGTCCCTGTAGTTTGGTGTAAAAAAAGAGAGAGGGTAATTTGCACTATTTTCTCACTTTTCCACCAAAGTGCATTTTTTCCAACAACCAATATATATATATATATATATATATATATATATATATATATATATATATATATATATATATATATATATATATATATATATATATATAGGGGAGAGTTAACGTGAGAGATTTCTTAAAATTATAAAAATAAGAACTAATATAGACCGTTAGATCAATTGATTGGTCTTGATGAGATTAATATTAAATGATTGTCATTATAGTCATTAAATAAAGTTTCAATGGTATTTTAGAGAATTCAAAACTAAAAATGTTTTCACATTTTTTGAATTAATTTTTGGTACATTTTATTTTCACCAGTATACCAATTTAATTTATACATGGTACATCAGATTTTCAGTTTTTCACTTATGCATAACCAATTCAATTTATTATCACCATTACACCAATTTAATTTGTACTTGGTACATAACCATTAATTTACAACACATATATTATAATAATAAATTCATAACTCTTAAATTATAAAAAATCTTCCTGACACACAAATGATACAAACTAGTACTCAACCATATAAAAAAACTACAACCCAACTCGTACTAGATCATACCAACTGATACAAAACTAGTGGTGTTCATGGTGTGTGCATGAGACCATCTGATCCCAAACAGCCCAACTCGTACACCAGACCACCATCTAATACCCTAGACCCAACTAGTACATGAGACCCGACTGATACAGGAGACCACCATCTGGTACATGCAGTCCCAGCACTTTGCACTTACATAATTACATTAGACTATAACAACTCTATAAAGCAAACAAATCCCATATAATAAACTTGAATAACCACTAGTTCTTGATACATATTGAAACCAAACAATAGCAGATTCTGGTACACGTACACGGATACATCAAGGTTTTGGGTATCAGTAGATTCTGGTACACCGGATACATCAAGGTTTTAGGTATCAGCAGATTCCGGTACACCGGAAAGCAGCGGAACAACAACGGCACAACAGCGACATCGGCGACATGTACCAGCAACACCTGATACTCGGTGGCTAGAATAAGGTTTCACGTTGGCGGCGAAAACTAGATCTGACGGCGAACGATTAGGTAGCGGCACTATTAGGACCTGTGAAAGTAACTGATGCATCATGGTACATCATCCCTCTCAAAGAATCCATAACCACACAGTCGCCGGATCTGAAAACAAACGATGATTCCGGCGGCTGTGTTCCGGCGGCTGAAAACAAACGATGATTCCTTCACAACTTTTTCATAACCACACACGGTCGCCGGATCTGAAAACACCCATTCATAAAAAAAATTGATATATTTTTTGCCAAAAAAAAGAAGGTACAGATCTGATTTGAGAAATGAAAAACTCAATATCACCTTGAACCAAGATCGACAACCATGTATCAAATCGATAATCTTAATACACCGACAACCTGAGACGAGATACATAATGCAAATAGGGGCGGCAAGGCGAAGGGTGGCTTATTAGTCGCCGGAAAAATAAGACGGGAGGGAGGAGAAATGGTAAATTGGTTAAAGAGTGGTTATGAAGAGAGAGGGAGTTAGAATGATTTTATTAGGGTTAAAGGATAAATGAATGTAAAATATCTAATCTACCCTTTTAATAACATTAATAATTTTCTTTTTCTTCTTTAACAAAATGCCACTTGTCATACTTTTATTGGTTCTCACTTTTAAAACTTTAAGAAATCTCTCATTTGATCTCAATTCTATATATATATATATATATATATATATATATATATATATATATATATATATATGTTAGTGAACTTGTAATTTTTACCAACCATGATGATCATTTACAAGAACTCTTAAGTATTGTTAAGTTTGTTGTTAGATAACTTTTGTTATGCTGAGAAGTTGATGGATGAATTAGGACTAGATTTGGAGTTGATGTTAAGTGGATATGATAACTAGAAGATTAGGAAAATGTTTTGACACTCTTGAAAATGATTCTGTCCCGTTTGGGTTAATACAGAAAACTCAGTAACTTAGTAACAAGTTTAGGATAGAAATATAGAAAATAGACTCAATAACGAAAACTTGGCCGCTTGAATGAGTTAAAACAGGCTTGTAACGAAAAAGATACGCTAGTTTCAATTTTTACAACGAAAACATTATTTTCAGAAAATAGTTAAATCTGTCCAGAATTTTGAGTGATGAAAACTGAGGTTAATTGGTAACTAGACTAGCCGAGACCTTGAAAATCCGATAGTACACTTAAATACCTTCGCAGGGAAAGGTAAAACCTAAAAAACGAAGTTACGACGCAAAAGTTATGGCCTAACAAAATTTACGTCAACATATGCGTTGACAGCTTATTTTCTCTCTATTAGAAAAGCTGATAAAATGTGTAAAATGGATTTTTGAACCTTTTGGAGTACATTTTGGCTAAAATGACGAGAACGGAAATGGTAGAACAATATATATATTTATTAGACGCGTTAGAGAATTTTGAAATAGCCATTAGCTTGACGACTAAAACTTGATCGTGAGATTTACAAGTTACGTTTTCAAAAGTGGTAATTTTCTAAATAAAGGCTCAAATTGACACAACTATATTTTTGACGATAAACATTAAAACAAACATGTACAAGTGATAACGTAGAGTATGAACTTGCATGCACGACATCATTCCATGACTTAAATCATATCATTCATATTAGGTTGCGAGTAGTTTCCGAGTCCGTTGTGCCTGTATATCTTGGAATTGCTGTGTCATATGTCTTGAGACTGTTGTGTTTTGCTTCTCGATGCCAGTCGTGTCAGTTGTGATCTTTGCATTGCTGTGGCTAAGGTGAGTTCATGGCCCCTACTTTTACTGGTTTTTAAACTATTTTGGGGGAGAATACATGCTCGTTGTTTTTCGCTAAAAACAATGCTTTACAAACGTTTTTATGCTGTAAACTACTGTTTTACATGATTTTTGACCTATATGTGTGATGATGCGATTATTATGTTGTGACATGATTGTTTTGTGAGTATATGACGGCGCCACTGTTAACTCTCTGCTGAGAGCCCACAAGTTATAGGTTCAGTTGGTATAACTGTTAACTCTCTATTGAGAGCCCACAAGTTGATAGGTTCAGTTGGTGTAATTGTTAACTCTCTGTTGAGAGCCCACAGGTTATAGGTTCAGTTGGTATAATTGTTAACTCTCTGTTGAGAGCTTACATGGTGATAGATCTATCGGGGTAGCTCCCCACGTGATATTGGTTATGAGTATGATGGACACTATAGGTTCAGTTGGCGCGACACTATATGAGCATGGTATCTGTATGATTGATTTTGGTTCGAAATGTTTTGAATTATGATATTGTTTACAGATTTGTTTTGGAAATGTGATTTAGGCAGTGTGAGCCTACGTTGGACTTGACTTGCTTGTGAACTATGTTTTGAACTCGAAAACCTTTTGGTTCAACCATATTGTTTTAAACTAAAACCTATGAACTCACCAACCTCGTGTTGACCCGTTTTAGCATGTATTTTCAGGTTCTTAAAGTGTTAGCTCTCATTTGGCGGCAGTTGGCATGGCATGGCATGGTTATAGGATCGAGACACTCTGATATTCATTTGGGGACCGCTTTAAATCATTTTATGGGCCTATTTCCGCACTAAAGTTTAATGATGTAAATTTAATACTTGTGTCAATGAATTTCATTTTAAATGACTGTGGTGAAAACCGTTCTTTGTACTTATGTTGTGATACCAATTGAGTAGCACCCCAGCGACTTCATTTTCCGCTGCGACCCGATTTTTGGGGTGTGACACTAGGGTTTCACCATTAAAAATAATGGTTAATAATAAAGATATACCTACGGGTTTTATCATTGTCTAACATGGTATCAGAGCCTAAGATCCTAATACCTAAATTTTTATTTATTTATTTATTTTTTATTTTATTTTTTGAAACCCTAGATACCCTAAACCCACAAACCGGGCTTAGGCCTACTTATCCTTTAATACTAACAAGCAATTCTCATTGAATGTATGGCAACTTATATCACTGAAAAACTTAGGAACTAAAAGAGTATACTTGTTTGGTGAAGAACAGATGGTGAGGAGAAAATGCTATAAAGCGATCACTTAAGCTTTCTTGTTTGGAAACTTATTCATTTCAGTCCAACAATTCTTCTAGTTTTGAATGTTTGGGGTAGATGTTGGCGACATGGTATAACTAGTTTGTTTTTCTTTTACTATACCATGTCGAACAACATCTTTCTCTAACATTTATAAACTTCTAACAAATTCTCCATTCAAGCTTTTTGTCACTACATCCTTTTATATCAAAAGGTGAAGATCGGCAGTTTGGTTTACGAATGTCATGAGCCGCTATAGAGTCATGTAGTGGTTTAAACAACTATGGCAATACATATATTTTGTTTTGTGGTCAAAGAACTTTCACAAAAACAAACATGATAGCATTACACAATTTTTCAGCGTAGTTGCAGACTTATGATGTTTAATATTAACAAGTTGTGTAAAACTTCACGAGTAAATTGCAAAAATCATCCATGTGGTTTGGCTAAATTGCAGGTTTCGTCCTTAACCTTTCGAAAGTGCAGACACCGTCCCTATGGGGAATTTGGGTTGCAGTTTTCGTCCCTGTGTTGCAGTTTTTGACAAGGGCATTTTAGTCATTTTACTTTGGATAGAGACGAAAACTGCAACCCAAAGTTTCTTACAGGAACAGTGCCTGCACATTCGAAAAGTTAAAGACTAACCTTGCAGTTTGGCCAAATCACAAAGATGATTTTTGCAATTTACTCAAACTTCACTATATCAAGTGTCACAAATTTATGTCATAATCACCGGAACATAAAGATAGATCCTTATAGGAACAGGACCAACACCAAGGAGTAACAGTTAAATGTTAAAGTTTGAATTCCATGGCAAGTCTTGAGATTTTCGTTGTAACGATTTCGTATGATAAGATTCGCGATTTGAATCCATCATTGATCATTATAGATACACTTTAATTAATCAATACTTAATCCGAGCTTTCTCGATTTCGTCGCTCAGATTGTGTAACACCCCCAAAATCGGGTCCAGCGGAAGCATACATGTCGCTGGGGTGCTACTCAATTGGTATCACAACACAAGTACAAAGAACGGTTTTTACCTCATTCGTTTAGAATAAAATTCATTAACAAAAGTGTTAAATTTACATTATTAAAAAAAGTAGTGCAGAAATAGGCCCATGAAGCAAGTAAAGCGGTCCCCAAACAGATATCAGAGTGTCTCGATCCTATAACCATGTCATGTCATGCCAAAAGCCGCCAATTGTGAGCTAACACTTTAAGAACCTGAAAATACATGCTAAAACGGGTCAACACGAGGTTGGTGAGTTCATAGAGTTTAGTTTAAAATGTAAAGCATTTGAATGAAGATTTCCCAGCAAAGGCATTATAAATCCACTCAGTTCCAAGGCCCGCCCATACAAGACTTGCAACCTGTGTGTTTACAACCCGCTGTCAAACAAGATTTATTCCTGGTAAACAGAAGTAATATATGGACCACAAGAATTTCAACGACAATGTACTCCAAATATGTTCACGAAAAGTCTTATTGATGCACTAAGCTCATGGCACCGAAGCCTTAACAGTTAGTTCATGTTATCACCCTAAACAGGTGCTTTGCCAGATACCTGTACCACATCAAATGAAATGCGTCCGTTTGACCAGTTGGAGCGACCAACCCGGACGGGGGAGTTTACCCCCAATAGATCTATTCACAACATTCGTGCTTACAACGTAATTAACGGTTCATGATAGTGGGGAATTTATGGCAAACGACAACAACTTAGGCATTCAATAAATGTTTAATGCACTTGTGTCCATAATAAAATAATCAAGTGTGTAACAGGTAAACACATAATACTTTCGAGTAATCGATCAAGTGTTTCAACCAATCAGTAATGTTTGAGAAAACGATTCACGTTTCAAGTAAAATGAGCATAGAGTTTAAATATAAAAGAGCATGTATTCTCCCCCAAAACGATTATAAAACAAGTAAAAGTAGGGGCCATAAACTCACCTGGAACAACTGATAGGATAACAAAAGGAAGCGAACGAATATCGAGTTACGGACGCTCTAACCGCGACCTAAATGATTCATATGTCTTAGGTTTTGAAGACAAGGTCAAGCATGCAAGTCATACTCTACATTATCACTTGTACATGTCGTTGTAACATTTGTTGTCAAAATTTAATTACGTCATTTTGATCCTTTATTAGAAATCACCACTTTTAGAAAACATAACTTGTTTATTTCATAACCAAGTTTTACTCGTCGCGTTAATATGTTTCATAATTCTCTAACGCATCTAATATGTTTACACATGGTCCTACCATTTTTGTTCACTTCATTTTAACCAATATATACTCAAAATGGTCTAAAACATATGTTTAAATTTTCTATCAGCTTTATTTTTAGCACTTAACATGCTGTCCAAATTCATATATTGCGGCCACATTCTTTTAGTCATAACTTTTGCGTCGCAACTTGGTTTCTTAAGTGTAACCTATCCACGCGAAGGTATTTAAGTGTACTCTAGGCTTTTCAAGGTCTCGGCTTCCCTAAATATTATTTACATCTCAGTTTTCAGTCTCAAAAATCCGGACAGAATGCATGTTTTTCAGAAAATTGTCATTTTCGTCGTTTAACTTGAAAATAGCGTATCTTTTTCGTTATAAGCCCGTTTTGACTCATTCAAGCGACCACGTTTTCGTTATTAAGTCTATTTTCTATATTTTTAGCCAAAGATTACTTACAACTTACCGATTATTCCAGTTTTCACAAATCGGGACAGTAGCTCTTTTAAGTGTTTCAAGAATGTGTTGTCTAGTTCCTATCTCATTCCAAACCACTCCAACTCTTGTCCTAGTTCACTTATGATCTCTTCAACATAATAATAGTGTTCTAAGCTTAAACTTAACTATATCCCAAGTCCATGAAATAAATTATCTAGCATATCAAAATATACAAGTTTATTAATATTCACATTTATAAGGTTTCTTACCACCACTTTTATAGATAGTTTTTCTAGCTAAATTTCTAGTAACAACATATTGTTAGAACATAATCTTTACTAAAGGATCATTAGTGTATGTAAATCTTTTCAACATGTACAAATGATAATGAGTAATGGGACTTGTCAAGCACATGAAATGTAAAAACTATGAAATGTTAGTAAGTATCACTTACAAAGATGATTTGTGAAGAAGGAGTTGTGAATCACTAGCTTAACCACAATACTTGTGCTCTAAACCCTTGTAAATAAGCCCTAATAACCTTGATTTATGTCACAATAACTCTTTCTCCTTCTTGCTCCTAATGTGTGTGTCAATTTGTATGTTAAGGTGAGTAGGGATTTTTAGTTTTTCATACATGAACTAGTTGCAAAATGAATGTAGATTATGGCTATTTATACTTGGAGATATTCAAAGACTTAATAGTAAGTCAAGAGGTCATAATTTGGTCCAAGGGGGGGGGGGGGGGGGAGGCCGGCTAGGAGGGCTAGGGAGGGGGCAAGGAGACATAAGGGTGGCTTAGTTACAAAAGTAGAAAAAAGCTAAACTCACTTTGTGGCTAAGTTAATCATGATGTTAAATGTGTCTTACTAATTATGGACAAAGTAAGAGGGGGGTGGGGGGCGGCCATGGGTTAAAATTGGAAGTATTTGTGTAGTTTTGATACAAAAATGTATATATTGTAGGTATTGGGTGTTAAAAATATGTATTGGTTGTTGTTTCGGTAATTAACGAAAGTTATACGTATTTAAACGTAAGTTGTAAAGAATTTACTTTAGGTGTCAGGAAATATTTTTGGAACTTTGGTAATAATTTTGGAAGTGTAAAAACATGATAAAAATAATCGTTGAAAGAATTGGGTATGTCGGGTGTTAAATATTGAATAACGTTTGTTGAATTCCAAAACCGTAAGTAGTTAAAGAATAGAAAATTGTTTTATAATTTAAAATTGTGAAATGGAGCAGGAGCAAGATACTGAAGCGTTGTGGACTAAATATAATCTAAATTCATAGTACTCAAGAGAGTTGTTCCTAGTTTATGTTTATTTAACCAAATAGTTGTACGTAAAAAGTGTTCTTGTTAAATTTTATAGTCGTAAATTGGAGTTTGAAAATAAATGTTGACGTGGAAAATTACGGGTTGCTAGATTTCGTCGCTCAGATTGTGGGGGAGTATTAGACGATATAACGGCCCAAGCCTGAATGTGGGTTGGTCCCATTAAGGTTTCTAGTATCTTCTATGTAATGCACTATAAATGCATATCAATAACACAACACCTCTCACAAGATTTACATTATCTAACACTTCAAATTTCAAACCATATAACTTATGCATATCCATTTGAATACATGATCACAATAGCCAAACGAGAACACAACCCATAAGTAGCGACACGACTAACACATAATACCACCGTTTGAACACATATACATCACCAAGATAGCAATTCTTCAATTTCACAACTCAAATAATTTTGTTTCCTAAACACCTAACCACATGAACTACCGAGTGTTGTCAGGGGCGGCTCAACCTTCGCGGAGGCCTAAACCGAAGCTTTAAAACGGGGCCTTTTTATAAAAGTTATTTGCCGGAAAATTGTTTATATGAAATTTACTTTTCTAGCTTTTTGATGCGAAATCTTTGATTAATTTTTTAAAATCAATATCGTATAATATATCATTTTCAATCGATAAGTGAGCCAATCCATTTAATCTTTCTTGTGACATTTTTTATCTTAAATAATTTTTAATTAACTTTAGTTTTGAAAAATGTTCCAAAACACCAAACTATTCTTTCCGCCGAAGCAATTGTTACAGGAACAATTAATGTTGGGAATACGTCTAATATTATCAAGTCTTGGTCATTATACTATGTAATAGGTTGCTTAGTTTATTATGGTCTTTATGTATGTTATTGGCCGACGGCCTTGTAGAAGGCCCTTGGGCCGAGCCCTTTGCTTAATATTTCTAGAAACATGTTACAAGGAGATGCCCTAGCTAGCTCTCCTATAAATACCCATGTAAACACATATTTCTAATAGTTGGTTATTTCATATATGCAAGCAAACCTTTTGGCATTCTTTCTTGTGATATAATTGTCCTACCTTATCTCTTTCTCTCATCTCTATCTTACTTATATACTTGTGTTTATTTCATTAGGGTGACCTAACAGTTAACATTATTCTATATGCAATATAAGCGTTAGGGAAAGAATTTCGAATTCTAATATAATTAAGTATATCAATCGGTGTAGCATTTTTTAAATGTATAATTTCTCTCAAAACTCTTAGTTTCGAAAATAAATCTATACCGTCAATATCCGAACAATTGTTATGGTTTAAAGAACTTTCAAGGTTAAGACAACTATCTTTTAGCTTATTATCATCAAGTGACTTTAAATTTTCAATGTTAAATAAAAAATTAAAGATACCTTCACATACTCTAAACTGCTCAAATCTACTTTCAAGTGATGAAATAGCTTGATCAACAATGTATAAGAAATAATCGGTTCTAAAAATCTCTTCGCCAGTTTTTACAGTTTCGTTGTCAACATTATCATCATATTTTCTATTTCTACAAATATTTCGTTTTTCTTCAAATTTTGGTTCTAGATTCATTTCTTTAACAATTTCTTTGGCGCAAATTAAGGCATCTCTAAATCCAGTATCTCTATATTTTAATATTTTTTAAAGAATGAAACAAGACCTTCTAATTGTTTAATAGCATCATTAATACAAATATCTTTTGATTGTAAATTTTTACTAACGGAATTGATTGTAAATAACACATCATACCATATAACCATTCCTAATAAAAATTCAAAATCACCTAGTTCATGTTTAGCTAGAGTCTTTGAGTCGCGTTTTGCTTTAGTTTCGATGTAAACTTTATTCAATGCATATAAAGCATCTCATATTTGTGGGGCTTGATATCTTATTGCTTTGTAGTATCCTTGAAAATCGGGGGCCTAAAGCGCTTGCTTTACCCTTGAGCCACATCTTAGTGTTGTTAGGAATTTGCTTAATTCGTGCTGCAAAAAGATATCACACTCAGTCTTTCACAAACAAATAATCAAAGAGTATAGATGTATACATATTAATCCAACCTAGCTTATAGCTTATTATCATCAAGTGACTTTAAATTTTCAATGCTAAATAAAAAATTAAAGATACCTTCATATACTCTAAACTGCTCAAATCTACTTTCAAGTGATCAAATAGCTTGATCAACAATGTATAAGAAATAATCGGTTCTAAAAATCTCTTCGCCGGTTTTTACAGTTTCGTTGTCAACATTATCATCATATTTTCTATTTCTACAAATATTTCGCTTTTCTTCAAATTTTGGTTCTAGATTCATTTCTTTAACAATTTCTTTGGCGGAAATTAAGGCATCTCTAAATCCAGTATCTCTATATTTTAATATTTTTTAAAGAATGAAACAAGACCTTCTAATTGCTTAATAGCATCATTAATACAAATATCTTTTGATTGTAAATTTTTACTAACGAAATTGATTGCAAATAACACATCATACCATATAACCATTCCTAATAAAAATTCAAAATCACCTAGTTCATGTTTAGCTAGAGTCTTTGAGTCGCGTTTTGCTTTAGTTTCGATGTAAACTTTATTCAATGCATATAAAGCATCTCGTATTTGTGGGGCTTGATATCTTATTGCTTTGTAGTATCCTTGAAAATTGGGGGCCTTAAAAGTTAGGGGCCTAAAGCGCTTGCTTTACCCTTGAGCCACATCTTAGTGTTGTTAGGAATTTTCTTAATTTGCTATTCATGTACGTCACTTTGATCGTATTGAGAGAACAAGTCATCGTTTAGACCCTCTTTTCGAATAAAATTATGAATAGCAAAACATGAAATAGTAATATCTCTTTGTGTTACCAAAGGAAATTTGGGCATACTCTTCAAGATTGGAAAACGTGCTTTTAAGACTCCAAATGCCCGCTCAATTACGTTTCGAAGTTTTGCATGAGCGTGATTGAATTTTTCTTTACTGCTCATTGTACGTTTCCGGCGAAAGTCTCCTATCCAATACCTAACATTGCGGTATGGAGCCATAAACCCACGCTGATGCGTGGTTTTGCGACCTTACAACAGGTTTTACCTCTCGAGGGATCTCAAGAGGCTTGCAATCCCCACCAGGCAGTGTACCTGACCGATGTAGTATAGTGAAGTGGCAAGTACCGGGGGATTGATCGTTCTCTAGGGGAATAGTGTCGTTAGGATTGAAAAACTACTCTAATAGGTCTAAGGGTGAGGGAAGATTCTTTTTGTATTTTTATATTTTTTATGAAAGCAAGTAAAATCTCGGGTTTGAAGGAGTGGGCGGAATTAGTTGCTAGTCAACTAACCCAAATAACTACAAATGCAAATAAAATAAAATACTGAAAATGAAAAGGTTGTGGAACTTATATGGGGAGAAATGTGTTTACTTAGATTTCCTTACTCCCTAACTATCTTTTACCGGTTGATTAGTGTGTATTAATTGCGTGGATGACGGGTGTATTCCTTAATACCAATCGTGGGGTGGCGTACGTACTTCCCCAACTCTATAAGCTCCTACTTTACTCCTATGTCGAGCCGGCTAAAAAGCTCCTAACATGGGATCACTAGAATTCGCTCATGCATTAAATACAACCAAATAAACCTAGTACGCATTGGTTCATGTTTCTTAAGACGTTCAAGCAAGTTACCGAATAGGAGGTTAGCCAGTTTTCTTAAGCCTAACATCGATAAACAATCATCCAATACAATTAATAACACATTAATAACCAATAATCAATAGTTAGGTTTCATTAGATCTAAGCAAACACAAGATAAATCTAGCCTAGCATGTTAATTAAAAGACAAGAACAAGATATAATCAAACAATACATAGACATATTGAATGATTAAATGATTACTTATCTTCAATTAAACATGGGAGATCCAAGGGTGTAAAAACCCTTAAAAATGGTAGAAATTCGTCTTAGGGTTTCTCCTCACAAAGTTGCACACTAATGACTAAAAATTGCAAAACTATATATAGAGTTTAGTAGCTGACAGCGTCACGTTATAGATCTTGACGCCGTCACCTCGCCGTGGCTAGGGTTCCCGGATGGTCTTCCTGACGCCGTCCCTCTTTAATCCTCCAAAATCTGCTCTGGCCTATCAAGGGTTGACGCCGTCAGAAATATGCTTGACGCCGTCTCTCTTTAGCTTAAACCGTGATGGCCTTGATCACCTTAAAGGGTGACGCCGTCAGACTTTCCATTGCAAAACTCTCTGGCGCGTCACGTGTATTTTGTCATATCCACCTCTTTTGCCAAGCCATGACGCCGTTAGGAGCAATCCTTGACGCCGTCAAGTGTACTTTTCCAGCAACTTTGAAGACTTTGTCGTTTTCTTCACTTTTATGCTCCAAAAACATCCAAAATGCTTCCTTTTCCAGATTTCTTCTCCAAAGTACCTAAAATGACAAAAGGAACGATTTAGGGCAATATTTGATCAAATAAATACGATTTAGGGCTTAAATGACCCCCTAAAAGCGGTACACTTTTCGCTTCATCACACGCGTGTGCTTATAGGAAGCATCACATAGATAATATTTATCTTGAAAAAAACAAACATATTAATTTTTGGATATTTTGATATCTAAGTTTTCATATATATTACAATTCCAAACTTAAATACCTGCAGGGGGAATCGAAAACTCAAATATTGGATCTACTAAAGCTTCATTTAGTATTCTCGCATCGTGTGCCGTACCTTCCCATCCAGCAACAATGTAGGTAAAGATCATGTTGAAATCGCAAATTGCCAAAACATTTTGATAACAATCACCTCTTCCTCTTGCTCTATACACATTCTGTTTATGAGATGGAACAACAGCATGTATGAGGGTTCCATCAAGTGCACCAACGGCTCCCTAATTTAGAACAACAAATTGTTAAAATACAATCAAACCAAGAGACACACTAGTTATAAATTTGACAGTTACCTTAAACATTCGACGCTCCCTTCTATTGTTTCCTGGAATGTTTGGATTTGGATTAAATGTTGTCGGTCTTATAACTTCTTCAGCAAATACCAACATTTGAGCTAATACTTCATGAAAGCACTTATGAATCATTTCCTTCGAGTGTTGAAATCTACGGTTCATAACAGAAAATCGTTCGTTGTGACCGATTATCATAAGGAAGATAAACATCTTCTCCTCAACCGATATATGTTTGCTATCTCTTAACCAATTTTTTTCTTTAAAATGGTTGCATAGTCGAACAAACGAGTCACGAGACATCCGTATCAACTCCGTACATTGTAAATTATTTCCTTGCAAAAGCTCCTGAGTATATTGATGCCCGGACATTGTAGAAGTATTATCCCGCTTACGTTTCCTTACACTTTGCTGAAATACTTAAAATAAAAATAAACAATATAAATGAACGCAAGTTTTTGGGCAACATCCATTTAACCTATACAAACAATACATACCAAATGGGTTCAGGATTATTACCAAATAAAAACAAGCAATTTAACATCGTAAAGTACCAAACAAAACTAACACCAAATAGTTCAAAATAGTACCAAATACGATAAACTCCTAATAGTTCAACATAACAAAGTACCAAATACGAAAAAATCCTAATAGTTCAAGATAAAAAACACCAAATACGACAAACTCCTAATAGTTCAACATAACAAAGTACCAAATACGACAAAATCCTAATAGTTCAAGATAACAAAGTACCAAATACGTCAAACTCCTAATAGTTCAACAATACTACTTCAAAATACCAATATGACGTGCCATCATATGAATCCATTTCTTTAATACATTTGGTTCTGACAGTAATAGTATCCATGCCTCTCTGTGGCTCTTTGACTGACAAAATACCCCAAGTGCCGCCAAATAAATTGGATCTTCAGATTCCAACCTCAACTTCTTCAACTTCTCATGACACTCCTCCATAGTTGGACCTTGGTTTTCTTGAACAGCAATTTTAGCAATTGCATTCTTCATATTTTCTTCCAACTCACACAACTCCGAATCCTTTTTACTCCTTTTCTTTTTCCAGCCTCGTGCAACATTTGGTTCTTTAGAAGAACCACCTTCAAAACCAGAGTCATAACCCGCATCAAGGTTTCTATGCTCGCTAGCTGCCCAAGAACCACCATCTTCATTCAAACTATTCACGTCATCCTCAACTTCAACAACTTTGACACCAGAATTTTGAGAAGAAGACCTTCCTTCAACAACGGGTCGACGAACAGAACCATCCTCAACTTCAACTAATTTGACACGAGAATTTTGAGAAGAAGGTCTTCGTTCAGCAACGGGTCGACGAATAGAACCGGATGCGGCACACTTTCCAAATAAGTAATCACATAGATCATAATGTTGCAATGGACTAGTTTTCAAACTACTCACTTTCGGAAATTTCTAAACAAAATTCACAAAGAAAGTATAGATTATTAACGTTGTCATTACTATATTATATGTATGTAAAAATTACGTTCAAAGTATTCATGAACTCACCTTGTTTAAAGCTTTCCACTCTTCATCTGTTAGGTTGAATGTATTTGTATCTGCATTGAAAATATTTCCCGTTTTTCCTCTTAAATAAGCATGAACCTGATGTTTTGCTTTGTAGTAATCAAACTTATTTTTTAATTGTTTCTGGGTGGTCGTTAGGCCAAATGTTTCCTTCATTTTTTTTCCGACTATCGCCCATGACTCAATATGTAGGCTATTACCCTTAGCATCTACCCTATTCACTTCCTCGATACATGAGTCCAAAAAAAACTTGTATTGTTCAGGAGTAAAATTTAGTGTAATCGTGTCACCCATTCCTATAAAAAAAAAACAATGCAAACATATAAATACACATCTACAAAATATATAGTTGGTTGTAAGTTTGATTATTAATGACTAAACAAACTCATATAGGCAAATTAGCAGTTTGGATAAGCAATCACGCACACCCTCAAAACTGTCTATATGATGTACATCCTTAAATAGTCTAGATATAAGTTTTAGATAAGCAATCCTAAATAACCTAAACAGCTTATCCTAAGTACCCTACAGAACTGTTTATTTCACCCTAATATAATCACATAATGAGAAAGCAATCCTAAGCACACTCAAACCTACTCATATAACACATCCAAACACTCAAAACAGATAAACATATTGGATAAGTAATCACAAACACCCCCAAAACTACTTAGCCACTGTACCAAAACACATTTATTAAAGGGGGTTAGATCTTGCTGCCAAAACAGGTAATAAAAAACGAAACCAAAAATCCATATGTACAGTCTATGCTGCCATTTTTAAACATAAAATAAACATACTGATGTATCCCATATCATAACAACAGCAATCACACCTAGCCCCAATGTTACAGCCAACAACTTATGAAACTGAGTATCAACAGATGACGGCTTTTGTGACTTGTAACCTCGTAACAAATGGTTTATCGACACATACACAAACACCCCACAAGCTATTCCCATTGACATGCAACTATATTTAATTGTATGACTTGTAACCTGTTCTGACCCGTTGGTGATGTATATTACTCTATAAATGCACTTAATAGGTGGCTGTTCGGGATTTCTAGAGTGCCACCTATGTTTATAGGTAAGTAATAATTTGAAATGGGAACAAATAGAAATTGGTAAATAAAAACGTTTTGAAAACTTATGATACGAAGATGTGTGCATGCTTCTTCATACATATTTTGATTGACACATCAAAATTAGTACCCTAAAATTTAAGTTCATGCCATCTAATTATAAGAAACACTTGAATTTATTATTTAGCCTAAGTGAGACCTTACCTAGATTTTAATGACAAGGTAAATTTCCGTTATGCGTGAGACCAGTAATGTAGAATTTGCAGTTTCTAAATTAGACGACTTAATTAAGTTGTTAGTGAGACCTAGAAACTTAAGGCATGAGATGGGATGAAACATGCTTACTTTGCAAATTGCATTTGGCAAATGTAAATCCCATAATGATCTAGGAGTCGGAAATTGTTTGCCGATTATTGTTCGACAGATTACCATATTTTGTACTTTCACTACTAGCAGATCAACTAATGTAGTGAAACTATGGAAATTTGGATCCTAGTTTTTCAAGAAGATTAAATGGATATATGAATATTTCCTGGGTAATTTCATTTTCTTGAAAAGTTGTATTATCAGAATACTAATATTTGAACTTTTTCTGTAGAAATGGCTCAACCCGATAATGCTGTACTAAGTTCTGCTTTCAAAAACCACTTTGAAAGGGAAAAATTGACTGGCCCGAATTTCAATGACTGGTATAGGTCACTCAGGATTGTCTTGAGAGTGTCCGACAAACTGGAATACTTGAATAAGCCTTGCCCTCTTGAACCAGATGCTACTGAATCCGAGGATGTCAGAGAAGCCTGAAAATTGGAGTACAAAAAGCACAATGAAGTTGCGTGCTTGATGCTTGGAAGTATTGCGCCCAAATTGCAAAAGCAGTTTGAGCACTATTTTCCTTATGATATGCTTCAAGAACTCCAAAAAGATTTATGAGAAGCCATATGCAGTTGAATTGTATGATTTGATCGATGCATTACATAGCTGCAAGCAAGGGGAAGGTAAACCTGTTAGTGATCATGTGTTGGAAATGAAGAGTTACATGGACCAACTACATCAGATCAACTACATCTACCCAGAGAATATATGTGTGAACCTAATCAACAGATCCTTGAACAAGGATTTTTCTGGTTTTTTTTGAAACTATAACATGCATTGCGCGGGGAAGACAGTCACAGAGTTGCTTGCAATGCTTGTGGACTATGAGAAGGGTTTACCAAAGAAGACACCTACTCCTCATGTATTAGCTATACAAGGAGGTAGGATCCAAAAGCCAAAACCGCGGGCGAACAAAAAGGGTAAGGGTAAAGTTGACAAGGGTAAACAAGTTATGGCCTATCAACCTATGCCCAAGAAGAACAACCCTAAGAAGAACAAGGTGAATCCTAACAAGAAGGGTCAGGCTTGTCACCACTGCCATGAGATAGGACATTGGAAGCGGAACTGTCCACTCTATCTTGAGGAGTTGCGTGTGAAAAAGCAGAAGGTTGAGGCTGGTAAACCTAGCACTTCAGGTGACTTTTTCATGATTGAATTATTTTCATTAACTCATAAAATAAATTCTTGGGTATACGATATTGGATGTGGTATTCATATTTGCAATACACTGCAGGGGTTTAGAGTTGAAAGGAAACTCGCATATGGTGAACAATATCTGCACGTGGGTAACGGAGCACATGCAGCTGTTGAAGCTATAGGCGTATTTAAATTAGTTTTGCCTTCGGGCTTAGTACTGTTTTTAAATAATTGTCATTATGCACCTACTATTGTTAGAGGTGTTGTTTCCTTTTCGTGTTTATTGGATATTGGTTTTAAACATACTGTTACGAGCAATGGAATTTCTATTTATTTAAATAATGTTTTTTATTTTATTTTAATGCTATTGCTGTGAATGGTGTACTTGAAATTGATATGAATGAATCCAATAATTATAATTCAGTGTATAGCATCAATAATAAGAGAATCAAGAATGTTTTGGATTTATCTTATCTTTGGCATTGTCGACTTGCTCATATAGGCAAGACTCGTATGGAAAAGCTGCAACGTGATGGGCTTTTACAAGATATCAATGATGAATCATTTGATAAATGCGAATCTTGTATATCTTGGAAGATGACAAAGAAACCTTTCAATAATCGTATGGAAAGGGCTTCCGATCTACTTGGTTTAATACATACTGATGTGTGTGGACCACTTAGACATGTTCAAAGAGAGGTGCTAGCTACTTCTTAACCTTTACTGATGATTTCAGCCGTAATGTATATGTTTATTTACTTAAACATAAACATGAGGTGTTTAAAACATTTAAAGTTTGCAAAGCAGAAGTAGAATTGCAACTTGGAAAGAAGATTAAAGCTCTTCGATCCGACAGAGGTGGTGAATACCTGAGTCAAGAGTTTAAAGATTATTTAGCTAAGAATGGAATTGTCCAGCATCTCACATCTCCATATACTCCACAACAAAATAGTGTATCTGAGAGAAGGAATCATACATTGTTGGACATGGTGTGATCAATGTTTAATCTTACAACTCTTCCTTTATCCTTTTGGGATTATGCCTTACAATATGCTATTCGCATTCTGAATATGGTTCCAACTAAGAAGGTTGATAAGACACCTTATGAGTTATGGTTTGGAAAAACTCCTAACTTGTCTTATTTAAAGGTCTGGGGTTGCGAGGCGTTTGTTAAACGTGACTCGGCAGATAAACTCCAACAGAGATATGTAAAGTGTATCTTTGTAGGATACCCAAAGGAAACGATGGGTTACTACTTTTACTACACATCTGAAAACAAAGTAATTGTTGCTAGGTATGGAGATTTTTTAGAAAAAGATCTCATATCTCAAGAATTCAGTGGGAGGATATATGATCTGGAAGATGATCAAGAGGATACATTACCTTCTGAAAACATTAGCGAACTTCCTGTGGAACCTGAAAGTCTGGGTCCTCCACCTGAAGTTGTTCCCATTCGCAGATCTGCAAGGACTGTGAAAGCATCTGAACGTCTATGTCTTAACATAGAAGTTGAGGAAACTATATTAGGGGATCTTGGAGAACCTGCTAATTATAGAGCTGCCATGAATGATCCTGAAAAGGACAAATGGCAGATTGCTATGAATGGGGAAATGCAATCCATGAGAGATAATGAAGTCTGGATTGAAGTAGACCTTCCTCCCAATGCCAAGGTAGTTGGAAGTAAGTGGCTCTTCAAGAAGAAAACTGACGTGGATGGCAATGTATACACCTATAAGGCCCGTTTGGTAGCTAAAGGCTTTCAAACATATGGTGTTGACTACGAGGAGACCTTTTCTCCTGTAGCTGACATAAGGGCTATTAGGATTCTCATAGCCATAGCAGCGTACTATGATTATGAGATTTGGCAAATGGATGTCAAAACCGCCTTCTTAAATGGTCGCCTAGATGAAGACATCTATATGGTGCAGCCTGAGGGGTTTGTGAATCCAGAATTTTCAAACCGTGTATGCAAACTTCAAAGATCCATTTATGGATTGAAGCAAGCATCACGACAATGGAATAAGAGATTTGATAAAGAAATCAAAAGGTTTGGGTTTACTCAGAATCTGGATGAGCCATGTGTATATCACAAAGCTAGTGGGAGTGATGTTATTTTCCTAGTCCTATATGTTAATGACATATTAATCATGGGTAAAAATATTCCAAGATTGAAAAAGGTTAAAGCCTATCTTGGGAAATGTTTTTCCATGAAGGATTTAGGAGAAGCATCATACATTATGGGAGTCAAGATTTATAGAGATAGATCAAAGCGGTTGATTGGATTAAGCCAAAGTGCTTACATTGATAAAATATTGAAGAGATTCAATATGAAAAATTCCAATAAGGGATATTTGCCAATGCAAGAGAATCATGGTTTAAGTAGCAAAGCATGTGCTTTACCACCTGAAGAGGTGACACACATGAAGAGAGTCCCTTATGCTTCGGCCGTGGGATCTATTATGTATGCGGTGAGATGCACAAGGCCTAATGTGGCATTTGCTCAAAATATAACCAGTCGATATCAACAGAATCCAGGTGAACTCGACTGGACTGCTGTTAAACATATTCTCAAGTACTTGAGAGCTACAAGAGATATGTTTTTAGTATATGGGGGAAATCCAGAAGCAGAACTCGGTGTTATAGGTTACTGCGATGCTTCCTGGAAATATGATAAAGATGATACGAAGTCTCAGACGGGTTATGTCTTTGTCATTAATGGAGGAGCTGTAGATTGGAAGAGCAAGAAGCAGAGTACCATAGCGATGTCTGCAACAGAAAGTGAGTATATTGCTGCTTCAGAAGCTGCAATGGAAGCCGTCTGGATTAGGAAGTTCGTTTCAGGGCTTGGAGTTATGCCCTCAATCAAAAAACCTATAAAGATGTATTGTGACAATTCAGCCGCAATTACATTTGCCAATGAACCTGGAATCATGAAAGGCACCAGACATTTCCTGATTAAATATCACTATGTTCGAGAACAAGTGGAGATAGGTGAAATCGAGTTACTCAAAGTTCACACAGATAATAACCTAGCTGATCCTTTAACGAAGGCTTTACCTGGTGGAAAGCTTAATCGACATGCTGAAGGCATAGGACTTTGTTTAGCTAGTAGTTTCATGCCCATCTGTGATTAATGTTTGGATAATGGGATGTTATGAACAATTATTATTTTAATGAAATAAAATACTTGTTATGTTTTATTATCATTTTCTTAATAATATATCCTGTATTTGCATGTTTAATCCTTGAATATATTGATTATTCTAAATTGTCCGTTGTCGATTAATGATATGGGAATATCAATAAATTAAGACAAATCTGAGTATTGGTAGAATATACTTGAAAGTATATTGATGCGTTGACATGCCAATTTCACATGATATTCAATGAATTGAATATAGGACTTATCCCAACTTCATGAGTTTACTTTATGGATCTTGTCATCAAGTAAATCATGTATATATATAGTTATCCTCAAACTTGAGATACCAGATAACTGTCATGGATGTAGTGCATTTCTGTAAAGCAATTTAACGCTATACGTTATTGGTAGCCATAAGGATTGTTTTCAGGAGTGTTGCAAAGTTCATGGGTTATGCTCGTAGTCAAGAGAGAATTTGTTCATTCAAATTTGTTTTGAAGTTTAATATTGCTGGGCCCCTCGTAGGGTTGACAAGATGTTTGCGTGGCCACGCCCAAGATCTATCTGGAATACGTTCAGACGATTTGGTAATCTTGCTCAATCAGAAACAACGAGAAACAAAATGGTTAATAATGAATGACTAAGATCCATATCTTAATTAACATAGTATTAGTAACAAAAGGATAACTATGATGATGAATCATCGAATGGTTTTTCCAAGAGACCACCACTCGAGTTGTACTAGGGGCATTGGCGTGTTGCTAGATGCTAACCAATGTCATTACACTATTAATAAATGTCCAAGTGGGAGCTGTTAAGTTTTGTGGACAAATATTAATGTGTATGTCTAGAATCGAACTCAGGACCACGGGATTGCACACATTACGTATGAAGAATTAATGGATAATAATTAATATATAAACCGTTATGTGTTTAATTATTAAAACACAAAAAAAAGTGTTGGTCACCACTTTTAGATCAAATCACACACATATATTTAAAGTGAATATTATTAACCAACCAATCAACCAACCATTCCCTTTCAATAGGGAGGGTATTTATAGAGTACATAATGAAGTGGGCTTGGCCAAAAATAGAGAAAACAATAGATTGGGGCGCAGCCCAATAATGAAAATAAAATAAATAAATAAAAGCCCACAGCCTATGGGCCTTCTACACAGGCTGTAGAATAAAACTAACCTAAAGGCCTAAGCAACCTATTACACAATATGATCGATACTTCAATGATCTAAGATGTGTTCCCAACAATCTTCCCCTAAGTATTGATCATCAAGGTTGCTTGACGTCGTCTTTGCTTCATTGGCTTCTGACGTCATTTTTATCTTTGTTCTGCTTTCTTGACTAAGTGATAGGTTATGGTAACGATCTGCCTAACTCCAACGTCTTCTCGTCTTTTCCACCATGCTCATATGTCTTTTGACATTTGTTCTTCAACTGGTTCTCACTTCTTCACTCTTTGACTTGTGAAAGGTTGTAGAGCTTGAACTTTGACTTTTCTTTAACATCTTTGAACTTTTGTTATCTCTAAGTCTTAGTGAGAACGTATCTTCAGGATATGAGCTTGATGGAATGGTAGTGGAACTCCATGATTTGCTGCAGGTAAACAGTTAGCAATAAATCATCCGGTACTTATAGGTTTGAACTTCGAGATCGTCAACAGCATAGTGTGAAGACTTTCTCTAATCCCAACCCAGACCGTTCTGAATTGGATACCCCCTGAAAGGGCTTACACGGACACACCGAAGTGCACCCACGATTCAGTGAGTCGCTGGAGATCACCCCACGACTGTAGACCGTTTTGGAGCTAACACTAAGCGTAATCCACAAGGAATTACCGAAGTGACCTGCTGTCAGGGTTGTTTGATGATACCCTGGCAGGATTTCCATTCTATCACTAAGAATCATAATTGTGAATTCTCTCAAGAATGTTCTTGGCAGATTGCTAAGATCTGCGTAGGACACTTCCTAATTTTACAACTGGCGCCCATTAATGTAGAACAACCAGTGTAATGCTAAGTGTTCCTATGAGATCTTTTGATGTATCTCGTGGCTCTAGACTCGATTAGTGCTTATTTGTTTGGTCGTCGGAGGCGTGGAGCAAAGTGCCTCCTTTTCAATATCAACACATCTCGGAGTGAGAGGTTGATAGATTATATAGGGATCTCCGTGTGAAATGAAACAAGTGTCTTTTGAGAGACACCTGAGTAGCTAGAAGGTTTAGTGCAGTGCGTCACTGGGTCCATGGCGTCTTAATCTTCAATACCGGTGATGCCCAATCAACCAGTAGATTATGTATTGAACCCTGTGTCTGCCCTAAGGTTGAACAAATGGAAGGCTATTTCTTTTCACCCTTTTCTTTACTTTTCTTTTTAATTCTTCAACCCCTTCTTTCTCCTTTCATTTCATTATTCCTTTTTTTTCTTAATACCTAGGACTTTCTAGTTCTAAACTATTGAGATTGTCCTTGGGTAGATCCCTCCGGTTCTGGCGGATCATAAGACGGTTATTCCTAACCTTA
This sequence comes from Artemisia tridentata subsp. tridentata, assembly GCA_021014915.2. Taxonomy (NCBI): domain Eukaryota; kingdom Viridiplantae; phylum Streptophyta; class Magnoliopsida; order Asterales; family Asteraceae; genus Artemisia; species Artemisia tridentata. The sequence goes on from CP139508.1 coordinate 78,699,162, forward strand.
GTCACCTTATTACACCATGACTAACCTATTATCGCCATAGACCAAAACTTTTAAAAATCTCTCAAAGCGTTTATGATTGTGAAAACATATTTTGTTAACACTTTGAGAGTTTTGGTATTTTCAGAAATACTCCCCTCAACATGTGCTTACAAGTGTTTAAAGTAAATTTGCACATGTCGGGTAGAGTCAACACTTTTGAATTGATTGATTTTCAATGAACCTGATCATTGCGAGACACGCTTACATCACTAGTTAGACTAGCTTGAAATTATTACCCTTCCAGATCAGATTCAATGAAAAATCGCTTGAAATCGGTACATTCTACTCTGACACGTCCATTGCGAGACACGCTTACATCACCAGATAAACTGGCTTGAAATTATTACCCGTCCCGGACATGTCTTTTCGACTACTGACATTAGCTATCGTCAATTCGAGGGTCAATTCTGAGTTGAGCTCTTGTGAGATTACAACTTTTCATTTACTATATTTTAATCATCACTAATTCTCCCCCTCAAAAATAGCATACACATGTTGTTTTTGTAAAACATTTGATTAAAATACGCTCTTTTTGAGGTTTACGGGAAGAATTTCAAGAACTTTGGTATTCAGAACAAAGATTTAGTTTCAAATACTCCCCCTTATCGAGGGAATACTTGTCCTTATGAGCAGAATGTTTGAAAACTTAGAAAAAAATTCTGGTTTAATTCTACTCATAAGTAAGAAGCTTTCGCTCCTTATTTTAGGATTGAGGCACTGAAGCGTACCTCAGGGTCTTTTCTTTACAAGTACGGGTTGTGCACTGTGATGTGTACACAAGCCATTAAGCATGATTTTGACAAAACAATTTTGTTTTGTAAATACTCCCCCTCAAAACTCGCATTTGTTTTGAGACTTTTTAAAGTTTGAGGGAAGGAGTCTTCTTGAAGCAAAATTCTGAAAGATTTAGAAATTTCAGTTTGAGAAATTCTTGAATGAATTTTGCTTCAAGGTAACAACAACGTTATACTCTGAAATACTCCCCCTCAAAACGAGCATACGTTTTGACATTTTTAAACTTTGGAGCGAATTGGGGAGTAAAGATTTGAAAAAGTCTTGAGAAAAATTTTGAAAAGTTTTGAAAAACCTTTTGAAAAATTTTGAATAGATTTTGCTCAAGATTAAGAAGATTTTAGGATAAGTGCACGCTTGGTTTTGAAGAATGGTTTAGCAAGGCACTTTCCTTTCTTTGAAACCCGAGTTGTACACTGAAATGCGTGTACAAGTCATCATGATGAAGTCCGAGTCCTTAGCTGAAGTACTAAGAAGTCATTGAAAGTTTAGATTAGACAACACCTTGGGAAACCATTTAAGCACGGCGCTAACGGGTTTACTAAATTTTGAAATCCATTTGTAAGTTGTGTCAATCTGATTTAAAGATGTTGAATTCCAATGAGGACTGAAAACCGGTGTTTCATTTTGAAATAACACTCGTGGAATCAATGGAGATTTAAAACTCTTTTTCCGTTGAAAATTGTTTGAGAAACCCGGTGTTTCTCTTGGAGTTTTAAAATCTGAAGAAGATTTCCATCTAGAGTTGAAGCTCATGGGTTCTCTTTGACGATTTGTTTTTGTGATAAATAGAAACCTTCCGGTATTAGGAATGTTCAAAGTAGATTCCTTCTTATGTTGCAGCGAAAGCAATTCTGTTATTGAATATTTGAAAGGTTTTGAACGACTTTGCTTTGGTCTCCACACTTGCTTTACCGGTGTAAAACGAGAGCGTGGAGTTTGAAAAACTTGAGTCTTTACTTTTGAAGCATTTGGATTTGAAAACTTTTGAGAAGTAAGTGTTTCAGAAAAACTTGGTTTCTTCGAAAACTTCCTTCCTTTTTGCAAAGAATAGGTTGTAAACTGGGAAACCTTTTTCAAAAATGGTTTTGAAGATTTACTCGTGTAAACCTTCTTCGAAACACTCACTTCTGGTGTTGAAAAATTTGAAATAGAAGCTTTTCCCTTTGATCGGTTAAGAGAATCAAACTTCATTTTTAAAGCATTGTATGAAGTTCTCAAATCACTGCATTCTTTTTGAAGAGAAAGATAATCTTGAGATGCCAATTTAGATTCCAAAGAGGCAATTTGTTTCCAAAATTGATCTTCTTCAGCTTTTGAATCATCCGTTTTACGAGCCAATTTCCGTTCGAACACAATATTTTCTTTTTCAAGTTTTTCAAAATAACTTTCGAACTTGGCCGTTCTTTTGACGAGTTCAGTTTTGACATCCTCAAAATCATTTGTTTGTTGAGCTAAAAGTGTTTCAAGCTCAACCACTTTTGTTTGAAGCACACGATTTTCTGTTTCAAAGTTAATGCTTTGTGCTTGACATCTTTGACAATTTTGTTCAAGAGAGAGTATTTGACGTTTCAGTTTCTCTTGGATGTCGCTTGACTCTTTTAAAATTCTCTCATTTTTGTGTCTCAACATCTCATTTTCCACTTCAAGACAGTGTTCACGATTAGTTCGTGTTTCAAAAGCATTTATACGTTTACTATAATTCTCGAGCTTTTCAGTTAATGACGTATTTTGTGCTTTTAGTTCACGATTAAGCTCATTACATCGAACAACTTCGTTTTGAATAGTTTTGATTAAGAAAACATTTGAAGCACATTCTTGATCATGATTCACATTGTCATGTTCAACCTTACCTCCATTAGGATCCATATATGGAGTCTCAGGAGTAATATTTCTATCATCCTAATTCACCACATATGTGTCGTTAATGTACTCAGGTTGTCTATGACTTTGTGTCTCATAAGCAAACACATTATCAAATGTATTGATATCATCAGTTGATTGATGCACCTTAACCAATGTATCTGTACAATGTGAAGGTCCGACATCAGCAGCTGTTGTCTTCAAATCATCCTTACAGTTGAGTTTCCCGCCAGTATCCGAATCATTCCCTAGACTGTTTTCTCCATTATGCTTTTCTAATAATGCATTATGACCCGTGAAACTCAAGTTATCATCTGATGTCCCGTCCTCATTGGCCGTTCCCGCTTGTATCTGCATCTCCATTTCGATTCTTTCCCGTTCTTTTTCTTTTAACTCTCTCTCATCAAATTCTTTTTCATATGACTCTTTCCTCAGATGAATTGATCTTGTAGTGAGCACCAGTTCCAATATGTTCATTAGATTAAGCAACTGATCTCTGAAAGGTTCAACTTCAAGGTAACTAATGATGCATTCACTCCATTTTTTGCTTACAAATTCATAATCTGAAGAATTTCTGAGCACTCTAAAATCTAAGTAGAGAAACCATTTTAGCTGCGTCTTGAGCGCTCGATATGCTACAATGCAGTCACTTCCTTGTTCAAGTTGCTTCTCTATTAGAGATATGTTGTGCAAGAGTTTCCGTTTGAAGGTTATAAAATCCATTTCTGGTCCGAAGAGTGTTTCAAAAGCACGATTTACCGATCTATCCCATGATGGTAAGCTCACTTCTGAGAGGAACATACATTGAAGCTTAACTGATTCAAAATGTGTCAAACAGTTTTCTTTGGAGGTGTGTGATACAGTTGATCTTGGATCGTTCCAAGGAAATAGGAGTTGTGTCTATTGTTGGTTACGGTTCAAGAGATACTTTCGTTTGAAGTTAAGTCCTTTATCGAGTTTTGCTTACTTGAAGGATTTCTATGTTGAAGGATTCTAAGTTGAAGGATTTCTAAGTTGAAGGATTCCTAACTTGGAGAATAATTGCTTACTCGGAGAATTCCTTACAAGGAGAATTCCTAACTCGGAAATTTTGTTACTAGAAAGATTTTCCTAACTCGAAATTTCCTTACTAGGAGAATTCCTTACTAGGAGGATTTCTTACTAGGAGGATTCCTTACTAGGAGGATTTTCCTAACTCGGAAATTTTGTTACTAGGAAGATTTTCCTAACTCGAAATTTCCTTACTAGGAGGATTCCTAACTCGGAAATTTCCTTACTAGGAGAAATTTAAATGATCCTTACTTGGAAGATTTTTAATGTTCCAAACTTGGAAAAATATGAAATGTTCCTAAGTTGGAAGATTTAAAAAAAAAAATCCTAAAGCGAAAAACTTACAAAGTTCCTAACTCGGAAAATTTGTAAAGTTCCTAACTCGGAATAATTTTTTAAATGAAATTCCTAACTCGGAAATTTTATAATGTTCCTTACTTGAAAAATTAACAATGATCCAAACTTGAAAAATTTAAATCGTTCCTAACTCGGAAACTTTTATCAAATTATCCTTGCTCGGAAATTTCAATTTTTCTCGTCAATAATTTCCTAACTCGGAAATTATTTTCACTTTGCTCGGAAATCCAAAAAAATATTCTTACTCGACAAATATCACTTACTCGAAAATTTAATGGTCCACCGAGTAATTGAATTGAGAACTTAGGAACTTTGAACTGCTTTCTAACTCTGAAGATACTCGACAATTAATTTTACTCGGTAATAAAAAATAATAAAAAACTTTATTTGCCACTCGATAATTAATTGCTACTCGACAATTATATGAAGCTTTTCTCGGACTATGTGTTTGACTGAAATGATATTATATTTACTCGGAAATCCAACGAGAATAACTTTACTCGACAATAATAAATTACTAGGAAGTTTCTTAATTTTACTCGACAATTTTATTTTACTTTCTAACTCGGAAGTTTTTCACTTTTTTTTTTCTAACTCGGAAAAAGTTCTTGGATGAACAGTAACGGGACCAAATTTTTTTTTTTCTAATTTCTTGTTTGGCTCTTGATACCACTTGTTGGTCACCACTTTTAGATCAAATCACACATATATATTTAAAGTGAATATTATTAACCAACCAATCAACCAACCCTTCCCTTTCAATAGGGAGGGTATTTATAGAGTACATAATGAAGTGGGCTTGACTCAAAATAGAGAAAACAATAGATTGGGGCGCAGCCCAATAATGAAAATAAAACAAATAAATAAAAGCTCACAGCCTATGGGCCTTCTACACAGGCTGTAGAATAAAACTAACCTAAAGGCCTAAGCAACCTATTACACAATATGATCGATACTTCAATGATCTAAGTCGTGTTCTCAACAAAAAGGACTAATGGACGTTAAGTAATTAACAAGAATTGACTAACGACCTTTAGGAAATAAGAGAAGGATTATAGATGAAATTAGAGGAACAAGAAGCTTCCAGAATCCCTTGGGGATACCTTGGCCGATCGGCATGGGCTTGGCAAACCCAATCCATTGCCAACTTGTTCTCCAAGATTCTCATGCTATATATACAAGACCTAGGGTTATTGAATAAAAAAAACTCTTGCACTCTTGCTATAACCCTAAACTCTTTTCTTCTTCTCTTTTGTCTTGGCCGATCGATCATATACCCCATAGGGTGATGATGAGGCGAAAAGTGTACCGCTTTTAAGGGGTCATTTAAGCCCAAAATCGTATTTATTTGATCAAATATTGCCCTAAATCGTTCCTTTTGTCATTTTAGGTACTTTTGAGGAGAAATCTGGAAAAGGAGGCATTTTGGACGTTTTTGGAGCATTTAAAGTGAAGAATACGACAAAGTCTCAAAATCGGCTGAAATTTACCTTTGACGGCGTCAGAATCATCTCTTGACGGCGTCATGCCTTGGCAAGAAAAGTGGGATGTGAAATTTACTCATGACGGGCCAGTGAGTTAGCATGTGAATTCTGACGGCGTCACGCTTTAACTAAATCAAGGGCGTCACGGCTTAAATCATAAGGGGACGGCGTCACGTTCATGATCCGACGGCGTCAAGCCTTGATAGGCCAGAATGGATTTTTGAAGAGCTAAAGAGGGACGGCGTCAAGAAGGTCACCCGGGAACCCTAAAAGCGGCGAGGTGACGGCGTCACAATGCATAAGGTGACGCCGTCAGATCCAAAAATCTATATATAGTTTTCTAATCTTTTGTCATTAGAGAGAGCTTAGTGTGTGGAATTTTGGGATAAAACCCTAAGACGATTTTAGCTACTTTTTCAGGGCTTTTTGCCTTGAGATCTTCCATGTTTCATTGAAAGATAAGTTATCAATTAATCATTCAATATGTCTATGTGTTGTTTGATTCTATCTTATGCTTGTCTTTTGTTTAACATGTTAGGCTAATTTTATCTTGTGTTTGCTTAGATCTAATGAAACCTAGCTATTGATTATTGGTTGTTAGTGTGTTGTTAGTTGTATTGGATGATTGTTTATCTATGTTAGGCTTAAGAAAACTGGCTAACTTCCTATTCGGTAACTTGCTTGAACGTCTTAAGAAACATGAACCAAACGCGTACTAAAGGTTTTTATGGTTGTATTTAATGCACAAGCGAATTCTAGTGATCCCATGTTAGGAGCTTCCTAGCCGGCTCGACATAGGAGTGAAGTAGGAGCTTGTAGAGTTGGGGAAGTAAGTACGCCACCCCACGAATGGTATTAAGGAATACACCCGTCATCCACGCAACTAATACACACTAATTAACCGGTAAAAGATAGTTAGGGAGTAAGGAAATCTAAGTAAACACATTTCTCTACACATAAGTTTCTCACCACATTTCATTTTTGTTATTTTATTTTATTGCATTTGTAGTAATTTTGGGTTAGTTGACTAGCAACTAATTCCGCCCACTCCTTAAAAACCGAGATTTTACTTGCTTTCATAAAATTATAAAAACATAAAAAGAATCTTCCTCAACCCTTAGACCTAATTAGAGTAGCCTTTCATACCTAACGAACACTATTCCCTGTGGAGAACGATCAATCCCCCGTACTTACCACTACACTATACTACATCGGTCAGGTACACTGCCTGGTGGGGTTGTAAGCCTCTTGAGATCCCTCGAGAGGTAAAACCTGTTGTAAGGTTACAAAACCACGCAATCAAGTTTTTGGCGCCGCTGCCGGGGAATAGTTATTGTTTAGGTTGAATTTTTATTTTATTAGGTCTACTCACTAGATTCTTTTCTAGTGAGATTTTTATTTTTCTTTTTATTAGATTTCTTTAGTCTATCTTTTTCTTTGTGTGTTTGTTCGTAATTTCCATTGACTCTTCCGTTCACCATTATGGAGTACGCGAATCCACCATACCACCAACCACAAAGGCAGTTCTACCCTATTGACATCTCGAATTTCAAACAATATCGAGATGAACCCATATATGATGCATGGACTCGTTTTAGAAATTTACTCCGAAAATTCCCTCATCATAGTTTCGCTTTAGCATCCCTAACCCGAACCTTTTACTATCGTGTTGGCCAATATGACCAAATGCGCATTGAGGATTTTGCCAATGGGGACTTTAGGGAATTAAGTGCGGAAGAAGCATGGGATGCCATAGAAGATTGTGCCCAATATTATTATAGGGTAGACAACCCAAAAAACGTTAGTACAAGTCAATTGAATATAAATTTCCTGGATCATGAAACAAGTTTGTTTGGGGATGAATACATTAGTGTTGAGATACCTAAGTGGTTGTCATGTAATGCCATAGTACAAAACAAACACATAGGTGACCTTGATGTGACGGAGGATTTAGCCGAACATGATCACATTGATAAAAAAGACCTAGGTTTTATGATCGATGACGATGAATCTCAAGAAACACATGATGAATCTTTTGGGCAATTTGAATATAGCAGTCAGAATATTGAGGATGATCCTTATGATTTGGACATTGAAGTTGAGATGCCTAGAGAAGCACTTGAGATACTTGGGAAAATGTTAGGGTTAGATTCTACTAAAACACATGATGAGGATATAGGTGATCTTGACACAAGGAATGATGAGGTAAGTAACATAAGCCCACCAAGTACCCCACAAGTCCTACCATCATTTGAGGCACTCACACCACCCGTGACTTACCCAGAAGAAGTAGAAGAGACTTTAGGAATCCCGATGGAGGTAGAACCTTTGAACCAAACACAACTAGAGGATGTAGGTTTGAATGCTTATAGTGATCACAACCTTACTCTTAGTTCTAGGGGATTTCCTATTTTCGATGAACCGGAGCCTCAACCAAAACCGTTACCTAATCTTCGATCTTTAGATGTGAATTTAGGAAATGAAAAAGGTCCCGATCCACCCATCAAACCATATAGTCCGGGTAGTTTTACGTTGGAGGTAGTAGACTCTAAGCCTTGTAGAGAGGAAGCCAATATAGGAGTGAAACATGACCTTACATACTTACATCACCCATTCATGATTGATCACAAGAAACATTATGGGTTTAAACCGGGTTTATTAGGTCAAAGTGGATTCTTAACTTGGAGTCTCTCGAAGTTGATAGAAGATGATCCCTTTCTAGGAGAAAACTTCAATTCACCCATTGACCCAATTAAACTAAGTAAGGTTATGATGATTGGATCCCACATCTTTGAGCATATAATTCATCCACCACTCTTTCCTCACGTGGCATACTTCCACCAAGATGGTGTGTATCGCTACTTTCACCCACACTTAATCCTAAGTGTAGGGAAAACCTCCCCTATTTCCGTTAAATAAGGGTAGAGTCAGGCTCGTGACTCGAACAAAAACAAGCGCTCTTGGGAGGCAGCCCATGCTTTATTTGCTTTGTGTGTTTATTTGTTTGTTTGTTTGTTTTTATTTGCTTCCGTATGTGTGTTTAATTTTTATTAGTATTGATTCATGTTCAAAAGTAATTTGTGAAAATGCTTTATTTTGTTTTTAACTTCGTCTTAACTACATATAAAGGTATTTTGCAAAAGATAAGTGTAAGGGAAATCTAAATTGGTTTATTAGAACACAAATGAACATGAATCGTAATAATATTAAATTAGCATACATATTAGTATTTGTTTGAGTCAAATGCTTGTATCGAGTCATAATGATGTTTTGCAGGATTTCCAGGAAGTAAGGTAAAGGTTTTTCCAAAAATTTTCCGGAAACTAAAAATGAAAATTTTTGTCAGGTCATTTCTGACGGCGTCAGGGGTTATAACCTGACGGCGTCAGATTTAATTTCCAGAAATTTTTGAAAGTTTTGTTTTCATAAAAAGTTTTTATTAAATCTCCAACTTATAATCTCCAGGAATCTGCAAAATTATCATTCCACAAGCATTATATCCTTATATATAGATTTTATCCCGCCGATGTTATGCAGGTTTTCGTGTTTGTTTTCTCAGGTTAACAGGTTATTTTGGACAAGGAAATGTTTATGGAATCAAGCTTATGGCGATGCATTAGTCATGGAGCTTCAACATTCTCCTTGGAAGAAGATTTAACCGTGTGATTTCACTATCCAACGAGCGAATCAGGGGAGTATTTGATTTCATTCTTTTACTTTTTTCTTTTACATCTTGTTACTTGAACATTGGGGACAATGTTCATCTTAAGTGTAAGGGAGGGTAAAAGTACGATTTTAGAGAATGCCATTGCGCTTGATTTTTGTTTGTTTGATAGTAGATGTGTAATAAAACTGAGAGAAATACCTGTTAGGGTAATTTTAGTGCCAAATTTAAAATTTTTTACAACATATAGGAGTGAAACTTTGATCTTAATGAGCGTCTCACGGATAGGAGTTATATGACTAGCACAAAAAACCGTACCACTAAAAAATTTTCCACCCCAAATATGTGAGGTTCGCCCCTAGAATTGGTAGGAAAAGCATTTATGCTATGATGTGTGTACCGGTAGCACTTAGATTCTAGAACTTGCGTTAGGACCATTCCAAGGCCACAAGTGAGACTACATTCGTGTAGTTAGATTTACTACATGATAAGAGGCATTAGGATTAACCCATTGTTTTACACCTGTGTTTTTGTTATAATTACGTTGGCTACATTGGTCAAGTAATTCTCCCACACCCTTTGCGTTGTACTCATTTTTAGTACACGATACCCCTAGTACACCCCTCAGAGCCTATCTTTTCGTTTCGACCTTTAAGCATTTTACTTAAAGGAAGAATTTGTTACACCCCACTAAAATGTACACCCAAATCGCCTTAGCCTACCTTGTATGCACTCATTTTTAGTGCATTATTGTGACAACATTTGTTTAAACCCAAGTTAATTATCTAGTTGATTACATGGTTGCTAAGTCGAGTCATATCCTTATACATATTGTTTTGGGACGATTGGGACTCATGGGTAAAGTACTAGTGTAATGGAGTAATGGGGAAGAACATCATTTATTACCCCCATATGTGCTAAATATTTTAAAAGTACTCCAAGTGTTTCAATTATCTTAATTCGAGTCATTAGATTAGTATTTGTAAAGTTATGTAAAAATTCAAGTGTAAGGGGAATGCAACGCCCCTATGATGTATTATTTTGGATGGTAGGGCAAGAATGTATGTCAAAAAAAAAAAAAAAAAAAAAAAAAAAAAAAAAAAAAAAATCAAGAAAAATACAAAAAAATGAGAAAATGAAAAATAGAAAAAACATACGGACTACCATCCCGTTTCATTTTATGTTTATCTTTATGTTTTTGTTATTTTGTTATTTCGTTTTTAGCTTAAGATCGAGTCGAGTCTTGGCTTAGCAACATTGTATAGTACATGTAATTGATCAAGATCTTTAACTAGCCACCAGTAAAATATCCCGTATCCAACAAAACCGTGTTTTCCTTTTCCCTACACCTAACGTTATAACCCATTTAAAAGCCCTCTTTGATAGTTTATCTTAGGTGCTTACGCCTAGTGGAGGAGGTTTTCGATCCTTTCCCAAGCCTATGGTAATCTATTTGCTATGACAGGTAGTGAGAGATATTTTCCGTTTTCATTTATGAGATTTATTTTGATGACACTTGAGAGATGTGAGTATCTAAACACTACTTGTGAGGTGCTAGTATGTAATCTCCGTGCTTATTATGATTGAAGTGGAACGATTATTTGTTGTAATTACTTTTATGTTTGCATTAAATGACCCCTAACTTGTATTTTGATTAGAATAAAAGCGCATTTGCTTGAGGACAAGCAAATCTCAAGTGTAAGGGTATTTGATGAGGCGAAAAGTGTACCGCTTTTAAGGGGTCATTTAAGCCCGAAATCGTATTTATTTGATCAAATATTGCCCTAAATCGTTCCTTTTGTCATTTTAGGTACTTTTGAGGAGAAATCTGGAAAAGGAGGCATTTTGGACGTTTTTGGAGCATTAAAGTGAAGAATACGACAAAGTCTCAAAATCGGCTGAAATTTACCTTTGACGGCGTCAGAATCATCTCTTGACGGCGTCATGCCTTGGCAAGAAAAGTGGGATGTGAAATTTACTCATGACGGGCCAGTGAGTTAGCATGTGAATTCTGACGGCGTCACGCTTTAACTAAATCAAGGGCGTCACGGCTTAAATCATAAGGGGACGGCGTCACGTTCATGATCCGACGGCGTCAAGCCTTGATAGGCCAGAATGGATTTTTGAAGAGCTAAAGAGGGACGGCGTCAAGAAGGTCACCCGGGAACCCTAAAAGCGGCGAGGTGACGGCGTCACAATGCATAAGGTGACGCCGTCAGATCCAAAAATCTATATATAGTTTTCTAATCTTTTGTCATTAGAGAGAGCTTAGTGTGTGGAATTTTGGGATAAAACCCTAAGACGATTTTAGCTACTTTTTCAGGGCTTTTTGCCTTGAGATCTTTCATGTTTCATTGAAAGATAAGTTATCAATTAATCATTCAATATGTCTATGTGTTGTTTGATTCTATCTTATGCTTGTCTTTTGTTTAACATGTTAGGCTAATTTTATCTTGTGTTTGCTTAGATCTAATGAAACCTAGCTATTGATTATTGGTTGTTAGTGTGTTGTTAGTTGTATTGGATGATTGTTTATCTATGTTAGGCTTAAGAAAACTGGCTAACTTCCTATTCGGTAACTTGCTTGAACGTCTTAAGAAACATGAACCAAACGCGTACTAAAGGTTTTTATGGTTGTATTTAATGCACAAGCGAATTCTAGTGATCCCATGTTAGGAGCTTCCTAGCCGGCTCGACATAGGAGTGAAGTAGGAGCTTGTAGAGTTGGGGAAGTAAGTACGCCACCCCACGAATGGTATTAAGGAATACACCCGTCATCCACGCAACTAATACACACTAATTAACCGGTAAAAGATAGTTAGGGAGTAAGGAAATCTAAGTAAACACATTTCTCTACACATAAGTTTCTCACCACATTTCATTTTTGTTATTTTATTTTATTGCATTTGTAGTAATTTTGGGTTAGTTGACTAGCAACTAATTCCGCCCACTCCTTAAAAACCGAGATTTTACTTGCTTTCATAAAATTATAAAAACATAAAAAGAATCTTCCTCAACCCTTAGACCTAATTAGAGTAGCCTTTCATACCTAACGAACACTATTCCCTGTGGAGAACGATCAATCCCCCGTACTTACCACTACACTATACTACATCGGTCAGGTACACTGCCTGGTGGGGTTGTAAGCCTCTTGAGATCCCTCGAGAGGTAAAACCTGTTGTAAGGTTACAAAACCACGCAATCAGGTGACTTGAATTTTTCATAAACAAAATTGTTTGGTTTATTTTGTGTTTAATTACTAGCATAAACATTAATTCGGTTATAGTACGTGTGTACAAGATCGTGGTATTAACTCATCATAGTTAATATCTTGGATTGAGATACAAAACGGTAAGGGGTATCTCGTTAATCCATTCTTGATATAGATTGAAGAATATTTGAAGTTTGATTTTTGTTTTGCTAGAATCAAAAGGTACGTTCACTTTAATATTCGGTTAATTCTTATGTGTTAAAATTAGATCCTACGCTTCCGCATGTGTAAGATGATTACTTGTTAATATATATGAACTTGTCATAATTATTAAATTCTAACAAAAACAAACAACCAAAACGTCTGACCGCCTCTTACTGGCAAGAGTAAGAGGGCTAGTAAGATTTTTTTTTTTAAAAACAAACAGCTATAAAGTGATCACCGTAAGTCTTGTAGGTACAAATACTTATTCACTATGCTTCTTCAATGCTTCTAGTTTTGAATGATTGAGCCATGGTTTGATGAGTTAGTATAATTTCATTGTTTTTCTTATATTATACCAACTCATCAGACCATTAGGTTCAAACATTTATAAACTACAATCTTCAATACAACTTTTTTGTCATCATTTAGGTTCTACGATGTTTCTACTTCTGAATGTTTTGGGCCATGTTTTTATTTGTTTTTTATTTATGGCAAAAAATAAATTATATATTGATAAATTGAGCTACGATTCCAATACAAAGCCCACTAAACTATTGGGTGGTTTGTGTTAAGTTATTTTTTTTAATCCGTAAACATGGTTTCTGACATTTTGACCGACTAATATACGAGATTACGAGTTTTTATATGTAATAGAGTCAACTCGGATAAAGCTATTTTTGAGAAGGTTTTGTGACCATCTCACAAATTAATTATGATAAGTTTTTTTTTAACAATTTGCCACTAAACTACCATAGTAAATATAAAGTAATCGATTTTTTAAATAGTGTTGCATCGGATCGCTTTGTAAAAGTTACGATAACACTTGGAAGTTGGAACAGTTCCTTACTTTTAGTTTGTCAAGTCTTTGTGTAAAAAGCTTTTCATCAAGCCATTCATACAATGCAAAAAATAAGATAAATGATATTTTACAATGATTTTCAAATAGTGTCAAGTTTTTGTCGAAGCTTGCATTGCGAATGCTCCAAGTCTAGTCAATAACTTGGTTAATATATCACTCAAGTGTAGAAATTACCCGATGCTGAAAGTTTGAAACATCAAAAAAGTTGCGGTGATTTATTGGAACGTAACTCAAAATTATATGACAATTTGTACCCCTTCTTTTTTGACTCAAAATTATATTTTTTAAGATAAGAGATTAAGAGTGTATTTCTTGCTTTAAAGATGGTTAACTGGTAATTTTTAAATTATTTGTGCAAGTAGTTCTATTAGGATGAAGCTTATATCAAAAGATTTACACCATTTTTCTTATCGAATTGGTTCGACTTTTTTACAGCTAAAGAATTCAGGCACATCTTTTAAACTTATGATAAATTGATAATACACTTGTTTCAAGTGAGACTTTGAAACATCATCCTACGGTCGTAAACTCGGTAGCTCCAGTTTATTTACAAATTACCTTAAAAGGGTTATTTGGAAAAGCTTGCATCAGTTATAAATTTATAATATAACGAACCATGTCATGCGCATGTTATAACTTACTAGAAGGGTACCCGCGCAACGCGGCGGCGGGTACCCAGTGACTATTTTTTGTAGTGAGCAAACGTTTTTCAATTTAATCATTCCTTATTTAGCATGTCCCAAATACTTTATAACGTAATAGATATATATTTTTCAAAAGTAGAACGTCTAAATTATTAATAGTATAAATAGTTATCACTTTTATTTTTCAAATTTTAGCATTAAATTGGTGGTTATAAGTTTAGTGACTTTTTCTTATAAAGCATTCTATTAAAATATATTATTATTGGAGGGGTTACTATATGGTTTAAATGAGACTTAAATTTTATAATTTTACATTAATTTTCTAATTTTCTTTTTATAGTAATGTTTTATGTCTTAAAATTTTAAGATTTCCTCTTATAGGAAGTCCAAAATGCTTTATAATGTAGTATAGATAATCGCATGAGTCATGAATTGCTTTTTTTTTTTTTTCAAATTTGTATGATCTGTTGGACCATGGGTATGTGTGTGAGTGGTAATAATCAGACAATCAAGTATTCTCTCAGTCGTGTAGAGATCACTTTGAGATTAACGTATTTCAACCTCATATGTCTCGGGCATGGGCGCCTGGGCGGCACAAAAAAAAACTTTCAAGAGGGGGCAAAAATTAAAAATGCGTTTCAGGTCGGGTCATGTCAATAACTCGATCATTGTTGCTATAATGAAATTGATTTTACTTTGAATGAAAATAAACTTTTTTGGTATATGTTTGCATGTGAAAACCAAAACTAAAAATTGGTGATGATATGCCCGAAATTTAGCACATACTTATTTTTTCTGATCGATATTAACACAGGTAGTTGAAACAAAAATAAAAAGTTGGATAACAAAAATTCACAAAAATCTATAGAGTAGAACAAGAGTCGACCATTATATCTCCACAAAATTGCAAATGTCCTTAACCACTTGAGTACGATATAACTATTTGATAAATTTTCACCATTATACTATTCATCCATTTATATGTTTCACCATTATACTATTCACCTATTTATGTGGGCAAAATAAAAATCACTCGTCATCTCAAAAAAATTGACACTACACGTGTGAACTTTGTGGGGGCAGTTGCCCACACTGCCCCCATTGTGGTATCGCCTCTGGT
This sequence comes from Artemisia tridentata subsp. tridentata, assembly GCA_021014915.2. NCBI lineage: Eukaryota > Viridiplantae > Streptophyta > Magnoliopsida > Asterales > Asteraceae > Artemisia > Artemisia tridentata. The sequence goes on from CP139508.1 coordinate 78,714,449, forward strand.
CTTTGGGTATCACAAAATCTTCAATTGGATAATTCAGAGAATTGCATTTTGTCTACATCATAACCATTAACAAGCGAAAATATTAAATGAGCAATTTCGTTGTTAAAAAAGCTTTGTACGAAAGAAAATACATGATACAAATGAAATTCATAGAGACACTATACTATACAACAGAAACAATCAAAATTCTAATAGAATTAGTTGTGTATTATCTTAATCTATACTACTTATAATACAGAAAGGAATCTCTTTCCTATGTGGTCTGAAAATTCAGACTTACAATAATCAAGGCATGATTTACAACTCTTTAATGCACCCAATTTTCAGACTTACAAGAAATAAAGCATAGTGTACAACAGAAATAAGCATGCTGTCATTTTCATACTAATTTTCTATCAAACATTAATGCTATTATTAAAACACAGCTACAAACATTAATGCCATCATCAAACAACATTTTACTAATGGCTTCGATCACAATTTTCATAAATGAAAAAGTAACAGCCGAGACTTGGAACATAACAATTGTAACAGCCCATTGAATTGTAATTAGTAACTGCCCTAAGTTGTAATAGCTCATTGACAACATCATCACCATACTTACTCCTTCCCGTAACCTCCCAACTATATATAACCCAAACAAAAAAATAAAACACACATGCCACCGGAACACATCTCTACCGCTGCCAACAATGACACAAAATTACAACAACTCACATCAATTACCCAACTCACGAACAAGCCACATATAACCTGAACTCGGTTTCGAAATGCAAAGAAAAATAAACAAGATCTCAGTGTGTTTTCATAAGAAGAATTAAAGATCTTTATAGATCTTACAAACACTCATCATAGATATTCAACGAAACACAAACATATACCTACCCGAGACCTCTTTGTGAGATCTTGAAACTGTAATGAGAATAAACAAGACGTTCTTGGGTAAGAAGTAATTGCATTACACAAACATATATATGGTGTTCGAATTGCAGCAAAAAGAACGAAGTAAGAAGACGTTCTTGCTGGGTTTGGTTCTTGTGTGTAATTCGAGTGGAGTTATAAGGTCGGTGGCGTTAAGTTTGTGTTTAGGAGGTGCACGTGTTATGTTATGGAGGGATAAGGGAGACATGAGCTTTTCTTGTTTGATATTGTTTCTGTGTGTTTCGGATGGATAAGATATAACAAAACTGTGGTTTGTGATTGGTATTTGAGTAGCTGAAATGAGGAGTTAAGATGTGGGTTGAAGTGGCTACTCGTGTGTTTAAGAAGGAGATAAAGTGACTGCATTTGTAAGTGGTTGCATTTAGATGGATATGTGATGAAGATGAGTGTGAGTATGTGATGAAGACTGCGTATGTCATAAGATTAGGGTTGTGAAGGTGCTACCTTTGAGTTTTAGATATAACCGAATGATTAGGGTAAAGTGTATTGGGCTTGGCAATGTTTTTTTTTAAGTGGACTTGGACTACTATCCAAATGAATTGTTATTGTGTTATAAGAAATTTTGGGTCAACTATTAATGGGAATTAGTGTAGATCTTTTGAGATCTGTTTTAGGTTGTGTTTTGATCTCTTTTGAGCTTAGTAAAAGTGAACCTCTAGCATAAAAAATGTGTTTCTATTCGAGATCCACCGTTTGGTGTCGAAATCCGTTGGTAATTTGTTCAGTTTATTATGTTCATGGTCGTTTTTGGTGTGTTTTGTGGCTTTTGAAGTGTTTACTTCCAAACCGATCTATTATTGTACCTTGTTTATATACCACCATATTTAGTTTGTTGCGGTTTCATAATAGTCTTGGTTAGTTTTGCATGATCTAACAGTTTTGCTGTAGTTTGTTTGTTGTAGTGGCTTTGTGTTCTTTTTATAAACTATTGCTATGGACTCCGCCGTGAATTGCCGTGAACAGCGGTGAACCACTGCCATGAAAGTGGTGTTAGTTGTGTAGATCTTTCGAGATTTTCTTGAGACTATGTCTAAAGGTTGTAATATGTGGCCAGCATGGTTTGAGTTGCTTGAAATATGTGGCCAGAATAGTTTGTGTTGTGGATATCTATTTCCCGGAAACATTTGATTTTGGATTTGTGGCCATTTTACTTTAAAAACCACAACTTTTTGGTGAATAAATAAAATAAAATATTATTTGGCTATGATGCTTCTAATAAAAAAAATGATTCACATTTTGGTGGAGAAAACGCGAGATGGCAAGTTACCAATTGCAATGTTCTTTAGTTTAAAATTCTAAAACCATGGCATCTACTGAGCCAAAATGAAAAAAATTTATTAGATTATTTTTTTTTTAAATGAGACCAAAGAATTGTGGACTGGACAACGCTTATCGATTAAAAGCTTAGAAACAATTTTTGGTTTAATGTGTGAAATGTTGGTAAACTTTTATGCATAAATTGTAAGAATTGTGTCGGTGACATGAATGATCAATCCAAACTCATACGATATAAAAACGTAAACTTGATATAGAAAATGGTGCACATATACAAAAACAAATAAAAAGTGATACTATAAAGCAAACTGAATAACTTTGACCACACGCCTCTATAATATTACGGACTAATATCTTTATATTGCAGATTTGCATTTGCATCACTCTCGTACCCTACTATTTTTATATGAAATAGTTTGTTATTGCTTAAAGTTATTGTCACGAAATATGTATAATCATAAAAAATTGCACACTAGAAAGTTTAGTATCAGGGTATCCGCCGCCGCAATGCACGGGTACCCTGCTAGTATATTATAAAGCATTAAAGCCTACTAATAATGGAAACTCTTAAAATTAAGTAATCCAAGTTATAAAGCTAAAAGTACAAGTAATTAAAACACATTTTCTAACATTTACAAGTTCTTAAGCTCAAAGTACAACTAATTAAAATAAAAATACTAACATTAAATACAATAAATAAATCATTATGTACATTAAATACAATTAATTAACTGGTCAATAAATACAATTAATACAGTTATTAAAACACCTTGATGAAGCGAAAAGTGTACCGCTTTTAGGGGGTCATTTAAGCCCTAAATCGTATTTATTTGATCAAATATTGCCCTAAATCGTTCCTTTTGTCATTTTAGGTACTTTGGAGAAGAAATCTGGAAAATGAAGCATTTTGGACGTTTTTGGAGCATAAAAGTGAAGAAAACGACAAAGTCTCTAAATCTGCTGGAATAGTACCTGTGACGGCGTCAAGCCCCAGTGTGACGCCGTCAACCCTTGACGCGCCAGAGAGGATTTTGGAGGATTAAAAGGGGACGGCGTCAAGAAGGCCATCAAGAAACCCTAACCGCGGCGAGGTGACGGCGTCAAGCTCTATAACGTGACGTCGTCAGATCTGTTTTCCTATATATATTTTCATAATTTTTAGTCATTAGTGTGCAACTTTGTGAGGAGAAACCCTAAAACGATTTTTCTGCCATTTTTAAGGGTTTTATACCCTTGGATCTCCCATGTTCAATTGAAGATAAGTAATCAATTAATCATTCAATATGTCTATGTGTTGTTTGATTATATCTTGTTCTTGTCTTTTATTTAACATGCTAGGCTAGATTTATCTTGTGTTTGCTTAGATCTAATGAAACATAACTATTGATTATTGGTTGTTGGTGTGTTATTAATTGTATTGGATGATTGTTTATCGATGTTAGGCTTAAGAAAACTAGCTAACCTCCTATACGGTAACTTGCTTGAACATCTTAAGAAACATGAACCAATGCGTACTAAGGTTTTTATGGTTGTATTTAATGCATGAGCGAATTCTAGTGATCCCATGTTAGGAGCTTCTTAGCCGGCTCGACATAGGAGTGAAGTAGGAGCTTATAGAGTTGGGGAAGTACGTACGCCACCCCACGATTGGTATTAAGGAATACACCCGTCATCCACGCAATTAATACACACTAATCAACCGGTAAAAAATAGTTAGGGAGTAAGGAAATCTAAGTAAACACATTTCTCTCCATATAAGTTCCACAACCTTTTTATTTTCAGTTATTTTATTTTATTTGAAATTGTAGTTATTTGGGTTAGTTGACTAGCAACTAATTCCGCCCACTCCTTCAAACCCGAGATTTTACTTGCTTTTATAAAAATTAAAAAAAAAATACGAAAAGAATCTTCCCTCACCCTTAGACCTATTAGAGTAGTTTTTCAATCCTAACGACACTATTCCCCTAGAGAACGATCAATCCCCCGGTACTTGCCACTACACTCTACTACATCGGTCAGGTACACTGCCTGGTGGGGATTGCAAGCCTCTTGAGATCCCTCGAGAGGTAAAACCTGTTGTAAGGTCGCAAAATCACGCATCAAGTTTTTGGCGCCGCTGCCGGGGAATAGTTATTGTTTAGGTTGAATTTTTATTTTATTAGGTCTACTCACTAGATTCCTTTCTAGTGAGATTTTTATTTTATTTTTCTAGGTTTTCTTTAGTCTATCTTTTTTCTTCGTTTCTTTGTTCGTAACCATTACCATCCGACATCATGGAAGGTGGTAATATCCTCGATCCCAACAACCCACCACCACAACAACACCCACCTCCTAGAGCCCGTACCTTAGGAGACTACTCTCGTCCTAGCCACCATGGCTATCGAAACACCATTGAGCTCACTCAAGGAGCCAATGTCACTCCCTTGCGATCCGACACCATCCGGTTGGTGCAAAGCGGATGCGCATTCCATGGACTTCGTTCCGAAGATCCTAATCAACATCTCAAGGACTTTCTCAAAATCGTTGATTCTATAGACCTTGATGTTGCCACTCGAGAGACGACCCGACTGCGTCTTTTTCAATTCTCTCTGCGGGACTGATGAACTCAAATAAGTACATTTTATTACTATCATTTATCCTATTAATTTGACTTGTTTTACTATATTATGTATGAGGATTGATACTTAATCGTTTACTTTTGTAATTCTCAGGTAAAAACAAGCATTTGGTGAAACTTAGCGATTTTGGACTGATTATGGAGCAAAACATGCAAGAAGTTAAGAGTCTACTGAAATGAAGAAGATCAAGACTAATCTGCTCCAGATGCGCCGCATCTCACTCATGACATGCGCCGCATCTCTATTAAGATATCACCAGATACGATCCAAGATACAAGAGGACATGCGCCGCATCTAATCATGGGGTTACGCCGCATCTTCTGGCGGTGTACGAATATTCCTGAATATTATAATCTTGGACCCCACGCGAAGTTAAGTACATGCGCCGCATCTACTCCTTAGATGCGCCGCATCTTCCCTCAGACAGAAACTATAAATACCCCAAGACCAGACGAATTTCGTACGCACCATATAATACCGAAGACCGAACAGGAGAAACTAAGGACGAATTCAGTCAAGGAGGCAGCACAAGACACACCTAAATCAAAGATACAAGAGCTGTAAGAAGGTGCTGCATGTGTTTAATTCATTAAGTAGTTTTGTTTTATTGTGTTAGCAAACTTTAATTCATCAGGATTGGTGGCTTGTGTAATGTGACAACGAAAGATTGCACTCCCTTTAATACTTGCTTTCCCATCAATTAAAGTTTATATGTTGATGTCTTTGGTTACTACTTATTAGTGCATTGATAACCTCTGTGTTTATTAGTGGCTTGCGGGCATTTGACTGCGGAAAACAATGTGGCTCCCACGGTTATTACTAAATTGATCACTTAGGAATAACTTTTAGACATAAGTAATCATTAAGGGTTTACTCGCCGATAAGAATAGGACCAACGAGAAAGGGTTAACTACATACACTTCATATAAAGCTATCAATAAAACAAGTGACAATCTACTTAATCATAAGGACAGCCCTCTTATTGTCTCGAATATTTATATGTGTACGTGTGTACTACTTGCTGATTCGTGCCTATTGGTTTATTTTATTATTTTATTGCAAACAAATCGTGCCAGTCTCTCAGGCTGAAACCCCCTTGCGTCAGGATATTAAAATACTGATTAGAATAACTAGATAATACGTTCCACTCTTAGTGATCGACACTCTACTTACCATTATATTCATACTGACCGGGTACACTGCTCGTTAAGTGTGTGTGTTATTGATAAGTCGGCTAAATATAAATTTAAAACTTGAGTAGGCATTAAAACTGCTAAACCGCAACGACACATCACGCGCATCAGGGACCAAGCTAGTCAATGGCTAGAGCGTCTACCCGCAGGATCCGTCACCTCTTGGGATGATCTCACCACTCGTTTCCTTGCTCAGTTTTTCCCACCAGGAAGAACTACCAAGCTAAGGAATGATATCTTGATGTTCCAACAACGTCAAGGCGAAACCCTCTACGAGGCATGGACTCGATTCAAGGACTTACTCCAAAAAGTCCCTCACCATGGCATAGAACTTTGGCTCCAAGTCCAAATCTTCTATGACCACATCAATCTCTCCACGAGGCAAACCATTGACCAATCGGCCGGTGGTAAGCTACGTGATCTAAGTGCGGAACAATCATGGGCTCTCCTGGAAGATCTTGCTCTTTATGACAACGAAAGTTGGAATGATCCCCGTGATTTGAATAAAACGGTCAAGGCAATATCTTTGCCTTCGAACAATTCAAGCACTTCCGACCGTAGGATCATAGAACTTGAAGACCAAGTCAAGTTTCTTATGAAATCCTACGAGGCTCCTAAACCTTCAAGCCAAGTGAACAAAATCACTTCTTCGTGTGAATTATGTAGTGGTCCCCACGACACTCGTGATTACGTGGAACTCCCCGAACAAGCTTTTGCGGACTACGCATCCTCGCGTACCGACGGAGCGGGAGACAAGTGGTACACTTTCAAACCCGAGCCAAACCCCTACGGTGATTCATACAGCCCCTCATGGAAAAATCACCCAAACCTTAGGTGGAAACAAAACCAAAACGCACAACAAACCAATTCTTCCAACCCACCTAATCGTTTTCAATCAAGCGGTTCATCTTCGAACCGTACTTTCAACAACAATCCTTCCAACTATGGTAGTACCAATAATCTTGAAGGGTTGATGTCCAACTTCGTGACATCTCAAGAAGCTCGTTTAGCAAAGTTTGAAGCCGATTTCAAACAAAAACAAAGCGAGATGACCAATAAGATTGACACTTTGTTGAAAGCCCTCAATGACCGGGAAATGGGAGCACTCCCTCGCAACACAGTCAAGAACCCGAAACTAAACGTCAACGCCATTTCATCGGTTTCATCTCCTAGTTCTTGTCCACAATATTATTCGGGCAATTCCATGAGCTCGTGTTTCAAACAAACCCAAGTCGTTCAAAATGACCAAGAAGTTATGATATCCAACACTAAATTGGTCAACAACATAGTTGAAACACCTCCCACTCAAAACCTTGACGAAGAATTCAAGGAGCTCCACCTTGAACGTCCGGTTATTGATGTATTAGAACGAGCCCCCTATTATAATGCCCTCTTAGAAAAATATGAGAAGAAGCTCGAGTTAGGTGACAAAGGGACCACCTTCGTTCAAAATAAACTACCTAAGAAGTTAGATGATCCGGGCTTATTTGTTCTACCTTGCAAGATCGGTAATTCGGAGGCTTATGACACATTAGCCGATTTTGGATCAAGCCTTAACCTACTTCCGTTACCTCTCTACACCTCTCTAAAACTAGGGAAACTCAAAGAAACCGAGGTAATAATAGGCTTAGCGGATGGAAGTGTTGCTTACCCGGTTGGAGTAGTCAAGGACGTGTTAGTACACATAGGAAAACTAACCATTTTAGCCGATTTCCACGTCCTTGATATGGTTAGCGACCCTACATGCCCCTTGTTGATAGGTAGAGGATTTTTGGCAACCGCTAGTGTTATGATTGATTGTAAGGAATCTAAGATAGCGGTAGGAGAAGGTGATACTTGGTCAGTCTATGATGTGAAGAAACATGCCTATGATACTAGTGAGGAACCAACACCCCATTGGTTAGAATTAAATAGGAGACCATCTAGATATGGACCCTGGATCGATGGAGACTTCATAGGACCCCAACGCCCATTTTACCTAGAAAAGGACTTTGTGAGCCGAACACATACGGTAGAACAACTCTTGGCTAGAAACACCGAATTGGATCCATTTGAAGACCCTCTAGTTTTTAGAAAGATGATTAATTTCCTAGGAGTTTTGCCAATTAACCTAGGGATGAATAGGTGGACATGTGAAGAAAATGATCATAAGTGGGATTGGGACAAACCACCCAAAGATGGAGATGGGTCATGGCATATTAAGATGACATTGTATGACCCGGATGGAGAGAGGTTTGAAAAGATATATCGTACTATGCGGACCAATAGAAAACTTCAATCCAAGCTTAACCCTAAAGATGTCCTCGATGACGATCTCACTTACATAGGTTAAAAGGACTTTGAGTCTAGCTACAAGACTCGTTAATAAAGAAAAGCGCTTCTTGGGAGGCAACCCAAGCTTTATTTGCTTTGTGTGTTTATTTATTTGTTTGTTTGATTTTATTTGCTTCCGTATGTATGTTTAATTTTTATTATTATTGATTCATGTTCAAAACTAAATTGTGAAAATGCTTTATCTTGTTTTTAACTTCGTCTTAACTACATATAAAGGTATTTTGCAAAAGATAAGTGTAAGGGAAATCCAAATCGGTTTATTAGAACAAATGAACATGAATCATAACAATATTAAATTAACATACATATTAGTAATTGTTTGAGTCAAATGCTTGTATCGAGTCATATGAAGTTTTGCAGGAATTCCAGGAAGTAAGGTATAGGTTTTTCCAGAAATTTTCCGGAAACTTAACATGAGAATTCTGTCAGATCATTTCTGACGGCGTCAGGTTTTAATTTTCTGAAATTTTTGAAAGTTTTGTTTTTCTTCCGGAATCATAAAAAGTTTTTATTAAATCTCTAACTTATAAACTCCAGGAATCTGCAAAATAATCATTTCACAAGCATTATATCCTTATACAGATTTATCCCGCCGATGTTATGCAGGTTTTCTTGTTTGTTTTCTCAGGATTAACATGTTATTTTGGACAAGGAGATGTATGTGGAATCAAGCTTTTGGCGCTGCTTTAATCTTGAAGCTTCAACATTACCTTGGAAGAAGATCTAACCATGTTACCCCTTTATCCACCGAGCGAATCAGGGGAGTATTTGATTTCATTCTTTTACCTTATTTACTTTTACATCTTGTTATTTGAACATTGGGGACAATGTTCATCTTAAGTGTAAGGGGGGGTTAAGTACGATACTTTAGAGAATGCTATTACGCTTGATTTTTCGTTTGTTTAATGGTAGATGTGTAATAAAACTGAGAGAAATACCTGTTAAGGCAATTTTAGTGCAAAATTTAAATTTTTTTACAACATATAGGAGTGAAACTTTGGTCTTAATGAGCGTCTCATGGATAGGAGTTATATGACTAGCACAAAACCGTACCACTAAAAAATTTTCCACCCCCAAATATGTGAAGTTCGCCCCTAGAATTGGTAGGAAAAGCATTTATGCTATGATGTGTGTACCGGTAGCACTTAGATTCTAGAACTTGCGTTAGGACCATTCCGAGGCCACAAGTGAGACTACATTCGTGTAGTTAGATTTACTACATGATAAGAGGCATTAGGATTAACCCATTGTTTTACACCTGTGTTTTTGTTATAATTACATTGGCTACATTGGTCAAGTAATTCTCCCACACCCTTTGCGTTGTACTCATTTTCAGTACACGATACCCCTAGTACACCCCTCAGAGCCTATCTTTTCGTTTCTAACTTTAAGCATTTTACTTAAAGTAAGAATTTGTTTACACCCCACTTAAATGTACACCCAAATCGCCCTAGCCTACCTTGTATGCACTCATCTTTAGTGCATTATTGTGACAACATTTGTTTAAACCCTTAGTTAATTATCTAATTGATTACATGGTTGCTAAGTCGAGTCATATCCTTGTACATATTATTTCGGGACGATTGGGACTCATGGGTAAAGTACTAGTGTAATGGAGTAATGGGGAAAAACAACATTATTACCCCCATATGTGCTAAATATTTTAAAAGTACTCCAAGTGTTTCGATTATCTTAATTCGAGTCATTAGAATAGTTAATTGTAAAGTTATGTAAAAGTTCAAGTGTAAGGGGGATACAACCCCCCTACGATGTATTATTTTGGATGGTAGGGCAAGTGTGTATGCATAAAAAAAAAAAAAAAAAAAAAAAAAAAAAAAAAAAAAAAAAAAAAAAAAGTAGAAAAAACATACGGACTACCATCCCGTTTCATTTTATGTTTATTTTATCTTTTTGTTATTTTTTTTCATTAGCTTAAGTCGAGTCTAGTCTTGGCTTAGCAACGCCATATTGTACATGTAATTAATCAAGATCTTTAACTCGCCACCAGTAAAATATCCTTTATCTAACAAAACCGTGTTTATCATATCCCTACACCTAACGTTATAACCCGGTTAAAAGCCCTCTTTGATAGTTTATCTTAGGTGCTTTCGCCTAGTGGAGGAGGTTTTTGATCATTTCCCAAGCCAATGGTAATCTATTTGCTATGACAGGTAGTGAGAGATATTATCCATTTTCATTTATGAGATATACTTTTATGACACCTGAGAGATGTGAGTATCTAAACACTACTTGTGAGGTGCTAGTCTATAATCTCCGTGCTTATTATGATTAAAGTGGAACGACTATTTGTTGTAATTACTTTTATATTAGCGTTAAATGACCCCTAACTTGTATTTTGATTAGAATAAAAGCGCATTTGCTTGAGGACAAGCAAATCTCAAGTGTAAGGGTATTTGATGAAGCGAAAAGTGTACCGCTTTTAGGGGGTCATTTAAGCCCTAAATCGTATTTATTTGATCAAATATTGCCCTAAATCGTTCCTTTTGTCATTTTAGGTACTTTGGAGAAGAAATCTGGAAAAGGAAGCATTTTGGACGTTTTTGGAGCATAAAAGTGAAGAAAACGACAAAGTCTCTAAATCTGCTGGAATAGTACCTGTGACGGCGTCAAGCCCCAGTGTGACGCCGTCAACCCTTGACGCGCCAGAGAGGATTTTGGAGGATTAAAAGGGGACGGCGTCTAGAAGGCCATCAAGAAACCCTAACCGCAGCGAGGTGACGGCGTCAAGCTCTATAACGTGACGCCGTCAGATCTGTTTTCCTATATATATTTTCATAATTTTTAGTCATTAGTGTGCAACTTTGTGAGGAGAAACCCTAAGACGATTTTTCTGCCATTTTTAAGGGTTTTATACCCTTGGATCTCCCATGTTCAATTGAAGATAAGTAATTAATTAATCATTCAATATGTCTATGTGTTGTTTGATTATATCTTGTTCTTGTCTTTTATTTAACATGCTAGGCTAGATTTATCTTATGTTTGCTTAGATCTAATGAAACCTAACTATTGATTATTGGTTGTTGGTGTGTTATTAATTGTATTGGATGATTGTTTATCGATGTTAGGCTTAAGAAAACTGGCTAACCTCCTATACGGTAACTTGCTTGAACGTCTTAAGAAACATGAACCAATGCGTACTAAGGTTTTTATGGTTGTATTTAATGCATGAGCGAATTCTAGTGATCCCATGTTAGGAGCTTCTTAGCCGGCTCGACATAGGAGTGAAGTAGGAGCTTATAGAGTTGGGGAAGTACGTACGCCACCCCACGATTGGTATTAAGGAATACACCCGTCATCCACGCAATTAATACACACTAATCAACCGGTAAAAGATAGTTAGGGAGTAAGGAAATCTAAGTAAACACATTTCTCTCCATATAAGTTCCACAACCTTTTTATTTTCAGTTATTTTATTTTATTTGCAATTGTAGTTATTTGGGTTAGTTGACTAGCAACTAATTCCGCCCACTCCTTCAAACCCGAGATTTTACTTGCTTTTATAAAAATATAAAAAAAAAATACAAAAAGAATCTTCCCTCACCCTTAGACCTATTAGAGTAGTTTTTCAATCTTAACGACACTATTCCCCTAGAGGACGATCAATCCCCCGGTACTTGCCACTACACTATACTACATCGGTCAGGTACACTGCCTGGTGGGGATTGCAAGCCTCTTGAGATCCCTCGAGAGGTAAAACCTGTTGTAAGGTCGCAAAACCACGCATCACACCTCTTACATAAGAAATACAAATTATTAAGCATATTGTAAAACCAACTTAAATACAATTCCTACATTAAATGTCACTAATACAAATAAGAGTAAATTACATCATTCATCCTTGTGGTTTGCGTTGACCGCAGCCTTTTTCATTTGACAAAAAAAAAAATGCACCGTTTGTCCTTAACCGCCAAACGTTATCCGCCGTTAGTCCCTCCGTCTAACGACTGTCACTAGCGCCTGTTAGGTCACCCCATATGACATCCATGTGAGGGTAAAATGGTAATTTTTAGTCATGTTTTTGTCTTGTCCTCAGACTTCACCCACCACAAACAAATGTCTAACTTTCTTTTAGGATGTGTTAGGGTAACACCCCCTACATGTGGGACCCCCCCTATTTTTGGTCAAATGTACAACCCGACAAAGCAGACAGTACAAGCCGAGAAAGCATCTAATGATTGAAACACCCCCTGACAGGGGGTGTTAGGATGGGACAAGTTATCCAAGCCTCCCAAAAAATACTATCCAAGCCCCCTCTGTTTTTTTATTTTTTTTTTATTTTTTTTTGTTTTTATAATTTTATTTATATCAAAAAACTATAAACCTGAAAGTATGGAACAGAAAATATAAAATTTAATATGTCAAACGCTAAAAACTATCAGAAATACGGAACAGAAACTGAAAAAAATTGTGGTATATTGTCAGTCAAAGGGGGACAAAAGGAATAAAAATACCAAACCCCCCTTGATGGGACATGATAGGGGGGCTTGGATAGTAGATCCCTGTTAGGATATCATGTCCCCTTTCTTTTTACTCTCTCTTATCCACCGTATCTTTATTATTCAGTACTCTATTCCTGCTTCTCTCACTAGAAAAGCTAATCCCAAACTTAACCCACTTACATCATCACCGATTCACCACCTTCCAATCTCAAAATCGGTGATGCATAAAGCAACACCCCTACAAAAACTTTAAAAACATACGTATGGGTGTTGGTGGTTGTCTACCGCTATAGCCATCCACCGTTGTCAAACTTCCACCGTCACATCTTCCTACCATCTCCGGCCACCATCCAAAAACACATCTACATGTTTGTTTCATATCTGTTAATGAGTTTCAAAACGAAGATTAAAGAAGTACTTTATCTGGTAAATGTGTTTAGAGATGGTGAACCACCACCCACATCACCAACGACCACATTGTCGGCGACACCGCCGATAAGATCTTCGGCGGCTCAAAAATATGGAAAGCAATTGTGATTTCAAGACCTATGGTTACTGCTTATAAATATGATTTAGAGAATTGTGCCAAATATTTGATATCTAAGATTGAAGATTAGTTGTATTGATTTGAAGAAAAAAAAAGAAGAAGTTTTGGTTAGTTTACTGAAGTGATTTATGAAGGTGAAAGACATGTGTAAATACTTAATAGCTATGGAGATTGACTGTTATGTTAACAAAGTTGTTAGATTTAAAAGATAATATATTTTTATGGTTGACAAGCATTCGGGTGTATGGTTTTTGGAAAATGTGTTTAGTTGTTCCTTTCTTGACGAGACTTGGTATTACATTACTAATGTTTCATTTTTCATTATCACCATCTCAATTTTTTTCTTGTGTTTATATAAAGGAAATTAATGATTGTTGAAAACGGGTGGTTGTTTGTATGGGTATAAAGATACTGTTTTGATGTTAATGAAGAGCTGGAAGAAGATGTTAAAGAAACAAATTAGAGAGGATTTTTAAAGCTGAAACAATACTTGAATTAAACTATTAAAGAGGAAGAGGATAGTGGTAAAAATACAAAAATGCCCTCATCAGAGTATCACGTGTGAAACTTTAACGAAGGTTAGCATCCACCGTTAGAGAGAAGTACTAACGGCGGATAACGTTTGTCAGTTAAGGACAAACGGTGCATTTTTTTTTTGTCAAAGGACGAAAGACTACGGTCAACGCAAACCATAAGGACGAACGGTGTAATTTACTCTACAAATAATAAAGCACATTATACAAATATTCAAGCCCGAACAAGCAACAGGCCAAATGGGCTCGAGCCCGAACGGGCATGGGCCAAACGGGCTCGAGCCCGAACGGGCACGAGCAAAACGAAATTCTTGATATCCGTAAATTTTATTTCACGGAAAAATTTTATTTCAGGGTACCTGCCGCCGCAACGCGCGGGTACCCTGCTAGTTAATTGTTAAAGCTCGAAAAGATAAGTAGTACGGAGTAAAACATTAAAAACACTTTATCAATTCTAAAATGTTGAAAAAAATAGTAAAGCATTAAAAACAAATTAATTTTAGAAAGTTACAAGTTAAAACCATTCATTAGGCAAATTGCGAAAGGGTGTTATGGTAAAATAAAATTTCTCACTTTGAAAGTTTTAAGCAAAATGTGTTTTCACTTAATATGTAGAGATAAACATCCACTATTCACTAAGATAGCAATTCTCATTGAACGAGTAAAATAGCCCGCGCGATGCTGCGGTGTGTCTGTTTTATTGCTATGTTTTTATTTAGTTAAAAGTTTATAACTTTGTTATGTATGTTTTTTTAGTAAAACAACTAAAAAGTAAAGAAAACTATTGCCACTTTTTAAGGCATCTAAACTTCAAAAACAGAGACGGTCGTTGTAAAAACTTGAGGGTGCTGCACTAATCTCCAAGCAGCCCTTCCATTCTTGCCCTGGCTTCAAAGTAATCGGATTTGCAACCATCGCACCATCAACGCAAACCATCCGTTTGTATTCATCATATCCCATATCTGTCGTTGTTTTTGCCTTTTTGTCCCAAGGATTCCATACCACTAAACACACAACAATAAACCAAAAGAGTCAGCAGCGGATTAACATTTGACACATTAAGTGAAACACAATATAGTTGATGAATACGTAATGAGCAATCAATGTTACCAACATCTGAGAGGCCTTCCCTTCTTATCACATATGTACGCTTCCTTTCATGGTCAATTACAGCAACAATATTTGGAGACCCAAGATACACTCGATCAAACTGAAATATCACACAGAACCAACATGAACGTTATTCAGATTGGCATTAAAATGCAACTGAAATGAGAAGTTACTAACAATTGAGATTTACCTCTGCTTCAAAGGTAATGGCGTTTCCTTGTTCAGTAGACCGTTCTTTTGAACAAAGGTTGTCCAAGTAGTCCATTGTTTCAACCCCTTCAATCCTCACTTCGCTGTCATATAACATCACATTGTAGTGAAAGTCATTTTTGCATTTATGGAGAGCCAATATTGAAAAGTTATGGTTAAAAAAGCTGAATACTTTATTGATACCTGATGTCAGAAACTGATAGATAAGAGTGATAAGCAAATGAGAAGCTAAAAGGCTTCCCATTAATGTTCCAAACTCTGGATGTTAAGGTCAGGTTGCCATTCAATCCCAGGCAGACTCTAAGACGAAGCTCAAAGCTGAAAAAAACGATCTCAATAAGCCACACGTGCCAATAAAAAAAAGGAATTGTGGTCCAAAATGATATCATAAATGGTTCACAAAAACTGAAAATAAATTAGAACCTGTGAGGCCAACTCTTGAGGTCTTCTTCGGATGGTTTTAGTAGCAAATCAATAAACGAACTCCCATCTGAAGATTTAGCAGGAAGTGGTGGAGGAGCTTCATCGAAAATCCAGAGTATGTTTCTGGCAAATCCTTGTTGCTCAAGTGAACCACAATTACTAAACTGCACAATGAGTCAATGAGTTACATGTATAAGCAGTCAACTCTGCTATCTACTTCTAGTTCAAAATAAGCGACTTTTCATAAAAGACTTGTAGATTTACCTGAGGAAAACAGATTGCAATAGCTCCTTGGTTCACTTTTGGGGCCTTAACAACCTGAAAATCGTCCAAAGTTGTACACATTTAGGCGCTATGTCCCAATTCCAAAACATGATTTGCGTACCTATTGGCCTACTGTCATTTTAACAATCCATTGACGCTACTAATTTTGGTCCATTTCTTGACGTATTTTAAATAGTGACTAAACTAGCAAAATCGATCAATGATCAACTAATACAATACATTTATCTCGATATCAATTTTCTTCGAATTTAATGAACTTCCTCCCAAACAATCAAAATCATTATCAGTTTATACGAAATGGCTGCTGAAATATGCAATTTGTTTATGGAATGGCTGCTGAATAACAGCCGATAACAGCCCATAATAAGAAGCTATTCGCCCCTTATAACTGCCCTTAATAACAACCAATAATAATCCCTAATAAGACGTCATCCACATTGCTTTTCCCATTTTTTAAATATCTAAGTGAAAATCACATAAGCTCATTAGCCGACAAATAAGCTTATACATATACCTCTTTGTGAGCTGAAATTGCAAATGGGAGAAGAGAATGATGATGGAGTCTTAAGGGGTGTTTGGGGCTGCTGGCAAACAGCAGCTTTAAAGGGGCGAGTGGGACGTTTCAAGTGAGTGTTCACGGTTGCTGCAAAGCTGCTATTATGTACAACCGTCGTCCATCTTCCTTCTGCTGTTCACGGATTGCATTTTCCGTTGTCTCGATCAGTGAACAAACCGTGATAGAAGGAAAAGAATTCGTTTAGGTTGATAATGAGATAGTTATAAGATTTTGAGGCACTGAACCTGCAGACACACCAGTTGTTGTCGGTCTCTGTGGCCGCCGTTGGTGTAAAAGAACATGGTCGCTGCCTGATTCGCCATGGGCAGCTGATGTTGCTGTACGTGTACCAGCAGGTCGATGCGCGACTGCTGCAAGTTTCATGAAAAGATGGCAACAAACTCGTTAGTCACCAATGTATTTGCACATTGACAAATATGTATAATATATGAGGAGCTGACTTTTAATGTTATTCTTGTTCTTGTAAAAAAAATATGAACATTAAGTATCTATAGTTCTGTACAATTTGAATAAGAAAGTGTTTGCGGGTCAATGCAATCTATACCGGCCCATTTAAACCCGTACTAAAAAGTGACATGTCTCACATGTACTAAAAGGTGCTCCGTATAAGAAATCTAACTTCCTATGTTAACAATCTGAAATGAGAAAGAAATACTAAAGATTTATGAAAACCACCTGAACAAACTTGGTAAATCGACACTAAGGGGACATCCATTGTATAAAGCCACAGAACCTCCATTAATCTGCAGCTGCCTTACAAGGTGATGTAAGTCTCCATTTCCTGTAAAATTTTATTTGTAAATTTAGAAACGAAATTCCATTCTGTACCAAGATTGAAGATATAACTACTGTGATTGAAAGTCGAATCTGCACAAAACTCGATTCTTCTAACATCCTTGCCATGAAAGTGAAGGGTAACATTTAACACAACTAAGTTATATCATGACACCGAAAAGAAACTACATTACAGGCACATTTTTTTTAATTATACTCTTTATGATTATGGATATCACATCAATTGCATTTAGCGAGAGTGAAAGTAACCAACAAAAGGGAGATACAGCAAATGTTTAGCAATTTAGTCACTAACGATAATATATAGAATATAATAATATTTGAATCAAAATACTATCTGATTGAGGTTAAACCTACATAACTCATTTGAGTATAAGAGCTTAAGTACATATGATAATACATCCATAACAACAGCAGAGGGATGTGAAACGTAAGCAGCAAAATATCAATAAATGCATCAATTTAGTGTTCCTAATTGTATTCTCAAAATTGATAATATGTTAACTCACCTTAAGAATAAACTCGTTTCTTTTGTTTCTGTGCTTTCCATTTCTTGAGAAAAACCCTACTCTCTCTTTCACTGAGGTAGTGCATCATTTGAGGTTGTTGATTGCGAATTTGGTGCATGTGATTGGCCTACAAAGGTAGAAAATAGAGAATAGGTGAGGTTACTTGAGATATAATAAAAGCGGAAAGAAATAACAAATAATAAATTAGATTGGAGGTATCTGAAGGTGCACCTGTATGACACGCACTACAGTGTCGCACAGCCGAATCCGCTGTTCGGGAGGCGACCGTGCACGTTTGCTCTGAACCAACAACAAACATATAATAAAGTACATAAGGTACAATAACATGTTGCATATACGTATATCCTTAAGAGTGAACACATGAATAGTTATAATACCTTGTGTACGCCTGCGGCAGTAGTGGCTGGTAGTTGTAACACGTGGTGGAAAATAACTTTCACTTACTGCATCAACTGCAAAAAGCACAAAAAAATAGCAGAAGTCAAATGGCGAATGATCATCTGATAAGTATAGCTACGAAAGTCGCTTATAAGAAACGATAAGGACATAAAATAAAAAAAAGATACCTGACAGTTGTTTAGACACGACTGCTGCAGCAGACACTCCTGCCTTTTTTTTTCCCATCATCTTGTTTTATAAAAATCTGCAGTTACACATCAAAAACTTACAAAACATTTTCAAAGAAATGTAGAATAACACAAATATCTGATAAGTTAAAGGAGAGATCTTCACGGAGAACTTACTAAAACATTTTGAAAGAAATCTGTTTTCTCGGTGATAAAACTGATGCGTATTTTTTTTCCCATCATCTCGTTTTATAAAAATCTGCAGCCATCATAGGAGCATTCTCCCATGCACATGTGATGATTTGAAGTTGGTTAAACTCTCTTGTAAAACCTCGGGTTATGCTGCCACTTCTGCAAAACACCATATACTAAAACACATCATGAACATGTAAAACTGTAAATTAAACACCGAAGGCATTGTTTAGTGACAACTGAAACTTACCCCATCCCACCAAGCAGAACCCCATGGTACAGTAAACAACCCTTAAGATTGCAGTCTCTTTTACAAAAGGTAGCAGCATTACCTTTTCTTTCATTTACTACATGATATCATTCCTAAGAGAAGGTACAGTAAAATGAGAACAATAAAATAGGGGAAAAAATGGGAAAATTTCATTTACCTTGAGTTTCAGCTCAGCTGATCCCATACATATAGTATCCGCATGACGGACCAATAAAGTAGCAGCCGAGACTTCCTGCGGCAAACGATGACCGGAACACTGTTAGTGATTTTTTATTGTAAAACAACAACAAAATATCAATCACAAAGTCAGTAAAAACAAAGCTGATAAGCCCACATATAATTTTAAACAAACACCCCCTAACATTTCTTAACTTAAAAAACCCATAAATAAAAACCCTTAATTTATATCCCACATACATAATAAGTAAATAACTAAACCCAGATTTACAAAAAAATAAATAAAGCCACCAAAAACATAAACAATTAATGAATTACCGATTCAGTAATAGAAAGGATATCAATAGAAAGAGAACAAATACTGCTGCTTTGCTCGCAGAGAATTTTGCCTGCTTCAACAACCATCTTTAATGAATTATTAGTATTGTTGTTGTTGGTTAATATCATTAAAAATTGAAGATTGATTGATTGATTGGGTTAGTAATAACAAATGGCTAAAACAAAGAGAGATGAGATAAAGAGTTGGGTGAGATCTTTGTGACTGGGTGTGTGTCTGTTAAGTTATCTGGTGGGAAGAAGAAGAGTCGAGAGAGACAGAGACAAAGATGAAAAGGGTGTGTGTTTAGAAGAATCGAGAGAGACAGAGATGAAAAGGGTTGCCATTTGACTTCTACACTGGCTACAGTATTCTGATGAATGGTATTAGTATTCATTAGCCTTGAACAGTAAAATGCCAAATGTTTGTTAGCCAATGAGGTTTTGCCAACATATGAGGTTAAGACTAAGGTGGGCTAATATCACTGTCTCAACGAATAGGGAAGCAAATTATAGAATGCTAAACACTTTTAAGATTAGTAATAAGTGTCACATCATAAACCATTATTAGTATATATATAATGTATGGCAACTTATATCACTCAAAAACTTAGGAACTAAAAGAGTATACTTGTTTGTCCCACATTGTTTGATGAAGAACAAATGGTTAGGAGAAAAATGCTATAAAGTGATTGATTGAACAAATAATTGCCAACCAAGCCTTCGATGGTGATCAAAGGAATAATGGGGTGTTGAGATTGCGCCAAGCTTTTTCTTAACCTGAAAATAAGAAATACGAAGACACTACGTTAAGTGATTGCGCAGGGGTTGGACCCTGCGAACCACCTCCGGCGTACGAGTAAGTATGTGTAATGGTAATATAGGTCGTAAATTGAGAGAGTGAAGTTAACTTACTTTGTTTTGGCCCGACTATGCTATTTATAGGGGAGAAATAGGACATAGTGGGCGGTTGCACATTGTTCGGAGATCATGGGGGTGTCCCATGGAAAGTGGTAACCGCTAGGGCTTTGTAGCCCACGATCTCTGTTTTGGCGGGAAAGCCAAGGGGAAGAGGAGACGTGGGTTTGACCAGGTCATGATGGTCCTTCGTGCTAGTCCTTTCGATAGGAATACCCCGAAGGGCTTAAGGCTTCGATTGGTGGGTTCCCACATGGTAACCATTTCGTAGACGAATGGTTTTACGCCAATGAAACGTGTTAGAGGATTAACCTGGGCCTCCGAAGGGAGGGCTTTCTACATGCTCGAAGGGGAGTCCTTCGACCCGTTCGGAGGGTACATCATCAAGCCCCCCAGTCGAAAGTGATATATATGCACAAGTATAAATTGCATTCGACTCAAAACACATGCCACACTCTATCCTTTCCGTCACAAATTCGAATGGAATAAGGATAAGTGTTTAACCAAAATATGCAATAAATGCGGATATTAAATAACTAACTACCACGCTATTAAATACAGCAGCCAAGATATCGGTATCTCCAAACTTCTTTTCAAAATTGAAAAAGCAGCTTTGAGTCCGTATATTACACGTGGACGGTCAGGGTAAACTTTCAATAGGGATACATAAACTCTTGCTCATCCCTACCTGATCATACTTTTATTTTGCGCCCAAAATACACATACACAGTACTGTGCTTTGTGCTTCTTCCGAGATTTAAGGTAATTACCCTCCCTCGTTCTTATTGTTACAAATACAAGATGAGTATGGCGGCAAAAAGAACCATTAGGCAACAAAAGTGTACCTTATCAGAACAGGCTTTGGCGGATTTTTTTGAAAAATATCCCATACTTAAAAAGTATAAAGTGATACTCCCAACCGAAAACCAAAGTACTTTTGACGCCCCCGCTGGGTATGTTGGGTTATATGTTCATGCTTTTACAGAATCCAACTTTAGGATTCCTATTCATCCACTAATCTTAGAATTTTTACAGTATTATCAAGTACATATTTCCAGGTTGAACCCATTTGGCTTAGCCAAACTAACCACCTATATTGTCGTATGCAAAGCTTATGGTTATGAGCCCACGCTTAACGTGCTTAGAGGCTTTATCAACCTTTGCCCTGGTGGTGATTGGTTAACCTTAGGTAAAAGAAGTGAACCTGATGTTCCCAGTTTAATAACAAAACCTTTTGCCAACATAAAAAAATGGAAAGGTCTGTTTTTCTATGTGCAAGATACTATCATACCTCCCAAATATCCAGCGTTGCTAGACAAAGACTTTCGTTTTGACGAGAAACGTTTTGATGATCCTTTGCCACACTTCGTAAGAAGCTATCCCCTCTACCAACGTCTTGAACGTCACCTATTTGATGTGCAAACGTTTCCTGAGCCGATACTGTTTATGGCGGGGATTATAGATCATTGGGAAGGCTCTCCATTGGAACCTGCGATAATCTGCAATGGGAAAAGTATGTGCATACCTATTAAAATAAAGTAAATGACTTATCTGATAATATTTATCTTTTTTTTTTTCTGTAGGGATGGCATTCAGGAACTTCGTCGTGGCTCGTGGTATTAGAGAAGTTAGTTTTGTCCCTAAAGAGCCAGAAAATATAAGCTACGGAATAGGTTCTCCATCCAAGTCAATTGAGAATGACAAGACTCCGCAGTTTGTGGAAACTGTTGCAGATTCCGATGATCCCCTTATCAAGGAATTTCAAACGAGGCTCGCAAGGTCCTCCGGTCTTTCAGATAAGAGAAGTAAGAAAGCAAAGGCTGCCATGTCTGTAAGGAACCCTCCGAAGAGGAAATTAGCCCTTCCTACCCCTTCAGCGAGAGTTGTGAAGCCCAAAGGATCACACTCTAAAACCTTTATACCCACTCCTCTAACGATTCCTGATGACCCTACTCCAAGTAAGCTAGCATCTTTCATGCGTATCAAATGTCATGCATCATATAACTTGTTTTCCTTTCTTTTTTAGGCCTTCCCGATGTTGCGGAACTTCCTAATGCACATGCCTGTCGACAATTGGTTGACAAAATGACACCTACCAGTTGGAAAGGAGTCTTGGATAACATGTCTATTGAAGAGCTTTGCGACTTTCACTCCAAAAGTTACGCTAGGCAGGCTGTTTTGGATAATCATCTTAATTCGAGAACAAGGGAATTGATGCAAACGGTGTTGGATGTGAGGGTAAAAATGGATGATATCTTAGCTAAAGAAAAAGCTAGGGATCAGGAACATGATGAGTTGGAGGCTAAGTGTAAAGAAGTGATGGAGGACTTTGAGAAGAATCCCTTCGTACAAGATATGCGAGTCAAAATTGACAGACTCGAAGGTCAATTGAAAGAATCCCAAGCGAGGTGCAATAAATTGAAGGTTGAGGAGTCCAAAGTTTCCATTTATAGAGCCCAAATTGCCGCGCTCGAGTCTAAATGTACAAGCCTGGAGGTCGAAAGGTCTAGGCTGGCTGAGCAGGAAATTAACCTTTGTGATAAGATCAATGATCTTAGATCCCAACTTCAAATCTTGGAGAGAGACCGAGCTGAGGTAGTTTCGAGAGTTGTTCTTCATGTGGCGATGGAATTGTTATGTAGCGATGAGGTGGGTGAAGTTATTGGGAGACTTGTGAACGCAGCCATCTTCTACGGAACCTGCACCGCATTGGAAGAAATTGCCAAGACAAAGAAACCCGTTGTTTTGTCGGAGGTGTCTTACTATCGATCAGATTCTGAGCAAGAGTTTAATGAGGCTGGTGATGCGTTTACTTCAACAAAGTACCCTTATCTTGCCGAGGTAACCAAAGATCCATTGGCTCCAATAGAGGAGCTTTTGGCAAAGAAGCCTATGAAGATCCAACCTTCATCCTCAACAAGGAAATCCAAATCTGCTCAACCTTGAAATGATTCCCCAACATATTATTTGTTTGAGATAATTTATCTTTGTTCCTGTTTGAACAATTTATCTTTCGTGTTACTGGGCTTCGACCCGTAACTTTAGACAATTGTCCTTTTTGTGATTATGATAGCTAAGACTGTACGTAGTCTTTGTTTATGCTAATTTAGTGGGATATGTCCCACTTTTATTGTCATGTTTATCTTCTCTTACGCTCATTTCAAGAGCGTACACATACAACCTAAGGTTATAACCTTATTGTGTGTATTTTGGACCAAGATTTTAAGCAATCGTATAATTTGACTGCGACAGAGGGTCGCGACCCACTCCTTCTTTATCCTTAAGTAGCAGAGGGCTTTTAATACCCTAAGACTTCATAGGAAAGTTAATGTGAATTATACTGGATGTTCTTTATATACAAGGCGTGTGTCTTGCTACATCCTTCGACATTGAAACTTTTATACTACTTGGCTGGACAAATCTTTGTTGTAAAGAACGAAACAAGAGATTTGAGGGAAATGCGTTATATCATTAATTGGGTAGGGAGGATTACATCATTTTAAGAAATGAATACTAAGACACCTACCATTAATGCTTCTTTCCACAGATGAGAAGAATGCGTTACATGAAATTGTAAAAACAAACTGAGTGTTTTTTTTTTTTTTTTTTTTTTTTTTTTTTTTTTTTTTTTTTCTTTTGTAGTAAGTTTTAGATGTAAAACTTACGACGGTTAGTACCGTTCCAAGTTCTATCCATGACTTCTCCTTTAAGCGTTGCGAGCTTGTACGCGCCGTTGCCGTAGGCTTCCGATATAACGTAAGGTCCTTCCTATGTTGGCCCTAGTTTTCCTTCGTATTCGGCCTTGCTTGCACTATTCAAACGAAGGACATATTCACCTGGCTTGAGCGTGGAGGGTCGAACTCGGTTGTTATAGTACTTTTCAATCTTCTGTTTGTGGATAGCCTCCCTGATCGAAGCTATTTCTCTTCTTTCTTCCAGAAGATCAAGATTTTCTCGAATCCTTTCGTCATTTGCCTTTTCTTCAAAGTTCACAATGCGTTCCGTTTCGATGCTTATTTCGGAGGGTATACAGCTTCCGTTCCATAAGTAAGGCTAAAAGGAGTCTCCCCGTGGCTTGACTTGGGGTGCGTCCTATGTGCCCACAGAACTTGGGGTAGTTCGTCTGCCCACCCATGATGGCTTCGTCCCAATCTCTTTTCAATTCCTTCTATGATATCCCGGTTTGTGACTTCTACTTGTCCATTACCTTGGGGATGATAAACGGAAGTGAATGACTGTTTGATCTTCAGGCCTTCGCAGAAGGTTGGGAACACCCCTTCGGCAAACTGTTTTCCATTGTCGGAGATGATAATGTGAGGGACACCGAAATGACAGCTTATGTGTTCCCACACGAATTTCTCCATATGCCTTCATGTTACTGATGCCAAGGGCTTCGCTTAAACCCATTTGGTAAAGTAGTCTATGGCTACGACCAAGAACTTTACTCCCCATGGAGCAACTGGTAGGGGTCCGACTATGTCAATTCCCCATTGGCAGAAAGGCCATGCTGACGTAACGGAGGTCATGTCTTGTTTAGGCATTCTCGGGACTTTGGAATGGATCTGACATGCTTCGCACTTTTGTATTATTTCTATTGCATCCCTGTGCATGGATGGCCAATAATACCCAAGCTTCATTACTTTTGAGACAACGGAGTGAGGGCCTGCATGCAACCCGCAAGATCCTTCGTGAACCTCATATATGATATTCGAAGCCTGTTTTGGTCCCACACAACGAAGCCATGGGGATAAGAAGGATCTCCTGTATAGATTATCCCCAATAAGTCTATATTGGGGAGCTTTGATCCGGACCTTTCGAGCCAGTTTAGGGTCTTCTGGCAGGATACCGCTGATCAAATACTCCCTAATCGGAGTCATCCAGTTGGTGCCTTCCTCGGGTATGATGTCAGAAACTTCGCCCCGTTCAATTGACCTATCAGCCAATACTTCTACCAAAACCTCCTTCGTTAAATGAGCAAATGCCATTGAGGCCAACTTGCTTAGGGCATCTGCTTTCTTGTTTTGATTTCTGCGGACATGTACTATATCATAGGTTTCAAATCCTTGAAGAAGTTCCTTAGCCTTTTCCAAATATTGCTTGATGGTGGGCTGTCTTGCTTCATAGGAGCCCTTGACTTGATTAGCAACTACCTGGGAGTCTACGAAAATGGACAGATTCTGAACTTCCATTTCTTTTGCTAGTTGAAGGCCGGCTAACAGAGCTTCGTACTCAGCTTCATTGTTGGTGGCTTCGAATTCGAAGCGCAATGCATAAGTATACTCCTTTCCTTTCGGACTAACCAACATTAAACCTGCTCCAGAACCATCGGAACTCGAGGCTCCATCTGTGTACGGCTTCCATCCCTCAATCGTCTTCGAAGGCTGTTGCTTAGGAACCTCTTTATCTTGGCTAGGTCCGGAAGGCGTTTCAGCTAGAAAATCCGCAAGTACCTGACCTTTGACGAAGTTTCGACCCTTGTATTCTATCTCATGTTCTCCCAGTTCGATAGCCCATTTAGCTACCCTTCCTGATTTCACAGGCTTCGACAATATCTGTCTAATAGGCTTGTCAGTCAATACTGTGATGGGATGAGCCTGAAAGTATCTTCGAAGGCGTCTTGCAGCATAAACCAAAGCAAGAATTAGCTTTTCCAACTCTGGATAGTTTAGTTCAGCTCCTTGCAGAACCCTGCTAACAAAGTATATTGGGACTTGTTTCTTTTCCCTTTCGGCTAAAAGTACCGCGCTGATGCTTTCGAAGGAAGCCGCAATGTACATGAACAACACTTCGCCTTTGATTGGAGCTGTAAGTGTTGGCAAGATTTCTATGAATTCCTTTAGCTTTTCGAAGTCAGCTTCCACCTCACAACTCCATTGGAAAGGCTTTTTATCTGTGCACCCTTTGAATGTTTTGAAGAATGGTAAAGACCGATCCGCCCCTTTCGACAGGAACCTGCTAAGTGCCGCAAGCTTCCCGTTGAGGCTTTGGACTTCCTTTAATGACTTTGAAGCTTGAAGATTAGTGATGGCTTTAACCTTCGAAGGGTTAGCTTTAATCCCTTGTTTCGTTATCAAATGCCTCAAGAATTTCCCTTCCTCCATGCCAAAGGAACACTTCTTGGGGTTAAGCTTCATGTTGATTGCCCGTAATTGATCGAAGGTCTCTTGAATGTCAGAGAGGAGGTTCTCTTCGGTTCTGCTTTTTATTACCATGTCATCGATGTAGGCTTCTAAGTTCCTTCCAATTTGCTTATGGAAGGCCTTGTCTACTAAACGCTGATAAGTAGCCCCCGCGTTCTTTAGGCCGAAGGGCATCTTCTTGTAGCAATAGACACCCTTTCCTGTGTAAAAGGTTGTTTTCTCCTCATCTTCCTTCGCCATTTGTATTTGGTGATACCCCTTGTAGGCATCCAGAAAGCATTTCAAACGGAACCCCGAAAGGGATTCGACCTTCCAATCAATTTCTGGTAGAGGGTAGCAGTCCTTCGGGCAGGCTTTGTTGATGTCGGTGAAGTCAACTGATGCGTGGTTTTGCGACCTTACAACAGGTTTTACCTCTCGAGGGATCTCAAGAGGCTTGCAATCCCCACAGGGCAGTGTACCTGACCGATGTAGTATAGTGTAGTGGCAAGTACCGGGGGATTGATCGTTATCTAGGGGAATAGTGTCGTTAGAATTGAAAAACTACTCTAATAGGTCTAAGGGTGAGGGAAGATTCTTTTTTGTATTTTTATATTTTTATAAAAGCAAGTAAAATCTCGGGTTTGAAGGAGTGGGCGGAATTAGTTGCTAGTCAACTAACCCAAATAACTACAATTGCAAATAAAATAAAATGACTGAAAATAAAAGGTTGTGGAACTTATATGGAGAGAAATGTGTTTACTTAGATTTCCTTACTCCCTAACTATCTTTTACCGGTTGATTAGTGTGTATTAATTGCGTGGATGACGGGTGTATTCCTTAATACCAATCGTGGGGTGGCGTACGTACTTCCCCAACTCTATAAGCCCCTACTTCACTCCTATGTCGAGCCGGCTAAGAAGCTCCTAACATGGGATCACTAGAATTCGCTCATGCATTAAATACAACCATAAAAACCTTAGTACGCATTGGTTCATGTTTCTTAAGACATTCAAGAAAGTTACCGTATAGGAGGTTAGCCAGTTTTCTTAAGCCTAACATCGATAAACAATCATCCAATACAATTAATAACACACCAACAACCAATAATCAATAGTTAGGTTTCATTAGATCTAAGCAAACACAAGATAAATCTAGCCTAGCATGTTAAATAAAAGACAAGAACAAGATATAATCAAACAACACATAGACATATTGAATGATTAATTGATTACTTATTTTCAATTGAACATGGGAAATCCAAGGGTATAAAACCCTTAAAAATGGCAGAAAAATCGTCATAGGGTTTCTCCTCACAAAGTTGCACACTAATGACTAAAAATTATGAAAATATATATAGAAAAACAGATCTGACGGCGTCACGTTATAGAGATTGACGCCGTCACCTCGCCGCGGTTAGGGTTTCTTGATGGCCTTTTTGACGCCGTCCCCTTTTAATCCTCCAAAACCCTCTCTGGCGCGTCAAGGGTTGACGGCCTTCTTGACGCCGTCCCCCTTTAATCTTCCAAAATCCTCTCTGGCGCGTCAAGGGTTGACGGCGTCACACTGGGGCTTGACGCCGTCACAGGTACTTTTCCAGCAGATTTTGAGACTTTATCGTTTTCTTCACTTTTATGCTCTGAAAACGTCCAAAATGCTTCCTTTTCCAGATTTCTTCTCCAAAGTACCTAAAATGACAAAAGGAACGATTTAGGGAAATATTTGATCAAATAAATACGATTTAGGGCTTAAATGACCCCCTAAAAGCGGTACACTTTTCGCTTCATCAAATACCCTTACACTTGAGATTTGCTTGTCCTCAAGCAAATGCGCTTTTATTCTAATCAAAATACAAGTTAGGGGTCATTTAACGCTAATATAAAAGTAATTACAACAAATAGTCGTTCCACTTTAATCATAATAAGCACGGAGATTACAAACTAGCACCTCACAAGTAGTGTTTAGATACTCACATCTCTCAGCTGTCATAAAAGTATATCTCATAAATGGAAATGGATAATATCTCTCACTACCTGTCATAGCAAATAGATTACCATAGGCTTGGGAAAGGATAAGAAACCTCCTCCACTAGGCGTAATCACCTAAGATAAACTATCAAAGAAGGCTTTTAAACGGGTTATAACGTTAGGTGTAGGGATATGATAAACACGGTTTTGTTGGATAAAGGATATTTTACTGGTGGCGAGTTAAAGATCTTGATTAATTACATGTACAATATGGCGTTGCTAAGCCAAGACTAGACTCGACTTAAGCTAATGAAAGAAATAACAAAAAGATAAAATAAACATAAAATGAAACGGGATGGTAGTCCGTATGTTTTTTTTCTACTTTTTTTTTTTTTTTTTTTTTTTTTTTTTTTTTTTTTTTTTTATGCATACACTCTTGCCCTACCATCCAAAATAATACATCGTAGGGGGGGTTGTATCCCTCTTACACTTAAACTTTTACATAACTTTACAATTAACTATTCTAATGACTCGAATTAAGATAATCGAAACAGTTGGAGTACTTTTTTAAAAATATTTAGCACATATGTGGGTAATAATGTTGTTCTTCCCCATTACTCCATTACACTAGTACTTTACCCATGAGTACCAATCGTCCCAAAACAATATGTACAAGGATATGACTCGACTTAGCAACCATGTAATCAATTAGATAATTAACTTGGGGTTTAAACAAATGTTGTCACAATAATGCACTAAAAATGAGTGCATACAAGGTAGGCTAAGGCGATTTGGGTGTACATTTAAGTGGGGTGTAAACAAATTCTTACTTTAAGTAAAATGCTTAAAGTTAGAAACGAAAAGATAGGCTCTGAGGGGTGTACTAGGGGTATCGTGTACTAAAAATGAGTACAACGCAAAGGGTGTGGGAGAATTACTTGACCAATGTAGCCAATGTAATTATAACAAAAACACAGGTGTAAAACAATGGGTTAATCCTAATGCCTCTTATCATGTAGTAAATCTAACTACACGAATGTAGTCTCACTTGTGGCCTCGGAATGGTCCTAACGCAAGTTCTAGAATCTAAGTGCTACCGGTACACACATCATAGCATAAATGCTTTTCCTACCAATTCTAGGGGCGAACCTCACATATTTGGGGGTGGAAAATTTTTTAGTGGTACGGTTTTGTGCTAATCATATAACTCCTATCCGTGAGACGCTCATTAAGACCAAAGTTTCACTCCTAAATGTTGTAAAAAAATTTAAATTTGGCACTAAAATTGCCTTAACAGGTATTTCTCTCAGTTTTATTACACATCTACCATTAAACAAACAAAAAAATCAAGCGTAATAGCATTCTCTAAAGTATCGTACTTTACCCCCCCTTACACTTAAGATGAACATTGTCCCCAACGTTCAAATAACAAGATGTAAAAGTAAATAAGGTAAAAGAATGAAATCAAATACTCCCCTGATTCGCTCGGTGGATAAAGGGGTAACATGGTTAGATCTTCTTCCAAGGTAATGTTGAAGCTTCAAGATTAAAGCAGCGCCAAAAGCTTGATTCCACATACATCTCCTTGTCCAAAATAACCTGTTAATCCTGAGAAAACAAACAAGAAAACCTGCATAACATCGGCGGGATAAATCTGTATAAGGATATAATGCTTGTGGAATGATTATTTTGCAGATTCCTGGAGTTTATAAGTTAGAGATTTAATAAAAACTTTTTATGATTTCGGAAGAAAAAAAACAAAACTTTCAAAAATTTCAGAAAATTAAAACCTGACGCCGTCAGGTTGTAAGGCCTGACGCCGTCATAAATGATCTGACAGAATTCTCATGTTAAGTTTCCGGAAAATTTCTGGAAAAACCTATACCTTACTTCCTGGAATTCCTGCAAAATATCATTATGACTCGATACAAGCATTTGACTCAAATAATTACTAATATGTATGTTAATTTAATATTGTTATGATTCATGTTCATTTGTTCTAATAAACCGATTTGGATTTCCCTTACACTTATCTTTTGCAAAATACCTTTATATGTAGTTAAGACGAAGTTAAAAACAAGATAAAGCATTTTCACAATTTAGTTTTGACCATGAATCAATAATAATAAAAATTAAGCATACATACGGAAGCAAATAAAATCAAACAAACAAATAAATAAACACACAAAGCAAATAAAGCTTGGGTTGCCTCCCAAGAAGCGCTTTTCTTTATTAACGAGTCTTGTAGCTAGACTCAAAGTCCTTTTAACCTATGTAAGTGAGATTCCCATCGAGGACATCTTTAGGGTTAAGCTTGGATTGAAGTTTTCTATTGGTCCGCATAGTACGATATATCTTTTCAAACCTCTCTCCATCCGGGTCATACAATGTCATCTTAATATGCCATGACCCATCTCCATCTTTGGATGGTTTGTCCCAATCCCACTTATGATCATTGTCTTCACATGTCCACCTATTCATCCCTAGGTTAATTGGCAAAACTCCTAGGAAATCAATCATCTTCCTAAAAACTAGAGGGTCTTCAAATGGATCCAATTCGGTGTCCCTAGCCAAGAGTTGTTCTACCGTATGTGTTCGGCTCACAAAGTCCTCTTCTAGGTAAAATGGGCGTTGGGGACCTATGAAGTCTCCATCGATCCAGGGTCCATATCTAGATGGTCTCCTATTTAATTCTAACCAATGGGGTGTTGGTTCCTCACTAGTATCATAGGCATGTTTCTTCACATCATAGACTGACCAAGTATCACCTTCTCCTACCGCTATCTTAGATTCCTTACAATCAATCATAGCACTAGCGGTCGCCAAAAATCC
The DNA here is from genome assembly GCA_021014915.2 of Artemisia tridentata subsp. tridentata. Classification (NCBI taxonomy): domain Eukaryota; kingdom Viridiplantae; phylum Streptophyta; class Magnoliopsida; order Asterales; family Asteraceae; genus Artemisia; species Artemisia tridentata. Next base: position 78,745,638 of record CP139508.1, read on the forward strand.
TCTACCTATCAACAAGGGGCATGTAGGGTCGCTAACCATATCAAGGACGTGGAAATCGGCTAAAATGGTTAGTTTTCCTATGTGTACTAACACGTCCTTGACTACTCCAACCGGGTAAGCAACACTTCCATCCGCTAAGCCTATTATTACCTCGGTTTCTTCAAGTTTCCCTAGTTTTAGAGAGGTGTAGAGAGGTAACGGAAGTAAGTTAAGGCTTGACCCAAGATCGGCTAATGTGTCATAAGCCTCCGAATTACCGATCTTGCAAGGTTGAACAAATAAGCCCGGATCATCTAACTTCTTAGGTAGTTTGTTTTGAACAAAGGCGGTCCCTTTGTCACCTTACTCGAGCTTCTTCTCATATTTTTCTAAGAGGGCATTATAATAGGCGGCTCGTGCTAATACATCAATAACCGGACGTTCAAGGTGGAGCTCCTTGAATTCTTCATCAAGGTTTTGAGTGGGAGGTGTTTCAACTATGTTGTTGGCCAATTTAGTGTTGGATATCATAACTTCTTGGTCATTTTGAACGACTTGGGTTTGTTTGAAACACGAGCTCATGGAATTGACCGAATAATATTGTGGACAAGAACTAGGAGACGAAACCGATGAAATGGCGTTGACATTTAGTTTCGGGTTCTTGACTGTGTTGCTAGGGAGTGCTCCCATTTCTCGGTTATTGAGGGCTGTCAACAAAGTGTCAATCTTATTGGTCATCTCGCTTTGTTTTTATTTGAAATCGGCTTTAAACTTTGCTAAACGAGCTTTTTGAGATGTCACGAAGTTGGACATCAACCCTTCAAGATTATTGGTACTACCATAGTTGGAAGGATTGTTGTTGAAAGTACGGTTTGGGGATGAACCGCTTGATTGGAAACGATTAGGTGGGTTGGAAGAATTGGTTTATTGTGCGTTTTGGTTTTGTTTCCACCTAAGGTTTGGGTGATTTTTCCATGAGGGGCTGTATGAATCACCGTAGGGGTTTGGCTCGGGTTTGAAAGTGTACCACTTGTCTCCCGCTCCGTCGGTACGCGAGGATGCGTAATCCGCAAAAGCTTGTTCGGGGAGTTCCACGCAATCACGAGTGTCGTGGGGACCACTACATAATTCACACGAAGAAGTGATTTTGTTCACTTGGCTTGAAGGTTTAGGAGCCTCGTAGGATTTCATAAGAAACTTGACTTGGTCTTCAAGTTCTATGATCCTACGGTCGGAAGTGCTTGAATTGTTCAAAGGCAAAGATATTGCCTTGACCGTTTTATTCAAATCACGGGGATCATTCCAACTTTCGTTGTCATAAAGAGCAAGATCTTCTATGAGAGCCCATGATTGTTCCGCACTTAGATCACGTAGCTTACCACCGGCCGATTGGTCAATGGTTTTCCTCGTGGAGAGATTGACGTGGTCATAGAAGATTTGGACTTGGAGCCAAAGTTCTACGCCATGGTGAGGGACTTTTTGGAGTAAGTCCTTGAATCAAGTCCATGCCTCGTAGAGGGTTTTGCCTTGACGTTGTTGGAACATCAAGATACTATTCCTTAGCTTGGTAGTTCTTCCTGGTGGGAAAAACTGAGCGAGGAAACGAGTGGTGAGATCATCCCAAGAGGTGATGGATCCTGCGGGTAAACGCTCTAGCCATTGACTAGCTTGGTCCCGCAGAGAGAATTGAAAGAGACGCAGTCGGGTCGTCTCTCGAGTGGCAACATCAAGGTCTATAGAATCAACGATTTTGAGAAAGTCCTTGAGATGTTGATTAGGATCTTCGGAACGAAGTCCATGGAATGCGCATCCGCTTTGCACCAACCGGATGGTGTCGGATCGCAAGGGAGTGACATTGGCTCCTTGAGTGAGCTCAATGGTGTTTCGATAGCCATGGTGGCTAGGACGGGATTAGTCTCCTAAGGTACGGGCTCTATGAGGTGGGTGTTGTTGTGGTGGTGGGTTGTTGGGATCGAGGATATTACCATCTTCCATAATGTCGGATGGTAATGGTTATAAACAAAGAAACGAAGAAAAAATATAGACTAAAGAAAACCTAGAAAAATAAAATAAAAATCTCACTAGAAAGGAATCTAGTGAGTAGACCTAATAAAATAAAAATTCAACCTAAACAATAACTATTCCCCGGCAGCGGCGCCAAAAACTTGATGCGTGGTTTTGCGACCTTACAACAGGTTTTACCTCTCGAGGGATCTCAAGAGGCTTGCAATCCCCACCAGGCATTGTACTTGACCAATGTAGTATAGTGTAGTGGCAAGTACCGGGGGATTGATCGTTCTCTAGGGGAATAGTGTCGTTAGGATTGAAAAACTACTCTAATAGGTCTAAGGGTGAGGGAAGATTCTTTTTTGTATTTTTATATTTTTATAAAAGCAAGTAAAATCTCGGGTTTGAAGGAGTGGGCGGAATTAGTTGCTAGTCAACTAACCCAAATAACTACAATTGCAAATAAAATAAAATGACTGAAAATGAAAAGGTTGTGGAACTTATATGGAGAGAAATGTGTTTACTTAGATTTCCTTACTCCCTAACTATCTTTTACCGGTTGATTAGTGTGTATTAATTGCGTGGATGACGGGTGTATTCCTTAATACCAATCGTGGGGTGGCGTACGTACTTCCCCAACTCTATAAGCTCCTACTTCACTCCTATGTCGAGCCGGCTAAGAAGCTCCTAACATGGGATCACTAGAATTCGCTCATGCATTAAATACAACCATAAAAACCTTAGTACGCATTGGTTCATGTTTCTTAAGACGTTCAAGCAAGTTACCGTATAGGAGGTTAGCCAGTTTTCTTAAGCCTAACATCGATAAACAATCATCCAATACAATTAATAACACACCAACAACCAATAATCAATAGTTAGGTTTCATTAGATCTAAGCAAACACAAGATAAATCTAGCCTAGCATGTTAAATAAAAGACAAGAACAAGATATAATCAAACAACACATAGACATATTGTATGATTAATTGATTACTTATCTTCAATTAAACATGGGAGATCCAAGGGTATAAAACCCTTAAAAATGGCAGAAAAATCGTGTTAGGGTTTCTCCTCACAAAGTTGCACACTAATGACTAAAAATTATGAAAATATATATAGGAAAACAGATCTGACGGCGTCACATTATAGAGCTTGACGCCGTCACCTCGCCGTGGTTAGGGTTTCTTGATGGCCTTCTTGACGCCGTCCCCTTTTAATCCTCCAAAACCCTCTCTGGCGCGTCAAGGGTTGACGGCCTTCTTGACGCCGTCCACCTTTAATCTTCCAAAATCCTCTCTGGCGCGTCAAGGGTTGACGGCGTCACACTGGGGCTTGACGCCGTCACAGGTACTTTTCCAGCAGATTTTGAGACTTTGTCGTTTTCTTCACTTTTATGCTCCAAAAACGTCCAAAATGCTTCCTTTTCCAGATTTCTTCTCCAAAGTACCTAAAATGACAAAAGGAACGATTTAGGGCAATATTTGATCAAATAAATACGATTTAGGGCTTAAATGACCCCCTAAAAGCGGTACACTTTTCGCTTCATCATCAACACACATACGCCACCCTCCATCACTTTTCTTTACCATGACTGGATTAGCAACCCAAGTTTGGTATTTCACTTCTTTGAGAATTCCTGTTTGTACAAGCTCATCCACCTCTTTACAAGCGGCTGCATTTCTTTCTGGTGCCAGGCTTCGTCGCTTTTGCTTAATTGGTTCAATGTGCTTGAACTCGTTAAGCTTATGCTCTATACCGAAGGGCTTGCCGTCGATCATAAGAGTCCTGGGAACCTCGGTCATATCTGAATACGTCCATGCGAATACGTCTTTGTTGGCTCTGAGTAGCTTCTCCAAGTCTGCTTTGAAGTTAGCAGGGAGTTGCTTTCCGATCACCACCGTTTGCTCTGGATAGAGCTCATTCACCACGATACGTTCTTTGGCATCTGTACAACTTAGGATGACCTTCGGAGGCTCCTCTAGACTTTCTCTAATCTTTTTACCGTTGTCTCCCATATGTCCTTGATTGTAAGTGGAGAATACGGTGCCTATCCCATAAGGTGTATGGAATTTTACCGCTGCGTGTATGGTGGAGACTACGATACCCATTTTTTGCATGGCGGTCCTTCCTATCAACAAGTTGTAAGGAGAGCTGGACCTTACGATAGCGAACATGAGGGTTTCTGTCCTTGCGAGCTTGCCTTCTCCAATCGTTATCTCCCACGGAACTTCTCCCAGAGGCCACAAATGTTCACCAGAGAATCCTACCAAGGGTATCTTCGAATCAATTCGCTGTGACCTGATCGAAGGATTAAGCTTGAGGAAACAGTGCTCGTAGATGATTTCGCAGGAGCTTCCACAGTCCATATAGGCTCTATTCACTTCTCGGTTGGAAATGAGGACTTTGATGACTACCGGATCGTTTGAAGGGACTTGGCCTGCAAGAGGAGGAAAAGTTACCTCCCCTACTTCGTTACCCTCCGTCACCTTTCTCTTTAAGCTGGATTCGCCCCAACGGACCATGAGTATTGGGGCTTCGAGAGGAGTAGCATCTTTAGCCAACCCATAACCTGTCATTAGCCCAGCCTTCGTTACTAGCTAAAAGGAAAAGAAATGGGGGTGACCACGGATGGCGCCACTGATTGAACAAATAATTGCCAACCAAGCCTTCGATGGTGATCAAAGGAATAATGGGGTGTTGAGATTGCGCCAAGCTTGTTCTTAACCTGAAAATAAGAAATACGAAGACACTACGTTAAGTGATTGCGCAGGGGTTGGACCCTGCGGACCACCTCCGGCGTGCGAGTAAGTATGTGTAATGGTAATATAGGTCATAAATTGAGAGAGTGAAGTTAACTTACTTTGTTTTGGCCCGACTATGCTATTTATAGGGGAGAAATAGGACATAGTGGGCGGTTGCACATTGTTCGGAGATCATGGGGGCGTCCCATGGAAAGTGGTAACCGCTAGGGCTTTGTAGCCCACGATCTCTGTTTTGGCGGGAAAGCCAAGGGGAAGATGAGACGTGGGTTTGACCAGGTCACGATGGTCCTTCGTGCTAGTCCCTTCGATAGGAATACCCCGAAGGGCTTAAGGCTTCGATTGGCGGGTTCCCACATGGTAACCATTTCGTAGACGAATTATTTTACGCCAATGAAACGTGTTAGAGGATTAACCTGGGCCTCCGAAGGGAGGGCTTTCTACATGCTCGAAGGGGAGTCCTTCGACCCGTTCGGAGGGTACATCATCAGTGATCACCTAAGCTTTCTTGTTAGGAAGCTTATTCATTACAGTCCAAAAATTCTCCAACTTTTGAATATTTGGGGGAGATGTTGGTGACATGGTATAACTAGTTTGTTTTTCTTTTCCTGTACCATGTCCCACAACTTCTTCCTCTAACATTTGTAAACTACAATTCTCCATTTAAGCTTTTTGTCACTACATTATTTGTCTAAGTCAATTTCTTCGAGCCATCAGTAAATATTGACCCATTTACCTATGGAAGGTATTGACAAAAGGTGAAGATCAGTACTTTGGTTTACGAATGTCATGAGCCGTGTTGGTGTATGTGTCCGGACGACACGATGTCGTCCAGACTGTTCTTATGTATCCGGACGATCGTTTCCTTCGGACTCTACTCTCATCTCCGGGCACGCCTACCGACAATTATACTGTATAGTCCCATCAACCGACACTTCTCCAGATTTTACGGGATTGTGTTCCCCACATGGTCTGACACCTACTGACTAGATCAGACATAGGTCAACTCGCTTAGTCATGAGGTAAGTAAATACAGTAGGTGTAGGTAGTATAAATACCCACACCTCATTTATAATATGCATTAAATTCTCACACCTACTACTGTTACTCTCGTATTACTGTTCAAACTATAACCGCTCGATACTTATTCTCACGCCGGAGGTGGGCCTTGGGATAAAACCCAGGGCGAGCCTAACGCGTGTGTCTCTTGTGTGTAGGAGCCAGCAAGGTCCAAAGGAATCACTCCGAAGGACGATACTTAGAAGTGAGACCTACTCGCAAGGTTTTACTTCAACAAATTGGCGCCATCCGTGGGACCCGCTATTCAATCTAACTGAGCATTGAAATGGTTGGTTCCTCTTTTCATTCCCTACGTCTCGATGACAGGGAAGACGAAACCAACTTACATGAACCTAACAACGCCCGTGACCAGCACGAAACCGATAATCATGACCAACACGAAACCGACAACCATGACCGATACGAACTCAACAACAATCGCAACCAGTTTGAAGTTGTTAATAATCAAAACCGTAACCGGTATGAAACCAATAACCACCAAAACCAGCATGACAATTCGGCCGAGGACTCTCCCAGTCTCCAAGACATGATTGTTAGCCGAGTAGCGTCACTAACGGAACTAATCAAAAATCACAACGCACAAAGCGGTAGCGCTCTTAAACCGCTTCGGCTAAATTTCGAAGAAGAGGGGAATACGAGTCAGGGAAAGGAGAAGGGAGGCGAAGAAAAAGACGATGACCTGCACAAACCTTTTAAAGAGACGTCAAGGTCACCGTTCACTCGCCGCATTATTGAGTTCTCTGGTCCGGCCCATGTGATGCCGCTCAACATGAGATTCTATGACGGGTCAACGGATCCGAACGATCATCTCACCAGGTTCACTTGAGCCGCCAATCAAGGGGAATGGCCTATGCCGGTATGGTGCCGCATGTTTTAGCAAACCCTGGACGGAGCAGCAGGTGGGTGGTTTGAAAGGTTGGAACCCGGAAGCATTGACAGCTGGAATGAATTAAGAGAGCAATTCTCGACGAGATTCGCCCTTCGAAAGAAATGTACTAAGGACCCCACTGAGATTACCAAAATCACCCGATGAGCTCACGAATCCCTTCCGGATTTTAAGGAAAGATGGACTGACGAGGCGAGTTACATCAGCGGTGTACCGGAAATTATGAGAATCTCCGCCTTCATGAGTGCACATAAATGTCCATCTCTCGCCAAAAAATTTTCTGACAGAGTACCTCGCACAGTTACTGAAATGTTCACTAGAGTGGACGACTTCATAAGGTCGGAAGAAGCGTACCGTAGTACAGAATTACCGAAGGGCGAGGGATTCGATTCAAGCAGGAAAGGAGGTCAGGGCTTCAAGAATGATAGGCCAAGAGGGGAGCGTCGGAGCGATTATCGCCAGAGGGATGTCTACCACCCTTATGTCACTCCAAAAAGCAGCTACAATCGAAACAACTACCCCCTTCCGGAATACCGCCGAAACGACGCTCCTAAACCGGTAGTTCCCCGTGCGGGTCTGATGTCGTTGGTAAAACCCCCGAGAGAAATTTTAGCCACAGAACATCATCTGAACTTACCCACCCCTCCCCCGACTAGAAATAGACCGAAAAAGGAGGATTTGGATAAATACTGTGAGTACCACAGGGAAAAGGGCATATTACCGATGATTGTTTCCAATTAAAGAGACAACTGGCATTTGCATTAGAATCTGGCAAGTTAGATCACCTCGTGAAAGGTTTCAGGCAGCAGGACGGTGGTAAAGGCATCGACCAGCAGAAAAGGAATGACACGGGAAAGACCAAAGTAATTAACATGATAAGGAGTTTACCGGCCACACGGAACGAAGGGTGTGAAGAACACGGCCAGGAATGGATGAACGTCCCAATAACCTTCCCTCTCATTGCGACACGAGGCTTGTCAACCGAACCCCTCATCATCAAAGGTGAAGTCGAAGGGTACCTAATCCGGACGATTCATGTGGATGAAGGGTCGTCCATAAACCTCATGTACGAGCACCTTTTTGATAAACTCAGTGCAAAGATAAAAGCCAAGATAGAAACAACAAAAACTTCCCTAATGGGTTTCTCCGGAAAAGCAAGTAAGCCGAAGGGAAAGATCAACCTAGAAGTGTGCTTTGGCAATCGGCCCAGGATCAGAAGAGCAACCATGAAGTTCTATGTGGTGAGGTCTCCATCACCTTACGACATAATACTGGGAAGAACCGGACTGGGAGAACTGAGGGCTGGAAGAACCGGACTGGGAGAACTGAGGGCAATCTCTTCAACCATACACTCTATGATAAAATTTCCCACTCCCGAAGGGATAGCAACCCTAACGGCACAACCAGAGAAAAGACAGATGAAGACCACCGGACACCATCCAGCCATTGATATTTCAAGAACGTCGAAAGCCCAGAAGGAAGCAGTTCAGCGGTACAAAAGTTGTCAGCTAGTAGTTGAGATCTGAAAGTACCAGGACAAACCGATGCACCACTCTGCCCGGACCCAGCAGAGTCCGAAACATAATAAATCCGTGAAATAAACCGAAGCTTATTAGTATTTATGGCAGTTTATAGTTTCTCGCGTTACGGAGAAACAATTTTCCAATTTGATTGTATGACGCACTCCATGGTTGCACTTCAAAAGTAAATTAAACGGATTGAGGAAAACACTCCCTCCCTCGTGAGCGGATCGTGAAAAACTCTCCGTCTGTAAATTAAACGGATTGAGGAAAACACTCCCTCCCTCGTGAGCGGATCGTGAAAAACTCTCCGTCTGTAAATTAAACGGATTGAGGAAAACACTCCCTTCCTCGCGAACGGATCGTGAAAAACTCTCCGTCGGCAAATAGACGCATTATGAAAAACGTTCCCCCAAAATAAATAAATAAAAGACTCCGGAACAACATTAAACGGATAGAGATAAACACTTCCCCTCTCGTGTAACGAATTATGTTGTACCCTCCGGCAGCAAAGTGTTTAATGTCCTCAAAGCATTTTGTGGGTAAAAATTATACGGACGTCCGAAATACTTCGAGTCAGATGCACCGAACGCAGAAGCGCCTCGTCATCAACGACGCACATGAACAAAACGTTTATGCAGAAAGTACATGCAACAATCATTTCATCAAATCCAAGAACAAAAAAAAAATAAAATAATAAACGTCACAAACGAGTTTTGTACAGAATATCTGGCTACAATAATTGTCATTATTACATTCATCCGAAAGAAGAAACAAATAAGACGATCAAGAGTCTTTTTCAGTGACATTTTTCGCAAGGGGCGAACCTTCAGCCTGTACATGCTTCACACCGGAAGAGTTTCCGGTTTGTTGAGGCAGACCCCCTCCTACGGGCTTTGGATTCGGAGCACTAACGGTAGGGAAAAGGTTCATAAGGTCGCTCAATGGCAGACGATAGGAATCCACAAGCTTTTGAATATATGGGTACTGGGCATCGAACAGCTTCAGATACTTCGCCTGCCAGATACCGGGAGCTTCCATGTTAAGCTTGATGAATTTACCCAAAAGTCTTTCATGATCATCTTTTTTCCGCTCGTACTTAAGACCATCTAGAAATCCAGCGGTATAGGACAAGTTGTAAACCCTTCCCATGCTTGCTTTGTATTCGGAACTACTAAACAACCGCTGACAAGCAGTCGAAAGCAGATCCTTCACAACATTTTGGCACTCCATCTCCAACCGGTAAACGTTAGCAAGCAAGTCCCTATTCTCTTGCTCCAGTCTCCCTATGGCTTCATCCCTTTTTCCCATCTCCTGTTCCAACTGCTTAATACCCTTAGCACGAGAGTCAGCTGTTCTCCTCCAGTCATCCCTATCTCTCTCCATCTTAGCCAACTGAACAGATAGACCCTCCTCTCGCGCCGACATACCGGATCGCACATCAACCAACTCCTTCTTGAGGGCATTAAACTCATCAACCAACCGCACATACCTACCGTGCTCCGCACTGCGCTCCACTATACCAGCCTTATGCTTCAGGTCCAACTCCTTGTGTTCACCAAGAAACTGATCAAATCGGCGAAGCAACTCAGCCTGCATAGCAACGCCACCTCCGGCCTGTTCATACGCCAAATGAACTAGCTGGCTGGTGGTCAGCTCTTCGAGAGCAGCTTTCTCGGCGAGTGGTGTGAGATGAGTCAACAACTCTCGGCACGCTCTGTAAGAGTCCAATCGGACATCGTTGGGAAGAGACCAACCGGGAATAAAAAGCTCCCTCTCGAGCAAACCCTCATCTGTAACTAGTTTAAATTACTCAAATGAAAACAAGGCTATAACAAGGCAAATTTTTTACCTCCTCCGGCTGACGGGTATTCCATAGAAGTATGCTGGGAATGTATGGAATGATCTGAATGAGCCAAACGATCTGCAAAAATAACGAGGAGACATAAGCAAAAAATATATAAAAAAAAAATCAAAATTAAGAAGGATATTCCTTACCATCAGAGGAAGACTGCTGGTTTTCTGTGTGAGTTTCCTCAACAGGTTGCTCCGCAGGATTGCTCTCAGCAGTATGTTCTGGCTCAGATACATGAACTTCCGGATTACCATCCCCGTTTCCAGTCTCCTGCTCCGGCCCTCCTCCTCCACCCTGGTTCCCTACAGTATTGTCAGCCACCTGCGGCTCAACATGGCGAATAGGGGAGACATCAAGAGTATGATCAGACGGTTCATCTCCCTCCCTCCGTTTAATCTTCTTCTTCTTCCTAGACTTCTGAACCACCGATGGGCCCTCAGCATTCCTCTTCTTTCCCTCTGTTTCAGCTGCCTGCTTTTTCCTCTCTTTCTCTTCTCTAGCGGTTAGCACGTTCAAGTCCGGCCTCTCCACTTCCTTCTGTAAGGGAGTGGTCGCAGGAATTACACTCCCCGGTTCTAAAGGTTCAGTTGTCCGCTTCGGACTTTGGTCCTCCTTTTCTAAAGGTTCTCCCCTGCCAACTTCAACATCAATCTTCACCGGAAGCTTCAAATACTCCGCCACGGAAAGAACTACAAAAAAAAAAAAAAAAAAAAAAAAAAAAAAAAAAAAAAAAAAAAAAAAAAAAAACAACAACAACAACACGCAATAAGTCAAGGACAAGCTGAGAAACAAACAGACCCTATAAAACGATAATAGAAAATTTGTGTTACCATGCCCATCGGCATCCTTTAGAACGCCCTTATATCCAGGATACTCAAAAACTCTACTAAGCCCCGTCATCCATAGAACACCAACCGAGGGCTTTCTCAAGATAATCACCTTCTTGGCAATCATTTCAGCGTCCCTTTCGGAATAAGACTCCGGAAATTCGTCGGTAACTTTGGAATCCCTATGCCTCCACGACATTGCCTGCGAAATTGCCCTCCGGTCGATCAAAAAGAAATGATCCTTCCAATGCTTTAATCCGGTCAACACCTCCTCGAAGCATTTCATGGCTCTCGTCCCTGTTCGGTTCTCAAAACAAAACCAATGCCCCTGCTTGCACAATCTATAGAAAACCCTGAAAAGAGGGACGGATGGCTTCACGTCCAAACTATAGCAGCGAATCTAAAAAATGGTCACCCTATTCAAGCCTATCGGAACCAGCTGAGAAATGTGCACCCGAAAATATCCTATCACCGCTAGTAAAAACGTTGAGAAAGGAATCCTGACACCCCCTGTCCTCAGCTGGTGAACATAAATACCTATTTTATCATCCGGCAACATATCCATGGTCATGCCTGCCTGAGGTAGGGTGGGCTGTAAATCTAAGGGGATTCCAATTTCCCCAACCACACGATCTAACTCACCCTGCGTCAATTTGAAAGTATGTACATGCATGTCGAACTTTGGAGCTATCCTACCGGACTGAGGCCCAAGCTTACAGACTAGTGGGGGATTCCCCTGTGCACTCGTCTCAACGGCCATATCTAAAAGGATGCTGATGGAACAAATACCAAAGATAATTACAAGAAAGAATGAAACGCACCTCTCGGAATTTCTCAACGGGCGAACGGTTGTGGAAAATGTACAACACCGAAGACAAGGAAAGAGAATACACAGTTGAAAGTAAAAAATGAAGAGATAAGCCGGTATATATAGGAAAAAAACCTAGAAACAAGCGAAAAGGTCACGTCAGCCTGCCAGTCGTTGACGTGGCAAATTGTGGAACGTTAGATATCCAGGATGAAGATACGCGTGGCGCACAGCTATTGGCATTCAAATAAGTACTATTTTATTCGGCCCATGGGCCTACAACTAAACTAGCCCAACAAGGCTTGACGAGCCCTTTAACCATCGGATTGACATTTATGCAATCCAATCACAGCATGCAAAGGAAATACTGGAAGTAATGATAAATATCTAAAAGTTTTGCATCATAGACAAATTAAAAGCGGACCTCGTGCCGATGCCTACCCGCTGATTGTAGACAAATTAAAAGTGGACGATGTGCCGATGTCTACCGCTGATTGTAAACATATAAGTTTGTGCCCCCAGAATTATGTTTTATTTGTACAGGAAACAGACAAAGATGTATATGGTCTAAAAGACCCAACTCATCTTATGAACCACCGGCTTATGGGCCACTGGAATGAAAGGCATGTCCGAATGACTCAGGCCGAAAGGCCATAAGGTACTCTTTAAGTATTACATCATCAGTCTTTTACCAATAATGCAATACTGGGGGGACATGTTGGTGTATGTGTCCGAACGGTGTGTACCGTTCATCCATAAAGACATTATTTAAGTATTGCACCATCGATCTTCAACTGATGCTACAATACTGGGGGGGGGGGGTGATGTGTTGGTGTATGTGTCCGAACGGTGTGTACCGTTCATCCATAAAGACATTATTTAAGTATTGCACCATCGATCTTCAACCGATGCTACAATACTGGGGGGGACATGTTGGTGTATGTGTCCGGACGACACGATGTCGTCCGGACTGTTCTTATGTATCCGGACGATCGTTTCCTCCGGACTCCACTCTCATCTCCGGGCACGCCTACCGACAGTTATACAGTATAGTCCCATCAACCGACACCTCTCCAGATTTTACGGGATTGTGTTCCCCACGTAGTCTGACACCTACTGACTAGATCAGACATTGGTCAACTCGCTTAGTCCCGAGGTAAGTAGATACAGTTGGTGTGGGTAGTATAAATACCCACACCTCATTTATAATATGCATTAAATTTTCACACCTACTACTGTTACTCTCTTATTACTGTTCAAACTATAACCGCTCGATACTTATTCTCACGCCGGAGGTGGGCCTTGGGATAAAACCCAGGGCGAGCCTAACGCGTGTGTCTCTTGTGTATAGGAGCCAGCAAGGTCCGAAGGAATCACTCCGAAGAACGATACTTAGAAGTGAGACCTACTCGCAAGGTTTTACTTCAACAAGCCGCTATAGAGTCATGTAGTGGTTTAAACAGCTATCGCAATACATATTTTTTGCTTTGTGGTTGAAGAACTTTCACAAAAACGAACATGATCGTTTTACACAATTTTTCAGCGTAGTTGCAGACTTATAGATGTTTAAGATTAACAAATTGTTTAAAACTTCACTATAGCAAGTGTCACAAAGTTATGTCATTTTCACACATATGTGCGGATATTAACTTTCTTTTTAGACAAAAACAAGATATTGATTGCATGACAGCTTCGACAAAGTTTAAGAATATGCACCGGAACATTAAGATAGATCCTTATAGGAATAGGACTAACACCAAGGAGTAACAGTTAAATGTTTTAAGTTAATCCCATGGCAAGTCTTGACTCTTGAGATTATGCTCCTAGTTGTAACGATTTCGTATGATAGGATTCGCGACTTGAATCCATCATTCATCATTGTAGATACACTTTAATTAATTAGTACTTCAAACCATAGAACTTATGCATATCCACTTGAATACTTGATCACATTAGCCAAGCAAAAACATAGCCCATAAGTAGCGACACGAATAACTCAACATTGAATGCCACCATGTGAACACATATACATCACCATTTAGTGAAAAACAACATGAAGTCTTGACATATCATTAATTCCACAACACAAATGATTTTTTTCCTAAACAGTTACCACATGAACCACTGAGTTTTGTAAGGAATTTGCTTAATTCGTGCTGCACAAAAAAAAAAAAAAAAAACAAAAAAAAAAAAAAAAAAAAAAAAAAAAAAATCACACTCGGTCTTTGACAAAGAAAAGATCAAGAGTACAAATGTATATATATTAATCGAGACTAGCTTATAGTAGAAGACTATTTTGTAACTTATCTTGATCAAACACTGATATCACAACAACTCACGCACCCCGGCCCCGATAGTACAAAGTAGCCAACAGTTAACCCATGTAAAAGGTTTCAAATGCGTGATTATCGAAGTTCTTATTTTACAGCGCAGATAAAAAAGAAATTTGAAATTGTGTTGTTTGTGTTTACATCAACCATCAACAAGTAAAAGTATTAAAAACAAATGATTCGTTGGTTGTTTCGCTTCAACAAGAGATTTTTATAAGAACGCTTGGTGTGGTATGCGTGGATAACACGTTATTCGTCTGCCATTTCAGTGCCACGTAATCTCTCTTTTAATAAGAAACCAATAATTAAAACAACCTTAAATAAAACCAATAATACTTATTGGGTCCCACAAAATACTTCATAAAAAATACCCACTCAAGCACAAAACATAATAAATAAATAAACAAATGGGGCGAATGTCACTAGCCATTGCACCCACTATTTTACCAACAACGGACGGTGGTGTGGTAATGGCGTGTTGTTGGGCGAATGGCGGACCAAAAACAGCTCCACATTGAGCTCTCTAAAAGATTAAAAGAAAATACATGATATAAATGAACTTTACAATATCTCTCTGAAAAACAAAGGAGCTAAAATACTATACCTGTTTGTCCCACATCGTCTAAGGAAGAACAAATGTTTCAGAAGCAGCTGCTATAAAGTCATCACCTAAGTCTTGCAGTTACAAATACTTATTCAATCCAATGCTTCTAGTTTTGAATGTTTGAGACATGGTTTGAGGAGTTGGTATAATTTGATTGTTTTTCTTTCATTATACCACCTCCTTGGATCATTGTCTCAAACATTTATAAGCTACAACCTTCAGTACAACTTTTTTGTGATCATTTAGGTCCTATGATGCGTTTTTCAATGTTTTGGGGCATCTGTTGATGGCTTAGTATGGTTTCACCGTAGTTGTAGATTATACTATATACTAATAGCCATTTTTTGGGGAGGCAATTAGAGTACCATTAAGAATTTTAATCTCAAAGTCTATTGGCCCATATTCCCTAATCTATATTTTGGCACCTTTCTATTGGTTGAAATGTTATTGAATAGTCACTGTTCACCACCTATGAAAGTACAGTTCCTTAATTTCTATTGGCCAAAAAAATAATTAAGTGGATAGTGGGCCAACTGTCAAAGCCTCATTGGTTGAAGAATATAACGGGTACCTTTCCGTTCCCTTTTTTTCCCGGGATAACTCTAGACCCTTCTTTTTTCTTGGCACACATCCTTCATCCTGACAAACACACACACACGAAACAAAAACAACATACCATCTCTCTAAAAACACACGCAACACCTCACTCACCTCTCTCTTCTCTCTGTAAACCAAAACTTTTTTTTTTTTTTTTTTTGACTACACACCGACTGCCAAGGGCGGGTTTCTTAGATCTGATGGGAAGCTGAGGCGGCGTACCAGGGATTCCGGCGGCCCAAGAAAGGCAGTACAAATCCTAATAAAGCTGTTAATTTTCTCTTATCGGAAGGTTTAATTCTTTTATTTTATTATAAAGATCCTTTTTTTTTGTTCGGATGTATGTATTATATGTTGTTACAGAAGTTGACTGCCTATTTCAAATTATTAGGGGTTCTTTTCATTATAGGTTTACTCTTTTGTAACAGGAAATATGAACGATTGGATGAGAAAAATGAACTGTTTTTACAATATGCGGTTATGGTTTTTCTAAATTGGTTAAAGGTTTGATTTTTATTGTAAATCAAGATTATGGTTTGATCCTGTTTGTGTTTTCCTATTTAATTTTCATTTGGGTATGCTTTAGTTGGTATGTTTTAATTTAGGATTAGGATATTTGTAAAAACTTTTTGATTTTTAAGTTTTTTCAGAAAGTTCACATCTTTATGTTTTTAGCCTTATGAGATTGCTTACTTGAGCTTATGGCTTATTTATAGAACTTGAGTTTAAGATTATAAATTGGCTATTTTGGAATTTAGGTGGATTACGACAATTTATTTGTAGTGAAATTTAGGCCTGATTATAACAGCTTCTTTTAGCAAAAAAACAAAATTTGCAGGCCAGGAACTTTGACACCTTTTCCAATTGCTTACAGGCCTTTGTTCACGATGTTTGAGCAAGATTCTAATTCAAGTGATATCAGGTCAGGATAGTTGTATGCCGTTGCAATTAAGGACTTAATAGTAACGGGAAAGCATTCAGAAAGTTCACGATTTTCCAATAGGTGACAATTGTTAGCCACCACAATTCTGTGGGTATGTTTGATTATTATATTTCTGATAGTATGTTAGACTTGCAAGGACTAATTAAGTGTTCTTTCCGTAGCAATACATTTCTGACACATCTTTCGAGAATAAAAAATCATGAGGCAAGAAGAATACAGGAGACAATGGCTGAACATGGTGGGGTGAGTCTTCAAATTCCAAATACATGCATATACGGATGGTATTATTACTATGCAACAGGTGTAGGTTGTCACAAGAGTTTTTGATTTCATACTATTTTAGTTACCTTGAATGGCTATCATTTTTTGGAATAGTTCCCACTTTTGATTTAATTCTGTTTGGTGCAACAACTATTGGTTTGCAGCCTCATGAAACAAAAATAAAAGACTTGAAAATTGACATTGAACCTGTGTTATTGCAGGAGCAAAAATATAAGTGAGTTCGCAAACAGTGAGGTTCGTTGGATGGCGGTGAGGATAAGCATCCAATATTTCATTCAATCGGCTCGATAACGGGGGAACCGACGAAGAAAAAAGCGTTTCCTGTAAGAATAGGAAGGTAAGCATCCTGTTCATGTTATTGAACCTAATGAATATGTTTCAATTAACTCAATAATTGAATCAAGGGATGCACTCTTTGATGATAATAGATTCTCATCAATCCCTAGACCAAGTCAGAGGATTCCAAATGGAACTGATGACATTGATGTATCAGAGGTCTCTGATGAGGTTGTGGTTCAACAACCTGAACATGAGCTCAGAAAGAGCAAAATGATCAGGACTCCAAAGTCATTTGGACATGAGTTTCAATTATACTTAATTTAAGGTACAAGGGATGAGGTCTCTGACCAACACTCCTATTACTTTAATGTTGAGGATGATCCCAAAACATTTGATAAAGCAATGAAGTCCCAGGATGTTGCTTTCTAGAAAGAAGCAATAAATGATGAGATGGACTCCATCATGGGCAACAACACTTGGGTGTTGGCTGATCTACCTCCTGGTTGCAAACCTTTGGGTTGCAAATGAATTTTCAAAAGGAAAATGAAGGTAGATGGAACTATTGAAAAGTTCAAGGCTAGACTAGTCATTCAGGGCTTTAAACAAAAGTCAAGGATAGACTATTTTGATACTTATGCCCTTGTGGCACGTATCAGTACCATAAGATTGTTGATTGCTTTGGCATCAATTCACAATCTGATTATTCATCAGATGGATGTGAAGACAACTTTCTTGAATGGTGAATTGGATTAAGAGGTTTATATGAACCAACCTCAGGGCTTCATCATTCCTGGCAATGAAAACAAGGTGTGTAAACTGATTAAGTCTCTCTATGGACTAAAACAGGCATCTAAGCAATGACATCAAAAATTTGATGAAGCGGTTTTGTCTAGTGGTTATTTACTTAATCAGTCTGACAAATGTGTATATAGCAAATTTGATGAATCTGGTAAAGGAGTCATCATTTTTCTATATGTTGATGACATGCTGATCTTTGGCACTGACCAAAATCAGGTTGACCTGACAAAGGAATTTTTGTCATCAAGGTTCTCCATGAAGGACATGGGGGAGGCTGATGTTATCCTTGGTATAAGGATCAAACATGAGAGTAAGGGAATTTCTATCATTCAGTCTCATTATATTGAGAAGGTTCTGAGGAAATTCAACCACTCTAATTGTACTCCAGTGAGTACACCTATGGATACAACTGAGAAGCTGATGCTTAATACTGGCAAAGTTGTATCTCAACTTGAGTATTCTAGGGTGATTGGCTGCCTGGTGTATGCCATGACTTGTACAAGACCTCATATTGCTTTTGCAGTGGGAAAACTGAGCAGGTATACTAGTAATCCTAGTGCTCAGCACTGGCAAGCAATTCAAAGGGTACTGAAGTATTTGAAGAAAACTATGGATTATAGTCTCTCATATACTGGTTATCATTTAGTATTATAAGGGTACACTAATGCAAGTTGGATAAGTAACACTGAAGACAATTCGTCTACCAGTGGCTGGGTATTCCTACTTGGTGGAGGTGCAATTTCTTGGGCATCCAAGAAACAAACTTGCATCACCAGTTCAACAATGGAATATGAATTTGTGGCTTTATCAGCTGCTGGTAAAGAGGCTGAATGGTTGAAAAACTTGCTTCTTGAGATTCCATTGTGGCCTAAACCTATAGCACATATTTCTATCCGTTGTGATAGTGCTGCTACATTGGCAAAGGCTTATAGCCAGATGTACAATGGGAAGTCTAGACACTTAGGTGTCAGGCATAGCATGATTCGTGAGCTTATCATGAATGGGGTGGTATCTATAGAGTTTGTTAGATATCAACAAAACTTAGCTAATCACTTGACGAAGGGATTGGCTAGAGACTTGGTTATAAAGTTTGCAAAAAGGATGGGTTTAAAGTCCAACTTAGTCACTGAATGCTAAGACACCCAACTCCCTCCTGAGGAAACTTGGGAGCTGAGTTTAATGTGGAAAGCTGAACATTCAGTGGACTGGAGCACATGTTTTACAATCATCCCAAGGTTGTGCTCGGAACCTGTTGGAAAGGAGGATGAAGTATTTACTTCTTAATGGTTAATTTCTTTGAAATAGTGCTTGGCAGGAGCATGAATAAAGAGGAACCACCTATGTGAATGTTGAAGTTTTGCCGCTTCAGGGAGCTTAGGACTTTTGGCTCTTACAACATTTATGAATTGGATATGGACACATGGCTTGTAAAGTGTCAGGAGCATTTAAGTGTTTGAAAACTTGTGTGTATTTTATCTTCAGGTATTCAAATGGGTTGATGGGTTCAATTCTTAGAACACCCTGATTCTCGAATATTTGAACGTATAATGTACTAAGATGGAAATTCAATAATCAGGATATTTTCGTTTATGCACTTGTTTTGTTTAATGGTTTATTTTCATGCAAAGGAAGTGAACTAAATTTGGGGAGGATTGTTAGAAAATTTAGTGCACTTGAGGGATCAGTTCACACCTGGTAATGGGTCAGGAGGTACGGAGTGTACACCCATCAGGTCCCTGACTACCCTGACTCAAATAGTGGTTAGGAGTAACTCATCAGAAGGTTTAATCCTTCACCGAGTTACTACTGCTAGTACTAAGTTAGTACTGCTGGAGCAGCGTTAATACTGCTAGTACTTTGTTAGTATTACTGAGTTAGTACTGCTGGTATAAGTATGTAACTACTTTGACCTATTCAAGTGACAGTTAAAACTGCACTTATGACCACGTTTAATTGGTCATGTAAGCACTATTTTTGCTATAATGGAGATAATTATGAGGCGATTAATTGGCCGATTAATCCTCATAATTTCATTTGACTAGGTGTGAGTACTTTCCTATATATAGGAAATCAATCAAGCATGAAAGATATATACAGAAAACATAAACACTTGGATGCGCAAGGGTTATTGATTTGTGCCTAATTCAATAACAAACATTTGGTCTTATCCCAAGTAGATATTCATGATACCCAGACAATATGGTCGAATAGTTTACTTTGGAAAGTGATAACACGATTCCAAGTGATATCTGATAACCATTCATTGGTACGTAATTAGGTCATTAATTATCTTCACCATGTTCTGGGCTAACCAACAACCAACACCTTAATCTGTTGTAACATACAATATGAATGTATTACCTAAATCCTACCTACTTTTGGGGTAGAAACACCAACTAAGGTAGATACATCATGCATTATACATGGTTGAATCATTTTTATTCGGAAACTTATTGAATTAAAATAGAAGTTATGTATGGATACGAGTCCTTTATACCAATATGTGTTTCGCATCGATCGACTGAAAGTGTTGTAAACGTTCCAGTACGTTGGAATGGACGAGCATGAATATGTATGAAGCATGCGTATGCATGTCTTAAAATTGACAAATTAAGAATATTGTTGTCGATGATTTTTGTGTATCACTTATATTTTATATAATTGTGATTTACTTGAAATCAAATACTTAATCAGGCTTAGCTTAAAGTCGAGTTAGAATGTGCGTAAAATGCATCACGTGCCTACCAACAAATTCATCAATATACATCACACTCCAAATAACAACAACAACAATACCCAGTCTCGCTAAAAACAGACAAGACAAGATGTAGACAGTCACGCCTCAACTCGTGGTTAAAGGGACTCACAAAAAATACCCATTCACTAATAAAAAATAAATAATAAAGTGATGTTTAATAAAGTGATGTTTAAATAATAATAATAATAATAATAATAATAATAAACAAATGGTGCGAATGGCACCAACCATTGCACCCACTATTTTACCAACAACGGACGAATGGCTAGATAGGTTGTGTGGCAACGGCATGTTGTTGGGCGAATGGCGGACCAAAAACAGTTCCACACCGAGCTCTCTAAAAGATTAAAAGAAAATACATGATATAAATGAACTTTACAATATCTCTAAACAAAGGAGCTAAAATAGTACTATACATGTTTGACCCACATCGTCTAATGAAGAACATGCTATAAAGTCATCACCTAAGTCAAATAGTTACAAATACTTATTCAATCCAATGCTTCTAGTTTTGAATGTTTGAGCCATGGTTTGAGGAGTTAGTATAATTTGACCATTTTTCTTTTATTATACCACCTCATCGGATCATTGTCTCAAACATTTATAAACTACAATCTTCGGTACAACTTTTTTGTCATAATTTAGGTGCTACGATGCTTCTACTTTTCAATGTTTTGGGGCATCTGTTGATGGCTTATTATCGTTTCACCGTAGTTGTAGATTATAACTGTTTAAGATTTACAAAATGTTAAAAACCTCATTGTTAGTGCAAATATTACGATATTTAAACTAAACGGTTTCTTCGGTTTTAATAATGACAAACATGTAACTTGTGATGCATAACGTAAAATGTGCAAGTTACTTGTAAACACAAATCATCAATGCATACTTACATCAACACCTCCCGATGTCTCAAGTATGCTTCAACGAAGTCGTAGATTTCCATCCCGACATAAATCACTCAAGGTATGGACAAACAAATCTAACTACTTGACAAATGATCAAAGGATTATATTTTTCTAAACTTCACATTTTTAATGTGACAACATTTTTTCAAAAATATATTTTACAAATTATTTTTGAATTAAAAAGAAATGTTTTATTTTGAAAAGTAAGTTTAAAAATCCCAACAGTCAATTTCCCCCCCCCCCCCCCCCCCCCCCCCCCCCCAAACAGCTCCAAACATTCCCAAATAAACCTTTCCCACTAAAGACAAACGAAGGAGCGTCCACGGTACCATTTAGTACCGACGGCTCCACTAAATTTAGTGGAGCCGTCTGACAATTAGTGGAGTCGTGGGTCTGTAACGGATAGTTTTTCCCTTGCCTATAAATAGTGGACCATTTCACACTTCCAACTTGATTTTTCCAGTCACTTTTCTCTGGTCTAATCTCTCCTCACTTAGATGACTTTCTTTGATCATTTGAAGAGTCTTAGTTTGTTTAAGAGTGATCCAATCCTCCATTCAAGTGATCCTCTTCATTCCTCTTGATTAGCAAGAGAAGAACACAAAGTATCCAAGTAGATACAAAGTGTTGTCATCCCTCTTGATTAGCAAGAGAAGAACACAATGTATCCAAGTAGATACAAAGTGTTGTCATCCCTCTTGATTATGTCACAATTCGCATTTTCGAGTCTTTACTATGCACGGGATTTCATCATTTCAATTTACGTATGTTCATTAAACGATACCACTCAGTCATTACTACTAATATTATACTCAAATGCTCCCGATTATGATCCTAATATATTTTCATGCAAATTTTAATGATATAAAATTTATATTATTAATTTACCCGGTGTTTTGAAACCTTTTGCGATATTTTACGTTAAGAGCTTATAACTCCTTCGTTTTGCGATATTTCATCACGATCACTATTTTAACACCCGATTCTTATCAGTAACATGATTTCATAATTTTCACGACTTCGTCGAATTTTATTTTTATTCGTCACGTTTTATTTTCAGTTAACCCGGTACCCGATAACGCCGAAATTACACACTAAACTAACTAAGACTTATTCTAAAAATGTTTTAAGAAAAAAATTGCACATGCTAAAGCTTCTCTAAGAAGCTTGCCGCCCCCTTGCTTGCCTAATAAACCAAAAACTCTTAAATGCTAACTTTACTTAACTAGTTTTATTTTCTATATCATTACATAACACATTTAACTAGTTAATGAAAGAAAACACTCTCTCTTTTCCCTCTCTAGCTCACGGCACCAACAAGAAGAACAAGGAGATCCCATATTTTTTTGAAGATCAAGTTTCATTCTAGTCCCGAATACCTTCTTTGTTAGAGTTTTGTAATAAAAACTCCAAGGTTGTGGTCGTTTTTCATTCTAGCTCACCAATCATCAAGTAAGCTCAAGAACACTATTTTTGATCTTTTCATACTCCCTTTGTTCTTATATTGATGTATTTCCTAATTATTTTGAGAGCTATCCATGCAAAACCTATGTTATGTATACCACTTGTTCTATTTTTCACAAAAACTATCTCAAACCTTAGATCTGTATGTTTTATTAACATCCCCGCGAAGCCCACTATTTTTAGCGATGTTTAGGACCCATGACACCCTAAGAAGGTGTATGGTAGGATGTGTGTATTTGTGGAGTTGTGTTGTAGTTGTTTGATCAAGCCGCGAACCAAGAAAACGAGTTTTTTTTAACATATATATATACCCGCTGTCCAGAAATGCAAACTTTGGAAAAATCAGTAAACATGGCTTTATTTTAGCTTTCATATTTAGAAAGTACTCTCAAACACGAAAACGTGGTCGCTTGAATCACTAAAAACCGAGTTATAACGAAAGAGATACGATGTTTTAAAGTTAGCAACGCAAAACTATTATTTTCAGAAAATGCGGGCTGTTGGCCGAACTTCAGGGGACAGAACGAGGTGATAGCCGTAGTCTAGCTGAGCCGAGCCGCTGAGAATATGTTAGTTCATGTTATGACGATCGCGTGGATATAAAGAACGTTGAAAACCGACTTATAACGACCAAGATATGAATTTCTGAAAATCCGACTAACAAAACTTATTTTGACAGCCTCACTATAATTCCAATATTTTCTAAGTGTAAACGGTTTTGCGAGGCACCATCTTACGAGCTATTTTCCCGTTGAGCGAGTCGGTTTGGGCCATAAACTCCTTGAGGTGAAACGAAGTATTCTCGGCCTATTTTCCAAATCAATCAACCGCTTGTTGATCGGACTTATAATGAATAAGTTATGAATTTCCTAGTATCGCCAAAAACAACCATTATATAAAAATAAAAAGTGTAAAACTAGCAAGTCGCCAAGTTGATGACCGATTATCTACATGATCGAGACGCGTATGATCAAAAGTCAAAGGAGACGGCTGAGAGATTATGTTACAAGGATTTCAAAAACGTCAAGTTCTATTACTAACTCTTAACGTACAATATTTTACGACTAGCTTTGCGAGGCCGTTCGGTCATATTTTCACCAGTTGTAAAAGTAATATTTTGCGACGAAACTATTTTATTTGACAATAAAACACCAAAAGAGGATCGTGGAGTATTATTCCAACATTTTTACACGAAATATAGTATATGACTTGCCGAGATGTCAAAAATGTAGTTTTCGACGATAAACATTATTTTCAAAACCAACGAGTGGTATCGTTAACATACGTAAATGCATGAGTAGAAGCATTTCATTTACTTATATTAGATCATATCATTCATCATAGGTCGCAGTTTGAGACCGAGCCTCATTTTCATCATATCCTTTGTGGTTATTGTGCTATCATATCAGGTGAGTTTCATAGCCCCTACTTTATACGTTTTGAACTTTTGGGGGAGATACATGCTTAAACTGCTTGCTTACATATATGATTGTGTTAAACTTATTTGCGTTATTCTTGAAAGCAACTCGCGGACCTAAGTATCAAACACTTGGGGTAGCCGAACAGAACATATCATGGACCTAAGTATCAAACACTTGGGGTAGCCGAACAGAACATATCATGGACCTAAGTATCAAACACTTGGGGTAGCCGAACATAAGTCTCCTAGTGAGCAGCATAAGATCTATTAGTAATCTTCGGGAAATGGCACCCGGTAATCTCATGATGCATTGATATGCAAGACATCTACCCTAGACATACTATGTTAGCATTGGGTTGTAAACACACAGGTTGCAAGTCTTGAATGGGCAGGGCTTGGAACTGAGTGGATTTACAATGCCTATGCTGTGGAAACTTTCTCTAAACGCTTTTCAACTTATTTATAACAAACTTTATGAACTCACCAACCTTTGTGTTGACACTTTTTAGCATGTTTATCTCAGGTTAGTAAGGCGATAGCAGATGTTTGGAGCAGAGAGTCTTAGGGCACGTTTTTCTGAAGACTTTTGCTTTTATCATTTACCATTCGATATACTTTAAAAACTTATGTACTATACTACCTTGGGATCTTTTGCTTGTAAACTATGACTTTTATCTATTCGAATGGTAACTTTTCAAAACGCCTCATTTAGAGGTCGTTTTCTATAACTTGTACTTTGTGCCCTGAAGTAGCATCCCAAAGACACTATCGTTCCGCTGCGATAATTTGGGGGTGTTACAGATTAGCAAGAGAAGAACACAAAGTATCCAAGTAGATACAAAGTGTTATTATTCCTCTTCATTTGCAAGAGAAGAACTCAAGGTATCCAAGAAGATACAAGAGTTGTAGTTGTTAGGTCTTGTAACATTTGTTACACTCTTGATTGTATCATAGCATACATCAAGATCAATTTTCTTTTGAGAGTTTGTGAGGGAAGATCATTGTGATCTTGTCGAGATCTTGGAGATCTCTTGAAGCCATTGGGCTTGTGTGATTGATCAAGTAGATCAAGGGTAGATCGGGTAGATCGAGTCAAGTGGGAGTAGATCATTGTGATCTTGTCGAGATCTTGGAGATCTCTTGAAGCCATTGGGCTTGTGTGATTGATCATGTGGATCAAGGGTAAATCGGGTAGATCGTGGTAGATTGGTGCTAGCTAAGATTAGCACTCGACATCTAGCTTAGTGTCGGAAATAGGATAAGCGACGTGTAGATTGGTGCTAGCTAAGATTAGCACTCGACATCTAGCTTAGTGTCGGAAAACAAGTTAAACGACGTGTACGGTTTTCTCCGCCTGAAGGGAGTTTGTTGATTAGTGAAGTAACTCTCGAGTTGGGTACTCGGGGAGTGGAGTAGGGCGAAGAGGAGCTTCGTGACCGAACCACTATAAATCATCGTGTCCGGTTTGCGCCTTCTTACTTATCTCTTTACTTTCTTCTTTGTCGCTTTATGTTTATATTTGCATTGCGTTTATGCTTGTGTGGCTAGTTGCTTATGTTATGTTAATTATGTATGTGTCATGGTTGATTGTGCTTGTGTTGTAGTTTAATTCATTCATCCCTAGATGATATATGATCATAGTTGACACTTTTCATATTACGTCACACTTGATCGGGAGTTTAATACAAAATATTTTTAAGTTTTTAAATGAAAACGTATTCACCCCTCTACGGTTTCCACACTCACTATATCAAGTGTCGTAAAGTTATGTCATTTTCACACGTATGTGCGGATATTAACTTTCTTTTTATGCAAAAACAAGTTATTTGCTTCATAATAACGAGGCCGGCTACGGATAGCCGCGTTGCGGCAGGGCAGTGATCTTAGCCTTAATTTATGTTTAAAAAAAAAGACCCCTTTTGCAAAGAGCCGCGAATTTTGAGGGTATTTTTCGCCAATTTTTTTGGAATTTTTTTTGGAAAAAGGACTACTTTTGCAAAGAGGCGACAGATTCAGGGGTATTTTTTGCCAATTTTTGAAACTTGATTTTGGGGAAAACTTTTTTTTTTTGGAAAAAAGACTACTTTCGTAAAAATGCGTCAACTTCAGAGGTATTTTTTGCCAATTTGCGAAACTTGATTTTGGGCTAGTGTTAACCGGGCCGGGCCAAATCGGCCCAATATGATGAAGTTGATGAAGTGACGCCTTTTAATATATATATATATATAACTTCAACAAACTTTAAGGATATTATAAATATGGGCTTATGGGCTATGGGTTTAATAGGTGATGTCTATTCATCATTAGGGTTTGTGTCCTATAAATACACACTTATTGTAACCTCTTGTTTTACCACTCAATAAGAATTCTCCCTCCTCTCATTCTTATGTTTATTATTGTACTCTATTTACA
Organism: Artemisia tridentata subsp. tridentata; assembly: GCA_021014915.2. Lineage (NCBI taxonomy): Eukaryota > Viridiplantae > Streptophyta > Magnoliopsida > Asterales > Asteraceae > Artemisia > Artemisia tridentata. Next base: position 78,772,156 of record CP139508.1, read on the forward strand.
ATACGTTATCAGCACGCTCTAAAGGTTATTTATTTTTCATCCCGGTATGCCACGAATTCATATTAAGATATGAACTCTTTATTTGATCATGATTGCAAATCATATAATATTATTACATCTCATCGCAATTTTTATTTTTATATTGATTCAATGTTTTTTCTTAATATTCTTTTGTATCTTATTTGTTTTTCATAACGTGGCAATACTGATGCTCGGTATTACATCTCATCGCATTTTTTTATATTGATTCCCTGCCTTGGCGGGATTGGGTTTGTTGTTGTTGTTGTTGTTGTTGTTGTGCATTTTTTTATATTGATTCAATGTTTTATATGTATCTTTTTCTTTATCATATGAAAAAAAAAAAAAAAAAAAAAAAAAAAAAAACCTCAAAGTTCTAATATGATTCTTTCAAGAATCAATAAAAAAAATAAAAAATAAAAAAATAAAAAAAAAATAAAAAAAAATCATAACCTCATGTTATGACTGAAAAAAAAATAATCATAACCTCACGTTATGAATGAGAGAAAAAAAAATCATAACCTCATGTTATGACTGAAAAAAAATCATAACCTCATGTTATGAATGAAAAAAAAATCATAACCTCATGTTATGAATGAAAAAAAATATCATAACCTCAAGTTATGAGAGAAAGAAAAAATAGAACCTCAAGTTCTACTGTTTTTATTTTTTTTTTATTTGTTGCATTCTGTTTACGCACAATTTATTTATTGTTACATTTGTGAATGATATGATAAACTTTATTAAGCGTTTTAGTCGTAATACGGTTGATATATTATATGATATAAAGGCTAGTTGCATCTAACAGTTATATACAAATAATTAAATTATGTAGCATAAATTGTGGTTTAACATGTGTACGAATCTAATATATATAACATTAACACATCTAAAGAATATATGACATGTACGAATCCATATTCTCTTGTTCGTCAAATATATATACGAATTTAATATATATCACTTAAACCAATGCTTCATCATATGATCACATAAAATATATTTGCAATAAAATCAGACAAATCTTTTATAACTTGAGAATTATAACAGTCCGTATATTGTTTTTTTTTGGTATGATATAAGAATATTTTGTTAACTGATATACTTGTTTTTATTTTTATATAGTTAAAATGTCAAACTCAAAGCTTTCGAATATCGATTTTGCTGTTCTTGACATTTCTGGAAAAGACTATCTCCCTTGGATTCTTGATGCTGAGATCCATTTAACTGCAAAAGAATTGGGAGAAACGATCAAAACTGGAAATACGGCCTCTGCACAAGCACGTGCCAAAGCCATGATATTCCTGCGTCATCATCTTCATGAGGACCTGAAAAAGGAATATCTAACGGTGAAAGACCCGTTAATATTATGGCAAAGTTTAAAGGAACGGTTTGATCATCAAAAACAAGTAATCCTTCCTAAAGCTCGCTATGACTGGATGCACCTTAGGTTGCAAGATTTTAAAAGTGTCAGCGAGTACAATTCCGCAATGTTTAGCATCACATCTAAACTAACATTATGCGGAGAAAAGATTACTGAAGAAGACATGCTAGAGAAAACTTTCTCTACTTTTCATGCTTCAAATATGCTCTTACAGCAACAATATCGAGAGCGTGGCTACAAAAAATACCACGAACTAATATCTGTCCTCCTTGTTGCTGAACAAAATAATGAGCTTTTGATGAAAAATCATCAAGCACGCCCGACTGGTTCTACTGCATTGCCTGAAGTGCATGCAACATCAAATGTAAGGGGTCGGGGTCGTGAACATGGTAATAACCATGGAAATGAACGAGGTCGTAGTCGTGGCCGTGGACGTGGTCGAAATATGGTTTGGCATCGTGATGGCTATAATCCTAAGTCATATGATTTCAAGAAAAAAGATGATAAAGGCAAAAGGATTCAACATCAAGCTCCTAAGAAATCTGGAAATGTGTGCCACAGATGTGGCATGAACACTCATTGGGCAAAACAGTGTCGCACATCCAGACACTTTGTTGATCTTTATCAAGCATCACTAAAAAAGAAAGGAAAAGAGATTGAAACAAATTTCATTGATAATTTCGATTATGATGAGCCAATTCCCAATGCGCGCTTCGACTCCTCAGATTTCTTTGATGATGTCGATGATGTTGTTGCTTCATTTTCCAACGATGGAAATAATAACTAGCTATCTAGTTGCATTTTTATATTTTCCGCAATAAGCGTTTAAGTTTAAATTTTGTGTTGAATAAGCTAGGTTTGTTCTAGCATTGTTACTCATGTTTTGAATTTTAATCAATAAAGTATTTATATTTTCTTTTACTTTGAATTGCTTATTTATTATTTTTTTATTTTTTTTATTCAAGGATATGAAACGCATTTTGGAAAACGGTGAAGACGAATGTCTAGTAGATAGTGGAACAACAAATACTATTTTGAAAAACAGAAAATACTTTTATGAATTTCGTATAGCAAATGCAAATGTCAACACAATTTGTGGTACTAGCAACTTGATTGAAGGCTCTGGCAAAGCCTGCATTGTGTTACCTAAAGGTACACAATTAATAATAAATGATGCGTTATATTCTAGTAGATCCAGGTGAAATCTACTAAGTTTTAAAGATATAAGACGCAATGGTTATCATCTTGAAACCATGACTCAAAATGAAGTTGAGTATCTCCAAATTACATCCATTGAAAATGGAAAAAAGACCATAATGGAAAGAATGAAAGGTCTATCTTCTGGATTGTATTTTACATACATCAATCAGACAGAAATAAATATGGTTTCTACCCGAAAGGATATAGATCCCAAAATATTTACCCTTTGGCATGATCGATTGGGTCATCCGGGTGATATTATGATGAGGAGAATAATTGAGAGCTCAAATGGGCATCCACTAAAGGATCTCAAGATCCTATTATCAAAAGAATTATCATGTGGAGCATGCTCTCTTGGAAAAATGATAACTAGGCCCTCAATCAATAAACTTGAAAAAGAATCTCCTTTGTTTCTAGAAAGAATTCAAGGAGACATTTGTGGGCCAATTACTCCTCCGTGTGGACCATTTCGATACTTTATGGTATTAATTGATGCATCATCCCGATGGTCCCACGTCTGTCTGTTAGCATCAAGAAATGTTGCTTTTGCGAGGCTATTAGCCCAAATAATCCAATTAAGAGCACATTTCCCAGATCATCAAATCAAAAAGATCAGACTTGATAATGCAGGAGAATTTACATCTCAATCATTTAATGATTTTTGTATGTCACTTGGGATTACGGTTGAGCATCCTGTAGCACATGTGCATACACAAAATGGTCTAGCTGAATCTTTAATAAAAGATTACAACTTATTGCTAGACCACTACTTATGAAATCAAAATTGCCATCCTCTGCATGGGGACATGCTATCTTACATGCTGCTGCTCTTATTAGATTAAGACCAAGCGCATCTCATAAGTATTCTCCACTCCAACTGGTTTCTGGAAGAGAACCAAATTTGTCTCATCTAAAAGTCTTTGGTTGTGGTGTCTATGTCCCAATAGCACCACCACAACGAACAAAGATGGGACCTCAAAGAAGATTGGGAATTTATGTTGGTTTTAATTCTCCATCAATCATAAAATATTTGGAACCATTAACTGGAGATGTTTTTACAGCACGCTTTGCTGATTGCCAGTTTGATGAAACAATGTTCCCAATCTTAGGAGGAGAAAATAAAAAGTTGGACAAACAAGATGTAACTTGGAATGCATCACAAATATCTTTTCTTGACCCTCGGAGTAGTCAATGTGAATTAGAGGTTCAAAAGCTCATTCACTTGCAAAGAATAGCAAATGAATTGCCTGATGCATTTACAGATACAAAAAGAGTTACAAAATCATATATTCCAGCTTTAAATGCGCCTTCTCGAATTGATATTCCTGAAACTCTGAATGAGTCAAATGTACGCAGAAAGCGTGGAAGACCAATGGGTTCTAAGGATACAAATCCACGAAAAAGGAAAGAGCAGAATACAACTGGCAAAGCCCAAGAAGTTGTTATCAATAAAATCCCAGAAGAGATTAACAATAACACAGAAAATGTGGAAAAATCTCTTGAGAAGGGCCATGTACCCAATGAATATGAGATCTCAATAAACTTTGTACAAAATGGTACAACATGCAATCGAAATGAAACACGTGTTGATGAAATTTTTGCATATGCTATAACAAGTGAAATAATAAATGATGAAATTTCTGTGCCAAGATCTATTAGAGAATGTCGACAAAGAAAAGATTGGCAAAAATGGCAAGATGTCATACAAGCTGAACTAGATTCACTTGAAAAGCGTCAAGTATTTGGCCCTGTGACATTAACCCCAAATAATGTGAAGCCGGTAGGCTATAAATGGGTATTTGCTATAAAAAGAAACGAGAAAAATGAAATTGTGAGATACAAAGCAAGACTTGTAGCACAAGGTTTCTCACAAATACCCGGGGTAGATTATGAAGAAACATATTCACCTTTTGTGGATGCAACGACTCTCAGATTTTAATTAGTCTTGCAAATGTTGAAAGGCTCCAAATGCGCCTTATGGATGTTGTCACAGCTTATTTGTACGGATCACTTGATAGTGACATTTACATGAAAATCCCCGAAGGATTGAAAATGCCGGAAGCTTGTAAATCTAAGCCCCGTGAAATGTTTTCAATTAAATTGAAAAGATCTTTATACGGTCTAAAACAATCAGGACGAATGTGGTATAATCGCCTGAGTGAATATCTTTCAAAAGAAGGATACAAAAGTAATCAAATAAGTCCGTGTGTTTTTATCAAAAGATCAAAGGGGAGTTTCACAATCATTGCAGTGTATGTTGATGATTTAAATATCATTGGAAATATTGATGAAATTGAACATACTGCAAATTTGTTAAAGAATGAATTTGAAATGAAAGACCTTGGTATGACAATGTTTTGTCTGGGCTTGCAAATTGAGCATTTGTCAAATGGAATATTTGTCCATCAATCAAACTATACGGAAAAGATATTGAAACGATTCAATATGGATAAAGCTCATCCACTAAGCTCACCAATGGTCGGTCGTTCACTTGACCGGGAACTTGATCCGTTCCGCCCCAAAGAACATGATGAGGACATTCTTGGTCCTGAAATACCATATCTAAGTGCGATAGGGGCTTTGATGTACCTTGCTGGTAATACACGCCCATATATTGCTTTTTCAGTGAACTTACTAGCAAGATATAGTTCCGAGCCAACACGCCGATATTGGAATGGAATCAAACACATTTTTCGTTATCTTTGTGGTACCCGTGATATGGGATTATTTTACCAAAAGAATTCGAAATCAAAGTTGGTTGGATATGCTGATGCTGGTTACTTGTCTGATCCACATAAGGCACGATCCCAAACAGGGTATGTTTTTACATATGGAGACACTGCAATTTCTTGGAGGTCGACAAAGCAATCTTTAACTGCAACATCATCAAATCATGCTGAACTTATTGCACTTTATGAAGCTGGTCGAGAGTGCGTTTGGTTAAGATCGATGATTCAAAACATCCAAGAAGAATGTGGGCTCGAGTCTATTAAAGGAAATCCAACCATGTTATGTGAAGACAACGCGGCATGTATAGCTCAAATCAAGGAAGGGTATATCAAAGGAGACAAAACAAAACACATTTCTCCGAAATTCTTCTTTACATATGATCTACAAAAGGATGGAGTTATTGATGTTCGTCAAGTTCGATCAAGTGACAATTTGGCAGATTTATTCACAAAGTCTTTGCCAACAAGAGTTTTTGAGCTACTGGTTCGGAAGATCGGCCTTCGACGGTTAAAAGATATACATTAATTTGAGGAGGAGCATTATGCATACTGCACTCTTTTCCTTCATCAAGTTTTTATCCCATTGGGTTTTCTTGGTAAGGTTTTTAAGGAGGCAGTTTTTATGGCATGTAATAAACGATGAATATCCAAGGAGGAGTATTATAAATATGGGCTTATGGGCTATGGGTTTAATAGGTGATGTCTATTCATCATTAGGGTTTGTGTCCTATAAATACACACTTATTGTAACCTCTTGTTTTACCACTCAATAAGAATTCTCCCTCCTCTCATTCTTATGTTTATTATTGTACTCTATTTACAATAAAGGATATCTTTTTGGAAGATTATTAGGAACCATATCATGCACATGTTTTATAACCTCTTGAACTATATTTTTAAAACTCATATCATCAATTTACACAATACTTTCGATGATGTTAATTGACCATATCAATTTTTAGTATATTTGTAATCGAGTTTATTTTTTTTTCTAAGCAAGTACTTGAGGTTACTAACGGCTTACTTTTGAAAGCATCCATAGATAGCTTTTCCTCATTTTTGAAAGCATCCAAAAAGTTTCACACCGCTCCGCACCAAAATCTCTTTAGAAAACAAAAGAATTATAAGAGTATACATTTATGTCCCACATCGACTGGTTGAGAACAAATGTTCCATAAGAAGATGCTATAAATTGATCACCTAAGCCTTCAAATTAACAATACGTATTCACTCGACAATAATAGCTCTTCTAGTTTTGAATGTTTGGAGCATGTTTTAATAAGTTGGTATAAATTGCTTTATTTTTATTATACAACTTGTTTAAAACATGCTTCTAACATTTGTAGACTACAATAGACTAAATAAAATGTGACATTTATAATCTACAATTTTCAATTCAAGCTTTTCCTTAATAGTTTAGTCTATTTTTCCTAGCCGTCAGCATGTATATTTACCCATTGAAGGTAAAAAGGTGAAGAGTAATTTAGTTCAGGGATGTCATGAGCCGCTATAGTCATGTAGCAGTTTAAGTAATTATTGCCATTGATTTTTTTTATTTATTTTTTACTGTTTGCTTGTGCGGTTGAAGAACTTTCACAGCAACATATGTAGTAGCTTTACATATTCTTTCGGCATAGTTGTAGACTTAAAGATGTGAAAGATTGACATAATGTTTAAGCTTGTGCTACTTGACTGATTTGGAATATAAACCACACATTTACATTTAGCAATGAGGCTTTTACATGTTTGAGGGGATATAAATGTACCAGAAATTAATTGCCAAACCTCAATTCAACACCAAAATCTTCATCCTTCTTTGGAGCAACGAAGGCACCCTTCTCATTGTCCCTAAATACCCTCGATTAAGTTTCTCGATCTATACAGCATAGAACCTAGCCCCATGTCGGGCGCGTTGCCACAAGCTTTCTTGGTTAAGACCCATCGGCTCAAGTATGTCATCAACGGGTCCCTAGTTTGAAATAGGGGATAATTTATTCGTTTAACATAGAAACATTTCTTATAGCAACCGGTTTTGACCCCTCCAAAGTCGATGTAAACGATATTCTTTCTACAGAAGTATACAGTGTTCATACTAAATGACGAAATTGATAACTTATATGTACGCTGCAAGTCAAAAGACAACGACAGCGATTGGCAACTTATGTACCTCCGAGGTCGTTGTCTCTTGACTTGCAGCGTACATATAAGTTATCAATTTTGTCATTTAGTATGGACACTGTATACTTCTGTAGAAAGAATTCGTTTACATCGACTTTGGCGGGTCAGAACCTTGCTATAAGAAACGTTTCTATGTTCTAGACGAATAAATTATCCTCTGTTTCAAACTACTGTTTGAAAAAAAACTTGAATGTATAGAGAAATTGATTTATTTTGAATTTGGTATGCTCAAGGTACGTTCCAACGTGGAAATCGTTCAAACAATGCAACAATAAAACGCCTTCCCCATGAAATACCGTGTCACAAGTTAATGCAGTAGAGAAGAGAAACCAGTAGGAAACAAATATAGGAAGAACCGCACCGTTATTAGTCACAGCTTGAACCGCGTCCATATTTATCATCTTTACAAACCTATTACACCAGAAAAAAGTACACATGTTGAGAATTACTACAAGTTGGTTTCGGTATCTGGTGTAAAACATCTCTAATAAAAACATGTGAGTAGACGATGAGTTGAAAGAGATTGAAGACTGTTTAGCTGTTTGGTTTCATAATTCCATATATGAAAGAAGTGATTCCCTTTTTATAGTTCCCAAAAGTTAAAATGTTCTATGTACCTTAATCTGTTGTAACATACAATATGAATGTATTACCTAAATAATCCTACCTACTTTTGGGGTAGAAACACCAACTAAGGTAGATACATCATGCATAATACATGGTTGAATTTGAATCATTTTTATTCGGAAACTTATTTTTGAATTAAAATAGAAGTTATGTATGGATACGAGTCCTTTATACCAATATGTGTTTCGCATCGATCGACTTAAAGTGTTGTAAACGTTCCAGTACATTGGAATGGACGAGCATGAATGTATGAAGCATGCATATGCATGTCTTAAAATTGACAAATTAAGAATATTGTTGTCGATGATTTTAGTGTATCACTTATATTTTATATAATTGTGATTTACTTGAGATCAAAGGCTTAATCAGGTTTAGCTTACAGTCGAGTTAGGAGGTGCGTAAAACGCATCACGTGCCTACCAACAAATTCATCAATATACATCACAATCCAAATAACAACAACAACAACAACAACAACAATACCCAGTCTCGCTAAAAACATACAAGACAAGATGTAGACGGTCACGTCTCTACTCGAGTTTAAAAGGATTTCTAAACTAAACATGAGTGTCTACATCCTGTATGTCCTATTGTTGTTGGATAGACAGGATGTAGACAGTCACGCCCCAACTCGAGTGTAAGACAAATAACACATGTTGTTATGTTATAAAAATACCTTGTAACAATTTTGTCTAGCGTTTAAAAGGATATCTTTTTGGATTTTGTCTTCGTATTTTGAGAGGTATGCTTCCATTGCCACTGCTTTCTTGATTTCTTTCTTGCTCAATAGATTTTTGTTTATTTCAAGATTGATGATTTCTTGCTCATAAGGCCATCTATTCTAATCTAATATGGGCCTTTTAAATGCTTCCAATACAAAGCCCACTTAACGTATTGGGAGGTTCGGCTTTAGCCATATTTTTCATCGGTAAACGGTAAATGTAGTAGCTTACCTTTTGACCAACTAATAAACGGGCTTGTGATATAATTACAGATCGACATGAACCGGGTAGAGCTATTTTTGAGAAGGTTTGTGTGACCATGTCAAATTTGTTTGCATCCAGTGAGAATTGAGACATGTAACAAATTAGTGATGATAATTACAAAGCTCTTTACCACTAAACCCCCTGAGTAAAAATAAAGTAATCGATTTTTTAAATAGTGTTGGATCAGATTGTTTTGTAAATGTTACGATAACACTTGGACAGTTCCTTACATGGTTACGGAAAAATGTTTTACGTGTTATAAAATAACAAATAAGCAAAATGTAATGTTAAGTTACAATTTTATTTTTCTTGCAAAAACTAGATATTAATTGCATAACTTGAAAGATACACCACGACCTTTAAGATAAATCCTGACACCCTTTAACTCTAAACCTTGGGTGGCTATATCTGATACCTCCCGAATTAACTACATAAACTTGGGTACTTAGACTTGAATATGCTACAAATTGAGCATCAAGGAGTAGTAATTCAATGTTACCTAAGCTTCCATTTTATGAAGGTTGATTTATATAATACAACGAGTTCGGCGACGATCCGCCGCGTTGCGGCGGGGCGTTGTTTTATTTCGTTGATTATTGCACGATATTTTTATTAAGTAGAGAGTAGGTCGGGGGTAAAAAAAAATATTTTTTTTCCCCGAAAAAGGACTCCTTTTGCAAAGAGTCGCCGATGGCAGCGGTATTTTTTGCCAATTGTCGAAACATTTTTTTTTTTGGAAAAAGGACTATTTTTGCAAAGAGTCGCCAGTGTCAGGGGTAATTTTTGCCAATTTTCGAAACATTTTTTTGGAAAAAGGATTTTTTTTGCAAAGAGTCGTCAATTTCAGGGGTATTTTTTGCCAATTTTCAAAAGCTGATTTAAAAAAAAAAAAAAAAAAAAAAAAAAAAAAAAAATTTGGGCCGGGTACTGTAGCAGCCCAAAAGGCGGTGACAACTGTAGAAAGAGCGACGTTGTATTAAATCACTTTTAATATATATAGTAACTATACAAGTTGATAATTGGGCTTTTAATATGGGCTTTTTTATGGGGTTTAGATGGAATGAAGAGCCCGGATAAAATTGGATAGTAATTACAAATGTTTAGATGTTTGATTTACGGATACCATAGTTGTTAAGATCCCGATTATGATCTTAGGATCTTACGACTTTACGATTCTACAAAACAAAAACGATCCGGATCCTACGTAGGATCTTAACAAGCTTAAGATCTTATAGGATCCCGATCTTGACCATAGGATTTTAAGATCTACTCCGAACCGATTTTACTTTTCTCGAACCTTAAACTAAAAAACTACAAATTTATGATTTATGTTTTTATATAATTTAAAAACAACATGTAATTCTTCTTAAACATTCCATATTCATAATTTAGGACAATATTTTCATGAAATATTCATATAATTTCATGTTTATAATATATAATAATTTGTAGATTTTAATAATATTACAAAGATTATTAAAAAATAGCATTATAGTAGGATCTTAAGATCCCGATCCGATCTTACGATCACGATCTTGCAAAGACGAAAACGATCATTCACGATCTTGCAAAAACGAAAACGATCCTAGGTAGGATCCCGATCTTAAAAACCTTGATGGATACAACTTTTTTGTTTATTATTTTTGTTAAAGTGAGCAATTAAATTAAACAAGGAAAAAGCACCCGGCGATATATATATATATATATATATATATATATATATATATATATATATATATATATATATATATATATATATATATATATATATATATATATATATATATACACACACACACGTTTGCTATGTCTTTACGGTTGACTTATGTTGGATTAACGTACAAAAGCATTTATTGTCGGAAGCCTTACACTTGGATCCATAAGAGCATTAGGTATCATGGCAAGACAAATCTCCTCATTCGGGTCTCACGGGATGCCACATCACCATGACATACCTCCCTTTACAACCCCCCATTCCCATAACATACCACAACTTACTCATTTGGGCCCACCACTATCTATTTTTATTTTTTTTATTCAAATATCCAAATAAACTAAATTCATTTCATTAAAAATAAAGATACATTACAACATATTAAATCACATACGAAACATAAACTAACGATACGAAAAAAAAAGGATAAAAAAACATACGCAACTTAAGGAATACATCAAATTATAAAGAAACTAATTATGTTGTTGTTGTTGTTGAAATTCTTCCCATTGATGTAGTTGCCAAACATGCTCGATGATATTTCGTTGAAGCGCTGCGTGTACGCGTTTATCCCGTAGTTCCCTCCCCTTCTTTCGTTGCACTTCTCATCGCTCAATCCATGCCCGTTGTAAATTTATTCGCGGACAAATATACATTTCACTAATTTCGGATATCGCAAATTGTTGATCTTTCAAAATTATGTTATGCAATATGATGCACGAGTACATGATTCTCCGTAGATTGGTCACAGTAAATTGGCGGGCCGGTTGGGCAATAATATGCCAACGTCCTTGGAGGACACCAAAATCTCTTTCGATATCTTTTTGAGCACTTTCTTGTTTCGCTTTAAATACGACATTTTTTGGGTATGTGCAGCCGTGAATGATTTGACAAAAGATGACCACTCTGGGTAAATTCCGTCAGCTAGATAATACTCTTGTTTAAATGTACGACTGCTTACTTCAAACGGAACCTCGGGGGCGATGTCATCAAGCAAGTCGTCGAATAACGGAGAATTATTCAAAACGGTAAGATCGTTATTCGCACCCGCCACCCCAAAAAATGCATGCCAAATCCACAAATCATATGAAGCAATGGCTTCAAGCATTATAGTTGGTTACTTTTTATCACCTCTGTGAAATTGGCCTTGCTATTCTCTCGGACAATTTTTCCATTCCCAGTGCATACAATCAATGCTTCCCAACATTCCAGGTAACTTATAAACCGTAGTATGTGCGTTGTATAAGTTGTGATTGTCATTCACGTCTGGTTTTCTTAAAAACTCACTCGTATACAACTGGATTATGCACATAGTAAAATTATCTAAACAATCGCGTGCACAATGTTCTCCCATTTGTAAATACTCATCAAATGCATCAGCTGTTATGCCGTACGCCAATTGGTGTAGGGCGCATGTGCATTTCGGACTCTAAAGAAATCAAAATGATTGGGTAGAGGATGATGAGTTTCAATAAATATTTCAATACCTTGTACTATTTCTAAAAATAGTTTACGGCTCATACGATATCGACGCTTAAAATATTCTTCCGTATATTTTGGGTTGTTACCAAAATAATCAGCCATTAGACGTGCTTCAGCAATTTCACGTTCCCGGGGAATGTATGCCCGTTTCCAACTTCCAGCTTCTTGTTGCTGTAACGATTGCTCATTCTCATATTCTTGAAGAATCATCTCGAGCTCTGAAATCTCTTAAAGATAATTTTCGCCGGAATGAGATGATTCACTCATGTTTTTGGGTTATTATTTTATAGAGTTTAGTGTGAAATGTTATGTAGAATGTGTAACCACTGTGAAAATCCCACTTTATGATAAACCGACTTATATAATACTTATCCTTTTCTACGAGTGATTTTTTTATTATTATCTGATTTTAACTATTATCTTATGTGACGTAGATCACATCCTCGATAAACGTGTTCGAATGCAACCTAACCTCACCGTATTAAATGTTTATCCTATGTAAACATTATCATATAAAACTTTAAGATACCCCGTTTGCCATTTTACGTTAAATTGTTAACATACGTATAAAACTAAACGTTCATTATCAAATAGAGTTCTATAAAACACTAAATTACCATAACAACAAATGTAAGTAACAAAACCATAAAAACACAAAAGTACAAATCATCCAACCTAAGGTACAAGTCACTAAAGCACAGAAGCCCTAATTCCACTATAACTCCCGGTAAAACCCTAATTATATTTAAACTTTGATTTTATGAACTAAATTTATAAACCTTAATTTATTTGCACGAGATTTTTATAAAATATAAATGTACAAGTCATTTAAGCTAATGTACAAGTCTTTTATGCATAAAAACCATATATTAATAAAAACCTTATTAAAACCTTAAATATAATTATTTTAAAACACAAAATACAAGTTTTCATACATAAACATTAAAAATTAATTTCTCCTAAACTCATTAAATATAAGTACAAGTCTTTAAACCTAGTGTATAAGTGCCTAATGCACAAAATCCAAAAATCCCGTTTATATATATATTAAACATAATAAAAATTACATAAACATTATATAACTTAAGGAAACATTAAAACTATAATTTATACATTTCTAAACCCTAATTACAACCCTGATAAGCTTCTAGTACAACTCCCTTAAAGCACAAACCATATATCTTTTCCATTTCCCTAAAATTCGATTCCTAAATATATATTTGCAAACCCTAAATAATTCCTACTTAACAAAACCTTAAACATAAGTTTTGAACTAACTAGTTACTACCCTAAACCCTAAGTACAATATGAAATAGCCCTAAGTACAAACCATTGAAGCCCCATTCGATCCCATCCTTGCTCCTAGTTCGAATCCTAACCAAGTTATAACCAAATTAGTTTCTCAACTAAAACCTACACCAAATATCCCTTCTCACATTCCCCCTCCTCCATATCATCAATGACATCACTAAGATAGATACTGATGAGTATGCAAATACTCATCATTTCTTTCACATTTGAGCTACAGAAACAGTCAAAAACACTTTAAAAAGTCTAAAAATGTATAAAAATATCATCTGACTGTGTTTTTATAAGTTTCAGGGAAAAACAAACAATAAATGGCATAATTTGCATTTTAGTCCCTGAACTTTCATAATTTGGCAAATCTAGTCCCTAGAATCTAAAAAAGTGGAATCTTATCATTCAAGGTCCCTGAAATATTCAAACTTGGTAAAATTGGTCCTTGAATGAAACTTTTAAACAAATGGCAGTTTTAGTCCCTGGGGTTTTAAAAATGACAAAACAAGTCCCCGGGTGTTTTAAAATGGAAAAATATGTTTTATGGTCCTTGTACTTTGAAACTTGGCAATATTGGTCCTTTGGAGTAACTTTGGAAAAGTGCAACATCAGCCCTTCATTATTCAGAAAATTACACTTTTGGTCCTTGTTGTATTTAAGCTACAAACCAAATCCGGATCCTCTAAAATAAATAAAACCCAATACCCTTTATCACTACCCAACCCAATATTATCTAAATCCTAAACCCAGCCCAACCATAACCCTTGACCCGGCCCAACCCCAACTTAAATAACCAATACCAGTCAAACCCAGGTCAAACCTTCTTCCCTTTCACACAACCCCGCCAAAACCACCATACCTGAAACCAGGTGGTTTTTGGCCACCTTTCACCTCCACCTCATCACCCCAGTCACTAATCTCTCCCCTCCACCTCCACAAACACCCAAATTTCTTTAATTGTTAAAACCTGCTCAAGCTACTTTTGTCCTGATTTCCCGCCAAATTCCAAGTGGACGGATATGATGAATTACAAGCAATCAAAGGTCAAGAAGTGGTGGGAATCACTCAGAGATGTCGACAGAGATTATCCTTGATGTTTTTAGTATTAATAGTACTGTGTAATAGAAAAAAGATAGTTAGTTAGTTTTATTTTTACTCGCAAATTTTAATTTCAGTCAATGTACTTATGTAAACTTAAATTTCAGTTGAATGCAAATTCCTTTCAGTTGTATTAATCCATTTCAAGTCACTTTGTGTTGAGAATTTAGTTATGCTCAAATTTCAAGTAATCTATTAGTCGTATAAGCTCTCAGTCTCATATAAGTACTACCAAAAGCTCAAAGTAACCTTGTAATAAGCTTATAAAAGCTTTATATAGCTTTTTGTAAGATTATTTAGTATAATTCAGCTCTGAACTTCAAGCAATGGAAAAAGTCAAAGAAAAGTCAAAGTTTGGATAAATAAGCTATCTGGAGTATAATAAGCTATAATGAAAGGCTTAGGGGTGTTTTCTAGCTTGTGTAAACAAGCTAGAGGGTTTCTTGGTCCTTGGTTCCTAGTTTCATGTGCAATTCGATTGTAAGCCTTAAATTCTCATTTTAGCTCATTTTTCCATATCACTGTTAAGTAGCTTAATTTAGCTTGTTATTGATTTTATTAGCTTATCAGTACTCTATAGTCATATCTCAATAGATTAAATCAGTTCTAATAGCATTTGTTTCATTTTCACTTTAAAAACTAAAAAAAAAGCCAAAAATAAGCCTCAACAAGCTAGCTTGTTAATTTGTTTCATTTTCAGTCACAAAGTTCATTTTCCATAGCTTAAAATACTTAGTGTATCATCAGAGTTCAGATTTTAGCTTATATCAAGTAATCTCAGTTCAAAAATGACAACAGTCAACCCTTAAGGGTTGTTTGGTTCAGTCAGTCCACAAGCCAAAACCCACTTTACTGTAGCTTGACCATTTGGTCAACTTTGCACAAGCTTATCTAAGTCCATAGAAGCTATTTTCAAGGTCTGATCAGACCTATATCAAGATTTAGCATTCTTACACACCTAGTATTAAAAACAGTCAACATGGAGCTCATATAAGCTAATACAAGCCTCAAGCTTGTTTGATCCATAACTTGGGCATTTTCTTACTCAACTGAGTCTATCTAGTGTGTTCCCAAATTCTTAGACCTAGTGCACAAGTGTGCACTGAGTTGCACATCATATCAGTCAAGACTACATCAGGCAGTCTTTGTGGTTTTTGCAGATTTTGTAGAATTTTTATCTCACTCATCATAAGCCCTTACAAGCTGATCTTCTGGGATAATAAGCTCACCCAGCTTATCTATATCTCTAAATTTTCTTGTGATTTTTAGAGCTCATCTGGACTCCTAAATCAGGCCTGCAAGTTGGGCAAATTTGCCCTGCTCCACAAGCCCACCAGCATATCAGTAAGCTTAATAGCTTATTGGAGCTTTTCTGGCTTATGCACCCAGCTTTTCTTGGTTCCTTTAGATCATTTGCAAGTGTCTTAGACCATTTCATCTTTGTTCCATAATTTTTTAGCTTATTCTCAAGCTTTTAGCTCATCAAGCTCAAAAGCTTGGCTGTTAAGCTTTTAAGTTCCAAACTGCTTATTTTTTAGGTTTCAAAATTTTTGTCTTCATTAAAGTTACTTCTTTTCAGTAGTATAATAAGTTTGTAGTAGAAAGTTTTCAATAAAATCCACTTTTTAGAAAGTGATAGCTTCTATTTAAGAAGCTTGAGCTTTTTAGCTTATTTTTCTGCTTTTTACTTAAGCACTTTCTGATTTTATATTTTTCATAAGTTTCTGTCACCATAGGATAATTATAGAAAAAGTTTCATAATTTTCTGAGTTTGTTTAGTATTTATTAGAATTTAAAATAATTAAAAAATATTTAAAATAGTAATTAAATCATAATAAATAGATAAATAATCAGAAAAATATAATTCCAATTTTCATAATTCTCTTTTGTCATTTTTAATCTAGGAAAAATATAATTATATTTTTATTCCTTAAGAAAAACCAAAAATAGAAATATAGTGATAGCTTCTATTTAATAGAATTTATCTTTTTAAATTTTAATTAAGTAAATTTCATTTTTATAATTTTCTTAGCTTCTATTTACCTTAGAGTATTTATAGAAAAATTTTCAGATTTTTCTTTGATCTTTTAGTATTTATTAGAATTTTAATTAGTTTAAATAATTATTAAATAGTTTTTAATTAATAATAATTAATTAATAAGTCAAATAAATAATTTTCTTTTTCCAATAATTTTCTTTTCTTATTAGGATTGTAAAAATATAAATTTCATATCCGTAGGCCTATTATTTATTAAAACTCACTTTTTATTTGTTACGTTTTCGTTTATTTAAATTTAAACGTGCGCTTTTAGGTTTTTATACGTTTCTAGTTAACTTGTTTTTACGTTCTTGTTTATATAGCTTGTTTAAAGCTATTTTCTTATCTCCTTAGTGTAATCAAAACCATAATCCCTTTTCTGTTCAATAACACTTGATCACGATCCGTTTTTAAGCACAATTTCGCATCTCGCTGGGACTTAAACGACCCGGGGATAAAACTATACTCCTTGGATAATTGCATTGTGTTCTCAATTGGTTTGACTTTATTTGACCACATCCGTGGTTGATTTAAGTTGACTATTTTTTGGCCCAATCAAATTTTGGCGCCGCTGCCGGGGAGGTGTGCTGCGTGTTTCAAACGTTTTGCAGTATCGTGTCTTTGAACCCCAATCTGTGAATATCTTCTCTCTCTTGTATATTTATCATATATAAAGCAAAACGCTTGTGAAGTTAACTCATTTAACGGATCAAGCACCAAAAATATCGTATTCTTATTTCCCATAAAACCATATAAAAAACAAAAATATTTTCTTTTCTTTTCTATATATACATTATCATAAAAAAAATAAAAACATCAAAAATATTTTCCATTTTATCTGTTAAATAATAAACAAATAATAAAAATTAACCATCGAGAACCAAGACTGAGTACTACCTAACTGGGGGTACGGCCATAATAAGTTCCCAAACCTAAGATAAAAACTTGCCTTTGTATCACTTGCGAATATCGGCTCACCTTTAATTGATAAACAAACTCTAACGGAGGTTCTAGGATAGTCTGACATTAAATTGTCAGACTGAAAGAAGCGGGTTTTTAAGGAGCATTTAATTGCCCACCTCTGCTTCTCCGCCACTCTGTGCGTTTGTCTTTTAGAGAGCTACCGTACGCCTGTTGATTATTGGTTTAAGTTCACTTGTGTTTTTTCTCGATCTTGATTTTAATTGAAAATTTTTGTTTCACTTTTCATAAATAAATAAAATCCCAAAAGAATCTTCTTACCCTTTTCTGAGTTTCCTCCACTATAAAGGATTCTTAGACTCGTCTTAGTGCATGCGCACTCGTTCTTCTAGGTCATCAAGCCCTCTCCGTGAGCTTGGAAACATACCTCGAAGACGTCGTAGACGTTCTGCCCCATCAGTCGTATCTGAGGAGCGTACTGATTCTGTCGTCATGGCAGATTTGCCGATGAATGAGCTTCTCCAAGCACCCATCGAGGGTTATGGAGATGCCATTGTTGTTCCAGCTATCGTAGCTGAGAGTTTTGAGCTTAAAACCGGGTTACTGAATCTTGTAACCTCTAGCCAATTCTACGGTTTTGAGAGGGATGATCCTCATGCTCATATTCGATGGTTTAACAAGATAACATCTACCATCAAATACAAGAACATCCCTTCTAGCTCAATCAAACTTCTTCTATTCCCATTTTCTCTCGAGGGACAAGCCCGAATATGGCTTGAAAAACAACCCCCTCGTTCAATTGAGACATGGGAGGACTTAGTTACAAAGTTTGTAAACGAATTCTTTCCACCGTCTAGAACGACAAGTCTTAAAAATGAAATTATCAAATTCACACAAAGATTTGATGAATCATTTAGTGACGCGTGGGATCGTTTCAAAGAATTGCTTCGTAAATGTCCTCATCATGGTTTTACCGAGTTGATGCAAATCGACACTTTCTATAATGGAGTGAGCCAATCTGACCAAGATTCTCTCAATGCCTCCTCAGGAGGTAACTTTTTGAGCAGAACTGTCAAAGAAGCTTTAGCGATTATTGAAAATAAGTCTAAGGTCCGTACTGCACGAACAAAGCCATATCATTCTCAGGCTAGTGCCGGTCCTTCTACTTCATCTCCCGTGAGTACTTCTAGCACAGATGCTAAAATTGACAAACTCACGGATGCTATTCAAGCTTTGGTTCTCTCAAGCCAAAAGAAAGTCACTTTCACACAAACTCCTTCACATGCTGAAGTTAAGAAAGTGGAAGTCTGTGTTACTTGTGGTGGTCCTCACGCATACTACGACTGTACTGCCACCGATGGTAGTCCTTTTGAAGTTAATGCTATAGCAGGTACTTCAAATCAGGGAGGTAATCAATACCATCCTCAAATGGAACCAAGTTACCGAGCTAGTAGCTACCAAGGACCACCCGGTTTCAATCAGAACCAGAATTTGCAAAACCGGAACCAAAATCAACCTCGAATGAACCAAGGTTATCAAAACCAAGGGAATTTCAATTCTGGACAGAATCAAGGTTTCCAACACCAAGGAAACTTTAACCGAAACAATTCCAACCAGGGAAATCATTTTCAGGGAAATGGTAATCCAAATCAAGGGAATTTTCAACATCAAGGTTATAATCAAAATAACCGAATGCAAAATTTCCCTAATCAACATCAAGCCATTCCAGCCCCACATCCATCATCTGATGAGTTATTAAGGCAGTTCATGAAAGCTCAAGAGGACACAAACAGGTTGTTGGTCAGCCAGATCTCTGAGATTAAAAAATCTTTAAATGATCAACCTTCGGGCTCAGGAAAACTTCCGAGCAACACGATCGCTAACCCGAAGGGCGATGTTAAGGCGATCACAACCCGAAGTGGTGTTTCATATGAGGGACCCACTGTTTCCACTACCACTTCTTCTTCTTTCCCCAAGGTAGTGGGAAGTGAGCCTGAGGTGACTAAGGACCAGGTATTTCCTACCAATAACGGAGGTACCAACAACGTCCAACCTCAAATTGTCCCGAAACCCAAGACTAAACCTCAAGTTGTCTTTGAACATCCTGAAACCCCGGTTGAAAACCCTAAATCCAAAACTTCTATTCCCTACCCATCACGTTTAAATGAGCAAAAGCTCCGCGAAAAAGCTAGTCAACAAATGGATAAATTCTTCCAAATTTTTCAAGAATTACACTTTGACATAAGCTTTGCGGATGCTATCATTCTGATGCCCAAGTTTGCATCCACAATCAAACACTTGTTAAGCAACAAGGAAAAACTGTTTGAAATGGCAAAGACTCCATTAAATGAGAACTGCTCAGCAGTTATCTTGAAAAAGCTTCCCGAGAAGCTTGGAGATCCTGGAAGGTTTCTACTACCTTGTGTCTTTCCAGGAATGGTTGAATGCTATGCCTTGGCCGATCTTGGTGCAAGCATCAACCTGATGCCTAAATCAGTATGGAAGAAACTTTCTCTTCCTGAACTTACTCCTACCTGCATGACTGTTGAGCTTGCAGATCGTTCAATATCTCGTCCACTTGGCATTGCCGAGGACGTATTTGTGAAAGTAGGAAAGTTCCATTTTCCAGCTGACTTTGTGGTTGTGGATTTCGATGCTGATCCTAGGGTTCCTCTCATTCTTGGAAGAGGATTCCTAAGAACGGGCCATGCTCTCATAGATGTATTTGAGCATGAAATCACATTACGTGTGGGTCATGAAGCTGTTACCTTTAACCTCGATCAAACTTCTAGGTACTCCTCAAATTATGATTCTGAATCGGTTAACCGAATCGATGTCATTGATATTGTTTCAAAGGAGTATTCTCAAGAGTTTCTTGGTTATTCTCATAATTCTGTGAGTGGGGATACCACCACATCTTCTTTACCTGGCATTTCCGACTCTTCCCCTTCTCTCACTCCGTTTGAGGGAAGTAATTTCAATTTGGAAGAGATCGATGATTTTCTCAAGTGTGATTCATTCCTAGAGGGGATTGATGACGCTGAGATTGATCTGGAGGGAGATATTCTTCTTCTTGAGACATTGTTAAATCAGGACAATTTTTCCTCCACTCCCTCCCGTTGAACTTCATAATGAGGAAGTCAAATCAGTTGAGAAAATTGATGAATTTCCTGAGGTCGAACTCAAAGACTTACCGCCTCATCTTGAGTACGCATTCTTGGAGGGTGATGATAAATTACCCGTCATTATTGCTAAAAATTTAAGTGATGAGGAAAAGACTGCTCTAATAAAGGTCTTAAAGTCACACAAGCAAGCCATTGCTTGGAAACTCTCCGACATAAAGGGTATTGACCCTGAATTTTGTACTCACAAGATTCTAATGGAGGATGACTTTAAACCAGCAGTCCAACATCAAAGAAGGGTGAATCCTAAAATCCACGATGTTATCAAACAAGAAGTTCTCAAACTTCTTGATGCAGGATTGATTTATCCCATCTCTGATAGTCCTTGGGTTAGTCCCATTCACTGTGTTCCAAAAAAAGGTGGCATAACTGTTGTCACAAATGATGAAAATGAGTTGATTCCAACTCGATTGGTTACGGGGTGGCGTGTTTGCATTGACTATCGTAAGTTAAATGATGCCACCCGTAAAGACCATTTTCCTCTACCTTTTATGGATCAGATGCTTGAGAGATTAGCAGGGAACGAGTATTATTGTTTCCTTGATGGTTTCTCGGGTTACTTTCAAATTCCCATTGATCCACAGGATCAAGAAAAGACTACCTTTACATGCCCTTATGGAACCTTTGCTTATAAACGTATGCCTTTCGGCTTATGTAATGCTCCAGGCACGTTCCAGAGGTGTATGATGGCTATATTTACCGACATGATCGGTAAAACAATGGAGGTCTTTATGGATGACTTCTCGGTCATTGGGGATTCGTTCCAAGCATGTCTCTCCAATTTAGAAAACATGTTGAAACGGTGTAAAGACACCAATCTTTGTCTAAATTGGGAGAAAAGTCATTTTATGGTCAAAGAGGGCATTGTCCTCGGCCATAAGATATCAAAGAACGGGATTGAGGTTGACAGAGCTAAAGTTGATGTCATTGGTAAATTACCTCATCCCACTACCGTCAAAGGTATTAGGAGTTTTTTGGGTCATGCCGGTTTCTATCGTAGATTCATACAAGATTTTTCTAAAATCGCCCGGCCTATGACTCATCTTCTTGAAAAGGATGCTCCTTTTATCTTCTCACCAGAGTGCATCAAAGCTTTTGACATATTAAAGAAAAAGCTTACTGAGGCACCCATTCTAGTTGCCCCCGACTGGGATTTTCCCTTTGAGCTCATGTGCGATGCAAGTGATTTTGCTATCGGTGCAGTCCTGGGGCAACGAAAAGCCAAACATTTTCAGCCTATCCACTACGCAAGTAAAACCATGACTGAAGCTCAAACTCATTACACCACTACAGAAAAAGAATTATTGGCTGTGGTGTATGCCTTTGAGAAGTTTCGGCCATATTTGATCTTGACAAAATGTGTAGTGTATACGGATCACTCGGCTCTCAAATATCTCTTTGCAAAACAAGATGCAAAGCCGAGATTGCTCCGTTGGGTTCTCCTCTTGCAAGAATTTGATATCATTATACGTGATAAAAAAGGAGCTGAGAACCTAGCTGCTGATCATTTATCCCGATTAGAGAACCCACACCAAGATGTTTTCGAGAAAAAGGAAATAAATGAAACATTTCCTCTCGAGACACTCAATGCGGTTACTTTTCGAGGAGATTCTACTACCCCATGGTTTGCCAACTTCGCAAATTACCATGCGGGTAACTTCATAGTGAAAGGGATGTCGACCCAACAGAAGAATAAATTCTTCAAAGATGTTAAACATTACTTCTGGGACGACCCCTACTTATTCAAAATCTGTGCGGATCAAGTCATCCGACGGTGTGTTTACGGACAGGAAGCTATTGACATTCTTAAAGCTTGCCATGCTGGACCTACGGGGGGCCATCATAGTCCAAACTACACCGCTAAAAAGGTGTTTGATTCCGGGTTTTATTGGCCCACAATCTATAAGGATGCCCAAGATCTTATTAAAACTTGTGAAGCTTGTCAGCGTCACGGAAATATTTCACAACGAAATGAAATGCCACAAAATGCAATTCAAGTCTGTGAAATCTTTGATGTCTGGGGCATTGACTTTATGGGGCCATTTCCATCATCTCGAGGAAACAAATACATTCTCGTGGCTGTTGACTATTTGTCAAAATGGGTTGAAGCAAAAGCTTTACCCACTAATGATGCCCGAGTTGTTGTAAAATTCCTGAAAGCTCTTTTTGCCCGTTTTGGAACTCCACGTGCTATAATCAGTGATCGTGGTACGCATTTCTGCAATGACAAATTTGATAAAGTCATGCAAAAGTATGGTGTAACTCACCGTCTTTCTACTGCGTATCACCCACAAACAAGTGGGCAAGTTGAAGTTTCAAATCGGGGTATTAAAAGAATCTTGGAAAGGACTGTAGGAGAAAATCGTGCATCCTGGTCGGATAAATTGGATGATGCACTATGGGCCTTTCGTACAGCTTACAAAACACCCATCGGGTGTACACCTTACAAGCTTGTGTACGGAAAGGCATGTCATCTTCCGATCGAATTAGAGCACAAAGCCTACTGGGCCTTGAAACATGCTAACTTTGACCTTCAAACTGCGGGTGATCACCGAAAAGTTCAAATGAATAAATTAAATGAACTGCGTGATCAATCTTACGAGAACTCTTTGATTTATAAAGAAAAGACAAAGAAGATTCATGACTCTAAAATCAAGAACCGCGTTTTCAACATTGGTGATCGAGTCCTTCTTTTCAATTCCAGATTGAAGATTTTCTCGGGAAAACTCAAATCCCGTTGGTCTGGTCCATTCTCTGTTACAAAAGTTTATCCATATGGTACCGTTGAGTTATCTCAAAATGACGGACCAAATTTCAAAGTGAATGGTCATCGATTAAAACACTACTTTGGAGAGGACATACCATTCATGGTTGTCCCGGATCTTCAAACTTTCCCCATGAACCAATGAATGCGGGGATCGAGTCAAGCTAGTGACTCGGTGATCAAAAACATTAGCAAAACATGGGTTCTCACCCGTGTCTCTGTTTTCTTTCTCTTTTCTACCACCTAGTGTGGGGGAGATGGTCTCTTCCACTTACTTCCCCGTAGACTTTTAATTTGCTTTTTCTCCCGGGCTGTTCAGGAGCACTTTGTTACAGTTGGCCATTCACAAGCGGTTAGCTTGCGTGATAAACCTGACTGTTCGGGAGAAATCAACTTAATTCGGGGTCGAGTCAAGCTAGTGACTCGGTGATCAAAAACATTAGCCCACACCATATGGGTTTTTCACCCATATTTCTGACTTCTTTCTATTTTCTACCACCTAAGTGTGGGGGAGATGCCCCACAGGTTGTATATATGTAAATAGTGTAAAAAAAAAATATATATATATATATATATATATATATATATATATATATATATATATATATATTAATATATATATATATATATATGGTTGTGTATATATAAAATAATGGCTATTCAGTATTTCCCTTTCACGTTCTAAGTGTTGGTTTAACAGCCAGTTCTTTGAATATTGAGGGCAATATTCAGTTCTAAGTGTGGGGGGGGGGGGGAAATTCTAGCGAATTTTATCAAATATATCATCTAGCACCCCCATTTTAGCCAAAATTTTAAAATTTTTTCTCACTTAGAACTCAGAAAATGGTTATCAGTCCGCCATGTCTAACCCACATAAGGATTGGCTAATCCAGGAGCAAACGGCTCTTGGTAAAGATATATCAAATCCGTTTATGGCTTGCAATTTGCCAAAAATTGTATGGTTTTCGACTCACCATATCTTCATAAGTGAAGAGTTGGCTAGCCCGCAAGGTTATGGCTTGTGGTAAAGGCTTTGGAATACCATAATTGGTAATCAGCTCACCAAAGATAATATTAATAATTTATCTAAGAGTTGGCTAGTCCAGAAGCAAACGGCTTCTGGTAAAGACAAATCAAAACCGTTTACAGCTGGTGATTTGCTCAAAATCACATGGTTATCAGTGTACCATAGTTCTTACTTGAACTGAAACATTTGGCTACTCCAGAGGTGATGGCTTTTGGTAAAGAGACATAAAATCCATTAAATCTTCATAAAAGATTGCTAGGGACTAGCAATAGTTTAGTGTGGGGGATTGATGAGTATGCAAATACTCATCATTTCTTTCACATTTGAGCTACAGAAACAGTCAAAAACACTTTAAAAAGTCTAAAAATGTATAAAAATATCATCTGACTGTGTTTTTATAAGTTTCAGGGAAAAACAAACAATAAATGGCATAATTTGCATTTTAGTCCCTGAACTTTCATAATTTGGCAAATCTAGTCCCTAGAATCTAAAAAAGTGGAATCTTATCATTCAAGGTCCCTGAAATATTCAAACTTGGTAAAATTGGTCCTTGAATGAAACTTTTAAACAAATGGCAGTTTTAGTCCCTGGGGTTTTAAAAATGACAAAACAAGTCCCCGGGTGTTTTAAAATGGAAAAATATGTTTTATGGTCCTTGTACTTTGAAACTTGGCAATATTGGTCCTTTGGAGTAACTTTGGAAAAGTGCAACATCAGCCCTTCATTATTCAGAAAATTACACTTTTGGTCCTTGTTGTATTTAAGCTACAAACCAAATCCGGATCCTCTAAAATAAATAAAACCCAATACCCTTTATCACTACCCAACCCAATATTATCTAAATCCTAAACCCAGCCCAACCATAACCCTTGACCCGGCCCAACCCCAACTTAAATAACCAATACCAGTCAAACCCAGGTCAAACCTTCTTCCCTTTCACACAACCCCGCCAAAACCACCATACCTGAAACCAGGTGGTTTTTGGCCACCTTTCACCTCCACCTCATCACCCCAGTCACTAATCTCTCCCCTCCACCTCCACAAACACCCAAATTTCTTTAATTGTTAAAACCTGCTCAAGCTACTTTTGTCCTGATTTCCTCGCCAAATTCCAAGTGGACGGATATGATGAATTACAAGCAATCAAAGGTCAAGAAGTGGTGGGAATCACTCAGAGATGTCGACAGAGATTATCCCTGATGTTTTTAGTATTAATAGTACTGTGTAATAGAAAAAAGATAGTTAGTTAGTTTTATTTTTACTCGCAAATTTTAATTTCAGTCAATGTACTTATGTAAACTTAAATTTCAGTTGAATGCAAATTCCTTTCAGTTGTATTAATCCATTTCAAGTCACTTTGTGTTGAGAATTTAGTTATGCTCAAATTTCAAGTAATCTATTAGTCGTATAAGCTCTCAGTCTCATATAAGTACTACCAAAAGCTCAAAGTAACCTTGTAATAAGCTTATAAAAGCTTTATATAGCTTTTTGTAAGATTATTTAGTATAATTCAGCTCTGAACTTCAAGCAATGGAAAAAGTCAAAGAAAAGTCAAAGTTTGGATAAATAAGCTATCTGGAGTATAATAAGCTATAATGAAAGTGTTGTTCCCGTTACACTAATAGAAATAACTAGAAAGTTATCCTAATTGTGTACTAAGACTGATACAATGTATGATTAATTTTACCAAATAAGTTAGAACGTAAATATAAAAACAAAGGTTTTTCAACGTTTAAATTCTTATTAGAAATCAATCAAAGAATCTATTACCCAAAGTGTTTTGCGGAATAAACACTTTGGGATTGAATAGACAAGGTATGGTGTTCTCCTCTTCTAAACTCAAGCTTTTCTTGAGTGACAACTAAAAGACCCTACTGAGCTATCTCAGTGAGTAGGTTGTTCTTTGGAGGAGAAAAGTGGGCTGTGAAAGTCTAAGCTTTTAGTGCACAACCTTAATTTACTTTTCTCCTCATCTATCTATTTATACACAAGTATAAAAGAAAGACCTATAACTAAAGTACAAGTTGACCTACGAAGGTCTGACAAAAGTACAACAGTGTTTTGTCATTACCAATAATCTATATTGGGAATAGGCTAAAAGATCCTTTAGAGTGTCTGCCCAACCACTCTCTGACTTTAAGCCGTATTAAGGAAAGTTCTCTTTCGGCGTGATAAGACTTGTCCTTATCCTTTTCAAACTTTCCCGCTCGATCCCGCCTTTACTTCAGGTCTTAGATTAATTCTAAGTCTTCAGTCTTTAGTCTTCAGTCTTTAAGTTGTTCAGGAGACTGAGGGGTTCAGTGAGCTCTTGTCAGTACTCACTGAACCCATCATCTTCTTCTTCGGCTTAAGTCTCACTCAGGAAGTACCGCCTTCCTGAGGAGTGAATCCTTCGCCTTGAATTCGCCTTAAGCATCCTGAAGATGACTCACTGAGTTACTGTTAACTCAGTGACTTGAATTGTTCTTTGTTGGTAAACACTTGGCTTAATTTGTGTTCAAATCCTGTTTTTAGATAATTGGGTATTTATGGACCCAACAATCTCCCCCTATTTGGATATAAATTATGCCTAAGTGTTAATGATCAGTATGAGTGAGCTTATGGCTTCTTCTCATACTGAATATACAGAAGACAGTAAGGACTACAATTTAACATAAACATGGGACAGCATTTTATTCATGTCATTACAAAGTCCTATCAGCTAAACAAAATAATTAAGGTTCCTGACGGATACCCATTAGTTCAAGCTTTGCCTTCTTCGACGCTAACACTTCTCTGTCAGGTCGTTCCTTCATCAACTGATCCATCAGCCTGACAAACTCCTCATTGTTAGAGCCCCTGATATTAAGTGCCATCAGTTTGTAGGCTAGGAGTGTTGTCGTTTCCACTTTATCAATGTCAGAGACTCTCTGAAAGGCTTCCTGACCAAACTCATCCACGAAGAAGATGCCATACTCAGGTTCTTTAATGACAAGGTTAGGACGGAATTTTACTCCCTGAGGAGGAACTCTGTTGCAGTGAAGTGCAGCTATGTATTGTTCAGGCTCCATAGCTACAGCTTTCCTTTTCTTCCCAACCTTCTGAGTATATTCAGGGATTGTTAGTCCCTGAGAAGCAAGTGCCTCATCATGGTCAATGCCCAGACTCTTTGCCACTTTTGCGAGTTCCTCATACTTGGCACTCAGTGACTTGATGATGATTGGGGCATTCTTGCTTGAGGTTTTCTTCCTCAGGATAGGCATCATCATATCCCATTCTCTTATCCCATAGTCTGAAAATTTTACCTCAGGAAGATGTTCAGACTTTCTTGGACCTCTATGGACAGTTAGCTCAGGTTGTGGTGGATGGTGAGTCAGTGATTTCTTCACCTTTTGTCTTGTATGTGCCATCATACTTCATATGCCCTTTGCCTTTTTCTTGCTTCAGTTGGCTCCTTGTTAGTTCTGAAGAAGTGGCTTGAAGCTTGATGATTCCTTCTGATCCTTCTCAGATCTTTATTCTCCTAGCAACCTCATAGATGGTAGATGTGGAGTCATGGCTTTCCTGCGATCTTCTCATCTAAATCTTAGCCATTCCTCTGAGTCCATAGACTCTTTCCCATCTTCTAAGTCAACATAAGACGGTCGTCAGGATCTGGTTGTCTTATGTTTGAGCCTTGTAGGTGTGTTCAGGTGGTGAGGTTTCAGTATAATTTCCTTCCCTTTGCCAGTGAGGAGGTTGACTTGTAGTTCCTCAGTTTGGAACATTACAATGGCAGAGGGAAGGATCAGGAATTTCATCATTTTTCCTCCCTCACGGGTTTAGGAGCTTCAGTGATAACCTACTGACTGAGGAGTTTGTGAACATAGGCCTGAAGATTGAGAGGATATCAGAGACCATTGACTTGTCTCAGAAGCATCATTCTTCACGGCACTGAGTTCGTAGCCATTGCCTGTTGGGTGGTGGAGAGTTCAGGAACGGTTGGTAAAGTGGTGATCAGCTCATTATGTGTCTTGAGGCTATCCATGGCTGAGGAAGGTTGGTGAGTGCCCCTTGGATTCCAAGCAGAGGAAGAATGGAATCCTTTTCCCCTAGCAGGTTTGATATCGGGGAAAGACCTAAGACTAGGTAGGTTGTGGAACATGAGAGGCCTGAAGAATTGAGAGGATATCAGAGACCATTGACTTTGTCTCAGAAGCATCATTCTTCACGGCACTGAGTTCGGTAGCCATTGCCTGTTGGGTGGTGGAGAGTTCACTGACACGGTTGGTAAAGTGGCTGATCAGCTCATTATGTGTTTGTGAGAGCTGATCCATGGCTGAGGAAAGGTTGGTGAGGTGCCCCTTGGATTCCATAGCAGCCTGAAGAATGGAATCCTGGTTATCCCTGAGACCTTTGATATCGACCCCCTGAAAGAGCCTAAGAAGCTCAGTAAGGTTGGTGGAGGCAGTCGACTGAATGGCCATATGATCCTTCATTGATTGAATCATTTTGGGATCATCAGAAAGCTGATCCTGAACTGATTCAACAGCCTTGAGGAGGTTAGCAAGTTCCTGATGCTGACCAGTGGCTGTTTCATCAAAGGTCTTTGTCAGTTCCCCAAGTTGTTTGTCAGCGAGCTTTGTAGCCTGAAGAATTTTGTCCTGAGATTCTTCAACTGAGGCCCTGAAGTCGGCATAGGAGGCCGCCGCTTCAGTATGCTGATCCATGAGTTCATCAGTGAGAGCATTATACAGACCTTCGTTGGCATGGCGAAGGTACTTGGCCATACTTCTTTCAGTAGGCGGATGAACATTGTCATACTTGGTTAACCATTCAGGGGTGGTAGAGGCACCTAATGAAGATGATGATGAAGATGATGGTGAATTGGGTTGTTGATCCTCAGGAGGAGGAGAAGAGAGTTGTTGCTCAGATGGGCCCTCCATTTCCTCCTCAACTTCAGGAAGAGGTTCATCATCACCAAAATCGAAATCCGTCTCCTCCTCTGACTCATCAGCCAACAAAATTTCATAGTCAGCCAGAGAAGGAGCCTTCAGGGTATCCAGCTCCCCCTCAAAAGAGGGCTCACTTTCGTTGTGGCCAGGTTCTGATCCTTTAGCCATAATAACTGGTGGGGTTGTACCAGCCTGACTAGTCATAATAACTGGGGGGGGGGGGGTTTGCCCAGCCTGACTATTAGGATCAGTTCCTGAGAGAATTGGACCGCCTGAGGGGGTGATGGGTTCCGTATCAGCGGGTGGTTTGTTTCCCCCTGAGTCTTTGTCCCCCTGAGCACCTTCATCTACTGATGGGTGTTTTCCAGTAGAATCACGAGGTACTATTGGTGAGTGTTGATGGCCTCCCTTCCCATCAGGATTGTACTGTCCTTTTGGGGATTTAGAGGCCTGAACTCCCTGAGACTCTAAGTGTGATTGCTTAGAGACGTTAGCGGGATGTGAGTGGGTGTGGGTCCCCGTCTCAGTGGAGTAGTGCTGCCCCACCGAGGATATAGAACCCTGTACTCCCTCAGGCTCTGATTGTGATCTATCAGTGCCTTCACTGGGATGTGAATGGGTGGATGCTCCTGACCCACCTGACTTGTTTTTTTCAGTAGGGACATTAGGAAAGGGTGTGCCCGAGGATACTGAGGATGATTGCCCAGTACCCTCCGTTGGCGGTTGTTTTGTGGCCAAAGTGGTCTCGGTTATGGGAGTCGGAGAAGTCAAGGTCACAATAACATTTTTGGTGTCTGAGGCAACAGTCTCAGTGGCGAGTGGCTTAGGTCTAGCCACCTTACTGGATTGTCCCCCTTTTCCTTTCTTCTTCTTCACCTTGGTTGGTGAAGGAACTGGTGAGCATACATTTTCACCCTGAATCACCGTTAGCATGTAGGTGGTCAGGGCGACTGGATCTACCTCAGTAATGTCACTACTAAAGTTGGTCTTATGCAAGATGTCAGGCTTTGTACCTTCATCATCAGACCTTAAGTAGTCAGAACCAAGGAGGTCCTGAAGCACACAGGAAATGAACCTAGGGTAAGACATATGTCTTTGCCTATGTTTCCCTGAGAGCTTTGACACGAGGTCACGGAAGATTATTCCTCCGATATCTATTTTTCTACCCTCCAAGAGACTGAACATCATCAATTGTTGTGATGAGTTCAACTGCTCAGTGGAGGATTTGTTTCCTCCGAGTACCTGAATGACGAATGTCATCATAAGTCTCCAGACAGGGTGAAACCATGTCTTCACTATTGGAGCCTTAGCCAACAAGGCTTCAGGAGACTCGCCAGGACGCCTAGCATCATGAGGCCCTAGGAAAAGCATTTCAGCTTTTATTTCCTGATCAGTAGGGTTAGCCTCAAAGTTCTCAACAAAGTTAAGACCAGTGGCTTTGATGAAGGTCTTGTAGTTCAGGGAGAGAGTCTTAGTCCCATTCATCACAGTGAAAGTGATGATCGACTCTTTGGTGTCCTTAGGGCTAGTAGCCGTTGCGGTACACCAAAACTCCCTGAGATAGTCATTATAGATGACTTCTGGGGTGGTTGTAAAAGCTGTGGCAAGGAAGCAGTTTTGTAAATACTTAACTACATCCTTGTAACCCGCATATTGCTGCGGGTAATGGAAGTTTCCAACCACATTGTTTTTGGTTAAATCCACGCCCTCCATTGTGAAGCTCACATTTGGGGCAGTGGTAATAGCATTAGAAGAAGCCATTTGATGATTGGGTATAGGTCGAAAAAATGGTCGGATATTTCTTAATGCTAAGAACACACACACAATTTTGTTTGAGAAATAAAAAGGGCAGAGTTTGCTTATAAATTTCTAAAAGCGTGTGTATGTATTCTTTTGGATGGGTATTTATAGGGAAGTGGAAAGGTTTGGGGTATTTTGGGCATAAAACATTTTACTTCAAAAATTTGAAAATTGTTTTATAAAAATTTTGAAGTCCGCATTAAATGCCACGATTCCACTTCCCCATGTATTCGGCAACCATTATGGTGAACAGTTGAGCCGTCTGCAAAAAGTGTAGTTTGCAGAGATGAGTCATCACATTTCTCTAATGTGATGGGATAGGCAATTAATGCCAAGTGGGAAAGTGGGGGCCCAAGATGTGTATGCCAGAGAGACAAATATTCCTATATTAAATAGGATATCAGTCACCAACCTAGGACATTTACTAACGCAATACTTAGAGCATTTAAGTTAGCATTGAATGACATCTTGAGGACCCTGAATGACTATTCATTCACTGAGGGTTTCAGTAACTTTGGGTTTAGTTACTGATGGTTCAGGAAGGACATTCAGTGATACTTGACACTGAGGGACACATTGATTCAGGGACCTGAGGTTCTAAGAATGTACACTTCAGTTGGATGGATTCAATCAGTGGACTGAGTCTCAATATCCAACATTCCTAACTCAGCTTTCAGTCTAGTGAAAGTTGGTTCATCCAAAGGTTTGGTGAAAATATCAGCTAACTGATATTCAGTAGGGATGAAGTGTAATTCGATGTCACCATTCATGACAAGATCCCTGATGAAATGATATCTGATATCAATGTGTTTTGTTCTCTGATGAAGAACAGGGTTGTTGGAAATTGCAATTGCACTTGTGTTATCACAAAAGATGGGTACCATCTTATACTGAATGCCATAGTCACTGAGTTGACTTTTCATCCAAAGTACATTTGCACAACAGCTAGCTGCTGCAACATATTCAGCTTCAGCTGAGGACATGGCAACAGATTGTTGCTTCTTAGCACTCCAACAGACTAATTTTCCACCAAGAAATTGGCAGGAGCCTGAGGTGCTTTTCCTATCCATGTTGCATCCAGCATAGTCAGAGTCTGAGTATCCCTTGAGGTCAAACCCTGAGCACTTAGGATAATACAATCCAAGGCTCGGAGTACCTTTCAGGTACCTGAGAATCCTTTTTACAGCAGTGAGATGAGATTCTCTAGGGTCAGATTGATATCTGGCACACAAACATACTGAGAATTGGATGTCAGGCCTTGATGCAAGGAGATACATCAGTGACCCAATCATTCCTCTGAATAGAGTCTGATTGACTGATTTACCAGTGAGGTCATAGCCAAGGTTGTTTGGTGGGACCATGGGAGTCTTGACTGAGGCACAGTCACTGAGATCATACTTCTTCAGTATGCTTCTGACATACTTCTCTTGACTGATAAAGGTTCCTTTATCAGTCTGCTTAACTTGTAAGCCAAGAAAGTAAGTCAGTTCTCCCATCATGCTCATTTCAAATTTCTTTGCCATCAATTTTTCAAATTGTTTGCAAAGTTTATAACTTGTTGAGCCGAAGATGATGTCATCAACATATACTTGAACAAGTATAACATCATCATTTGTCTTGTAGATAAACAAGGTATTGTCTATCTTGCCTCTGACAAATTTGTTTTGGATCAGGAAGGATGAGAGAGTTTCATACCATGCCCTGGGAGCTTGCTTCAGTCCATAAAGGGCTTTGTCAAGCTTACAGACATAGTCAGGAAACTCATTGCTCTCAAATCCAGGAGGCTGTTGGACATAAACTTCTTCTTTCAGTGACCCATTTAAGAATGCACTTTTGACATCCATTTGGTACACTTTGAAGTTCATGTAGGTTGCAAATGCAAGGAAGATCCTGATGGCTTCCATCCTTGCAACTGGTGCAAATGTTTCCTCATAGTCAATGCCTTCTTACTGGTTGAAGCCTTTGGCAACCAATCTGGCCTTGTTTTTGATGACTATGCCATTCTCATCTGATTTGTTTTTGAATACCCATTTCATGCCAATGACTAAAACTCCATCAGGACACTTGACTAAGGTCATCACCTTATTTCTGTCAAATTGTTCCAATTCATCATGCATGGCCTGAACCCAACTAGGATGAGTAAGTGCTTCTTTGACACTTTTGGGTTCAATAGTGGAGATGAAATCCACAAATAGGCATTCATTGGCTGAGGCTGTGGATAATTTAGCA
This sequence comes from Artemisia tridentata subsp. tridentata, assembly GCA_021014915.2. Classification (NCBI taxonomy): domain Eukaryota; kingdom Viridiplantae; phylum Streptophyta; class Magnoliopsida; order Asterales; family Asteraceae; genus Artemisia; species Artemisia tridentata. Next base: position 78,805,745 of record CP139508.1, read on the forward strand.
GCCATGCTTCTGGTGAGCATGCCTTCAGTAGGCACTCCAATAATATTGACTAGTTCTATATCCTGAGACCTAGTCCATCTGTCCTGAGGTCTTGGGTACTGATTAGAACTTGTGGAGGCCATATTGGGTAGAGGTGAAGGGATTGGTTCAGACACATGAGGGCTTTCAGGGTGATGGGTGTCTGAATGATTGGTTTGATCACTGAGATTATTTGGTTCCTGAGCACCTTGAACAACCTGATTGTTAGAGTCAGTGTTTGTTTGTGCTTCAATAAACTCAGTGATGCTTGGGTGAGGAAGGTTATGAGGGAGGATGTGATAGGAGATATCAGCATCAGCTTGATACTGAGTGGAAGGATTGTTTTTAGGATCAAACTCATCAGGAGGGTATCTTGATGAGTCATCGATTCCTATCTCTTCCACTGAGGAATTTGAGAACCTGATGACTTCAGTGCTCTCATCAAAGGTAACATGAAATGTTTCCTCAGTTTGTTGTCTCCTTGTGTTGAACACCCTGAAGGCTTTTGAGACAAGAGAATATCCTAGGAAGTATCCATCATCAGCCTTAGCATCAAATTTCCCTAGGTGGTCTTTGTGATTATGAATAAACACAGGGCACCCAAAGACATGAAAGTAGCTGATGTCAGGGATTCTTCCCTTGAATAACTCATAAGGAGTCTTGCTATGTCTCTTGACAATGATGGATCTGTTTTGTGTGTAACAGGCAGTTTTGACTGCTTCAGTCCAGAAATGTTTTGAAAGGACTGATCCATTTAGCATTGTTCTAGCAGCTTCAATGAGTGTTCTGTTTTTCCTTTCAGCCACACCATTTTGTTCAGGTGTGTAAGGTGAGGAAAAGTTTTGATGGATACCTTTCTCATCACAGAAACTTTCAAGTTCATGATTTTTGAACTCAGTTCCATTGTCAGTCCTAATCTGTTTGACATTGATGTCATTCTGATTTTCAATGTTCCTGACAAAGGACATGATGGTTCCTGCTGCCTGACTCTTTTTGGTCAGGAAGTAAACCCAAGTGTATCTTGAGTATTCATCCACTATGACCAGAGTATACTTCTCATGGTTAATAGATCTAGGACTGATGGGTCCAAAGAGATCCATATGAAGAAGGTGTAGGCAGTTCCTGATGGAAAAGTTGGTTTTGGTTTTAAAGGATGCTCTCTTGTGTTTGCCTTTTTCACAAGCTGAGCAGGGTTTATCCTTTGAAAACACAAGAGATGGTAAGCCAAGGACCTTATTTTGTTTCACAAGATGATTTATGTTTTTGAAGTTCAGATGGGAGAGTCTTTTATGCCAAAGCCAATTGAGAGTCTCAGTGGCCTTAGCAAAGAGACAAGTACCATTCTGAGTCAGACTAGTCATGTCTAACACATAAACATCTTGTCTTCTAGGTGCAATAAGGACAACTTCCTTGTTTGCATTGAAGATGGTTCCTTGCTTATCATCAAATTGAACTATGTATTTTGCTTCACATAGTTGACTGACACTGATCAAATTATACTTGAGGCCATTTACATAAGCTATCCTAGTGAAGACTATACCATTGCAGTTTACTGAACCATAACCTTCAGTGGGACATGATGAGTTATCAGCAAATACCACCTTGGGTCCTGATTCTTCCACATATTTGTGCAGATACTGCTTCATACCAGTCATGCTCCTTGAACATCCACTATCTAGATGCCAAATTGGCTCCCTGGCATGTCTCTGCACAAATAGTAAACTGGGTCAGTTCTTTCTAGGACCCCTCTTCATAGAGGGCTTGGATTTAATAGCCTGCTTAAAAGTAGATAATGATTTGTGGTCAGTGGTTGAGTGGACTGAGCTCCCACAAATTTTGCATTTTATTGCAAGGGAAGACTCAGCAGACTGAGAGGATGATTTGTTCTTTCCTCTCCTTGCCTGAATGACCTCATCATGTCCTGAGGTGTCATGAGTGGGATCACCACATAGGTCACAGCATGTGTCCATTAAGCAATCCTCAGGGAGGTGGTCATTGAATCCACAATGAGGGCAAGAGGGAAAAGGCTTTGCCTTTTTCAATCTCTGCTTAGCATCAGATGGATACTTAAGAGCAACTGATTTAAAATTTGCCATCTTAGCTGAGGCTGTGTATGACTGATGATCAGAGGTTCTGTGATCTTCCTTTTTGCATACCATGCAGTAAAGGATTCTGTAGCAATCATCAGCAACATGATTATTAAAGCCACACAGCTCACAAATCACCCGAGGTTTGGTGGGCTTGGTTTTGGGTTTGGAGGTGGAGGAAGCTGGTTTTGTTTCCTTAATTTTAGATTTAGGATTCTTCTCAGAAGATTCAATCTTCTCACTCAGCTTCCTGACCATCTCAGTCAACTGATCAATTCTTGGATCAGGGCTTTGGGATTTTACCTCAGAATGAACTGAAGTAGATGAGCCGTCAGTGTTTACTGAGACCTTTGCTTCAGAAGGGACTGAAGTTGTTGAGTCATCAGTATTTACTGAGACTTCAGGGATTAGCTTTTTCAGGATTGTATTTCCCGATCCTGATTTCTCCTTTGGAGAATGTTCAGAGTAGACTAATGGAGTGAGATCTGAGCTTGGAGAAGCTCCCTGAAGGACTTTCAGTGGTGGGAGAGGTATAGCTGATTCTGATTCTGACTCAGTGATTAACTCAGTACTACTGGGTTCTTCAGTGAGTCCTAGCATGCTTTTCAATGCCTGACTTTCAGGGAGCAAGATTTTCCCAGTCTCAAAGTTGGGTAACTTACTGACTGGGTTGTCCCTGACAATCCAGTCATTTGACTTGGGTTCTTTTTCTTGCTCAAAAGCAATGCCAGCTGGAATAAAGACTCTTTCTTTGTCAGTCTCACTGAGGGTGTCAGTGAGTGGGTTAATTCCTATGACTTTAAAGTTCTCACTAGGATTCATACTGACAGATTCATAGACTCTTGGGTTCTTTTTAGTCCAGCTTTTTATGACAGCTCTTTCTTTGTCAAGTTCAGTTTGAAGGGCTTGGTTCTTTTTCAAAATCTCAGTGTTTTGAATTTGTAGTGTGACTACTTCTAACTTGGCTTGTTTCAGTACAAGCAATTCATCTCTACATTTGTTCAATTCTAACACAAGATTATTATATTTTGAAAGTAGGTTAAGCCTTTGTTCTTCTACAAACTTGAGATCAACAGAAATATAATTTAGATAAGACTGCCAATCAGAATCATCATCCATTGAAAGTAAAATGTTTACCTTCTTCATTGTGATGTTGACCCATTCTCCATCTCTAGCATGGCTCTTTCCAACAGCCAGCTGATCACCATCTGAAAGTGCCATCAGTGCACTCACATGAATTTCTTCATCATCAGAGACCTCTTCATCATCCCAGTCATAAGCTTCAGCCATAAGGACTTTGTTCTTGGACTGAACAGGTTTGGGAGCTGGAGCCTGAGAGACTGAGGGAGTGGCCTCAAGAAGAGCAAGTTTGGCTTTTGCCAACCTATACTTAGTTTCATAATCTTTTTGACTATTTTGAAAAGTTTGTGGAGACTGAAACATTTTAGGTTGAAATTTGCTAGCTCTTGAAGAAGAACTGTTTCCAGAAAATTTATAAGAGGGTTCTGAGGTTGTTTTTGAATAGCAGTCTTTTGCAAAATGACCCTTTTTACCACATTTAAAACATTCAGTGGTCTCATTTGCTTTAGCTTTTGAAAAGTTTGACTGATTTCTTTTGATAAAACGTTTTGAGTTTGCAAGAAGTGCTCTTTCTTGGAATTCCAAGTGTAAGTCACTTAAGTACTCCTCACTGGTTCTATCATCAACCTCATCATCAGAATCCTCTTGAAAATCCTGTACAATACCATTAGAATAAAAGGCAGTTGATATGGGTGAGGAAGTCAGGGCCTTTTTGGTCTCAAGAGCTTTCTTTGAGTCTGGGTATCTTCTTGATATTAGGTTGTCTTCATAGACAAACTTCCCATAGATCTCAGCAAGCTCAAGGGTCTGAATGTGGTTAGCATTCCTAAGGCCCTGAGAGAAGTTTAACCACTTCTCAGGGAGACAGTTGACAAAGCCAACATTGATCTCATGCTTAGACAAAACTACACCATCATTGGATAACTCATTTATCAGGGTCTTGTACCTAGTGTAGGTCTCAGAGAGACTTTCAGAGTCTTTGGCCCTGAAGGTATTATACTCAAGTTTAAGATCCATGATCCTATTTTCCTTGGTATCTGAGGGACCTTCGAAGCTATGAACCAAGTCAACCCATGTTTGTTTGGCTGATGTACAGTTAATGACTGATTCCATTATATCGTCAGGGAGACAAGATATAATTATGCTTCTCAGGCGCTGGTCTTGATTGACCACCCTTCTCTCATCTATAGTCCACTGAGCTTCAGGTTTGTCTAAACCTTCAGCAGTTTTAGGGACATAGGGACCATCATTGATACAAGTGATGTAGTATGGTTCCATACCAGTCAAGTAGCAAAGCATGCGCTTATTCCACTTGCTAAATTTTCCAGCTTCTAGTCTGGGAGCAACAGCTGAATAGCTACCTCCCTTTTTGTCAACTAGCTGGGGCACATTTATATCAGCCATAGTAGGATCTTGGTTTTAAAAACCTTGAGCACTCTTAGTTTTGGAAAGATTTTATAAACCAGAGGCTCTGATACCACTTGTTGTTCCCGTTACACTAATAGAAATAACTAGAAAGTTATCCTAATTGTGTACTAAGACTGATACAATGTATGATTAATTTTACCAAATAAGTTAGAATGTAAATATAAAAACAAAGGTTTTTCAACATTTAAATTCTTATTAGAAATCAATCAAAGAATCTATTACCCAAAGTGTTTTGCGGAATAAACACTTTGGGATTGAATAGACAAGGTATGGTGTTCTCCTCTTCTAAACTCAAGCTTTTCTTGAGTGACAACTAAAAGACCCTACTGAGCTATCTCAGTGAGTAGGTTGTTCTTTGGAGGAGAAAAGTGGGCTGTGAAAGTCTAAGCTTTTAGTGCACAACCTTAATTTACTTTTCTCCTCATCTATCTATTTATACACAAGTATAAAAGAAAGACCTATAACTAAAGTACAAGTTGACCTACGAAGGTCTGACAAAAGTACAACAGTGTTTTGTCATTACCAATAATATATATTGGGAATAGGCTAAAAGATCCTTTAGAGTGTCTGCCCAACCACTCTCTGACTTTAAGCCGTATTAAGGAAAGTTCTCTTTCGGCGTGATAAGACTTGTCCTTATCCTTTTCAAACTTTCCCGCTCGATCCCGCCTTTACTTCAGGTCTTAGATTAATTCTAAGTCTTCAGTCTTTAGTCTTCAGTCTTTAAGTTGTTCAGGAGACTGAGGGGTTCAGTGAGCTCTTGTCAGTACTCACTGAACCCATCATCTTCTTCTTCGGCTTAAGTCTCACTCAGGAAGTACCGCCTTCCTGAGGAGTGAATCCTTCGCCTTGAATTCGCCTTAAGCATCCTGAAGATGACTCACTGAGTTACTGTTAACTCAGTGACTTGAATTGTTCTTTGTTGGTAAACACTTGGCTTAATTTGTGTTCAAATCCTGTTTTTAGATAATTGGGTATTTATGGACCCAACAGAAAGGCTTAGGGGTGTTTTCTAGCTTGTGTGAACAAGCTAGAGGGTTTTTTGGTCCTTGGTTCCTAGTTTCATGTGCAATTCGATTGTAAGCCTTAAATTCTCATTTTAGCTCATTTTTCCATATCACTGTTAAGTAGCTTAATTTAGCTTGTTATTGATTTTATTAGCTTATCAGTACTCTATAGTCATATCTCAATAGATTAAATCAGTTCTAATAGCATTTGTTTCATTTTCACTTTAAAAACTAAAAAAAAAAGCCAAAAATAAGCCTCAACAAGCTAGCTTGTTAATTTGTTTCATTTTCAGTCACAAAGTTCATTTTCCATAGCTTAAAATACTTAGTGTATCATCAGAGTTCAGATTTTAGCTTATATCAAGTAATCTCAGTTCAAAAATGACAACAGTCAACCCTTAAGGATTGTTTGGTTCAGTCAGTCCACAAGCCAAAACCCACTTTACTGTAGCTTGACCATTTGGTCAACTTTGCACAAGCTTATCTAAGTCCATAGAAGCTATTTTCAAGGTCTGATCAGACCTATATCAAGATTTAGCATTCTTACACACCTAGTATTAAAAATAGTCAACATGGAGCTCATATAAGCTAATACAAGCCTCAAGCTTGTTTGATCCATAACTTGGGCATTTTCTTACTCAACTGAGTCTATCTAGTGTGTTCCCAAATTCTTAGACCTAGTGCACAAGTGTGCACTGAGTTGCACATCATATCAGTCAAGACTACATCAGGCAGTCTTTGTGGTTTTTGCAGATTTTGTAGAATTTTTATCTCACTCATCATAAGCCCTTACAAGCTGATCTTCTGGGATAATAAGCTCACCCAGCTTATCTATATCTCTAAATTTTCTTGTGATTTTTAGAGCTCATCTGGACTCCTAAATCAGGCCTGCAAGTTGGGCAAATTTGCCCTGCTCCACAAGCCCACCAGCATATCAGTAAGCTTAATAGCTTATTGGAGCTTTTCTGGCTTATGCACCCAGCTTTTCTTGGTTCCTTTAGATCATTTTCAAGTGTCTTAGACCATTTCATCTTTGTTCCATAAGTTTTTAGCTTATTCTCAAGCTTTTAGCTCATCAAGCTCAAAAGCTTGGCTGTTAAGCTTTTAAGTTCCAAACTGCTTATTTTTTAGGTTTCAAAATTTTTGTCTTCATTAAAGTTACTTCTTTTCAGTAGTATAATAAGTTTGTAGTAGAAAGTTTTCAATAAAATCCACTTTTTAGAAAGTGATAGCTTCTATTTAAGAAGCTTGAGCTTTTTAGCTTATTTTTCTGCTTTTTACTTAAGCACTTTCTGATTTTATATTTTTCATAAGTTTCTGTCACCATAGGATAATTATAGAAAAAGTTTCATAATTTTCTGAGTTTGTTTAGTATTTATTAGAATTTAAAATAATTAAAAAATATTTAAAATAGTAATTAAATCATAATAAATAGATAAATAATCAGAAAAATATAATTCCAATTTTCATAATTCTCTTTTGTCATTTTTAATCTAGGAAAAATATAATTATATTTTTAGTCCTTAAGAAAAACCAAAAATAGAAATATAGTGATAGCTTCTATTTAATAGAATTTATCTTTTTAAATTTTAATTAAGTAAATTTCATTTTTATAATTTTCTTAGCTTCTATTTACCTTAGAGTATTTATAGAAAAATTTTCAGATTTTTCTTTGATCTTTTAGTATTTATTAGAATTTTAATTAGTTTAAATAATTATTAAATAGTTTTTAATTAATAATAATTAATTAATAAGTCAAATAAATAATTTTCTTTTTCCAATAATTTTCTTTTCTTATTAGGATTGTAAAAATATAAATTTCATATCCGTAGGCCTATTATTTATTAAAACTCACTTTTTATTTGTTACGTTTTCGTTTATTTAAATTTAAACGTGCGCTTTTAGGTTTTTATACGTTTCTAGTTAACTTGTTTTTACGTTCTTGTTTATATAGCTTGTTTAAAGCTATTTTCTTATCTCCTTAGTGTAATCAAAACCATAATCCCTTTTCTGTTCAATAACACTTGATCACGATCCGTTTTTAAGCACAATTTCGCATCTCGCTGGGACTTAAACGACCCGGGGATAAAACTATACTCCTTGGATAATTGCATTGTGTTCTCAATTGGTTTGAATTTATTTGACCACATCCGTGGTTGATTTAAGTTGACTGTTTTTTGGCCCAATCAGATACATGTATGGAAAAGAAGAGACCACATCACCCTCTCCAAACCTTACACGCCCCACTTTCCCCCTCCTCACACTTGTCACTCAATTCCATAAGCCACACTTCTCATGTCCCCTCCTCATCATAAGATATCTAGAAAAACCCTAACTTCTATACTTCTATAAATATTAACTCATGATCTACCATTTTCCTCACTAACCATTCGAACCAAAAGAAACAGCCTAAACCTTCATCTTTACTAATATAGCAGTCCCAAATAAACCTAAGTGTGATCTTAAGAAGTCCTAGAAGAAGGAGGATCATTGGTGCTCTCGTCCAAATCCAATTCACCCCCATAAAACCCTAAACGACCCAAATATAGCAAGTAAGTATATTCATTTTAATTTTCAATCCTTTCATGTACTTTAAATACACTTACAAACGTTATTAATAAATCCCTAATAAATCACAATATCAAAAACAATATTTTCTTTTTCTTTTCTTCCTTTCTGATCGAACAGAAAAACAAAACATGCCCATATATTTTGATTTTTGTAAAACAAATCGAGGAACCTTAAAACATGTTAGAATTAAGATCAATATACCCAATATCATCCTAGTATACGTTAAAAGTTAATTAGAAACCTTAAAGATCGAAAAATCCAATCAGTTTTTCTTTTCTGATTCTATCGCTAGTCAGTCCAAACACCCAACTTGTGATTCAAATATCGACCACCAAGAGACCTTCATAAAATATGATTTTTGGTGGATTTAAAGACCACATAACTAACTAAAATTAGAAAGAAGAATTTCGTAATATGGTTGAGTATTAACAAAGATATCGAGTCCCAAATATTTGTCTCTATCGCTAGAAATTACAAACCAAGTTTTTCAATTTATTTCTTTTCTGTTAACTGTCCCAACTCGCCAACTTTAGACTTATTTTTCGACCCTTAGATGATCTCTAAAAATTCTAAGTTTTTGGCACATCAAAGGCCACCTAGCTAACTTATTTTAGGAGAAAGAACTTTGTAAAAAGTTTAAACGAGCAGAAAGTTATTAACATCCCAAGTTCACCCGATCGCTAGAACAAAAAATTCATTTTTCCAGATTTTGTCCAGTATTTGTTTTATTCGGTCGACTTTAGGAATATTTTTCGAGCATCAAACGAATTTCAAAAATTATGAAACTTGGTCTAGTTTAAGATGATGATAACGCTCAAAATGAACATGTTTTTAGTCGCGTTATTGTTAGATTTGTGCATCATATTTGGTTATATTTGTGTATATTTGTTACTAAATTATGAAAAAAGTGTATATGCAAGTAAATGTAGCCAAGTACAGGAAAAGATGATAAAAAGATGAAGAAATGAAGAGATTATGCACATTTGAAGAATCACGAGAAAGAAGCCACACAAGAATTCAAGAATTTAATAAAGTCAAGGATTTCTATGCTTACATATCAAGAAAAGATCAAGTTCTACGGAGGGAATTAGTGGCACAACAAAGGATCAAGCACGTAACGAGAAAAGGAAGAAGAAAAATAATATTTGCATGGCCCATCCAATCGGATGGCGCCCGCATCCAATTCGGATGGGGAAACTTGGATTTACCGAGAGCTCCAACCGATCGGATGGACCTCAATACCGATCGGTTGGAGGAAGCTGAAGTTACAAAAATGCATTTAATGACGTATTTAAGCCCCATAATCATGGCGACTTATCATTTCTCGGCTAGTAACTGAAAGGGGACGTTTTTACTTGAAGCATAAGTGTTCTTACACTTATTTAAAGACCATTTGGCTAGTTTGCAAAGGGGTGGTGGAGTGACAAACCAAAAACCTAGTAAGGCTTACACCAAGTTTTGCTAAACTTATTATTATTGCCCGAAAGCTTGTAGTTGCTGTGAAAACGTCCAGGGAACCTTGAGTTCAAGTCTCAAGAGTTGTGTCCAAGTGTGGAGTTGTTTACGTGTGATCATAGGCGATTGGAGGAGAGTGGTTGCTATAGTTCCACAATTCTAGTTCTTGTAATTTCACAAATAGTTATTTCTTGTTTGAGTTATTATGAACTACTTTTACTTTAAGATGAATGAAAGTATGGTTGATTACTTGTGTTTGATTATGATTGTTATGGAGTGATTTTGGTTATACTTGTGTTTATGATGTGATGAGTGTTGGAGTATTCTTATTTCATAGTGATGCATGAAATCATATCTTGTTTTATGAGTTTGTTGAAATAAAATCTAATCTTGCTTAATTAGTTGGTAAAAACAGTTTTAAAGATTAACAAAGGCCGAAAGGATTTTCTTTATGTTTTTATGCCAAAAAGTTAGTGCACGAATTAGTATGGATTATGGTGTGTGACAAGCATCATATTAACTCATTAAAATGGATTTGGAAACGATTTCATCATGAGAAAAGGCCGAAAGGATTCGTAGGAATTCTTAAAATAAGAAATGCTTTTCAAACAACAAAGAGTCTAATAGAATTATCGCACTAGTTAACAAAGGCCGAAAGGAATTAACTAGGAGATTGAATTCTTAGAGATGATTTCTCATGATAAAAACCATTGATTGTGAATCACTCAATTTTAAGTTGTGCATCATTACAAGTTACACCCAACTTGTTAGATTACTCTATACAATTATCTTGGAACTACACACTAGTATATTTGTTTTTGATTGATTGATTTTTGTTTACCTTAGCATTTACACCAAAAAGGATTGACGATCTTTTTGGACAAAACTTATTTTGCAAAACCAAACCACAATTCCCTTGGGACGATCTCAACTTATCCACCTTTACTACTACGGACGAGTATACTTGCTCGTATGTGTTGATTAAAGATTCGGATAAATTGATTTTATAAATTTTAAAACTTGCACATACAACGACACATCAAGTTTTTGGCACCGCTGCCGGAGAATTGTTAAATTTACTTGGTAGTTTGGCTTGGTAGTTATAAGTTTTTGTAATAAAGAGTAAAGAGAAAAAAAAAGTTCGGTTCGTAGCCAACCGGATCGGATGGACATCCATCCGATCGGTTGGTGGCCTCGGTAAAAATTTTATTTTTTTTGTTAATTTTTGTTATTTCCAGTTTTTAATGTTAGTTTCAATGTTATTAATTGTTAAGATTAAGTGTTAGTTAATTAGTTGGTTAATAGGGATAATTAAGATTAGTTTTAATATTTATGATGTTTTTAATGATTTAGTTAAAATAGTTAATGTTAAGTTTTAATGATTAGTTGTTTAAGAGTTTTTACCTATGTTAATTAATTAATGATTGTTAAAGTTAATAATTAGTTGTTAGTTTAATGGTAATTAAGTTGATAATTATGTGTTTCATTTATTAGTTTAATGTTAATTATTAGTTTTTATAATTGAAAGTTTTAAAGTTTAGTTTTAATTAAGTTAAATATTTTTTTTTATAAATATATATATATATATATATATATATATATATATATATATATTTTGGAAATTCGATCCATCCGATCGGATGCTGCCCGCATCCGATTCGGTTGGGCAATTTTGAATTTTAACGATTCAACCATCCGATCGGATGGGATCTTAAACCGATCGGATGGAAGCCTCGGTAAAATTTTTGAAATTTTTACTTTTTAGATCTTTTGATGTTTTGAGAGTTTGAGTTTGTTTGTTTGTTTGTTTTGATCTCATTTCTAAGATATTTCGATTATGACTAACCCTCACGCTAATAGTTTTGGATTTCTTTGGTTTTTGTGGTTATGTTATAGTTATTGATTCACTAGAATGGAAAGTTTAAGCGGAATTTCAGAATACTTGAGAAATTTGGAAGAAATGTTGAAAGATTCGGGTGATTCATTGGAAAGTTTGGGAAATATTTTGGAAGAAGCAAAGGTTGATTTGGAAAGACAAGAAGAAGTTGGAGAAAGTCATGTTAGTTCACCTAAGGAGAAAAGAGTTGTTGTGTTTACACAAGCACCACCTAAGGAGTTTGATGTACCATTCATGAGGTATTCTACACCTTGTGGAGTGGAAGGTATTAAAGCTTGGGATGCTCAGCTTAATATGGAGTATGGAGACAACTATATTACGGAAGAAATGCTTGGTAAGCTTGGTTTTGTTAGGCTTGACTATGAAGATTATGGAAGAAAGATAGTGAGAGATGTGAATGTTAATATTCATGGTCATGTGTTCAAAGTTGATTTTGTTGTTTTGGAATATGGTAATGCGGATGAACCGGAAGTTGTGTTTGGTAGAGATTTTATGGTTAAGACTAAATGTAGGATTGATTTTGCATTGGGAGAGATGAGGATAGATGTTGATGATTTGGTAGAAGAAAAGGTAGGAAAGGGAGAGATGGTTAAAATGGGCAAAGCAAATAGGAAGAAAACACCACTTAACAAACTTATCCAACCCTCCACCCCTAAGAATGAGAGTTCTTCATCTAATTCACCACCAAAAACACCACAAATAGTTAAACCATTAACCCAAGAGCAAAAGGAAGCGATTCTAGAAAATTTGGAAACAAAGTTTAAGGAGCTTATGGAAGAGAAGCCGGTTATTGAAGTGTTGAATAATTATATGACTTATCGTAAGAAGTTGGATGCAGTTATGATGGCAACAGCTAGGTTGGAAGATAATAATTTTGATGAGATTGGAAGAGATAGGATAGTTGATAATGGGTTGCCTAAAAAGGAGAGCGATCCAGGAAATTTTGTGTTACCTATTAAAGTGAATGGAACAGATGCGATGTATGCATTGGCTGACACGGGAGCAAGTGTGAATGTAATGCCGTATCATTTGTATAAAAGATTAGGACTTGGTAATCCTCAACCAAACCAATATAATCTTACTATGGCTAATAATTCATGAGCAAAAGCGATGGGAGAAGTAAAGAATGTTAGAGTCCAAATAGGATATCAAGCTTTCTTAGCCGATTTTCTTGTGCTTAATATTTCGGTGGATAAGGAGTTACCATTGTTGTTAGGAAGAACATTTTTGAGAACTTGTGGAGCTATTATAGATATGGGTAGAGGTACTATGACTATTAGTGATGGGATCTTGAAGCATACATATTACCCAAAGCCTAGAGGCAAGATTGTTAAAGAAGTTCATTGAGAAGAAGAAGAAGAAGAAAACCATTTGGGATGTTTTGAAGTAGGTAGAGATGAAGAAGGGAGGCCTAAATATGGGCCGGTTGTCCCAAGTTACTTTGATATTGAAGATGAGATGGAAAGAGCTCTAGCGATGGAGGCTTTCTATAACCCGTTTAAGAATGTTTTTGTGTTTAACAAATTGACAGATTTTCTTGGATCTTTACCGGTCCAATTGAAGAATTTGGAATAGGGACCTGAAGGAGCTAGTGTTTACAAGAAGGAGAAAGAAGATGGTGAATGGCATGTGAAGTTTGATAAAGTTTGTCCGGATGGAAGAAACTTTACAAGGAAGTTTAAAACGCAAATGACTAACCGAAAGTTGTCCGGTAAGTTCCAAAATGAAGATATCTTGAGGCACGAAAATTTTGAAGGGTGAAAGATAAGAGTTTGAAGAATAAAAGCGCAAAGCGTGTGCTAGTGTTTTGTTTGTTTTCTCTTTAATTTTTCTGCATTTTAGTAGTTTAATGTTTGCATTTAAGTTTAAGTTTGAGTTTAGACCTTTTTAATTGTCTTGGTTTATTAAGTTTATGAAGTTATGTTTTGAGTTTTAGAGTTAAGTTGTGTTTTAGTTGTTGAGATAGAATTGAAAAACAAGTTGGGAAGATTAAGTGTGTTGAAGTATTTTTATGCTTAAAAGAAGTATTTTTGAAGAGTGGAACACTTCTCATTTTGCTCTAACAAGTGTGAGTAAGTGTTGACAAAAGAAAAGTGAAGTTTTTGCAAAAATTCAATCCGAATCGGTTGGATCAAATACTGATCGGATGGATTGAAATATATATATACTCAAGATTTCAAAAATCTCAAAAAACACACACACACTCAATCCACCAGACTTGGGGTTCAAGAATTCGACCATTAGAAGTCTATTAAGTGTTGCAGGAGTGTTGAAGAATCATCTATGGCACCTAAACAAGTAAGTAACATAATCAATTTGTCCTAATTAGACTTTGATTCGAATTTCTTGAATTAGGTCGAAATTTGGGTATTTTTGATATAGTTCAAATTGAGATGTAATTTTTGTGGAATAGATGGGTAAATGATTGAGGAATTCATTGCAAAAAGGATTAGGTAGATTGATTAAGTTTTGAGGAAGAATTGACTGATTGAATTTTCGGATTAAAATGGGTCAAAACTTTAAATCAATTTGGATTGCAATTGATGATTTCCAGATGCTATTTAGTAGATGAGTAGTGATTTTAGGAAGAAGCATTGTTGATTAGAACATCAATGGAAGAGATTTGATTTGGTAGTGTTCATATGATCAAGGAAAATTGAGAAATCATGTGAATAGGTTATGAACGTGTTTGGAGACGAGTGGGATATGTAGGAACCATGATAGTCGATCAAATGTATGATAGGATAGTGTTGGAATAGTTGGAATTGATTGGAATTCGGAAAGGAAAATTTTTTGTGAGACAGAATGCCTCAACCGATTCGGTTGCGGGTAGATACCGATCGGTTGAGCATTGACATTTGTTCCATCCGATCGGATAGTCATTAATACCGATCGGATGGACGGCTCGGTAAATAAAAATGAAATTTTTTCCAAACGAGTTTTGCGACCTCTAAATCATGTAATCTTGTTTTTTATGCTCTTATACTATCATATGTTTGTTTTCTACAGAGTTATCTTGCAGGTGGCTCGAGTTCATCAAGTGGAAGAGTGAATCCAATTGTAACAAAGTATGTGCAAAGGAATGCCAAGAGTAAGGTTCAATATACTCTCAATCATGAAAGTAATGAAAACTTGAAGTTCAGCAAGGTTAAAAGCAAGGAGGAAAAGCACGCTTTTCGGGAGCGTTTTTCGAAACTACAAGGAAGAGAAATTGCTAAACCAAGGTTAGTTGATTGGAGTTTGTTTGCGGAATATAATTGTGAGACTGAGTTGAGAAATATGATGAGGATGTCGTATGTTTATGAGAAAGATGGTGATAGTTTTGAAGATCTTTCGTGGGAAAGAGCGTTTAGTATTTATGAGAATGTTAACCGAGAATGGTGTTTGGAGTTTTTCTCCACATTTTATTTTGAAAGGAAGATTGTGGATATTGTGAATGATAGATGTATCTGGTTTAGGCTCTGTGGTAGGGAACATGTTTATACTTTGCCAGAGTTTGCTGTTATTCTTGGTCTATACGATCAAGATGAAATTGAGCATCGTTTGTTTCCACCTCATTTTTCGAGATTGGTAAGAAAGCATAATGATTATGAGGGTCTAGCGGAATATTAGAATAGAGTGGGAGATCCAGGTTGTGGTAGAAGGAACTCATCCAAGTTAAGGAGTCCTCTTATGAAGATTTTGCAAAAGTTGATCGCTTGGGGAGTGTTGCATAGAACAGGTAGCAAGGATAATTGCAATCAACTGGATCTATGGCTAATGAAATTGTTGGAGGAGGATAAAAACGGTAATGCGGCTTGGATAATAGCCGAGTATCTTTCAAGAAGAGCACCAGGAATAAAAGATAATAGTGTGATTTGTGGAGGTCACTATGTGACTATGTTAGCAAGAAATTTGGGTTATTTTGAGTATGAGGAATTGGAAAAATGTTTGGAAATGAAGGAGAGTGAGACGTGGGATGATAAAAGTTTCGGTAAAGCGTTGGATAGGAAAACAAGGAAGTTGGGAGCTTGGACAGAGCCGACGATGGGCGCACCTCATGAAGCACCACAACAACCGTACCAACCACCACCACCGATTGGGAATGTTCATGCCCCGGGTAGTTTTGACTCGGGATGGGGAGATTGGAACCGTGAATTGAATGAGATAGAGTGTAGGGAAGTATGGAGAGATTCTATGATGATGAGGCAAAATTACAACTATGATTATTCCATGCCGATGATTCAACATGTGGCAAGTGAGGCTAACTATGAGGTACCTCCCTACAACCCACCAAATGTTCCACCTTACCCAATTTAGTACGACCCATATCCTGGCCAATATCCTTATCCGCATCCCGGATATGCTCCATTTCCCGAACAGTGCCAGTTTATGGTAGAGTCCCTACAGTGGGAAGTTCGAGCTACAATGTAGGAGGTTCTTCGTCAGGTGTTGGAAAGAAAAGGCCCAAGTTCACAATTTTTGATGATGAAGAGAACTATGAGGATGATGACGAGAGTGAAGATGAGCGGATTTATGGCGATGAACACATGGATGCCGAAGATTGATTAACAACCTGGGATGGTTGATAAATGGTTATGTTTTAAAAGCAATGTTGGTTGAATAATTTCTATTTCTACTACTTTAACTTAACCTTTGTAGGATTTTATAATTTATGTTTTGAACTATTTTTGTTTGTTTTAGTATTTTGTTTTGTTTGTTTCTCCTATAGTGTTTGCAGTATTTGCAGGGGAAAAGTTAGCGGAAGCTTAGTGTTGATCAATATTTGGAGTTGGAAGAACTCATATGCTTACGAAAAATGAAATAAGCCTATGCGAATTTTCTTTTCCGGGTAGTATTTTATTCTATTTTATTTTATTCTCTAAATTTTTCCCATTTCCTTTACTTTTAAGTTCATTTTATTTACATTGAGGACAATGCAAAACTTAAGTGTGGGGGAGGGAAGAAAATAGGAAAAATTGGTTTGATTTTTAAATTTTTAAAATTTTTTAGTAGAATTTTGGAATTCAAGTGACTAGAGTTGTGTTCGCCCTTGATGTTTAGTTGTTTAGAGATTGATTCAATGGTAAGAATGAGGCTATTTGAAATTTTTTTGAAATTTATTCAAGGAAGGAGAGTTATTGATAACTATTGCTAGCACATGTTATAACCCACCTTAAATTGTGAGGATTTAAACCTTTTTGTATAAAGCATTTCTTATGCTCTATATTTCGTTATGAGTGTGCCGGTGATCATGTTGATTCTAGAACTTGTACGTGTTATGCATTACGGTTAAAATTACTTTCAAGTAATAAAATATATTCAAATGATAAGAGGCAAATTAGGATTTTCACCAAATGGCTTTCCGTTTACGAAAAATAAAAAAATATTTTTGCTGACCGCATTGGTTAGTTATCCGTAGTATTTGGAACCCATTTGTTAGCGTTAATTTTTTACGCTAGATACCCTTAGTTACACCTTCTGAGCCTTATCTTTTCTTTTGATTAAATCCAGAAAAGTACAAAAAGATTTTACACCTTATACCTTAGCCTTTCCCGAATCGAGTCCAATTGAAGTTCGAAACTAGTTATCTTTTTGATGATTGCATGTTGACTACACCTTGTATGTGTATATGTTGTTTCAATGAAGAAGGAGGTCGCTACTCTTATTTGTAATTTTTGTAGCGTGTGCTCATCCAAAGTGTGGGGGGGACGTTATTAAAAAAAAAAAAAAAAAAAAAAAAGGAAAAAAAGAAGAAGAGAGAGGATAGCCAATGAGCTATGAAAGTTTGGAATGATGAAAATAAAATAGTAAATGAGCTATTAAGGAAGGGAAGAGTTAGTATGAGATGCGGAAAAATGACAATCGAAGAAGTTTGGTGGAGTGATCATTGGAGGTATAATGAGTTGGGAACGGAATCTGGACTTGATTTTTATTCATTTTTTTTTAGAAACCAATCACAAATAATTCCCATGTCTTATCCTTACCTTTACCAGTTACTTGATTCGTTGTTAGCTTTCGAGCATCCGGATTTAGTAATGGCTTTGTCTAGATATGTAGTGCATGGATGTTCTAGTGACCATCCGGGTTTTTGAATGGTTAAAAAACGTTGCTAGCGAGCTAGTGCGTGTTTTGATGACCATCCGTTATGCAAATAACGTCGTTAGCGAGCCAAAGGTACAATCTAGTGACCATCCGTTGCTTGACTAATCAAGAATTCGTTGTTAGCGAGCTATTACATTCTTGTATGAAATATTTGCACAGTAGCCAGGTAGCCGTAACCCTTTAACCTTAAACCCGAATAAAAGACCTCTTTGATGTTTTATTTTGTTGTTTTGATACTCGTACAAGCTTATGGTAAGAAACGTGATTCATGACTGAGCAATTGAGTGATATGCCATTAAAATTACCCTTGAGTGTTGAGTGAATTTAAAAATCCTATGAGAGGAGCTTAGTGATGTTATCAAGCTCGAACTAACTTGTTTATGTTTCAAGAATTTTTCACACTTAAAAGTTAAAATGACAATTGTTCCTTTGGGATGATTGTTGGATTTTTAGAATCACAATGAAATAGCCATTGAGTTCAGTTTTCTGAAAGCTAGACTTGCTCGAGGGCGAGCAAAACTCAAGTGTGGGGGATTTGATAATGCTCAAAATGAACATTCTTTTAGTCGCGTTATTGTTAGATTTGCGCATCATATTTGGTTATATTTGTGTATATTTGTTTCTAAATCATGAAAAAAGTGTATATGCAAGTAAATGTAGCCAAGTACAGGAAAAGATGATAAAAAGATGAAGAAATGAAGAGATTATGCACATTTGAAGAATCACGAGAAAGAAGCCACACAAGAATTCAAGGATTTGATAAAGTCAAGGATTTCTATGCTTACATATCAAGAAAAGATCAAGTTCTATGGAGGGAATTAGTGGCACAACAAAGGATCAAGCACGTAACGAGAAAAGGAAGAAGAAAAATAATATTTGCATGGCCCATCCGATTCGGATGGGGAAACTTGGATTTACCGAGAGCTCCAACCGATCGGATGGACCTCAATACCGATCGGTTGGAGGAAGCTGAAGTTACAAAAATGCATTTAATGACGAATTTAAGCCCCATAATCATGGTGGCTTATCATTTCTCGGCTAGTAACTGAAAGGGGACGTTTTTACTTGAAGCATAAGTGTTCTTACACTTATTTAAAGACCATTTGGCTAGTTTGCAAAGGGGTGGTGGAGTGACAAACCAAAAACCTAGTAAGGCTTACACCAAGTCTTGCTAAACTTATTATTATTGCCCGAAAGCTTGTAGTTGCTGTGAAAACGTCCAGGGAACCTTGAGTTCAAGTCTCAAGAGTTGTGTCCAAGTGTAGAGTTGTTTACGTGTGATCATAGGCGATTGGAGGAGAGTGGTTGCTATAGTTCCACAATTCTAGTTCTTGTAATTTCACAAATAGGTATTTCTTGTTTGAGTTATTATGAACTACTTTTACTTTAAGATGAATGAAAGTATGGTTGATTACTTGTGTTTGATTATGATTGTTATGGAGTGATTTTGGTTATACTTGTGTGTATGATGTGATGAGTGTTGGAGTATTCTTATTTCATAGTGATGCATGAAATCATATCTTGTTTTATGAGTTTGTTGAAATAAAATCTAATCTTGCTTAATTAGTTGGTAAAAACAGTTTAAAAGATTAACAAAGGCCGAAAGGATTTTCTTTATGTTTTTATGCCAAAAAGTTAGTGCCCGAATTAGTATGGATTATGGTGTGTGACAAGCATCATATTAACTCATTAAAATGGATTTGGAAACGATTTCATCATGAGAAATGGCCGAAAGGATTCGTAGGAATTCTTAAAATAAGAAATGCTTTTCAAACAACAAAGAGTCTAATAGAATTATCGCACTAGTTAACAAAAGCCGAAAGGAATTAACTAGGAGATTGAATTCTTAGAGATGATTTCTCATGATAAAAACCATTGATTTTGAATCACTCAATTTTAAGTTGTGCATCATTACAAGTTACACCCAACTTGTTAGATTACTCTATACAATTATCTTGGAACTACACACAAGTATATTTGTTTTTGATTGATTGATTTTTTTTTACCTTAGCATTTACACCAAAAAGGATTGACGATCTTTTTGGACAAAACTTATTTTGCAAAACCAAACCACAATTCCCTTGGGACGATCTCAACTTACCCACCTTTACTACTACGGACGAGTATACTTGCTCGTATGTGTTGATTAAAGATTCGGATAAATTGATTTTATAAATTTTAAAACTTGCACATACAACGACACATCAGATGACCTAGCTAACTACTCGTAGGAAAAGGAAACTCGTAAAATGATCTATTATTCACTAAGAAAATCGAGTCCAAAACTCTCCCTTTGTCACTAAAATTTTGCGCACCACTTTAAATCCTTTCGAGCTAATAAGCTCAGATAATAAGCTATAAGCCTAGAATAAGCTATTAGGAATATTTGTTTATGACTTTTAAAAGAACCATATCGAGTCTTGCCTTTTCCCAAATTTTTAAAACGCGTATTTATAAAATAAGGACCACAGAAATAATAACTAAAATGTTTCGAGGGCTATTTTTGACAAAACTCTAATAAGTTTTACAACTAAGACTTTAATTGATGTCAACATATGACTCAGGGGTAGAAAGTGTCATTTTTGAAACTAGAGGGTAGAAATTATCATTTTCCAAAAGTTCAGGGTATAAACTGTCAATATATGAAACTTTAGGGGTAAAAGTATAATTTTTCGTAATTGTCATTTTTATTATTTCCGATCTAATAGAAACTAATAAACATGATACGTTTATATCAATAACCAATGAACGAACAAGATATATTTAACGAATAAATGAATGAACAGAAACATAAAACGAACAATAAGATAAAATCCAACTTTTGAAGAGACTTCATGTTGTCTCAAAATGAACATTTAACCATCAACCAAAAACAAAACGAAATGAACAATAAAACTTATATATTCAGAAACGTTTACTGAGAATTTACATAACAAACCAGGTTGCGTGCCCGAGACGTTTATCAACTCTGTTTAACGTTGTTTTCCATCCAGACTGTCAAGGTGAGTTCATAGTCTCACTTTTCTTTATACTTTTTCTAAACTTGTGGGCAGATACATGCTACTAAACCGAACACAAGTATTTTCCTGTATGCTTTCCTGAATTATATTGCATAAGTTTAACTGTTGCCTATTTAAAGACCCTTATCATGAACCATTAATCACTTTCGGGTGAACGCGAATATAATGAATAGATCTATTGGATTGACAATCCCTTTGTGTTGCTGGATAAGTGACCCAATGCATTTTATTTGAAAACGTTTAATAAAGAGTTTCAGGCAGACTCCTACTCGGGGGCAAAAATCGTTATTCCATCGTGTTAACGTCTTGCAATTCATGAGACTTAGAGCAATATATAACGAACTGCGATATAACCGATTTACTCTCTATTTAGCTTATGTTCAAACTGATTTAACGTTAAACGCTATGAATTCACTCAACCTTTGTGTTGACTTTTAAGCATGTTTATCTCAGGTAACTGAAAGTACGATTTGGCACGGAGTGGCATGGACTTTCTTCTTATAAAAGAGTGTCCTTTTTGTTATCATTCAAATGAATAATGTAACATTTATAACGTATTTCGAAATCTCCCGCTGGGACCTCTATATGTAACTCTGATTTAAATAAATGAATGATAACAGTTTTATTTAAAACGTCTCTTTTCGAGTCGTTTTCTATTATCATGACTGTGAACCTTGAAGTAGCACCCCAAACTTATATTCCACTGCGTATATAAAAAACGGGGGTGTTACAGAGTGGTTGATGAACTCAAATAAGTACATTTTATTACTATCATTTATCCTATTAATTTGACTTGTTTTACTATATTATGTATGAGGATTGATACTTAATCGTTTACTTTTGTAATTCTCAGGTAAAAACAAGCATTTGGTGAAACTTAGCGATTTTGGACTGATTATGGAGCATAACATGCAAGAAGTTAAGAGTCTACTGAAATGAAGAAGATCAAGACTAATCTGCTCCAGATGCGCCGCATCTCACTCATGACATGCGCCGCATCTCTATCAAGATATCACCAGATACGATCCAAGATACAAGAGGACATGCGCCGCATCTAATCATGGAGTTACGCCGCATCTTCTGGCGGTGTACGAATATTCCTGAATATTATAATCTTGGACCCCACGCGAAGTTAAGTACATGCGCCGCATCTACTTACTAGATGCGCCGCATCTTCCTTCAGACAGAAACTATAAATACCCCAAGACCAGACGAATTTTGTACGGATTATAATATAACCTAAGTCCGAACAGAAGAACTAAAGGACGAATTCAGTCAAGGAGGCAGCACAAGACACACCCAAATCAAAGATACAAGAGCTGTAAGAAGGTGCTGCATGTGTTTAATTCATTAAGTAGTTTTGTTTTATTGTGTTAGCAAACTTTAATTCATCAGGATTGGTGGCTTGTGTAATGTGACAACGAAAGATTGCACTCCCTTTAATACTTGCTTTCCCATCAATTAAAGTTTATATGTTGATGTCTTTGGTTACTACTTATTAGTGCATTGATAACCTCTGTGTTTATTAGTGGCTTGCGGGCATTTGACTGCGGGACATAATGTGGCTCCCACGGTTATTACTAAATTGATCACTTAGGAATAACTTTTAGACATAAGTAATCATTAAGGGTTTACTCGCCGATAAGATTAGGACCAACGAGAAAGGGTTAACTACATACACTTCATATAAAGCTATCAATAAAACAAGTGACAATCTACTTAATCATAAGGACAGCCCTCTTATTGTCTCGAGTATTTATCTGTGTACGTGTGTGCTACTTGCTGATTCGTGCCTATTGGTTTATTTTATTATTTAATTGCAAACAAACCGTGCCAGTCTCTCAGGCTGAAACCCCCTTGCGTTAGGATATTAAAATACTGATTAGAATAACGAGATAATACGTTCCACTCTTAGTGATCGACACTCTACTTACCATTATCTTCATACTGACCGGGTACACTGCTCGTTAAGTGTGTGTGTTATTGATAAGTCGGCTAAATATAAATTTAAAACTTGAGTAGGCATTAAAACTGCTAAACCGCAACGACACATCACGCGCATCAAGTTTTTGGCGCCGCTGCCGGGGAGTGAATTGTTATTATCTGTTAATTTAATTAGTATTTTAATTAGGTTTTTCTTTTTTATTAGATTAATTGCATCATTGTATTATTTTGCATATTTGTTGTATTGTGTGTTAATTGTTTTCTTTTATTTTTTGTGTGTTTATTTTCGTTTGTGTGTTTAATTTTTGTTTTTATTTTTCGTATTTTTCTGTTCTGCTATCGTTGTACTGTGCTAAATCAAACGATACGGCGCATCTGATCTCTCAGATACGGCGTATTGCGTTTAATTTTTAAAAAAATACAACGCGTTTAATTAATTCGATACGACACATCTTTTCCCCAAGATACGGCGTATCTGTTTTTAATACGAAATTTTTTTTTTAAAAAGCAATAAAGTAATACGACGCATCTGCTTTTGCAGATACGGCGTATCTGTTTTTAATAAGAAAAAAAAATTTCTAAACGTTAACGCCATACGACGCATCTGCTTTAGCAGATACGGTGTATCTATTATTTTAATTAAAAACAGTTTGCGAATTATTAAACAGATACGGCGTATCGATCTCTATCGATACGGCGCATCTTTCTGAATCAAAAATCGATATTTATTTTTAAACGTAACGAAAATACGGCGCATTAACTTTCGTTAATACGACGCATTTAATTTTAATTAGAAAAGCTGATTTTTGATTAATTAATTCGATACGGCGCATTCTTAAATTCTAAGCGGCGTATCTATTTTCTGAATAAAGTCTGATTAAATTTTAACGTATTAAGATACGGCGTATCCAACTTTTTGGATACGGCGCATCGTCAGCAGATATCAGAAGCCTTAATTTTACTTTGATCGTTTCACCCTTCTTTTGCACGAGTAAGTTTTATTTCAGGAAGATGGACGATCCGGATATTACAATGGAAGAATATATCAGACTTGGAAAGGAAAGAGCCTTGAGCAATAATGGGATCTACGATTGGGAAAGAGCAAGATATGGTGCACAAGTCATTGATACGAAAGAAATCACTATGGAAGAATACTTGATTCTTGGACGAGAAAAGTCAAGGAAAGAAAGAAACAAATTGCCATTTCAACACACCTGGTGTATGCCAAGTGATGATGAAGAAGATTCATATACCGTGAAACCAATTCCGGCAATTGTTATTGATAGTACTTTTTCTCCGGAGATTGCACAAGATGATGATGTGTATACGGAACCTTACGTTGAAGAATATTCTGCAATCGTATTACCACCATTAGACAATCCAACGGATGAAGATGAAAAGTATTCTAATTTTGATTTCGAACCATTTGACGCCATAGTTTATGATGACATACCTAAACCAGATTTTGACCCAACGAGGGATTTTGAAGAAATCTGGGATTACTTATTTAAGGATGAAATTCGGGACGATGCTGAAATTGCAAGACCACTAGTTGAAGATGGAGATTCACAAGATAAATTGGAGTCACTTACAACACAAAGTGGTACAAATTTATTTAATATAACTAATCCCGTTACTTATAATCTTGCTAGTTTTCCTAAACAGGTTGCGAAACAAAAAGATGATGAAGTGAAATTTATTACACTACCTATTGAAGCACCTGTGATCAACCCGTATTTGGTGGAGCTCGAAGAAGAGTTTGGTGATGAGCTCTTAAACATTGCTATGATTGATGAAGATGATGATTTAGACCCCATGAAGGTTGTAGAGGAACTCGAACTTTTACTTGCCAAAGACCCTTTCTCATCTTCCACGGAAGTCAAGGGACGCCTTACTACCAAAGAGACTAACCAAGAAGAAAGGAGACTCATTTTTCCTCAACATACTACTCTTTCTGATGGAATGGTCAAGTCATCCAATTTATCAACCAAACCGGGTAAGATTAGGGAAGATGTACATATATTGCCAAGGTATGATCTTTATTTATTTCTTCCATCTTTACTAGCAAATTTGCACTCTTTTCCTGTTTATTGCTACTATCACCCGCACTTGATCCCAAGTGGGGGGAACAACACCCTATTACACAGTAAATAAGGGTGGAGTCAGGCTCGTGACTCGAACAAAAACAAGCGCTTCGTGGGAGGCAACCCATGCTTATCTTTTATTTTATTTTTATTTTTTCTGATTTTGTATTGAGTCATTCAGGCCGAAGAGGATACGGCGCATCTCAATTCTGAGATGCGACGCATCTCCTGCAATGGTCATATCTTATTTTATTTTTCTGCATTTTTATTTTCGACTTTAAAACTATTTATCAGTTTATTTTAATGCGGCGCATCCCTGGTTAAGGATGCGGCGCATCTTTATTCTGATCCGTATTTATTCCAGGCTCGATACGGCGTATCTTCTTCCATAAGATACGGCGCATCGACTGACCTGATGATTTTCAGTTTTAATTTTTAAGTTTTATTTTTATCTAACTACTAATGTATTATGCAAGCTTGAACCTTTCTTATCTTAGGTGTGTTTTAAAGTGTTGGTGGTATTATAGTTTCCTGGATTTCCTGTGGATACATCAAGTATGAAGCTTTAACGTTCTAATCCACAAGAAGTTGATTTTTGCTCTTATACTAATGGAGGATCATACCGAGCAAATCTCAGGGGAGTTTTTCTATTCTAATTCTTTTATTTTCCAGTTTTTAACCTTTTATACAAACAACGAGGACGTTGTTTAACTTAAGTGGGGGGATTGGAGAATTAGAACACTTAACAATTACTTGTCCTAAACTTTTTCAAAAATTATGCTTAAAATGTGCTTAATATATCAAACTTAAAATTTTTTTAGCATGTTTTTGTTTAAGATCTAAGTTGCATAACTGCACACATGACGTTATTTTCAAAAATTGTGATTTTTCAAAATTCACAAATCTATGAGTGTGCCGGTGACTTGTAAACTTTAGAACTTGGCTTGTATACTATTCGAGACCACCATAATAAGTATTATTTATATAATTGGAATGACTTGTCTAAATTGGTAAAATTCTAGGATTACACCCAAATAGCCTATTATTTGTTATGTGTTATTAACTAACTACACTGGTTAGTTAACCCCCGTATAAACCCTTTTGTTACTCTCATTTTTAGAGTAAGATACCCCTAGAAAAACCCTCAGAGCCATTCCTTTCGTTTCTTACACCTATGTTTAAAATGTTTCGTTACACCCTTACACCTTAGCCTACCCTGTAGATTAGAATCCGTGGTTGGTTGATTGCTATAGGCAGAGTGTGTTTCCTTACATTACCTGTGTTCGCGTGCGTAATTCATTATCTATGGTTAGGTCGGGAAATTGCACAATGCAATTGGAGTGAAAGTAAATATTGTATATTTTGGAGTTTATTTTTCGTGTGTTTACTACTTTCACTATTACCATTATTTCTGAAGTCATGAAAAGTATGGAAAAATTATCCGGAAAGAAAGTTATAGTGATGTGGTGAAATTTTACACATCTATGTTTATGTTTAAAAAAAAAAAAAAAAAAAAAAAAAAAAAAAAAAAAAAAAAAATCGAAAAAATGAGAAAAGAAAAAGAAAGAAAGAAAAGTTGGAAGTTAGTTTTAACCAACTTATGTAAAGTTATGTAAGTGGTCGATATCACCACTATTTGTTGTACTATATCTATGGATTGAATGGGAATTGGCAGTTATGGGAACGCCAATTAAGGTTTATTCTTTGATTAAGATTTTGTTGAGTATAATTCGTGTCTACCTAAAGCGTGTGTTTCAAGTGTTAAAGCGTGAGTTATTCGATGATATGAGTCTTATTCATGGGATGGTTGGGATAGTGATTAACCACACTTAAGATTTTAATTTATTTGTTTTGTTTATTTTTATTTTTACACCAATTTATATCCCAAATGTTATCCATACCCTTTATTATTCTTTATCCAACCAAACCTTTGATTTATTGAGATTAGGGATTTGAGCAATCTTAAGTATCTTAGTCGTGGATTCGGCTATGTATTTATGATTTTGTCGCCCTTTTTGATATATTATTATTGGTGAAGTTTGGACCTATCTTTAGCCTATTCGAGTTAAGGATTTGAGCAATTGCAAGTATCGTGTTCGTGGATTCGATCATGTATTTGTGATTTTGTTGCCTTTTCTGGAATTTGAGATCGATAGTGAAAGAGAATAATTAACCCTTAAGCCTAAAAACCCTTTTTACCGCTTTAGACTTGTTATTCCTTAGCTTTAGTGGTGGAGATGTGTATACTTGCCAAGCTTATGATAGAATATTCGTCGCGACTGGACAGTTAAACGATTAGATTTGCTTTTATCGACTTATTTTATTTTACTTCTAATTCGTTAAAGTGTTTAGTTGTGTGATTATGAAATGAACGAATACATGCTTAAATATAAAAATAAATCCTAACATCTTTTAGGATACATTTTCATTAAAGAAATTCTAAGGTTTACTTGGGGACAAGTAAAGTTCAAGTGGGGGGATATTTGATGAACTCAAATAAGTACATTTTATTACTATCATTTATCCTATTAATTTGACTTGTTTTACTATATTATGTATGAGGATTGATACTTAATCGTTTACTTTTGTAATTCTCAGGTAAAAACAAGCATTTGGTGAAACTTAGCGATTTTGGACTGATTATGGAGCATAACATGCAAGAAGTTAAGAGTCTACTGAAATGAAGAAGATCAAGACTAATCTGCTCCATATGCGCCGCATCTCACTCATGACATGCGCCGCATCTCTATCAAGATATCACCAGATACGATCCAAGATACAAGAGGACATGCACCGCATCTAATCATGGAGTTACGCCGCATCTTCTGGCGGTGTACGAATATTCCTGAATATTATAATCTTGGACCCCACGCGAAGTTAAGTACATGCGCCGCATCTACTTACTAGATGCGCCGCATCTTCCTTCAGACAGAAACTATAAATACCCCAAGACCAGACGAATTTCGTACGAATTATAATATAACCTAAGTCCGAACAGAAGAACTAAAGGACGAATTCAGTCAAGGAGGCAGCACAAGACACACCCAAATCAAAGATACAAGAGCTGTAAGAAGGTGCTGCATGTGTTTAATTCATTAAGTAGTTTTGTTTTATTGTGTTAGCAAACTTTAATTCATCAGGATTGGTGGCTTGTGTAATGTGACAACGAAAGATTGCACTCCCTTTAATACTTGCTTTCCCATCAATTAAAGTTTATATGTTGATGTCTTTGGTTACTACTTATTAGTGCATTGATAACCTCTGTGTTTATTAGTGGCTTGCGGGCATTTGACTGCGGGACATAATGTGGCTCCCACGGTTATTACTAAATTGATCACTTAGGAATAACTTTTAGACATAAGTAATCATTAAGGGTTTACTCGCCGATAAGATTAGGACCAAAGAGAAAGGGTTAACTACATACACTTCATATAAAGCTATCAATAAAACAAGTGACAATCTACTTAATCATAAGGACAGCCCTCTTATTGTCTCGAGTATTTATCTGTGTACGTGTGTGCTACTTGCTGATTCGTGCCTATTGGTTTATTTTATTATTTAATTGCAAACAAACCGTGCCAGTCTCTCAGGCTGAAACCCCCTTGCGTTAGGATATTAAAATACTGATTAGAATAACGAGATAATACGTTCCACTCTTAGTGATCGACACTCTACTTACCATTATCTTCATACTGACCGGGTACACTGCTCGTTAAGTGTGTGTGTTATTGATAAGTTGGCTAAATATAAATTTAAAACTTGAGTAGGCATTAAAACTGCTAAACCGCAACGACACATCACGCGCATCAGTGGTATCAGAGCTCATGGTTATAGAGAACCAAATATTTTCAAACATTGGACTATAACCGTTTTCCACAAAAACTTAACCAAAGTCCTCCATGCCACGCCGCTACTAAAACGTTATTTGTAAGTAATTTATTGTTAATCGTTTAAGCTGCATAATGAAATATTTATAACTATAGAGTGGTTACAGAATCCCTAACCTACCACATGGAATGTTAATAAAAGACCTTGTATTAATTGTTTTGTGTAAAAACAATCAATTAAGTTATTAATATCATGTAATTTCCTAGTAATTTAATCCAGACCTACCGTGACTTTACCTAGGATTATTATGATACCTTAGACCTACCATGACTAGGCTATGACCGTAGAAATTCCCTCTAGGATAAATTTTGGTAGAAAACTTGATGAATAAAGAGAAAGCTGCTGAACTTTAGTTTTTGTAAATGGATTAGTTTGAGTTAATCATTTATTTAAGATTTTAACCAGACACATCGTGATATTATGTTTCTCAATAGGTTATGACTTCATATTGTGACCCCCCTACTAGGACTAAGTAAACTCAAATTAGGATGAAAATTTCACGGATATTAGATCAGCATATCATGACTGAACCTACCGTTAGCCGTGCCCTAGGAATTTAGTCAAAATAACCAAAAGTGAGAACTCAATGACAGAAAGACCATCACCTTAACTTAATGATTTCCCGACCTAGAAATTTAGCAAGGTATTACTCCTAAGAAAAAGACTTTAAGAGAAAACTTGATGATAGAAAAACCCTAGTACCAATAGGAAAACCGAGGCTGGTGTAAAAGAAAACTAGAACTCATTAAGGAATCCCAACCATGTCCTAGGATGACTTAGTATTTAAGCAGAAGATAAATCCCTGTAATGGATAAATAAATTGAGGTTTAGAACTCTTTAGGTTATAATTCCTTTTGAATCTCTACCTTAGTTACGATGGATGTAACCTAAGTGTAATAAACTACCTTTCTACCGTATGAAACCTTCATCTTGTAACTTTTCCGTAATAATCTCAATCTGCGTTTAGCTTCGATATCTACTCTATTCCTCCTTTACCCTATTCATAGACAGTACCTAGCAAAACCCTAGTATACCCTTAGGAAATTTGGCTGATATTATATTGATGGAACAATAGACTATCCCTACCCTGTAGGAACCCTAGATAAACCCTAAAATTTATTTTGAAGATATCCCATTAGTACCTTAGGAAAATCCCTAACCCATCACCGTAGTGTGGATAAAATTTTTTCCTATTCTTTTGAAAAATAATTCGAATTTGATTTATAAAAATATGATAAGATTTTTATTGTGTATGTATGTGATTTATAAACATTCGAATTTGATTTAAAAAAAAAAAAAAAAAAAAAAAAAAAAAAAAAAAAACTGTTGAATGATTTTTTAAACGTTTGATAACGTTTATATTTGTTAAATTTTGAAAAAAAGTACAACTCCAAAGCTCGCCGTGCAGACGAGCAAGGGTCTCACGGCGAGGCACGGCGAAGATGGGGGGTACTATGGTGAGCGAAGGCGAGGAGTCCACGTAGGCACGGCGAGGCATGATTCTCCCCACACCGTTTGCTCTAAAAATCAAGCAACTTAAAGAAAATAATCAACATAACACTCTTCAAAAGTATCCATAAAAACTCAGTTTTATTATTATAGAAATATATAAACATGTTAAGAAAAAAGTTTTTAACTGATACTAGAAGTCTAGTATCCAGTTAAGATAAACGTCGTATATGATTCGCCATTGCATCTTAAAATGTTGAATAACCACTCACTTATATCTTGAACTTCATGGGGCTAGTAGGTTGATCTACTCGAATCAAAAGCTTCATCAACCCTTATCTTCTCTAATCTTTTCATTGACATAAACTGTCTCTTCACCAAATACATCAAGCTCCATTATCAACTCAGCCACATGGAAATGCAAGTTTAGTAGTTATGCCGTGGTTAACATGCATACATATAAAGGTCATGTTATAGTATACATTATCTAGGTAGAAAAAGGCTTCGCATATAAAGCAAAAGATAACAAAAAAAACACACTATGCTAAACCTGACTTGTGGCAATCAAAAAAGGCGTTGTTGGGGGTCAGTCCATTACGTGATTGTTACTTCTATATAAACCTAAACAAAAAGTCCAATTTTTCAGCAACGTTTTTTTATTATTTTAGACCCTAGATAACAGAAAAATCATGACCACGATATTTTTTTTTCTAAATACTGTTGCCTGATTCAGCTAATGGTAATATCTTACCGACCAAAAAGGTAACACGAACCTTCTCTCTTTTGGCTTTCGGACTTGAAGTATTCATTCCTTGATTGCGATCACCGTTACATAAGTTATTTATAAATGATGCTACGAATCTATGTGTGAGGTTAGCGCTCTGAAAGGAATTCTTGGTTAAAAGGTTGGTGGCAACATAAAAAAATCATATATCTATATTTGATGTTCTAATATACCTCATCAGATTGGCCCAAGTAAGATTGTTCAATCATTTGCAACTAAGCTTCCATTGTGTTTCTCCTTAGGAGCTGCGCTAACAATCAAGGTTAGCAATTGAACACATGGATACACGTATAATTTTTGTTATTAAAAGCCGCTAACCTAATCATATATCTTCATTAAAACGACAACAACAATCTCAACAGCAACACGTCGTTTGGCGGAACATAGGCAATTCTTTATTACCCTTTTATACATATGTCCTGCAGCCAACAACAATTATACCGCTTTAGATTTGAAACCATAAAAGTGAAATCAGTACACAAATAATTTACAATTAAGCATATAAAAACCCAAATGAATATAATACAAAGGTACTCACATATATTTATGTATTCAGTCAAGAACAATACCTTAACCCTAACTGTAACGCCTTCATATCTGATTTCAGTATATGTTTATACCTATGAAATTACGAAAACATACCTTTACCCGATCCCATCTCCTAGTCAACTTCGTTTCAAAGTCACAAACAAAGGTCCTCGAACTCCCCATCTTTCCTGTTACAAAAGAGAGTAACAAAATGATAATAGATTATTGAAACCCACTAGTTAATGCATAATTGAAACCCTCGAAAGAAATCCATTATAAAAAACAAAAGCTAAAATCCTAAAACAAAATAACAATCCAGACTTTTTATGTTGTTTATTGATCTTTACGCTAACAGTCGTTTCTAATTAAATAACAATCCATTAACCAAGCGATCGTTTGCAACGTTAGTCCTTTACACTAACAGTCATTTCTAATTAAATAAAAAGTTGGTTTTCTTACGTAACTCGTTCGTTTTCTTACGTTTTTATTCGTTTTTATACGTTTTCGCCCGTTTTGCTACGTTTTCGTCCGTTTTTACATGTTTCTTCCGTTTTACACGTTTTCGTCCGTTTTTATACGTTTTTGCCCGTTTTAACACGTTTTCGTCTGTTTTCACACATTTTCGTCTGTTTTTCTTATGTTTTCGTATGTTTTTATACGTTTTCGCCCTTTTGTCTTTCTCGTTCTGTTTCGTTTTTTAGTTGTACGTTTTCATTTCATCGTTTTTCTATTTTTGTGTTTGTTTTTTTATACGTTTTTGTGTTTGTTTTTTTTACGTTATTCGTTTTCATCCGTTCTATACATATTTTCGTCCGTTTTCACGCTTTTCAATTATCTTTGCTCGTTTACACTATACCATCGTTTTACGTTTCCTGTTCATTTCATCCTATTTATATGCTTCGCTGTTTTTCTATGTTTTTATTCGTTTTCGTCCGTTTTTACACGTTTTTGTTCATTTTTATATGTTTTCGTCCGTTTTTCTTGTGTTTTCTTATGTTTTTATATGCTTTCCCATTTTTATTATGTTTTTGTTCGTTTTTATACGTTTTTGTTTGTTTTAGAAACGGGTGAAAACTTATAAAAATGGACAAAAACGTGTAAAAATGAATGAAAACGTATAAAAATGGAAGAAAACGTAACAAAACAGGCGAAAACCTATAAAAATGGATGAAAACATATACAGACGAAAACATAAGAAAAATGGATGAAAACGTATAAAACGAAAGAAAACGTGTGAAAACGGACGAAAATGTGCAAAACAGGTGAAAACGTATAAAAACGGACAAAAAAAGAGTAAAACGGACAAAAAATGTGTAAAAACCTATGAAAACGTACCAAAACAGGTGAGAACGTATAAAAACAGATGAAAACGTAAGGAAAACGGACGAAAACGTGTAAATACGGACAAAAACGTGTAAAACGGTGTAAAAACGTGTAAAAATGGACAAAAACGTATAAATAAACGGGGGGAAACGTATAAAAACGGACGAAAACGTAGCAAAACGGGCGAAAACGTAAGAAAACGGACGAGTTACGTAAGAAAACCACATTTTTATTTAATTAGAGACGACTGTTATTATAAAGGACTAACGTTACAAATGTTTGCTTGGTTAATGGACTAACGTTGCCACTTGCCGACCGAGAGCTAACGGAGAAGATAACTGTTGGGAATTAAATATTCAAGAAGTTTAATATCGGGTTCTATTCAAAGAAATTATGATTCTGCTGCTAGAGCATTTGGTTCCTGCTGCTAGTGTTTGATTCTGCTGCTAGGCTTAACATTCTGCTGCTAGCATTAACATTGCTGCTGGTAATTAGCATTCTGCTGCTGAGCGGATAAGTATGAAAAGATATTATGTGTATTAAAGTCAACAATATACGGTAGATAATATCTTACCCCATGTGATCAGTCATAATGTTATATTCACAGAACAAGTTGTAAACATAGATACAAGTTGTATCTTAATGACTGACACTCTCAAAGCAAGTGTTCAACTAGACTTAACAATATTGTAAAAGATCTTTCTTGTGATATAAAAGAAAGATCTTAGACTAGTGATATGTGTGTCTAATAGAATATACGAAAAGATAAGTGTAAAAACAATAATTCTTAAGAACATAGAACAAATATCACAAGTCGTAGAAAACATAAGATTCAAGGTCTTTGTAACCCTAGTGATATTGAAGATCACTCGTATTATCTTGAATAATATTGAATCGTTTGGTGATAACATTGCATGTTCTTTGTTCTACATACACAAGCATAACTGTTCCATTTCCATAACTCAAATAACCTTCTAAGTGTGATTGAGTAAATTCCGCGTACTTGATCATATTAACTCAACTTATCACATACACAAAAGAACGAAGGTTTAACCACCTTATTAGTGTATCGATCTCAAAACCTTGTCAATAACGACAGTTAGCGATAAGGACGAACGGTGTGCAACAGTTTCAACATAGGGATCAATCATGCAAAAAAAAGAAGATAGGGACACAATTAGTGATTTACCCCAAAGCACAGGGATGAACCAATTAATTTACTTTAGAATAAATATTACTTTAAATAATGTATTTAATAAATATTACTTAAATAATGTATTTTTCTTTGGGTTCCGCGGATTTTAGTGACATATCATACATAATAATTTGACACATGTTACTATCTAAGAAATGTGGCGCATTATCAAAATGTCATGTTAAACAGTTTTTTGAAAGTTTTTAACATATATGAGACAAATTTTAACTCATGTAATTGAATAAAACATGTATATTTCTTGCTACAAATCTTAAACCCATAGATAATACCAAGTCCAACTAATTTACGGTTGTTGTCAAACCTATCAAAGTATCAATGTTATCACCCTGAATTATAAATACGGAAAGGGAAAAAGATTGGGAGACCTAAAAGACATGATTAATTTTGTGCCTAACTTATGTGTCATTAACTTATTGGATTGTGAAGAAGTAGGTCCGGCTGATACAACCAATGAATTGTTGCCAGACATGTTTAGCCACAAAATTAGACATAACTTTTAGGCGTGCCAATCATTTCTCTACCAAAAGCATAGGTTTTTACATAGGCATCATGTTAAGTTAAACTCATGTTTTCAAGGCATAATATAACCTTAAGTATATCATTTAAATTTAAACAAAATTGGTTCGGTCAAGTTTGTTATCAAATCACCTCCCAGATTGGTTTATGAGTGTGAGGTGTAGTTTACGATGACGCATGAGATGGAGGTTAACTTGAAACGCCCAAAAAAATGGTGGGTAAAACCGGCGTACTTATGGGTTTTCCAGAAAACCAGCGTACTTTAATGAAAACCGACGGTTTTCTAGGAATTTCATTGATGAATCTACTAATTGATCACACAAGCTACCTAAACTAATCCTAGATCTAGTGAGAGAAAGTAGATAGAGAAAGAGAGTGGAAGGATGATTCACAATAATAATGAAATGTTTAGCTCTTCAACCAATCAACCCTCTCCCTTGAATGGGAGGGGGTATTTATAGTTTTTACAAGGTCTTGGGCTTTTAGCCCTAATAATCATAATTAAACATAAATAACAAGACACAGCCCATGGGCCTTCTACACAGGCTGGGCCATAAAACAAACCTAAAGGCCTAAGCAACCTGTTACATAATGATCAATACTTGATAATACAAAACGTGTTCCCAACAATCTCCCCCTAAGTATTGGTCATCAAGGTTGCTTGACGTCGTCTTTGCTTCTTGGCTTCAGACGTCTCCTGCATCTTTGTTCCTTAGTTCTTGATATGATATGATATGGTATGGTAATGTTCTGCCGTCCTCCAATGGTCTTCAAATCTGGTGTCTTTACGTCTTTTCCACCATGCTCATATGTTCTTTGACTTTTGTTCTTCATACATCACGTAGTTCTCTCTTCATAAGCTTGATCATTGACTTGTGAAAGGTTAACATACTTGATCTTTGACTTTTCTTTAATTTCTTTAAACTTTTGATATTCCTTAGTCTTTGTGAGAAATTTGCTTCAGGATATGAGCATGATGGAGAGATGGTGGAACTCCAGGTATTCATGATTTGCTGCAGGTAAACAGTTAGCAATAAATCATCCGGTACTTACAGGTTTGGACTTTGAGATCGTCAATAGCATAGTGTGAAGACTTTCTCTAATCCTAACCCAGGCCGTTCTGAATCGGATTCCCCCGAAAGGGCTTACACGGACACACCGAAGTGCACCCACGATTCAGTGAGTCACTGGAGATCACCCCACGACTGTAGACTGTTTTGGAGCTTTCACTAAGCGTAAACCACAAGGGATTACCGAAGTGACCTGCTGTCAGGGCAGTTTGATGTTGACCCTGGCAGGATTTCCATTCAATCACTGAGAATCACATTAGTGGTTTCTCTCATGAATGTTCTCGGAAGATTGCTAAGATTCTGCGAAGGACACTCTTATGATTTACGACTAGTGTTCTTTTTGTTGAACATCCAGTGTATACTAAGTGTACCTAAGAGATCTTTGATGTATCTCATGGCTCTAGACTCGATTAAGTGCACATTTGTTTGGTCGTCGGAGGCATGGAGCAGAGTGCCACCTTTTCAATATCAACACATCTCGGAGTGAGAGGTCGATAGATGATGAAGGGTTCTCCGTGTGAAATGAAACAAGTGCCTTTTGAGAGACACCTGAGTGGCTAGAAGGTTAGTGCAGTGCGTCATTGGGTCCATGACGACTTTGATCTTTAATACCGGTGATGCCCAATCAACCAGTAGATTATGTATTGAACCCGGTGTCTGCCCTAAGGTTGAACAAATGGAGGGCTATTTCTTTTTGTTGGGAATTAAATGTTCTGAAGATTAAGTATTAAGAATTACAAGTGCTGAAGGTTAGTACTGCTAAGAAGAATACTCTAACAGTTCCAACTACTAGTGTATATCTAAGGACTGTTCAAGTTATAACTAACAGTACTAACTGAAGTTAGTACTGGTAGTACAAAGTAGATACTGCTGGTCGATACTGCTGAGTGGATAAGTATCACGTATACTACTGCTGGTTGGATAAGTATTGAAAAGATATTTGTGTACTAAAGTCAAGTATATACGGTAGATAATATCTTTGGACAAAGTGTTCAGTAACAAGTTGTGTACATAGATACATGTTGTATCTATGTTACTGACACACATAAGATAAGCTAGCATGTGTTCGACAAGACTTAACAATATTGTAAAGATCTTTCTTGGATTATAAAAGAAAGTTCTTAGACTAGATATATGTGTGACAAATTAAGTGCTTAATTCATATGCTTAAAACAACTAGCTAGAACAATATCTCAAGTCATATAAACATTAAGATTCAAGGTTTTGTAACCCTAGTGATAGTGAAGATCGCTCATATTATCTTGAATAATATTGAATCGTTTGGTGTTAACATCGTGTGTTTATTGTTCATTACTCAAGCATTACTTTTCCATTTCAATAATCAAATAACCTTCTAAGTATGATTAAGTAGATTCCGCATACTTAATCATATTAACTCAATATATCATATACACAAATCAACAAAGGTCTAACAACCTTATAGTGTATCGATAAACCTCTCAATTGATATCAGAGCTAGGTTGATATAGTTGATTTAGAAGAAGAAGCTGAAGAAATGGACGTACAAGATACTCAGGCTACAAATGTTGCTGCAAAGTTGCCCATGATCAAACATAATGAGTTTGAGTTATGGAGGTTAAGAATTGAGCAATATTTTATGGTTCAAGATTATGCTCTTTGGGATATCATTATGTATGGTGATTCCTTTACACTAGGTTATACAGATGTTATTCTTGAAGGCAAAACATATAGAAAAAAAAATACTGGACCAGTTACTGGTGATGAAAGGATACAGAAGAGAAATGATCAAAAAGCAAGAAATTTGTTGCTCATGACCATTCCTGGTGAACAGATGCTATCCTTTAGCAAGTATCCTAATGCAAAAACTCTTTTTAAAGAGATTTGTGCATGGTTTGGTAGTAATGAAACTACCAAGAAAACACAGAAGACATTGCTGAATCAACAATTTGAAAATTTTAGTTCACACAGCAATGAATCACTTGATAAGCTGTTCTCTAGATAACATAAGCTTGTCAGTCAGTTAGCTGTGTTGGGGGTAGAGATAGCCAAGGAAGATCTCAACATGAAGTTTTTGAGAAGCCTACCTGATGAGTTCCATACTCATGTGGTTGTCTGGATGAACAAGCCAGACATTGAAACCATGAAACTCAATGATTTGTACAACAACTTCAAAAATGTTGAACGAAGTCTAAAGAAGTCTGGAAACTATAGTACTAGTTCTGGGAATGTGGCACTCTTGTCATCTCCTAGTATTAGTAAGTCAGAAGAGGTAGATGAAGATGCAGGTGTTTCTACTGCTAACTATGGTGGTCCTACTGCTAGTTTACAAAAGAATGCTGCTGGACTTGGAGATCCAGCATTCTATGTATTCATGTCTTGTCAAACTAGTGGTTCTCCTCTAACTCATGAAGATCTTGATCAGTTGGATGATAATGATTTGGAAGAGATGGACATCAAATGGCAGGTTGCTTTACTTAGCATGAGGGCTAAGAAGTTCTGGCAGAGAACTGGTAAGCAGATTACCATTGATGGTAATGAAACTGCTGGGTTTGATAAGAAGAAAGTAGAGTGTTTCAACTGTCACAGGTTAGGACACTTTGCTAAACAATGTAGAAACCCAAGGAAGCAGGATAATAGAAGCACATGGTATAGGCAAGAGAAGAAAAAGGAAGTCACAGTGGAAGAGCCAAGGGCTATGCTAGCCATAGATGGTGTTAACTATGATTGGAGCTTCATGGCTGATGAGGAGGAAGCACCAAAAGAAGCTGCAATGGTGGCCACTGAGACTGCTCTAATGGCCTTTTCTGATTCAGAGGTAAATTCCATAATTAAATGTACTAAATCATGCTCTGCTCTTAAAGCTTATAAAGATCTTAAAAAGAGATTTGATGATCAACTAGAACAGTTATATGATGCATTAGCTAATTTAGCTAATCATAAAAGAAGTCTAGCTGTTCTTGAAAAACAAATCTTGCATTTTCAAGGAAATGAATCTAGGTTTACTAATGACATGAATGCACTAAAAAGAAACATAGAATTCAAAGATGAGTGTATTACTAAACTGAATAAATCCTTAGCAGATCACAAAAATAAAAGTGAAAATGTTAAGATAACAGTAGATGCTTTAGCTCATGCCTCAGATGGAATTAATAAAATTTGGGAAGCTCAAGTAATCAATAAAGCTAAGTCTGGTTTAGGATACAAATCTGTTCCTCCACCACACAGAGGTGTTCCTCCACCATACAGAAATTGACCTAGCACACACAGGATTTGCTGAGTTTCAAGAACCAATAATGGAATATGGTTCTAAGTCTACTGAGAGTCCTAAGGTAGAGAAAGTAAGTGAGAGTTTATCTAAAACTTCACTTTCTAAAACTTCACTTTCTTAGGACCAGGTGTCCTCTGATAGGAAAGCAGATGCTATAGTTGTTGAGGAATGTACAACTGATAGTGATGATGAACAGGTTATGTCTAAACCTGAAGTAGTTAAAAAAGCAGGAACAAGGGTTCCTAAAGTGATTAAAAAGGATACTGTTAAGCCTAGAACAAACATTAAACATGTTAGGTAACCAGTTAAATATTGTGAACAATATAGATCCACTAGCAAGCCCAGAGGTAACCAAAGAAATTGGAATGGCTTCAAGTCTAACCAATTAGGTGATGATTTTTTCTTTTATAATAAAGCTTGTTACACATGTGGTAGTTTTGATCATCTTGCAGCTTTCTGTATCAAATGGGTATCTGGGTATGAAAACAATAGGGTGAATTTCAAAAGGAAAACTTCTCAAGCTCACTTTCACTCTAGTTCTAATATTAATAGAATAAAACCCAGAGCAGTTTCAAAAGCAGTTTCTACTGCTAGTCAAGCAGTTCCTACTGGTAGACCATTCATGACTGTTAACCCAATACCAACAGTTAAAAATGCAAAATTAACTTCAAAACATGCATCAACAACTGTTAAAAGACCCATTCAATCAAAAGCAGTGATCCAAAAACAAGTTTGGAAAATTAAGGGTACAACTGCAAAGCCAGCAGTTAATACTGCTAGGCAAGTAGTTAATACTGCTGCTTGGGAAAACGGGGCAAATGCTGTTAGGGCCTCAGCATGTTGGGTTCTTAAATCCAATGTTGCATCAACTGTTCTCAAGAGATTAAATTACATTGATGCAAGAGGCAGATCCAAGTCAGTAATGTTTTGGGTCCCCAAAGGAAACTAATACTCCTTATTTCTGTGCAGGAACATTCAATTGATAAACAAGAGGATCAAGGATACTCAGATAGTGGATGTTCAAGGCAGATGACGGGCAACAAGTCTTATCTCTCAGATTTTCAATCAGTAGATGGAGGCTATGTTACCTTTGGAGGAGGTATTGGTGGTAAAATTTTCGGTAAAGGTACAATTAAAACTGGAAATTTGGATTTTGAAGATGTGTTCTACGTGCAAGAGCTTAAGTATAATCTTTTTAGTGTCTCACAAATGTGTGACAAAAAGAAAAAAGTTCTTTTCTGTGACACTGAATGTCTTGTGCTTTCTCCTGATTTTAAGATGCCTGATGAAAGTCAAGTACTTCTTAAAATTCCTAGAAATGGCAATATGTACAGTGTTGATATGAAGAACATTGTTCCTAAAAAGGATTTAACTTGTCTTGTAGCAAAGACCACATTGGATAAATCAATGAAATGGCATAGAAGGCTTGGTCACATTAACTTCAAAACCATAAATTAGATTGTTAAGAATGGTTTGGTAAGAGGTTTACCTCAAAAACGATTTGAAAATGACCAAACATGCATTGCTTGTCTTAAAGGCAAACAACAGAAAGCCACTTGTAAGCCCAAAATTTTTAACTCTATTGATCAATCATTGTTTATGCTTCATATGGATTTATTTGGACCATACTTCTGTTAGGAGCCTGATGCATAAAAGATATTGTCTAGTTATTACTGATGACTATAGTAGATTTACATGGGTTTTCTTTTTAGCTACTAAGGATGAGACTTCTAGCATCCTTAAGACTTTCATTACTAAGATAGAAAACCTAGTAAGCAAAAGAGTAAAAGTCATTAGATGTGATAATGGGACAGAGTTTAAGAATAGAGTTATGGATGATTTCTGCAAAGCAAAAGGTATTAGGAGAGAATTTAGTGTTGCTAGAACTCCACAACAGAATGGTGTTGCTGAGAGAAGAAATAGAACACTCATAGAAGCTGCTAGAACCATGTTAGCCGACTCTAAGTTGCCTATCACTTTTTGGGCAGAAGCAGTCAACACTGCTTGATATGTACAAAATAGGGTTTTGGTTGTCAAATCTCACAATA
Organism: Artemisia tridentata subsp. tridentata; assembly: GCA_021014915.2. Classification (NCBI taxonomy): domain Eukaryota; kingdom Viridiplantae; phylum Streptophyta; class Magnoliopsida; order Asterales; family Asteraceae; genus Artemisia; species Artemisia tridentata. Next base: position 78,846,492 of record CP139508.1, read on the forward strand.
AAACATCATATGAACTTTTTAGAGGTAGAACTCCTGCAATAGGATTTCTTAGACCTTTTGGATGTCATGTGACAATTCTAAATACCTTAAACCATCTTGGAAAGTTTGATGGAAAAGCAGATGAAGGATTCTTAGTTGGATATTCTCTCAATAGCAAAGCTGTTAGAGTATACAACTCAAGAACTAGAAGAGTAGAGGAAAACCTACATGTGGAATTTTTAGAGAATAAATCCAATGTAGTAGGTGAAGGTCCCAATTGGCTATTTGATCTTGAGTTACTAACCAATTAAATGAATTATGTGCCTGTTGTTGTGGAATCTAATGAATTTTCAGGTCCAAAGTCTGTTGATACAACAAATGAGGCAAGGTTAAACAAGGAGACATATCAAGATCATGTATGGATGCCAATATGGACAAGTACAAGTGTGGCTTCAACTTCAACCAATGATGAATCTTCTTCTGGTAAATCAAAAGAAGGTGTTGATGATGAAATCAAGGAAGATGGAACTGAGAAACAAGACAGTCAAGTTAGCAGTACAAAAGAAGTTTCTGCTGCTGAGACAGAGCATTCTACTGCTAGGCTTAATTTTTCTGCTGCTAGGCCAAATGATTCTACTGCTGGCCCTTCAGACTCAAATGAAGCAGATTTCTCAGATAAAGAGGTGGATTTGAGCAATATCTCACCTAACTATCAAGTTCCTTCAACCCCACACACCAGGATTCACAAAGTCTACTCCCTAGAAAATGTGATTGGAGATGTACAATCAGGTGTGAAGACAAGACAACAACTGATGTCTTCAGACCAACAAGGGCTTCTTGATGCCCTTTATGCTTCAAAACAACATGAGTTTTCAAACTCTTGCTTGTTTGTATGTTTTCTCTCTCAGGCAGAACCAAAGAACATTCTTAAAGCCCTAGATGATTCAAGCTGGGTGGAAGCTATGCAAGAGGAGCTTTTTTAGTTTAAGATTTAGAAGGTTTGGATGCTAGTTGATTTACCTAAGGATGAAAAGGTAATTGGCACTAGATGGGTTTTCAAGAATAAAATGGATGAAAGGGGCATAGTGATTAGGAATAAGGCTAGATTAGTAGCCCAAGGGTACACACAACAAGTAGGGATAGACTATGAAGAGGTTTTTGCTCCAGTAGCAAGGATTGAGGCAATTAGGTTATTTTTAGCTTATGCTTCTTTTATGGGCTTCATAATATATCAAATGGATGTCAAGAGTGCATTTTTATATGGAACTATTGATGAGGAGGTATATGTTTCACAACCTCCTGGTTTCATTGATCCAGAACATCCAGACAAAGTGTACAGAGTAGTTAAAGCTCTATATGGCCTTCATCAGGCACCAAGAGCTTGGTATGAAACACTAGCTTCCTACTTAATAGAGAATGGATTTTAAAGAGGGAAGATTGATGTTAGGAAATTAAGCTTTAGCAGTTAAGACTGTTGGAGGTAACAGTTAGGACTGTTGAAGATGGAAGTTAAGACTGCTGAAGAGTCTTGAAGACATGACCAGTTAAGACTGCTGAGTGAAGAAGTTAGTACGATATATGATTTATGTAATAGATAAATATGGAAAAGATATTGTGTATATCGTATAAGTTTAGTTGATAGTTATCTTGTAAAGGAATCCTTGGTCTATAAAAGGATTGCCTAGGTTAAGGTTTTTAGATGATACAAGACATAGAAGTACGAATTAGTTCATAATAGATTCAAGGTTGTAAACCCTAGTGATAGGAGATCACTCGTATTATTATTCTAATAATATTGAATCGTTGAAGGTTATTATTCTGTGTTCATTCATTGTTTTATTCAAATCATACAAAACACATAAAGTCTTCTAAGTGCTAGCTAGTAAATTCCGCGTGCTAGACTATGTATAATTCTTAGTATCACATCTAACACAAGGAGTGTGTGTAGATCCGGTCAAGTGGTATCAGAGAAAGGTTTACTGATATTTAGATTTAGAAGATCCGAGAAGAACAAAGATGGACATGGAAACAACACCATCCACGACCAACATTGTCGCTAAGCTTCCTATGCTTAAACCTAATGAGTTCGACATGTGGAGACTTCGTATTGAGCAGTTTTTCCAAGTGCAAGACTATGCACTGTGGGAGATCATTGAAGATGGAAACTCTTTTACACCTGTAACAACAACAACTGTTGTTGATGGTAAATCTGAGAGTACAGTGCAGACAAAGCCAACCACTAATGAAGAGAAGGCAAGGTACAAGAATGATATTAAGGCTAGAAGTTTGCTTCTGATGACTATTCCCAATGATCAGTTGCTGAATTTTAGTAAGTTCAAGTATGCTAAATCTCTTTTTGAAGCTATTGTTGCAAGATATGGTGGGAATGAAGCCACCAAGAAAACCCAGAAGACCCTTCTCAAGCATCAGTTTGAGAATTTTACTGCAACAAGCAATGAGTCGTTGGATCATATGTTCAATAGGCTTCAAAAACTGGTGAGTCAATTGGCTGTTCTAGGAATTGAGATGCCTCAGGAAGATCTCAACTCCAAATTTCTGAGGAGTCTACCAGCTGAATGGGCTATGCATGTGGTAGTATTGAAAAACAAGCCTGATATAGATTCCATGAGCTTAATGGAGCTCTATAGTAACTTCAAGATAGTTGAACATGAGATTAAGAAGTCTACTGGATCAAGCTCAAGCTCAAGCTCAGGCAATTAGGCCTTTGTATCAACTCCCAGTTCCTCAAGTCCAGATGAAGAAGTGCAAGTTGCTGGAGCAGTTGGTACTGCTAGTGCAAACCTTGGTACTGCTAGCACCTCAAGCAGTACTAGTGGACTTTTGAATGATGATACTTATTGTGCTTTCTTGACTACTCAGCACAATGGAAGTATGTTAACTCATTCAGATCTTCAAGAGATTGATGAAGATGATATTGAAGAGATGGATATTAAGTGGCAGCTTTCTCTTCTCAGTTTGAGAGCTAGGAGATTCTTGAAGAAGACTGGCAAGAAGATTGTCATAAACAGTAATGATGTTGCAGGGTATGACAAGTCCAAGATTGAGTGCTTCAACTGCCACAAGAAAGGTCATTACTCAAGGGAGTGCAGATTGCCAAGCCAACAAGATGGAAAGAGTAGAGCATATGGAAACAAGTCAAGAGTTGTGGAGGTTACTGATTCAAGCTCGAAAGCCATGGTTGCTATTGATGGCTTAGGATTTGACTGGAGCTATATTGCAGAGGAGGAAGCAGAAGCATCTACAGAGGTTGCTCTCATGGCATTCTCAGATTCTGAGGTACAAGTTTCAAAATGTTCTAAATCTTGTGAAGCTTTAAAAGATCTAGAAACACTTAAAACAAGATATGAGAATCAGAGAAAAGAATTAGTTGAAACTGCTTTTAGCTTAGCAAATCATAAGAGAGCTTTAGCTGTGTTAGAAGAAAAAATTGTTCATTATCAAAACAATGAGTCTAAGTTTTCTGATGATATGATTATTGTTAAAAGAGACTTAATGTTTAGAGAGAATGAGATCACTGTTTTAAAACATGAGCTAGAACAGGTTAAGAAAGCCAAGGAGAACATTCAGATGAGTGTAGACACACTAGAATACACATCAAAAGATGTTCAAAAGATAATTGAGAGTCAGATTCAAAATAAAGCTAAGTCAGGCCTAGGATATAAGTCAGTTCCACCTCCCTATAGAGGAATTCCATCACCCAAAGGTGTAGACTTAGAACACACAGGACTCCCTGAATTTCAATTACCTGTGCTTAACTATGGTCCTCAACCTAAGAAGGATGTAGTTGATAAACCTGTGTTTGAAAGTGCAAGTGATAAATCACTATCTGAGGACAAGGTGTCTTCTGATAGGTCCTCACCTAAGGACTCAGATGCTCCAACTATAGAGGAATGGACTTCTGATGATGAGGATGATCAGGATGTGGTTAAGCCTGTTAGTGCTAAATTTGAGGAACCAAAAGTTCCAAAGATGGTTAAACCTGAGACTGTTAGGCCTAGATTAAATGCCAAACCTTTTAGACCAACAGTTAGGTATGCAGAAATGTATAGAACCACAAACAAGCCAAGAGGTAACCAGAGGAATTGGAATGACCTCAAATCCCACCAATTAGGAAAGGATTTTGTTTGCTATAGGAAAGCTTGTTACTCTTGTGGTAGCTTTGACCATCTTGTAGCTTTTTGTGATAAGTATGTTAGAGGGTATTCTAACAAAAGCATGTGTCTGGAAAGACCTCAATCTTTTCCTAGGAATGACAAGATGATACCCAGATAAGTTCTTTTGTGGTCTGGACCTAAGGCAGTTCAAACTGCTAGACCAGCTGTTCAGACTGACAGACCTATGAGGCCAATTCACCCAAGGCCACCAGTTCAAAATCCAATAACTGTTTTTAAACCATCATACAAAACTAGTAAAAGAACTTTTTATGAGAAAGCAGTGGTGAAAAACCAAGTTTGGAAACCTAAGGTAACAACTGCCAAGCCAGCAGTTCCAACTGCTAGCAGGGTAATTGGTACTGGTGTGAATAAAAACACTGCTAAGGGAAACATGGGTAATGGAGTGAATACTTCAGCATGTTGGGTATGGAGACCAATTAAACCCAATGGTGCTAAGACTGTTTTGAAAAGAATGAATTATGTTGATGCTAGAGGAAAGCCTAAGTCTGTTTTGGCTTGGGTTCCACAAGGAAATTAATTTTTCTTATTATGTGCATTGTTAGTCATATGCTTGTATCTTGTTTCTTTGTTTTTGGACTAACAATTGCAGAATTGGAGAGAAAACACCAAGGGATTAAGAATGCTTGATGTTTTGGACTAAATGGTGTTCTGGAGATTAGTATGTGTTCTTTGCATACAACAAATGGTAATTGGTTCACCATGTCTTATCTACATAAGAACCAACTAGTCCAGAGCAAACGGTTTCTGGTAAAGACTAATCAAATCCGTTGTTGGTTGACAATTTACCAAAAATTGTATGGTTATCAGCTCACCATATCTAAATGTGAAGAGTTGGCTAGTCCAAAGCAAACGGCTATTGGTAAAGACATATCAAATCCGTTGATAGCTGATAGTTTGCTAAAAACTATGTTTGAGCCATGATATTTTAAAATTTTATTTCAAACATTTCGTACGGCTCAACAAATTTTTTGCAACAGTTGGTACGGTTAGTACAAAGTTGGGACGGCTCAACTAGCCGTTGTAAAAATCTGACAGTAATTAATTTTCTAGCCGTTGGGGTAAAACCGTTATTCTTAAGATACTTATAGGGATTTTTATATACGATAATTATCTTTTTACCATAAATTCATTTATTCTCTTTCTAAAGATAATTAATCTCATACGCAAAATTCGCAAAACCCTAAACAGTACCAATAAACCCCAAGCGACTGCATAAACTTTAATTCCAATTTACCAGATCATTGTATTGCTAAAATCTTTCATTTTTCATCATTAAGAATGGATGATTTAAAATTTGTTAAGCGTCACAACCAGGTTGCGTTTTTAGAGAAAACAGAGCAAGGAGATGGGCCGAAGTTTTATGAGATTGTGGATTTTCTCAATCACTCTCACATAAGGTATGCTCTAACTGTTTCTCCTACTCTTTATGTTTCGCACATCACACAGTTCTGGCAGAATTCATCTGTCTTGACAAGTGATGATGGAGACTTAGAAATTCATACTGAAGTAGATGGCATTAAATTTGTTGTTACCGAGTCTATACTTAGGAGACATCTTAAATTAAATGACTCAGATGGTATCCACACTATGCTAAATACTGAAATTTGGGAAGAACTTACAAAAATGGGGTATAATACATCTGAACATAAATTGACTTTTCAAAAAGGATGTTTTTCACCTCAATGGAGATTTTTGATACATACTCTTCTATGTTGTTTAAGTCCTAAAAAGACTGCTTGGGAGCAGTTCAGTAGCAATATTGCTATTGCTCTCATTTGCTTGTCTAAAAACAGGGTTTTTAACTTTTCAAAATATATTTTTGAGGGTATGGCATCAAATGTTGATAGTAAAACAAAGTTTTTAATGTATCCCAGGTTTGTTCAAACAATTTTAAATAAAAAGACATACCTGCTTACAAAACCAACTGAAACTTTTGCTACGCCTAGTCTACAATCAAAGGTTTTTCAAAATATGGCTATGGCTAGTAGGCTTTTTGAAGGGGAACCAGTTCCATTGTTTCCTCAAATGCTTCAAACTGAGTTGGGTGAAGGTTCAGCAGTTCCAACTGATCCCCATCACACATCCACTCAAGAATTTGAAACAACCCAACAACCACCCATCACTTATAGGAGAAGGTCTAAACCTAGTCTAACTAGGTTGTGACTAGATCCTTGCCCAAAGATTCACCTCTCCTAGCAGGTAATACAGCTAGAAGTGATGAGGGTAGTTCTTCACAAACTGAATTGACGGCTTTATGTACCAAGTTAGTACCCAAGGTTGACACTTTGGAGAAGAAGCTAAAGCAAACCAAGGAGGAGTTCAAAGCTCACAAGGAGAATTTTGCCAAAGTCTATACCAAGCTAACAAAAAGGGTGAAGCAGCTTGAAGAACAGTTGAAGAAGAAAAGGGCAAGAGTGATATTGGATGATGATTCTGATGATGATGATTCAGATGGTTCAGACGGGGATGATGAAAATTCTTCCAAATAGGGGAGGAAATTTGGTAAAGATAAGGATAGATCAGGTTCTCAGGGGAGGTATGAAGAAGGTTCTGAACAAGATGAAGGTTTTGATATTGGTTCAGGTTCTGGTTATGTTCAAGAAGAAACAGCTGAGACACATCAAGCAGTTCCAAATGAAGAAGCAGTTCAGACTGCTGAGACAGAGCAAGAAACAGTTCAAACTGCTGAGACAGAGCAACAAGCAGTTCCAACTGAAGAAACTTCTGCTGAACAAGTTTATGAAAGGAGAAGAGCAGATAAAGGGAAGAAGCCTATGACATCTGAAGAAGTGGCTGCTGCTCAAGAACTTGAATGGCTTAAAAGGTTGAAACCAAAAACTCAAGAACAGTTAGATCATGATGCAGAAGTTGCAAGGCAATTGATAGAAGAAGATTTGGCTGGTGAGGAAGCTAAACAAGCTCAGATTGCTCAAGATGAAGAATTTACAAGGAAAATGGCTGCTGATGATATAAGAAATATAGCTGAATTCATGGAAAGAAAAAGATCAAATGAAGTAAATCAAGAGGAGTTCAATGAACAGTTACAATATTTGCTGGATTCTGATGTGATTGTAAGAGCTCAAGCTTCAATGGTTCTTAAAGATAAAGAGTTGAATGAAGAAGATAAGACAGAGGAGCTTAAACAATTCATACTAAAAAAGAATGGAGTTGCAACATGGGAAGATCTGATTCATAGAATAAGAGAAAGACAGAAGTCAGGGTACAAGACAAAGTTGCCAACAAAGAAGGAACTTGTTGAGTCTATGAAGCATTATTTGAAGAACTCAGCAAATTACACCATGAATGACTTTAAGGGAAAGTCTTATGCTATAATTGAAAAAGAATTCTGTGAAACTTATGCTATTTTGAATTCTCCATGAAGAAGTTTCAAAACAGGTAAGAAAAGGGAAGCAGAAACTATGAAATCAGAAGTTGCTAAGAAACAAAAGTCTGAGGAAGAAGGGTTAACTAATGAGAGGATCAGAAGTATGATGATGATTATTCCAGAGTCTTATTATATTAAACCTTTGCAGGTAAAACATCCGATCATTGACTGGGAAGTGTTCACTGATGGTAGAATGAAGGGATGAAAATTATCAGACTTGGAAATATTTCTGAAAGATATAAGTTGTTTGAAGATTTACTCAAAGGCTTTGACAGAGAAGATCTAAATCAACTATGGAGCTTAGTGAAAGAGAAATTCAGTGATATTGATCCTATTGAAGATAAAGATAAAGAACTATGGGTTCAATTGAAGAGAATTTATGAACCAGATGGTGGAGAGTCGATATGGAGATTTCAAGCACAAGTCAAGGACATCACTTGGAAGTTATTTGGAACGTGTGGAGTACACAGAGTGTCTACCAAGGATGGAATAGAGATCTATATGCTGGTTGAAAAAGATTATCCACTCAGACCAGGTGTTTTGACAATGATGGCATGTGTTAGACCTGAAGCTAATGAAGAATCTGAGATGGCTGATATGTTGGTGACAAAGATATTCAACCTTGCACAAGAAGTAAAAGCTAGATCTAAGAGATTTGCTTGATAGGTGTTTGAAAGAATTTTCAGCATTAAGAAGAAGAAGCTTAATTTGAAGAAACTTAGTGATTTGGATAGAAATCATAAGTTTAGGGGAGGATTGTTAGGAAATTAAGCTTTAGCAGTTAAGACTGTTGGAGGTAACAGTTAAGACTGTTGAAGATGGAAGTTAAGACTGCTGAAGAGTCTTGAAGACATGAGTAGTTAAGACTGCTGAGTGAAGAAGTTAGTACGGTTTATGATTTATGTAATAGATAAATATGGAAAAGATATTGTGTATATCGTATAAGTTTAGTTGATAGTTATCTTGTAAAGGAATCCTTGGTCTATAAAAGGATTGCCTAGGTTAAGGTTTTTAGATGATACAATACATAGAAGTACGAATTAGTTCATAAGAGATTCAAGGTTGTAAACCCTAGTGATAGGAGATCACTCGTATTATTATTCTAATAATATTGAATCGTTGAAGGTTATTATTCTATGTTCATTCATTCATTGTTTTATTCAAATCATACAAAACACATAAAGTCTTCTAAGTGCTAGCTAGTAAATTTCGCGTGCTATACTACGTATAATTCTTAGTATCACATCTAACACAAGGAGTGTGTGTAGATCCGGTCAATTGATTAGACACTATTCATCAAACAGCACAAGAAAGATCTTCTATTAGTGCAGGTGTATGTGGATGACATTATCTTTGGGTCTACAAGGAAGGAGATGTGTTTGTAGTTTGAGAAGCTTATGCATGATAAGTTTTAGATGAGTTCCATGGGGGAACTTACATTCTTTTTGGGTCTACAAGTTAGGCAATCTTGTGAAGGCATACTTATTAGTCAAGATAAATATGTTGCTGAAATACTTAGGAAGTTCAACTTTGCTGATTCAAAAGTAGCAAGCACACCAATGGACTCTGAGAAGCCACTTCTTAAAGATTTAGATGGAGACAATGTAGATGTACACACTTACAGATCTATGATAGGTTCTTTGATGTATCTCACATCATCAAGACCTGACATCATGTTCTCTGTTTGTGCTTGATATGATAATTTTAAATCTCAAAAGGAAATTACACACAAGTGAGTATGTAAAAACCTCGAGTTCGTTGTCCCGATGAAGATTGAATGGAATTAGTGATTCGGGTTCGTGAATCGTGTAGTGAATAGTGAAAAATATGGGTGAGTGGATTTTTTAAACTAAGGAAATGAAATATGAACTAAAACAATTAATAAGGCAAGGGGAACACTAATCTACGGCAAACGTATCATAAAACGTAAGACAAATCCTAAATACGCGAAACCCGGGTCAATCCCGAGCTATAAAAGTAAAAATAACAAATACTAACCCTAGGTATGAAATTATATTTTTTCTAAGTTCTAATTAATAAAAGAAAATTTTAAGAAAAAGAATTATATTTTTTTGGCTTTTATTTAATTTTCTAGGAATTAAACACTAAATTAAACTAATTAAATGTTTAAAAATATTAAACCTTAGAGGAAAAATCTGAATTTTAAACAGAAATTACTTTAAACTATATAAAATGTAAGAAAAAGGAAATGGGAGAAAAAGCTAAAACCAATAAGCTGTTAGAAGCTAAAACAGTTTAATTAAGCTAAAGATGAAAAGTTGCTATAAAAGAATTAAGGAAGAAGATTAAAGCAGAGAAATCCCAAGGGTGCAAGTGGTAGCAGAGTGTGTGTTTGAGGCTTTCAAAGGTTAAGTTGGGTTGAGGTCAGGGGTTCGACCCTTGACTTCCCCAATTCCCTTTTTATTTTATTTTTGAGATTTTCTTTTTGAAACTTGAAAATAAGGTGAGAATAAGCAACTTTTGAAAAGGAAATATTTTAAAACTCAAAAATAAGCTAAGAAAAAGCTATTGAAATCTGATCAGTGGGCTAATATGGTGCAAACAAGCAAAAGCAAAAGTGAACAAGGGGCATAAGCTATAATAAGCTAACTGGAGATTCTAAAAAGCTAAAATCAGCAAAATGGGAGCAAAATGAAACACCAACCTCAGAATAAGCAATGATAAATAAAACAGATAAGCACTAAATGAGCTAAAAAGGGGGTATAAGCTGCTATGGGTGTGCAGAAAAGAACAGCCCTAATGGCTTACTTGCAGACCTGATTAAAAGCCCTAAATAAGCACTAAAATCCTTGAAAAGCCAAAATATGTAAATTCTATACTATACGCTATCTAGAATCCAAAATTTAGGCAATAAGCTTAGCTATATAAGCAGAAATAATGCTGAGAAAAAGGAGAGTTGAAACTGATTCAGGCTGCAAGTAAAAGTTATGTGCAGACTGATATAAAACTAATGATCAAAACCATTTTAGAATCTTATGAGACTCGATGGGCTATAGCAAATCTACTTATCAAACTATAAGGGATAATAATTTTTGAAAAATCAACAGCTTATATAAACTAAGGGACAGCAAAAGGGTTTATCCACTAGGAAAGCTAACTAGAATCTACAAATCTCTTAAAATAAGCTCAAGACAGTACAAAAACAGATCATATGACTTAAATTTGACTAACTTAACTTAACCCAAAGGGCACATGAACAGTGAACAAAGATTTTGACCCATTTTGAGCCTGACCCAAACACTCCTTTGTGGACTGAGTTTTAAAATCTAACCCTCAACAAGCTGATCTAACCTAGAAAAACTGAATAACTAATGAGTCTCTAACTCATTTTAACCTTAATGAACAAAAATTAAGTTTCAAATAAGCACTAATTAAGCAATAAGCTAAGTTGGCTTATTGTTGACTTTTTTATTTTTTTGAGCAAAACTGAGAATAAACTAATAAAGAGCATTAATCTAACTCTAAATAACATCAAAGAGATCACAATATCACCAGAAGAAAGTAAATAAACACATGAATAAGCAGTTGACTTACATTGACTTTCATGAAAAACTAGAATTCGAGTACAAAATGAGAGCTGAAAAGTAAATGACAACAAGCTGGAACCATAAGCTACAATAAGCTGAAATATAACTACTCTAAATTAAGCTACTCCTAATTTAACCCTAATCCTAACCCTAAATTATCTAACCAACTAACTAACAGCCCAAACTTGTGACAGAAGAGGGCTATTTATAGCCTGAAGCTAGGGTTTTGGAACCCTTTGGATCATCATTCTTAGCCCTTGATTTCAACTTGATGACCAATCTATCAATTTCGTCCGTTGGATTAATTGGTGATGTGTGTCAGCCAATGATGTTGCTCCATTTGGCCACGCTGGCATAATTGATGTCACATCTGTCCTTGTTAGCTATGGCTTCTAGAAGTATGGATAAAATGGTGAGGGATTGAGGTAAAATGAAGAGGATGAGGCTACAGTAACTTTGGCGGGTTTAGTGCTTTGGGTAATTAATTTTATTGTTTGACTGGTATTGTGGGTTGACCGGGTATTGGGGATCCGGGTTTGGTGGGTTTAAAAAGGTGGGCTGGGTTGTTGGTAGCTTAGGATAATTTTTGGGTTTGGGTTTGTTTTTAGCTAGTATTATTTTAGGTTTAGGTTTAGTAATAATATTCAAGGACTAAAGTTGAAATTCTGAGAATTCCAGGGACTGAATCTGCCAAGTTTCCAAAGTGTAATCCAAAGGCCACATTTGTCTTTCTTTGATTCTTGGAGGGCTTGAGTAGTCATTTCTTCTAAATATTCTTCAAGGGACCATTTTTGACAACTTCTGAAAGTTGAGGGATTGAAACTGTCAATTCTTCAAAATTTGCTCCAAGGACTATTTCTGACACTCTTTGAATCTCCAAGGGTCCTTTTGGCATTTTGAGCTCAATTTTGATAATTTTCTTCCCCGACTTTGGCTTTTGACACTTTTCCAAATCTCGTGCCCGTGTTTTCCGGCTTTGACTTGATTTTGTCCTTTTTTCTCGATATCCGTACCTGCATAGAAACAAACACAAAAACACAATATCTTTGGCATTTATGGTTAGTTTTTGGTCGTTTTGGTCTGAATTTAGTCAAAAAAAGGTATGTGTTTAAGCACATACCAAAATCCCCCAGACTAAGATATTGCAGTGTCCTCACGCAATGTTATAAAAACACGTTTTTGAAACCAAAAATTTCCAATCTCTTTTTACTAACTTTGAGAAGTAGCAAAATTTTCAAAAGAGAGTAAGAAATCAAAAGTTTTAAAAACCCCCCGATTTTCCTTTTTATTCTATTTTTGTATTTTTCTCATTATCATGTGACGGTTTTGTTGACAATCATTATCTATCAATAACTTTTAGGGTCAACGAGTAGGAAACACGACTCATAAAGAAGTGACCATACGGATAAAATTCATCGTTCCTGATTTTTCACGAGTCCCCAAACTAAGCTTAAAAATGAAATCATTGTTATTTACAAGTTAGATGCCAACACTACCCATGAAAGTTACTTGTGTAATTACCTCTTACTCTCATTTTCCTAATTTGCCTCTATTTATTTTATTTTTAGTGAGAAATGAATTGCTTCATATTTCCTCGTTTCGATATGTTTTTAGTCCGATAAAGATACTAAATTAAGACGCTAAGTAGTTTTCAATCTTCTCTCTAGAACCGTTGCTTTGAAAATGAGGTCCACATCAAGGTTTTTATTTATATATATATTTTTTTGACTTTTGCATTTTTCTTTTTTTTTTTTTTTTTTTTTTTCATTTATCACCATTTTTTTTTCAATCACTAAATTTTCACTTGCATACCCTAAACGACGGAGCTTCACGGTTTAGTTCCAAGACCTTACACCTTCCGGAATAAAGGATCCAAGGGCCGTTACAACGGAGTGTTCCAAGACTCTAGACATTCCTGAAATGAGGATCCAAGGTGGTTAGACCAAGACCTCACACATTCCTGAACTAGATGTCCAAAGGCTGGTGCAAGAGGGTAGCCAAGACCTAAACGCCTTCTGGAAATAAGGATCCAAGGCCCGATCTCAAATCCGTAGCTTAGAGCACTTAACTTATTATTATTAAACGTATTTATTAAGTAACCTTGATGTGTACCAAATTTTAAAAGCAAAGATTCTTTTAAGAAGACCAAGAACTAATTATCGGCAAAACCTAACATCTTTAATTATTCTCACAGTTATATATAGTGAAAAAATTTTGTGGGAGCAAAAGGCCACAAGTAACTTCGAAGAGCTCTAAAAAGAACCAACTACTCCACGCTTAGCATCTAACTTCTAAACAAACTCTATCATTTCTCGTTCTTCGCAAATTTAAAATCTTAAATAATAAGATCCGCGAATGCTTAGCCAAGAAAGGTTAAGGGGACAAGCTAGGGCTCAACACGCCCGATCAAGTCAGAATTTTATTCCTACTCTCACCAGCGAAAAGTCAACAAAATGTCAAAATTTATTATATTTTTGCAAAATATTTTTAAATTTTCTCATTTTTTTTGGACTTTTTTTTTGGAGGAAAAACGGGGTTGCGAGAGTATATGACAAAAAATGCAAGGCATAAATCAAATCAAAAGATTACCCCCCCCCCAGACTAAAACGAGACATTGTCCTCAATGTCTTAAAGGTAAGGGTTCTCCTACATAAATCTAAGGTCGTTTATTAATTATGCCAAAGATAAACGTAAAAACGATATGATTAAGGATATCGGATGAGCAACGAATGATGAAACTCGAGTGGAGAGAAGCAAACCACGAGCACGAGAGTCTTCATAATTCGGGCAAATCCTGGATAAAGACAAACAACCACAAAACACGACAAATGAAAGAGGAAGCCCTCCTCACGTCACTTATTAGAGAAAATAGAAAAGAAGATAGAAGGATAAGCATGGGGTGCCTCCCACGAAGCACTTGTTTTTGATCAAGTCGTATAGCTTAGACTCGCCCCGAATTTACTTGTTCTTGGGGGAGCAAGTGGAAAAGAAAATCTCCATCGGACTTTCATTCAAGATGTTTGGATAAACATTGAAGCATACGAAAGTTCCACTCCGATGAGATACCCGCGGCTTAAAAGAATGAGAGATACCGGGGTCAAAGATTGTGTCTTCACTCCCGAAGGAGTGAATAAGAGGAGAATTCACCGGATAGGTGAAGAAAGGGAGAAAGGTCTGAATAATGATTGTGAGATAATCGTCATCCTCACTCCCGAAAGAGATAGAAAGGGTGGGTTGGGTGGGTAAAATATTAGAGAGAATTCCATCATCTGGTGGTTTAGCAGGAGGGCGGGGGGATGAAGGATCAACGTGAAATGACTCAGTTTCTGGAAGGGGATCACTGTTAAGCAATTTTTCAAGAAAAAGTACATCCCCTTCTGAGTCATGGGAATCGTCGGGGCGAGGTATTGGTAAAATCGGCTCATCAAGTGTAAAGTCCTCGTCCTCAACGTTCTCTAACCCTCCATCGAAAAGAGGATTAACTTTGCAAGAAGTATACTCATCATTAAATTCAAAAAGAGGGTTAGAGAAAATCCCGGAAGTAACCTCAGAAAAATCAAGAGAATCACCACAAAATTGCGAATCACTTTCACCGTCGAATATTTCCTCAGACTCACTTGGGATTGGGACGAGGTTCTCAGTACTAGACTTTATGAGTTCGTCCGATTCCTTTTCAGGAATAGTGCTAAGATGCTCATCCCCCATAATGAGAGAGGCCTCGGGTTCTTTGGTTGGTAAGACGGTTGTGATTGCAGTTGACGACTCCTTATAATCTATCCCAATAGAATCCTCGTCATCATCGTCATCGTAATAAGTGAATGACATATTGGCACAATGAAGGTTTTCAACTGGTCGAAACACTTCCCTCTCTTCTGAGCAATATAAGTCAACGGGGGGACCTTGTTTTTTGAGATTCAACTGCTGAAGATGGTTTATATCAGCTTGATAGTTCTTGATAATTATTTCAGTAATCAATTTATTTTGAGCAACTATTTCAGTAATCATTTCAACTTTCTGAGAAAGTGTCAGAGGGGTGGTGTATTGTGAAGGTTGGTCAAAACTGGATGAGTCATAGCAAGGATTAGGTTCATAGTAATTTTGACTCCACAGTTGACATTGATAATCATTATGAGGACCACCACAATTTGTACAAGAAAAACTCGGTGAATTTTGAAACGATGTATCATTGAAGCTTTGATAGTACGGCTCTTGCTCATATGAATTTGGTGGAGGGAGGTTGAAATTTTTTTGAGAAAAATTGGAAAAGTTTGGATTAGAATCATACGCGAATGTATTTTCAGCTCTTGAAGCGCAAGTTGAACAAATTCCATTTATAAGATCATCTCCACACCACTCACAGGTACATCATCGACATAAAGAACCATCTAACGGATCTCCACATTTATAGCAATAACGCTGATTGAACGAAGACATCTGGGGCTGTGGAGAGTAGTCGGAGAAATTTGGCGGTTCATTGAAAGAATTTGGATTCGAATCATAAGCGAATGAAGTTTCAGCTTTAGAAGAGTAAAGAATACAAAGTTCACAAAGTAAACCAGCTTTTAACGGTTCTCCACAATTTAAGCAATTAAGCTGGTCGACCGAAGACGGCTGTGGCTGTGGTGGGCAATCAAAAAATTTTGGTGACTCATTGGAAGAATTTATATTTGTATTAATAAATGAGTTGCACCAATTACAATATCCGTTACTACAATTTCCCCCACACTGCTCACAAATACACTTATAACAACGATACGCATTCTCCTTCGGACTTTTGCAATGAAAACAATGATAGCCGAGAGATGCCATAAGAATTAAACAAAAGAGGGATAAAGAGATAGAATTAAATGGTTTAGAGGATAAAGAAGATTATTTTTGGGTTTTTAAATTTAGAAACATGGAAAAAACCAAAAGAAAAATGGAAAATAATTTGGAGAAGAAAATCTTTTTGGGATTTTTATATTTTCAAATATTTACAAATGAAAACGATAACTTAACGAGGAAGGATCTTCAAAACACGAATCGATAAACGAAAATCACGAACTCGCTTCAACCCTCCGGCGCCAAAAATTGATATGATAATTTTAAATCTCAAAAGGAAATTACACACAAGTGAGTATATAAAAACCCCGAGTTCGTTGTCCCGATGAAGATTGAATGGAATTAGTGATTCGAGTTCGTGAATCGTATAGTGAATAGTGAAAAATATGGGTGAGTGGATTTTTTAAACTAAGGAAATAAAATATGAACTAAAACTATTAATAAGGCAAGGGGAACACTAATCTACGGCAAACGTATCATAAAACGTAAGACAAATCCTAAATACGCGAAACCCGGGTCAATCCCGAGCTATAAAAGTAAAACTAACAAATACTAACCCTTGGTATGAAATTATATTTTTTCTAAGTTCTAATTAATAAAAGAAAATTTTAAGAAAAAGAATTATATTTTTTTGGCTTTTATTTAATTTTCTAGGAATTAAACACTAAATTAAACTAATTAAATGTTTAAAAATATTAAACCTTAGAGGAAAAATCTGAATTTTAAACAAAAATTACTTTAAACTATAGAAAACATAAGAAAAATGAAATGGGAGAAAAAGATAAAACCAATAAGCTGTTAGAAGCTAAAACAGTTTAATTAAGCTAAAGATGAAAAGTTGCTATAAAAGAATTAAGGAAGAAGATTAAAGCAGAGAAATCCCAAGGGTGCAAGTGGTAGCAGAGTGTGTGTTTGAGGCTTTCAAAGGTTGAGTTGGGTTGAGGTCAGGGGTTCGACCCTTGACTTCCCCAATTCCCTTTTTATTTTATTTTTGAGATTTTCTTTTTGAAACTTGAAAATAAGGTGAGAATAAGCAACTTTTGAAAAGGAAATATTTTTAAAACTAAAAAATAAGCTAAGAAAAAGCTATTGAAATCTGATCAGTGGGCTAATATGGTGCAAACAAGCAAAAGCAAAAGTGAACAAGGGGCATAAGCTATAATAAGCTAACTAGAGATTCTAAAAAAGCTAAAATCGGCAAAATGGGATCAAAATGAAACACCAACCTCAGAATAAGCAATGATAAATAAAACAGATAAGCACTAAATGAGCTAAAAAGTGGGTATAAGCTGCTGTGGGTGTGCAGACAAGAACAGCCCTAATGGCTTACTTGCAGACCTGATTAAAAACCCTAAATAAGCACTAAAATCCTTGAAAAGCCAAAATATGTAAATTCTATACTATACGCTATCTAGAATCCAAAATTTAGGCAATAAGCTTAGCTAGATAAGCAGAAATAATGCTGAGAAAAAGGAGAGTTAAAACTGATTCAGGCTGCAAGTAAAAGTTATGTGCAGATTGATATAAAACTAATGATAAAAAACATTTTAGAATCTTATGAGACTAGATGGGCTATAGCAAATCTACTTATAAAACTATAAGGGATAATAAATTTTGCAAAATCAACAGCTTATATAAGCTAAGGGAAAGCAAAGGGCTTATCCACTAGGAAAGCTAACTAGAATCTACAAATCTCTTAAAATAAGCTCAAGACAGTACAAAAACAGATCATATGACTTAAATTTGACTAACTTAACTTAACCCAAAGGG
Organism: Artemisia tridentata subsp. tridentata; assembly: GCA_021014915.2. Lineage (NCBI taxonomy): Eukaryota > Viridiplantae > Streptophyta > Magnoliopsida > Asterales > Asteraceae > Artemisia > Artemisia tridentata. The sequence continues at coordinate 78,864,191 of CP139508.1, forward strand.
CACATGAACAGTGAACAAAGATTTTGACCCATCTTGAGCCTGACCCAAACACTCCTTTGTGGACTGAGTTTTGAAATCTAACCCTCAACAAGCTGATCTTACCTAGAAAAACTGAATAACTAATGAGTCTCTAACTCATTTTAACCTTAATGAACAAAAATTAAGTTTCAAATAAGCACTAATTAAGCAATAAGCTAAGTTGACTTATTATTGACTTTTTTATTTTTTTGAGCAAAACTGAGAATAAACTAATAAAGAGCATTAATCTAACTCCAAATAAAATCAAAGAGATCACAATATCACCAGAAGAAAGTAAATAAACACATGAATAAGCAGTTGACTTACATTGACTTTCATGAAAAACTAGAATTCGAGTACAAAATGAGAGCTGAAAAGTAAATGACAACAAGCTGGAACCATAAGCTACAATAAGCTGAAATATAACTACTCTAAATTAAGCTAATCCTAATTTAACCCTAATCCTAACCCTAAATTATCTAACCAACTAACTAACAGCCCAAACTTGTGACAGAAGAGGGCTATTTATAGCCTGAAGTTAGGGTTTTGGAACCCATTGGATCATCATTCTCAGCCCTTGATTTCAACTTGATGACCAATCTATCAATTTCGTCTGTTGGATTAATTGGTGATGTGTGTCAGCCAATGATGTTGCTCCATTTGGCCACGCTGGCATAATTGATGTCACATCTGTCCTTGTCAGCTATGGCTTCTAGAAGTACGGATAAAATGGTGAGGGATTGAGGTAAAATGAAGAGGATGAGGCTACAGTAACTTTGGCGGGTTCAGTGTTTTGGGTAATTAATTTTATTGTTTGACTGGTATTGTGGGTTGACCGGGTATTGGGGATCCGGGTTTGGTGGGTTTAGAAAGGTGGGATGGGTTGTTGGTAGCTTAGGATAATTTTTGGGTTTGGGTTTGTTTTTAGCTAGTATTATTTTAGGTTTAGGTTTAGTAATAATATTCAAGGACTAAAGTTGAAATTCTGAAATTTCCAGGGACTGAATCTGCCAAGTTTCCAAAGTGTAATCCAAAGGCCACATTTGTCTTTCTTTGATTCTTGGAGGGCTTGAGTAGTCATTTCTTCTAAATATTCTTCAAGGGACCATTTTTGACAACTTCTGAAAGTTGAGGGACTGAAACTGTCAATTCTTTAAATTTGGCTCCAAGGACTATTTCTGACACTCTTTGAATCTCCAAGGGTCCTTTTGGCATTTTGAGCTCAATTTTGATAATTTTCTTCCCCGGCTTCGGCTTTTGACACTTTTCCAAATCTCATGCCCGTGTTTTTCGGCTTTGACTTGATTTTGTCCTTTTTTCTCGATATCCGTACCTGCATAGAAACAAACACAAAAACACAATATATTTGGCATTTATGGTTAGTTTTTGGTCGTTTTGGTCTTAATTTGGTCAAGAAAAGGTATGTGTTTAAGCACATACCAGTGCTTGTGCAAGATTTCAAGTAACTCCAAAGGTTTCTCATTTAACAGCAGTCAAGAGGATTTTTAGATATCTCAAGGGTCAACCTAGGTTGGGTCTATGGTATTCAAGGGAGTCACCTTTTCACTTGGTAGCATTCTCAGATAGTGATTATGCTGGTGCTAGCTTGGACAGAAAGTCAACAACTGGAGGATGTCAATTCCTTGGGTGTAGACTCATCTCATGGCAGTGTAAGAAGCAAACAATTGTGGCTACTTCAACAACTGAAGCTGAATATGTAGCTGCTGCAAGTTGCTGTGGTCAAGTTCTATGGCTTCAAAACCAACTTCTTGACTATGGGTACAATTTCTTAAACACTGTCATTCATATTGATAATAGTAGTACAATTTGCATTATTAAAAATCCAGTACAACATTCTAAAACAAAACACAATGAAATTAGACATCATTTTATTAGAGACTGTAATGAGAAGAAGTTAATTCAAGTTCTTAAAATTGATTCTGATCATAACTTTTCAGATCTTCTCACTAAAGCTTTTGATGTTGGAAGGTTTCAATACTTGGTAGCAAGTATTGGCATGCTTAATCCTTAAAATTTTTAGTCTGTGTGGTTTTTGTATATACCTTACGTTTGTACTGATAACTATGTAAATTGGTACTGTTAATTGAACATTTTGTACTATTAGTACAAATTTTGTTTGTTAAGTTCATATTTGTTAGTCATATCTATGATACTGCTATAAGACATATGCTTTGCATTTTGTTTCTTGGTTTTGGACTAACATATTCAGGTATGATCATTGAACAAAAGGAAGTTTCAAGTGAAATGGAAACAGCAGAATGATGATATAAGTTGCTGACATAATAGGTTTATGATGGATTGAGTTTGGGAATTCTTAACGAAGATTAACACCTACGTTAATTACTTTTTTAAAACTACTTTCTTGAAACCTAGTTATCATATTTCACATTGATTTGATGATTCAGTTGGTCAGATAGTAACTGACTCAACTCACTTTCTATCATTTTATACTTTTAAGTATAATGAGCAAGTATAAGGACATCTGATAGAAAGAACAACTAGTAAAAGTGAATCTAACACTTGTGTTAGAGGCAACAATTGCTATGAGCTGGAAACCCTGTCAAGAAAGCCTTTTGAATAGGTTTATCTTTACACAGGCAGTTATTTATAACTGAAAAACATTGGTTCTCACACAACCAGAGGTTGCTTTAAACCGAATTCTTGATTGAGTGTCTGTTACACACTTAATCCCTTTAAAATGGTTGAAAGCGATATGATTTTTCTATAATAAAATCATTAACATACTGCTAAGTCAAAAGTTTCTTAAAAAGGATTTTCAAAGGGACTCAGTCAAACCATCCATTGATGGATAATGAGTCAATGCCCCATGAATCACCTCTGATAGGAGTTAACTCACCTAGAAGTGATGAGGGCAGCATATAAACTCTTAAGGAATTGATGGCTACATGTACAACATTGTCTGAAAACATGTTCTAAGGGGAGGAAATGATGTTCTAACAGATAGATCAGATGATGCTGAGATGATGGTGAGAGATCTTCCAAACAGGGGAGGATAAAATGTTATTTGCATCTCAGGGGAGGAAATATCTCAGGAGAGGAAATAAAGCCCAAGGAAGATTAACCAAATGAAAGGGAGGAAAAGTGTGGAAAGGATTAATCACTTGGGATGTGAATCTTAGTAACGTGTTTGAGAGATATTTATGTATGAATGTGTTTAGCATGCGGAATCTACTACAACACACTTAAAAGAACACAAGGTGGTGAGTTATGTAAACGTGAGTATGTAATGAACAAGGAACACAACTTTAGTTAACACAGAACGATTCAATATTATTGATGAAATAATACGGATGATCTAACTATCACCGGGATTACAAAGTAATCTTGAATGTTAGATTGTAAAAGGATTTGTGAGTTGAGTAACTAAGTTACTTGAGAGATAGTTCGGTTTTGGTTAATAGTTGGAAAGATGCATGCATGAAGTGGTGACTTAGGGAACCTTTTATACGATAAGGTACCCTAATTACAAGTTGTCAAGTGGTTGAATATAATACTTTACTTTGACTATTCTAGCCTACAATTAAATACAACTACCAATGTACAACTCTGTAATATTCTTCTGTGAACCATAGAAGACTAAACTACTTCTACATAACGTATAACAATGTACAAAGACTAATAATTCCACTAAATATCTATTACAAAATATCTAACAACTTGACATAATGCTTGGCAGGATCTTTATCAACTAGCAGTACCTTCTACCCAGAAGGTACTGTTAGTACATCTTCATACTCTTCAAAATCAACTAGCAGGCTCTTTGACTTCTTTGGCAGGCTCTTTGACTTGAACATTTTATTCCCAACAATCCTCCCCTAAACTTGTTATTTCCATTAAAATACACAAGTTTCTGATGAATAAAATACATACCATGAGGATTTGAGGGAACTCTTCCAAAAACCTTCACTCTCTGTTCTTCCTTTTTCTTTCACATTGCTCAAATATGCTCCTCAGCAAACTTTGAACAATTTCTGAATTCTCTTCATCTTTGTCACATCTTAATCTCTTGGAGATCATAGTTTTAAGCACTTCATAACTAAGTGGATACTCTTTCTCAGCCAACATGAAGAGTTCTATCCCACTTTGTGTGTAAAGATGATGAATATTGCTAAGGCTTAGAAATTCCCATGTTGTTGAAGGATCATAATAGGGAAATTTCCAATGAACATCTTTGGGATCAGGATCAAACATCTTATTGAATTCTACCCATAGTTCCTGTTCCTTAACATCAGTACTAGAATTTGTGTCTAGCCTAATCTGCACTAGATTCCACAATTCTTCCAAGTCTGCTCTGTCACATGCTCTAACTAAGATTTTCAAAATTCTTAAAGATAGCAGACTGACCCCCAACCCTTATTATTTTCCATGACTTTCCTAATCTATCATGGTTGATCTCCCAATCAATAATAGGGCGTCTACAGCTAATTGGATCAGCATGTATGATAGTTGGCAAAGTAATTAACATCTTACTTACTTGCTCTGTGTCCAATTTTGCTACTTCTTTCTTCTGAGCATCTTTCTTCTTCATTGAGGGCTTTGCATCAGATGGAACTTTGTAGTAAAGACTTTTGTAGGCTTGAAGATACAAGTAGTAGATTTCATCATTAGATTTCTTTTTCAGTTGATAATCAGTCCAATTTGCTTGACCTTTTAGAAATCTCTTCATAAAAGTTACTTGATCTTTCCATGATTTGCCCACCTTAAAACCTCTTTTCTCACTTTCTTTCATCTTTTCAAAAATGTCAGCCAGAGCTGCTTCTTTATACTTCTTGTTGATAAAAGATTCAAGTTCTGCTGTCTTCTCATCAGAATTGAGATTCTTGTCATTCACTATTATTGCTGCTTGGCCTTTCACTATTGGATCATTAGCAATAATCCATTGCATCTGTGCATCAAAGGTTTCTTGAGCAATTTGAGTATCAAGAAGAGTCTGAGCAGCATCTTTATGCTCTTTCATCTCTGCAAGCATTCTTGAAGCTTCAAATGCTTTCAGTTCTTCTTCATGAACCCTTTTGGCCTCTTCTTCACCTAAAGCCATCTGTATTTGCTCTGTTCTCTTCAACTTTTTGGGCTTTGGCTCATCTTCAACCATAATGCTCTTGCCCTTATCCTTTGGAGTTGGTTCTTGAGATGGAGCAGAAGATTGCTCATCAGCAACAAAAACCCTCCCTTGAACAAACAAATTCCCTTGAGGTTCTAAATCCCTCTTTCTCTTGTACACTTTCTCAGCAGACCCTTTGTACTCCATAGCCAATAGCCTCTCAATCCTAGCAGGCTCTTGTTCTGGCCCAGCAGGCTCTTGCCCTGCACCAGCAGGCTCTTCATCATAAACTTGAGTTCCTTCATGGAATTCAAATTGAGCCTCCTCTTCATCTTCAGAAGTATCCATCCTCCCCTTTTTGGAAGAGTGACCTAACCTATCAGCATCTGATTTTGAAGAACCAGATAAAACAACCTTTGCAGATCTTTTACCCTTTAGCTTCTTCACTTCAACCTCCAATTTCTTTACCTTCTTGACTAATTTGGTGTTGATCTCAGAAAATTTCTTTTTTTGACTTTTAAAAGCATCTTCTAAGAGCTTCACCTTCTCTTTTAGTTCTTGCATTGTCTGAGGTGATTGGGTTGGTGTTAAATGATGTGATGATGTTGGTGGTATTGCTGATGGTACTGGAGATGGTATTGGTGATGTTTGATGTGTTGGTGAGATGTAACCAGTTGAAGAACTAGATGATGGTGATTCAGCTGATGGTGTTGGTTCTTCTGGATGTTGTGGTAACATTTCATCAAATAGTGGTATTTCCTCCCCTCTGAAACCAATTCTCATGTTTGAAAATACTTTGTGAGAAAGTTTGGGTGTTTCATAAAGTGTGTGTGGGGGAAGCAACAAATGTTTTGATTTTGCAATGATAGATAAAATAAATCTTGGATACATCAAAAACTTTGTTTCACTATTCACATTTTTAGTCAATCCTTCAAAAAAATGTTTGGAAAAATTGTATTTTCTGTTTGTAGCCAAGCAGATGAGAGCAGAAGCCATGTTTCCACTAAATTGCTCCCAAGAGGTTTTCTTCTGGCTCAAACAATGAAGGATTGTGTGAATCAAAAATCTCCATTGTGGAGTAAGATGCTTCTTTAGAAAAGTGAGTTTTGTAGAAGTAGCATGATACCCCATTCTTTCTAAATTTTCAAAAATCTCAGTATCTGGCAACTGACTAATACCATCAGAATCATCCAAATGAAGATGTCTTCTTATGGATGACTCAGTAAGAGTCATATGTTTGCCATCCACTTTGGCCTTAATCCTTTGTTCCCCATTTTCAGAAGTTTTAATTTTAGCAGATTGCCAAAATTGTAAAATTTGAGATTCATAAATAGTGGGATTGACTAGTAAAGCAAACCTGATGTAGGAGTTATTTAAAAAGTCCACTACTTAATGAAAAGAGGCATTATCCTCTGACTTTCCCAAAAATGCTAATTGATTGTGACGTTGAACAAAGTTTAGAACAATTGTGGTATCCATAATGAAAATTTTGAATATGATGGTGGGATTTGTTAGTAGTACTGGTAGAAGATGAAAGGTGTATGTGAATTATGATAAGGACTGATGAAAGATGATTTGTGAGAATTACTTTTAACCGACAATAATAAAGATTATAATAAGTAAATGAAAAGGCGGTTAAAAAGATCTTTTATATGTGAAATATAATATAATATAATCATTAGTAATTTACATAACTACCCCAACGGCTAATTTTAACTACCAGGCCCAACGGCTAAAACTTTTTCTGACAGGCTCAACGGCTATCTAGCAGTACCATTTTACTCTAGCAGTACCAATTTTTGAACTACCAGTACCTTCGAAAGTTTTGCAAAAATCCCTTATAGTTTTTAGCAAACTACCAGCTATCAACGGATTTGAGTTGTCTTTACCAAAAGCCGTTTGCTTAAGGACTAGCTAACTATTTACAATTAAGTATGGTTAGTTAACAACCATATAGTTTTTGGTAAACTATCAACCATCAACGGATTTGATTTGTCTTTACCAAAAGCCGTTTGCTTATGGACTAGCCAGCTCTTAAGTTTGTAAAAACTTGGTGAACTGAATACCAAAAGCCATATTGGCCTAAAGATGGTGCAATTTCCTTGGATAGAGGAAATTAAAAAGGCAATGATGCTGTGTATCTTGGATGATTGGTTCAACAAGTGAAATCATCTATTAGCATGCCTTTGAATTGGAACTTTCCATAGTTTGACCTAGATAGAACTTTCTCCTTTAGGAATGCATCATCCCTTCTAGATATGTGATCTAATCCTATCTTTTTCAACCTCTGCATCATCTTGTATGCTCTTGTCTTTTTCTTTTCATAAATTGGTTTTTCTTCCATTCTGGGCTATTATTTCCTCCCCTGAGATTGTTACCTCCCCTGAGATTAATATAACTTTTGTTTCCCCTTTTTGTTTGAAAGATCTCTTGTTTTGTTATCAACCTGAAATGTGTTAGTTGCAAACCAAAAGAACAAAGTGCAAAGCTCTTGATCTATAGCATTTTAAACATTCAAGCATCAATATGAACAAAACATAGCAAATTTTATACTAGCAGGACCAATTATGAACTGACAGTACCTATTGACTAACTAGCAGTACCATGTTTAAAAGCCAATACCAGTTAATTTTATATACAAAAACACATGTTTTTCAAAGATTTATCATTCCAATACCTCCTACAAGATATTTGAACCTACCTAAATCAAAAGCTTTGGTGAGAAGGTCTGCATAATTCTTTTCAGAATCAATTTTAACAACTTGAATTAACCTTTTCTCATTGCAATCCCTTATGAAATGGTGTCTGATTTCAATGTGTTTTGTTTTTGAGTGTTGAACTGGGTTTTTAATGATACATATAGTACTGCTATAGTCAATATAAATAATGGTGTTAAGAAAAATGTACCCATAGTCAAGCATTTGATTTTGGATCCAAAGAACTTGCCCACAACAACTTGCACCAGCAACATATTTGCTTCAGTTGTAGAGTTGGCCACCATTGTTTGTTTCTTGCATTGCCAAGAGATGAGTCTGCAACCAAGAAATTGACATCCACCAGTTGTGGATTTTCTGTCTAGAGTTGCACCAGCATAGTCACTATTAGAATAAGCCACCAATTCAAAAGATGATTCCCTTGGATACCAAAGACCCAACCTAGGTTGACCCTTAAGATATCTAAAGATTCTTTTGACTGCTGTGAGATGAGAGACTTTTGGATGTATTTGAAACCTTGCACATACACATACTGAGAACATGATATCTGGTCTTGATGATGTAAGGTACATCAAAGACCCAATCATTGATCTATAATTGTGCAAATCCACATCTTCTCCTTCAGCATCCTTGAGTAGCCCTTTTTCTGCATCCATTGGTGTACTTGCAACCTTAGAATCAGCAAACTGAAATTTCCTTAGGATCTCTGCTACATACTTATCTTGGCTGATAAATATGCCTTCTTTGGATTGTTTCACTTGGAGACCCAAAAAGAAAGCAAGTTCCCCCATGGAACTCATTTCAAACTTACTATGCATAAGTTTTTCAAATTCTACACACAAGTCTTGGTTTGTTGATCCAAAGATAATGTCATCAACATAAATCTGCACTAGCAAGATGTCTTTCTTTGTTCTTTTGATAAACAAAGTTGGATCAATCCTGCCTCTTTGGAATCCACTTTCTAGTAGAAAACAAGCCAATGTTTCATACCATGCCCTAGGTGCTTGGTGTAGGCCATAAAGAGCCTTGGTAACCTTATAAACCTTGTCTGGATATTCTGCATCAATGAAGCCTGGAGGTTGAGAGACATACACTGGTTCTTCAATTTTACCATATAAAAATGCACTCTTAACATCCATTTGATAGACAGTGAAGCCTATGAATGAAGCATAGGCCAAGAAAAAGCCTAATTGCTTCAAGTCTTGCAACTGGAGCAAAAACTTCTTCATAATCTACCCCTTCTTCTTGAGTATATCCTTGAGCTACCAATCTTGCTTTATTTCTGATCACTATACCCCTTTCATCTTTCTTGTTTCTGAACACCCATTTGGTTCCAATTGCCCTGTGACCTTTGGGCAAATCAACCAATATCCAAACCTTCTGAATCTTGAATTGGAGAAGCTCTTCTTGCATTGCTTCCACCCAACTTGCATCATCTAAAGCTTTGTTTATGTTTTTGGGTTCAGCCTGAGATAGAAAACATGAAAACATGCATATATTGGAATATCATGATTCTTTTCTTTCATAAATAGAGGAGATAAACCCTTCTTCGTCTGAAGACAAGACTTGAGATAAACCAACTTGAGATCTTGTTCTAACACCAAAATTTATGCTACCAATCACATCATCAGTTGAGTGATCTTTGAGAATTCTAGTGTTAGGTGTTTTAGGAACTTCATAGGTAGATGGAAGATTGCTAATCCCCACTTCTTCTGGTAAAGAATCATCTATTTGAACATTCAATGGCTCAGCAGTATCAATACTTGAACTAGCAGGACCATCTGGTGAACTAGCAGTACCATTGTCATTTGCACCACTTTCTTGATTCTCTTGATTCTGAGTTCCATGATCATCTTCATTGCCTTCATTTTTGTGTTTGAAGGTTCTTCTTGACTTGAAGATAGATCCACTCTTTCCAAATTGGCATCCAGATGTAATCTTGATCTTTAGGAGTTTCAACATTATCTTCAAAACCTGCATCATCATTAGTATTTGTACCTGAAACAGGCACATAATTCATAGATTCTGAAAGCCTATCAATATCAAACATCCAATCTGGTCCAATTCCTTTCACATTTGTTAGTTTCTCTTGAAACTCTATGTGAAGATTCTCTTCCACTAGCCTAGTGCAAGTGTTAAACACTCTATAGGCCTTACTCTGCAAAGAATACCCTATCAAATAGCCTTCATCTGCTTTTCCTTCAAACTTGCCTAAATGATCTTTGGTATTGAGAATAGTGACATGACAACCAAAAGGTCTCATAAAACTTAAAGATGGTGTTCTACCAAAGAAAAGTTCATAAGGTGTCTTTCTATGTGGCTTTGTCACAAGAACCCTGTTTTGTACATAACAAGCAGTACCTACTGCTTCAGCCCAAAATGAAATAGGCAACTTAGAGTCTACTAACATAGTTCTAGCAGCCTCTATAAGTGTTCTATTCTTCCTTTATGCTACTCCATTTTGCTGTGGGGTTCTAGCTACACTAAATTCCCTTTTTATGCCTTTTTCCTTGCAAAAGTCATCCATAACCCTATTCTTGAACTCTGTCCCATTGTCACATCTGATGACTTTAACTTTCTTATCATATTGGTTTTCTACCTCAGTGATATAAGATTTAAGAATCTCACTAGTTTCATGTTTAGATCTTAAAAAGAAAACCCAAGAAAATCTGCTATAATCATCAGTAACAACAAGACAATATCTTTTACCATTCAAGCTGCACACATTAGTAGGACCAAAGAGATCCATATGAAGCATGTATAAAGCCTGAGAAATAGAGTTTTGGGTCTTGGGCTTACAAGAAGCTCTATGTTGTTTGCCTTTTAGACAGTCAACACAGGTTTGGTCAGTTTGGAAAATCTTTTTGGGTAAACCTCTTACCAAATCATATTTTGCAATAGTGTTGATTGTTTTAAAGTTTACATGACCAAGTCTTCTATGCCAAAGCATAGATTCATCCAATGAGGCTTTTGCTACCAAACAAGTTAAACTCTCCTTAGGATCAATGTTCTTTAAATTAACACTGTACATATTGTTCCTTTTTGGGATTTTAAGAAGGATCTGACTCTCATCAGGCATTTTAAAATCAGAAGAAAGAACCATACATTCATTGTCAGTAAATAGAACATTGTTCTTTTTGTCACACATTTGTGAGACACTAAGGAGATTAAACTGAATTTCTTTCACAAAATACACATTTTCAAAATCTAGTTTACTGGTTTTGATAGTACCTTTACCAGTGATCTTTCCTTTTATTCCTCCCCCAAAGGTAACATATCCTCCATCAAATGTTTTGAAGTCTGAGAGGAATGACATGCTTCCTGTCATGTGCCTTGAACATCCACTATCTACATATCCTTGATCTCCAATATCAGATGAATGTTCCTGCACATGAATAAACATATTAGTTTCCTTGGGGTACACAAGCCATGACAGACTTGGGTTTGCCTCTTGCATCAATGAAATCAAACCTTTTCAGGATTGTTGATGCACCTTTTGATTGGATTGGTTTCCAAATCCAACATGCTGAGGACTTAACAGCACTTTCCCTTTTAATCCATTGTGTGGTCTTTGGTCTATTAGAACCAATTTTGGCAGTACCATGTGGTCTAGCAGGACCTTTTGTTCTAGCAGGACCTTTGGTTTTTGGTTTCCAAATTTGTGTTTTGACCATAGATTTCTTTTGAATAGGATTGTTCACAACTTTTGGTACATATTTGAAAGTGTTTCTTGTACCCTTATCAGTTGGTTTTGTAATAACAGGCTTATTTTGTCTAACAGTATGTTTAACTTTTGAGGTGTTAGACTTAACAAAACTTTTTCTGGGGTGAGTAACATTTGTTTTAGACTTTGATTTACTCCCAGAAACCCAATTATTACAATAAGCATGAAGATGATTAAAGCTACCACAGTAATAACAAGCCTTATTTAACATAACAAAGTCATCACCTAGTTGTTGTGACTTAAGGTTGTTCTAATTTCTTTGGCTTCCTCTAGGTTTGTTATTACATTTTTCACAACTTTCAACTGTTTTCAAAACAGTTTTAACCTTAGCTTTAATTTCTACTCTTTTAGGACTGATTGGTCCTACTTTGATTCCTTTGACAGGAACAGTCTCATCTTCATCATCATCAGATACCCAATCTTCAATAATTAGAATATCTGGTTTCTTATCAGTGAGCACCTTAGAGGGTGAGGCAATCTTAGCACTCTCAGAAGGTTCACTTTTCTCTACAGGTTTAGCCAATGGTTTGTTAATGATTTCATGCAAACCTGATTCAGCAAGATCTGATCCAGGGGGACAAGGAATTCCTCTATAAGGAGGTGGACATTTATTGTATCCTATCCCTGATTTTATTCTTTTATTCATCTGATTTTCAACTATGCTTCTAGTGCAATCAGAAGCAATTTCCAATTTAGTAACAGTCAGTTGAATATTATCTCTAGCCAATGTCACTTTAGTACACTCAGTTCTTAGCATTTCTATTTCTGAATCTTTCAAAAATATTTGTCTATTAAGATTAGCTTTTGCATCAGAAAAGGTAAGTTCATTTTCTCTAAAGTGAATGATTTGTTTTTCAAGCTTGGCCATACCACACTTATAATTAACTAATTTTTGATTGGTTTTTCTTTCTTCTACTTTCAGCTCATCATAAAGTTTTATATAAGATTTTAATTCATCAAAAGCTTTACAAGTAGTAGAACATTTTGTAATTTGTACCTCAGGAGTGGAGAATGCCATCAAAGCCAATTCATCTGAAGTTGACTCATCTTCACCCATGAAACTCCAATCAAAACCCATGCCATCAATAGCAACCATTGCTTTGGGCTCAGCAACTTCTACAACCTTACTCTTGCTTTCAAAGCTTCCTTTCTTCTCAAAGCTTCCTTTATTCCTGTTGTCAAACCCTCTACCCTTGTCATCCTGCTTCTTAGGTCTTCTACACTCTCTAGAGTAGTGACCCTTCATGTGGCAGTTATAACACTCCACTTTTGACTTATCATATCCAGCAGGCTCATTTCCATTTATCATTATCTTCTTGCCAGTCCTCATCAACAACTTCTTAGCCCTGATGCTCAGAAGTGAAAGTTGTCACTTAATGTCCATTTATTCAAGATCATCTTCATGAATATCTTGAAGATCTTCAAAAGTTAATATGGACCCATTGTGTTGAGATGTAAGAAAAGCACACCCAATTGTTTCATCTAAAATGGTTTTGGTACTACTGGAAGTACTAGCAGTACCAAAGTTTGTGTTGGCAGTACCTTCTTCTCTGCCATCTTTTTCTTCATCAACAACCTTTGAGATGCTTGAAGATGAAACAAAAGCCATATTTCCTGAGCTTGACCCAGTAGTCTTCTTTACTTCATGCTCTACTATTTTGAAATTGTTGTAGAGATCATTAAGACTCATCTGATCAATATCTGGCTTGTTTTTCCAGACAATGACATGCATGGACCATTCTGTGGGTAAACTCCTAAGAAATTTGGAGTTTAAATCTTCTTGAGTTATCATCACTTCATGGATGGCTAACTGGCTTGAAAGCTTCTGAAGTCTATTGAACATACTGTCCAAAGACTCATTTGTTGTGGCTGTGAAGTTCTCAAATTGCTGTTTGAGAAGTGTTTTATGTGTTTTCTTGGTAGCATCATTACCACCAAATCTTGCCACAATAGCTTCAAAAAGGGTTTTAGCATCTTTGTATTTGTTAAAGATCAAAAGCTGATCATTTGGAATAGTCATTAGTAACATACTCCTGGCTTTTAGATCATTTCGCTTCTGAATTTTTTCTTCTGCACTTCCTGGTTGTGTTTGTATTTGTGTTACAAGAGCATCGTTTACTGTGGTAGTGGTGATTGAGGGTTTAAATGAGTTGCCTTCTTCAATGATCTCCCAAAGTGCATAGTCTTGCACTTGGAAATATTGTTCTACCCTCAGTCGCCACATATCAAACTCATTTTGCTTGAGTAATAGAAGTTTAGCTGCAACATTTGTTTGAATATGTTCAACATCCATTGTTCTTTTAATTTGTAAATATCAGCCAAGCTCTGATACCACTTGTGGAAAGGATTAATCACTTGGGATGTGAATCTTAGTAACGTGTTTGAGAGATATTTATGTATGAATGTGTTTAGCATGCGGAATCTACTACAACACACTTAAAAGAACACAAGGTGGTGAGTTATGTAAACGTGAGTATGTAATGAACAAGGAACACAACTTTAGTTAACACAAAACGATTCAATATTATTGATGAAATAATACGGATGATCTAACTATCACCGGGATTACAAAGTAATCTTGAATCTTAGATTGTAAAAGGATTTGTGAGTTGAGTAACTAAGTTACTTGAGAGATAGTTCGGTTTTGGTTAATAGTTGGAAAGATGCATGCATGAAGTGGTGACTTAGGGAACCTTTTATACGATAAGGTACCCTAATTACAAGTTGTCAAGTGGTTGAATATAATACTTTACTTTGACTATTCTAGCCTACAATTAAATACAACTACCAATGTACAACTCTGTAATATTCTTCTGTGAACCACAGAAGACTAAACTACTTCTACATAACGTATAACAATGTACAAAGACTAATAATTCCACTAAATATCTATTAACAAAATATCTAACAACTTGACATAATGCTTGGCAGGATCTTTATCAACTAGCAGTACCTTCTACCCAGAAGGTACTGTTAGTACATCTTCATACTCTTCAAAATCAACTAGCAGGCTCTTTGACATCTTTGGCAGGCTCTTTGACTTGAACATTTTATTCCCAACAAAAAGACAAGAGCATACAAGATGATGACATGGAGGTTGAAAATGACAAGAACAGAGCTGATTCTGGAGTATTTTATATATTCAGAAGGGATGAAGCATTCAAATGGAGAAAGTTCTATCTAGGAGCTTTCAGTTTCAATTTCAGTTCACTACGTTTGTTCATCACTTGCAAAGGCATGCTGGAAGATGATTTCACTTGTTGAAACAAGCATCCAAGATATACAGCATCATTGCCTCTTATAATTCCTCCATCCAAGGAAATTGCACCATCTTTTAGGTATTGAATGAAGCCTGAAGATTGGTTTTTGATATTGTTAAAGTCAAAGAAAAGGCAGATGGGCTACTGAGAAAGATATTTAATCTCATAGAACAGAAGAAATTTCAAATAAAAAATCTGACTTTGAAGTGTTTGAAAGAACCTCACAATCATGATTTAATTCAGAAGAAACATGTTGATTAGGGAATCTACATGTTTAGGGGAGGATTGTTGGGAATTAAATGTTCTGAAGATTAAGTATTAAGAATTACAAGTGCTGAAGGTTAGTACTGCTGAGAAGAATACTCTAACAGTTCCAACTGCTAGTGTATATCTAAGGACTGTTCAAGTTATAACTAACAGCACTAACTGAAGTTAGTACTGGTAGTACAAAGAAGATACTGCTGGTCGATACTGCTAAGTGGATAAGTGTCACGTATACTACTGCTGGTTGGATAAGTATTGAAAAGATATTTGTGTACTAAAGTCAAGTATATACGATAGATAATATCTTTGGACAAAGTGTTCAGTAACAAGTTGTGTACATAGATACATGTTGTATCTATGTTACTGACACACATAAGATAAGCTAGCATGTGTTCGACAAGACTTAACAATATTGTAAAGATCTTTCTTAGACTATACAAGAAAATTCTTAGACTAGATATATGTATGACTAATTAAGTGCTTAATTCATATGCGTAAAACAACTAGCTAGAACAATATCTCAAGTCATATAAACACTAAGATTCAAGGTTTTGTAACCCTAGTGATAGTGAAGATCACTCGTATTATCTTGAATAATATTGAATCGTTTGGTGTTAACATCGTGTTTTTATTGTTCATTACTCAAGCATTACTTTTCCATGTCAATAATCAAATAACCTTCTAAGTATGATTAAGTAGATTCCGCATACTTAATCATATTAACTCAATATATCATATACACAAATCAACAAAGGTCTAACAACCTTATAGTATATCGATAAACCTCTCACTTTTCACCCTTTTCTTTACTTTTATTTTTAATTCTTCAACCCCTTCTTTCTCCTTTCATTTCATTTCTCCTTTTTTCAATCATACCTAGGACTTTCTAGTTCTAAACTATTGGTATTGTCCTTGGGTAGATCCCTCCGGATCTGGCGGATCAAAGGACGGTTATTCCTAACCTTAGTCACCTTATAACTCCATGACTATCCTATTGTTGCCATAACCAAACCTTTTAAAAATCTCTCAAAGTGTTTATGATTATGAAAACATATTTTGTTAACACTTTGAGAGTTTTGTGATTTTCAAAAATACTCCCCCTTAACATGTGCTCATAAGTGATTAAGGTAAATTTGCACAAATCGGGTAGAGTTGGCACTTTTTGAATTGATTGATTTTCAATGAACATGATCGTCATGAGACATGCTTACATCACTAGTAGGACTAGCTTGAAATTATTACCCGTCCAGATCACATTCAATGAAAATCGCTCAAAATCGGTAAATTCTACTCAGACATAGCCTTTGCGAGACACGCTTACATCACCAGATAAACTGGGTTGAAATTATTACCCGTCCAAGATATGTCTTTTCAACTACTGACTTTTGCTATCGTCAATTCTGAGCCTATCTCACATGAGATTTCAGCTTTATGTGTTACCATATTTTGATCATATCTTTATTCTCCCCCTCAAAAATAGCATACTTATGTTGTTTTTGATAAATGTTTGAGAAAAATATGCCTTTTGAGTTTTGTGGGAAGAATCTCAAGAACTTTTCGTTTATGGAACAAAGATTATTTTTTCAAATACTCCCCCTTGACGAGGGAATACTTGTCCTTATGAGCAGAATTTTGAAAAAACTTAGAAAAAATTCTGGTTTAATTCTACTCATAAGAAAGAAGCTTTCGCTCCTTTGATCAGGATTGAGGCACTGAAGCGTACCTCAGGGTCCTTTCTTTGTAGGAACGGGTTGTCCACTGTTATGTGTGTACAAGCCATTGTGAATGAAAATGATGAAAAATATGATGAAATATGACAAATGACAATAGATTATACCAATGATCACTGCTCAGTTCGACGGAAAGTTAGGATATTAGGAATTCTGGCATGTCCTCCTATGTAACTCTCCAGTCGTCTCATCGTTGTCCAAAACTTGAGCCTGTTGTCAATCCGATGAATAAACTTTACTGCTTCCTTTGCATCTTTCCTGCTCCAATTCACAACTCTCAACCATCCTTTCTTCAACCCCTTGCTATGGTTTTCCAACATCTGTTCAAGTTCTGACTTAACCCGTACCAACGTCTCATCACTGAATTTATGGATTTCTTCATAACCCATGAACTTTGGTAAGCCTTTATCCCTTGTGTATGCCAACCCAAATGGTCTATCACTGAAGGTGTACGGCTGCCTGTTTAAGATTCCCGGAGGTGAGAGATTTGGCTTGACGAGGTTCAACTTTTTCTGGTAGCTCTCTACCCCAAGATGCACATCTTCAAATCGTGATCTAATGACAATGTTGCGGATGTATATTAGAATCGAGTTAATGATATCGTACTGAAGACGTCCAGGGAGATGTTCTAGTTTGCCTTGAACTTTCAGTAGATACATATCTTCTATATCGTTGATGTGTAGATAGGGATAGTCTGCTTCACTGAAAGTATATTCTTGATCGTCTAACCTTCTCACGGTAATCTTCTTCAGAAAGTTATACCCAAACATAGATTCGATTTCTGCACTGGTGATTGAGAGAATCTTGTTCTTGTTCCACACCTCTGTTTTTGATTTTCTGGTAATCAAATAATTGTAGAACAATCTTCGCAGATTCGGCAGTGGAAGATCCCAAGCGCAGCATCTTCATTGTATTCTCGAACTTTGTGCACGAATAGCTCTCCAATTTGTTCTTCAAAACCTTCTAACGTGTAAGAAGCTGCTTGATACTTGGTAAGAGACGTAGCATACCGCTTTTCAGGGTCAGAGTTTCCATACTCAAGATACGCCAAATCGTTATTGAAGAAATATGCTTTTGGTATCTTTGGGTTATGAGGTTGACTGATGAGTGGTAAGGGATGGGTGTAATCATGGAGATTGAGTTGTTCTTTCGGATGAGTAGCACGTGCATGATTCCAGTCTATGTTCTAAAATAGTGCTCTTGCAACTTGTTCAAGATTGTATTCAAACTCCATTTCTGAAGTTGTGACCGTCTTGAATTCTGTGAAGCCTCCTTTGCGAACTCGGATGATGTCAGGCAATCCTAACTTCTGAACTTTCATTACCCGCTTCAACCATTTAGTGAAGTCCACAATTGATCCTTCAACAGGTGCCGCGTTTTCATTTTCAGGATATGCGTCTACCATTAACTCAAACCAATCGAATCTTGGAGCAGTTGGATTCACCCATTCTGGTAGAGGTATGGCTTTTCCGTTTGCGGGAGGTGCAGTGACAGTTTGGACTTTAGGTGGTGCAATGGGAAATTCATGATCAGAACTCACATCTTCAAATGACTCAGTTGCATCGAATGCCCCGCCTTCAAGAGGAACAAACATCGGTTGATCTGATTGCTTTGTGGTGCCAGAAGAATGAGCTGTGGTTGAGGGTCCAGTAGATTTGGAGGGTTTCCTCTTTTTCTTTCCATCATCTTTGTCAGGCTCTTCTCGATGACGCTTGACCGGCTTAGCTTGCTTGCATCCTTCTGCCTTCTTCTCATCTTTCTTGTGAACTGACCGGCTTAGCTTGCTTGATTCCTGGAAGATTTTCTTGAAGATATTTAGTGACCTCTTGGGACACTTGTGAACTGACTGCCTGTGGAACATGAGTTTGAAGATATTCCCCTGCTGTCTTTTCCAGATTAAAGTCTTTGAGATTCTTGATGTGAAATTCGTTCTTATCTGCCACTTTCTTTACTTCAGTGAGCTTAAAATCCAATACTTTGTGCACTTCTTCATCTTCTTGTCGAGTTCTTAAAACCAATTCTTGAAGTTTGGCAAATTTTTCTTTAAGTTCATTGACTTCAGTGGTGGATTGACTTACTGATGATGGTGGTGGTGATGGTGGTATAGTGTTGTCATTTCCTGTTTCATCATCATCTTTGTTTTCTTCTTCATCACTTTCATCTTCTTCATCTCCTTCTTCATCTTTTCCTTCATCATTATCGCTGTCAGTTTCTTCAGACTCAGATCTTGATCTTCATCCTCTTCCTTAGACTTTTCTGAATCACCCTTTTCCTTAGACTTTTCAGATTCACCCTCTGATTCCTCTTGTTCTTCTTCTTGTTCATCATCAGGATGTGAAGCTGACCCTTCACCTCTTCTCATTTTTTCATGCTTCTCTTCATCTTCTCTGCGTTTCTGTAAGTTTTCTCTAAATGCAATCTTATACTGTTATTTTTCTTATTTTTCTGTTCTTGGAGGTTCAATGGGTAAAAATGGTGAATCAGTAAATTTGATTGACTTTCCTCTTCCTTTGCCCAAAGTTTTATCAGTTTCAGCCAACACTGTCTTCAACTTTTCAAAATCCTTCTCCTTCTTTCCTTTACTGAGATCCACTTCTTCTTCTCCCTCTTCATCACTTGATTCGTCTCGAAGTTGTGGTTGAGCTGTAGAGACTTTGGATACTACTTTCTTCTTTTCAGTTCTAGTGACTTTCTTTGTTCGAGAAGAGGCTGCTCAAGTTGGGATAGTTTTTGTAGTTGCCTTTTCTTTTCCCTTGGTCGGTTTTGTTTTCATAACCATAAGACCCACCTTTCCAGCTCTTTCAGCTTTATCGTACATCTGATATGCCTCAGTATCCATCACTTCTTCACTTAACATGCTTTGTGGAATTCTCACACCTTGGTTCTCTGTGTTTGACTGTTGTATTTTTACTCTAGAGAGAATGTGATCCATTTGATCTGTATGCATCTTCTCATTTACACGTCGATCGATGTCCGGGTGTCTTTTCATGAAAAGTGAGATTAACAATTTAGTGAAACGGGGAAAAGGTACTTTGTATTTAGGCTTTTGATGAAAGTTTTGGCTCAGGAAGATCATGTCATTCCATATGTATTTGGCCAAGTCCACATGTTTTAGGTTGACGACCCCCCAGAAAAATTGTAGGCGTTCTAATCGTGGGTGTTCTAGACCAGTGGTTTTGCCAGTTATACTGTGCATGATGATGGTGTACAGGGTTAACCATGGTTGTGGGATGTATTTCCTATCTACTCTGGAGAGTATGGTTAGCTCTTCTTCTGACTCATCATAACCAAGAAGTCTAAGTGTAGCAACCATGTCATCAAAAGTTGGGTCATCATGAAACTTTTTCATTGGGCCTGTGACTTCTGTAGGAAGTTGTAAGACACTGCGAAGAGAATCAACCTTAATATGGATTTCCCTGTTGTCAATAGTGACTGTTATGCTCTCGTTGTCTTCTCCGATTACCATGGAATGCTAGAACTGATTGAGATATACTTCAGGAACACTTGCAGTATTAGTCAGTGTTGGGCAGATGAAGTGTCTCTTGAGGATTTCCACGATGATTTGACAAGTTTTGTGGCAAGGCAGCTTCTTGAAATCAATTCTCGAGTTTGACTCACTTATCCTGCGTTCATCATCTTCTGGAAATAATTGCTTTTGAGTCACTGATTCTTGAGACATGATTTTCCTAAACATTACAAATACCAACAACAATACAATGGCAATCGTATATATGTGTTAGTGAATGCTTTAAGTCACAGGAGCATAACCTAACTATAATGGTTCATCCATAGAAAGACTAAGTCCTGAAACTTCATTCTCATATTGTCAGACAAATCACTTGCAAATAATCGAGTTCTTATAAGTATTTTCACATTTCCAAGTTTATAAAGATTCAAAGTTTGGAGCAAATTTTACAAGCTTGATACACTTGGAAAATATGAGACAAACTTGGAAGTTTTAGAAACTTGAAAGCATGAGACAAACTTTATAGAAACTCAAGAGTCATTATTCACAACCTAGATAGCTTAAGCTTTTATTTGTTAAACATCAGCACAAACTTCAACAATATCAATTAGTACAAACTTGACATGCTGTACAAACTAGGTATGTCTCAATAGCCTCAGCAATCCTAGAAACTTGATAGGTCCTATAAGCACTGAAAGTCCTACAAACTCGAGATAATCAGAAACTCGAGATAATCAAGAAACTCGATAGATTCAAAAACTCGAGAGATTCAGAAACTCAAAAGATTCAAGAAACTCGAGAGAATCAAGAAACTCGAGAGAATCAAGAAACTCGAGAGAATCAAGAAACTCGAGAGAATCAAGAAACTCGAGAGAATCAGAAACTCGAGAGATTCAAGAAACTCGAGAGATTCAAGAAACTCGAGAGAGTCAAGAAACTCGAGAAAGTCAAGAAACTCGAGAGAGTCAAGAAACTCGAGAGAATCAAGAAACTCGAGAGAGTCAAGAAACTCGAGAGAGTCAAGAAACTCGAGAGAGTCAAGAAACTCGAGAGATTAATGAAACTCGAGAATCTGAGACTATTGTCTCCTAACTCGGAGACAAAGTCGAGAGGGTCATATAAACTCAGCAGAATCATTCATACAAACTCGAGATATATCAGTCACAAACTTGGTAAGAATTATGCCAGAAACTTAGAATATGAACACTTAAGCACAAACTTGGTGTCACAATCACAAACTTGACAATAGAATACATATAGAAACTTGGTAAAATCAACTTGTTCAAAGTTTATACTCATCATTTGCAATTCACCTTCCATGTTCAATAGGCATCTCAAACATGTCTAGTGCACAAACATTCATTCAGAAATCATCTGATAACACCACTTTAATTTTCAAAGTTAACGCACCTTATTTTTCATCCAAACCTATAGAAGCTCTTAGATTTCTGCTATGCAACTTTAAACACATACACAAGAATCACAACTAAGCATATCCCATCATTCAAACAATAACACATAGGACTTATACACCTCTGCTTACAAACTCACTAGCTTTAAACCCTAATCAAATCGACTCAGTCCAATTAATGTTATAGGAACTAATTAATTAGATGCATTATACTCAGAAACATGTAATGAATCTATAGCACTAAATCAATTAGATCAAATAACAATCAACAAGAAACGCCCAAATTCATCCTTAAACCCTAATCGACAAGTAACAAGATTTAATCAAAGAAACATTAATCGAATGACTATCGTGCCTTAATGATTAAATATGTACACTTACAATCGTGATTAAAGACGAAACAAACAAAACTTGAATTCCTTGGAGGGTTTAGCAGGTTTGGAGGTTTTAGCGTGAAAGGGAGAGGATACTGTGTGAATTGTGAATTTGACTGTGGTCAGACTATATGTTTTATTGATTAAGTTTATTCCATGGTCAAGTTTAGTCCCCTAACTTGTATGCAAAATCTCATAAAGTCCGATTGTGACATTTTCAACCCCTGTAGTAGAACCTTGGTTTACATATAGTCGTATTGTAATAGCTTTCACCAACTTAACACTTTTAGTCCTTGAACTAGAAACCTAATTCATTTAAGGTCCTAAAGACATAACTTTTCTAACTTGACAGTTTCAGCCCTTTATATTTAAAAGCTAGATCCAATATTTTATGACATTTCTCCCCCTTGAACTAAGACCTATTTTTGAAAATTTTTAAGACAAGTTGTCCAAGAATTCATAGAAATGTTTTTTGATGAAGAATTTGATGAAGATTTGTGATGATAAATGTGCAAAAAATTTCTCCCCCTCAAAATATGTTCGTGATTTGAAATTAATGAAATTTAAAATGACGAGAACATATTTTGGTTTGGATACACTTTTGCACACTTAAAGTTTTTTTTTTTTTTTTTTTTTTTTTTTTTTTTTTTTTTTTTTTTTTTTTTTTTAAGGAAATGTTTATATAAAAAAAATTTGGAAAATCTTTTGGTGTTTTTCAATAATTATTTACAAAGTTAATTTTGATATTTGACTCATCTAATTGTTTTTAAGAAACTTTTCCAAATCATCAGGAGTCAAATACCGCATACTAATATGGTGAACCATTTCTAAAAATCTTGCATGAGGCAAGGCTTTGGTGAACAAATCCGCCAATTGGTGTTCAGTACCCACAAAGTATAATTCAACTGTACCCATTTCCACATGCTCTTTGATAAAATGATACCGGAGAGCAATATGCTTCGATTTGGAATGTTGAACCGTGTTGCAGGAAATAGCGATGGCACTCTTGGAGTCACAGTACATCGGAATCTTGTTGAACACATATCCGTAGTCCATCAGCTGAGATCGCATCCAAATGACTTGAGCGCAGCAGGCAGACATGGCGACGTATTCTGATTCTGTAGAAGACAGTGATGTACAATCTTGATTCTTTGACTGCCAAGAGATGAGCTTGTCACCTAGAAATTGGACTCCCCCAGACGTACTTTTTCTCGTGTCTCATGGTCAGCGTCTGAAAAAGCAACAAGTTCAAACCCAGAATCCTTCAGATACCAGATCCCCAAGTGAATGGTTCCCTTTATGTATCGAAGGATCCTCTTAACAGCAGACAAATGACGTTCAGTAGGTCGTGACTGGTAACAGGAACATAGGTACGTGGCAAATACAACATCCGGCCGGCTAGCGGTGAGATACATGAGAGACCCAATCATACTACGATATTTTGTAGGATCAATGGGTGTGCCATGTAGATCAGCATCTAGCTTTGGGGATGAGGAGGACATGGGGGTGTTATAGGTGTCACAACTATTCATACCATGCTTTTTCAATATTTCCTGTGCATATTTAGACTGACTTAAAAATATACCACGGGGTGATTGATGAACTTGCAGTCCTAGAGAGAACTTAAGTTCACCCATCATGGACATCTCAAAGTTTTGTTTCATAAGTCTTGCAAAAGCGTTTGAATATTTTTTATGAGTTGATCCAAAAATGATATCATCTACATAAATTTGAACAATGAGAATATCCTCCCCGTGTTTTTGTATAAATAAAGTCGGGTCAACAGATCCTTTAGTAAAATGATTGGCTAATAAGAATGCAGAAAATTTGTCGTACCATGCCCTCGAGGCTTGTTTAAGGCCGTATAGGGCTTTCTTGAGCCTGTAGACGTGGTTTGGATGCTCTGGATCGACGAAGCCCTCTGGTTGTGAAACGTACACTTCTTCCCGGAGTTGTCCATTGAGAAATGCCGTCTTCACGTCCATCTGGTAGACCGTGATGTTTTTGTGAGCAGCGTACGCCAGGAACATTCTAACAGCCTCAAGATGTGCCACTAGTGCAAATGATTCTTCGAAGTCAATCCCTTCTTCCTGACTGAACCCTTTGGCGACCAAGTGGGACTTGTTACTAATAACTGTACCATCCGCATCTAACTTATTTTTCTAGATCCACTTCAAACCGATGATGTAAACCTCATCTGGTCTCTCTACCAATTCCCAAACTTCCAACCTCTTGAATTGATCCAATTCCTCTTGCATAGACTGAATCTAGTTGTCGTAGGTAAGGGCTTCTTTAATGTTTTTGGGTTCGGACTGACAAACGGTGAGTGCATAAATGCAAGTTTCACCGTCTGTATGGAGTTGTTGTCGTGTCATTACAGGGTTTTCTGGGTTGCCAATTACATTTGCAAGGGGATGATCCTTTGTCCATTTGTGTGTTGATGGGTAACGTTGATAAGTATGGTGCAGATTTGACAGTTCCAAGTTGCGTGTGGATGACTCTGCGATATCAGGAATGGTGGGAGCCAGCGCAAATGGATTGAAGAATGCATTGCCATCATAATCTGCAGGAGTGGGTACTTCAGAAGAATGTAGATGGAGATCTTCAGCTGCAGACGCAAAGGTAGAAGCTGTTTGACCTACAGATGATGATGGTTCTGGTTGAGGTGCATCTTCGGCAACTGCTGTAGTGGTAGTAGCGGGTGTATCAGGTGCTTGATTTTCGACGAGTGGTTACACAGTGGAGCTTGTGGATACATCAGGAGCACGACTAACCATAGTGTCATCAAACAATGGAGCAAACAAGTCTTCGAGATCTTTGCGGTTTAGAGAGAAGGATGCAGCTGAAGGATCAGGGAAGTTAAGACGGTTGGTTTCGGGTCCTAAGCTGTTTTGCTCAAAAGCCATATCGGTGAGCTCATCGAAATTAGCATGTATAGTCTCCTGAATCTCCCGGGTGCGACGGTTCCAAATTCTAAATCCCTTTGAATTTTCACAATATCCAACAAAAATCCCTATATCCGCTTTGGCCTTTAATTTCCTGAGGTCATCACGATCATTCTTTGGATAGCAGAGAGCTCCAAAGACATGAAAGTAATTGATGTTTGGTTTTCTGCGGTGAACAATTTCATATGGTGTCTTGGTGTGCCTTTTGGTGATCATGCATCTATTTTGGGTGTAGCAGGCAGTTGAAACGGCTTCGGCCCAAAGGTAATCTGGTAACTGAGCATTGATTAACATTGTTCTTGCTGCTTCCACTAAAGTTCGGTTGCGTCTTTCGACCAAGCCGTTCTGTTCGGGGCTACGAGCAATGGATGTTTGATGTTCAATACCCACTTTCTCATAATATTCCCGAAGAGTCTGATTCTTAAACTCAGTCCCATTATCTGTTCGAATTTTTCTGACTGTGTTACGGAGCTGAACTTGAATCTTTGTGAGAAAGGTGATGATCATGGACGGTGCTTGATCTTTACTGCGAAGAAAATAAGTCCAAGTCCATCTTGAATAATCATCGACAATTACCAGTATGTACCGCTTCCCATTAATAGTTTGAACACGCATAGGGCCACACAGATCCATATGCAACAGTTGAAGTACGTGATCAGTATTGTGCTCGGGTTTAGGAGGAAAGTGAGCACGAGTACTTTTTCCTTGTTCACAAGCGGGACACAGATGATCTTTGGCGTATCTGAATTTTGGAAGACCATCAACCAACCTTTTACAAGCGAGCTCGGTCATTGTTTTGAAGTTTAGGTGAGACATACGCTTGTGCCATAACCATGCTTTGGTGGGATGTGCCTTGGAAAGTAGACAAATTGGTGAGGAAGCTGTCATGTCCGAAAAGGAAATAGTATAAAGATTGGTTCCGTGCTTTCCTTTCATCAGATCATTTCCTTGAAGATCTTGAACAAAACATGTTTTCTCCCGAAAATCCACTTCTAAATCACCATCAGAGAATTGCCCGACGGAGAACAAATTATGACCAAGGCCCTCGACATAGTAGACACGGCTAATTTCGATATTCCCGTTGACGTAATCACCATAACCCATGATAGCCGCGAAATGATCATTCCCGAACCTGACAGTGCCTATGAACTTCGCAACGAAGTTGACGAGAAGCTTTAAGTTGCCTGTCATGTGCCGGGATCACCCGCTATCAACAATCCAGAGAACAATTTGGATCACCTGCATCACAAGGAGAAGACACAGATGGAGAGTTGGAACCGGTGGATCCTGTTGGGTTAGTAATACAGGTTTTAAGCATCTTTGGTACCCAATTAAAACTAGGTTTATGCTGTAACCAACGCTGCCACGACCAACTAGTCTCTGCTTTCTTCCTAATGTATGTACTTGGTGATCGGTTTGTCCTAGGTGCAGCTATGGTCTTGTCAACTTTGGTCTCAAAAACTACTTATGGCGGTTTTCCTAAAATGGACTTAGCAGCGGTGGTAGGCCTATAGGAAATGCCATTAGTACGTTTCTGTCTCCTAGATAAAAGGGTTTTTGCTACACATTTTGCATGATTACCAGATAACATACTAGCACGACAGAACACACAATAAGCATCAATCATTACATCATTCATAACATTCAAAGATTCAGCATTCATTACATCAGATACAGAATTACACTTAGACAATTTGGATTCTATTCTATACATAATGTGCATCTTATTCAAACTACTAGCATTAACTTCTACTTCTGCATTCTTAGATAATCCACTCTTAGGTTGCCAAACTCTATTCTTCTTTTGACTCTTGGTGGTCTTTGAGCTGCTAGCCTTAGATGTGTTGCCTAATCCTGTGGAAGTTGAAGTATTCACATTAGTAGTTGGCGATGATACTTTCTTAGGTGCCTTGTCGACTTTGTACATTCCTGGTGCAATCACATTCATTTGTGCATTTTTCCCTTTTTCTAATACTCTGAGTCTCTCCTTCAACTCAATGATGATGTGTTTTTTTTCTTGAATTTTTTATTCCAATTCTCTATTTGACCGAACGGTGTCATTTCTGTTTTTACAAATCTCATCAGTATCTTTTTCGTAGTCAAAAATTTGATGTTTTAAAACCTTATTTTCTTTTTCAAGATCTTGAAGTTTTGAACCATGAATGTTTTGAGACGAAAAAGATTCTTTGAGGCTTTGGTATTTTAACTCAAAGTTAGTACTCTAATATTGAACCCAATGCAATCTTTGGTTAAGTTTGAAATTTTCGTTTGCACATTTGGTTTCCACATCACCATTGATTTGTCGAAGTTTCTCATTCTCTCTTAACAGATTATCAATCTCAATTCTCATTTTTTCAATTTCAACACAGTGATCATCAACAAGCAATTCATGACATGACAAATAGATAGAATTCATAATCATAGATATCACATCAGAACTGAGAACATTCGTCATGAGTCGATCGACATCTTTTTCCAAAGCTTTCTTTTGACCTTTTTGTTTTGCAATTTTGTTATCTTTTGCTTTGAAAATACTCATCATTGATGCAACTTCTGACTGGAGTTCCTGTTCCCACTGTGTGGCACAAAGTCGCAGGTGGTTGACAAGTGGCAATAATTGTTTTTGAAAAATTTCTCGCTTTTCTTTCTCATAAGGAGATAGAAAAGTGGAGATTTTGATTTCAGAATTTCTTTCTATTGCATTTTCCAAAAGTTGGATGTCGTCCATAAATGTGTTAAAATATTTTAGAATGCGACATTCTTTTGGCATTTGTTCCTTCTCACCTTCATTTGGTAATGGACCATTGACTTGTGCGACAGTAGTTACTGGACCAACGTCAGACGAAACATTTATTTCATTTAAAGACCACGTTTGATTAGATCTATCTTTTTGTGGTACAAATGATTTACTAATGTGAGGTGCTTTTGAGTAATCGAATGGTTTGTTATAATAAACACAACTCAATTTGGATCGACTCTCGTCCGCTTGTTCTAGTTCCTCTTCAGTATTATAAACAACAACACGCTGGAAAGTTTCATCAAACAAGTATTCTGCACTGTACAACTTAGGATTTTCCCTGAGTGCCTTTTGTAAAAAACGTGGTTGATCATTTCCAATTGCAAATCCGTATCCTTTAGTATTTGGTTTCACTGCTAGTTTTTGAATTGTAATTACAGAATCACCCGTTCTATACACAATGTTTTGAAATTCTTTGAGCTTGGATTCCAACGCAACAATCTCCTCAAGATATGAGTTAACACGTTTTCTGGTGGTTTGTTTTTCTTCAACAATATCATTTTGACTGTTTGAAAACTCTGTTTTAGTTTTGGAAAGCTCAGAGTTTAATATGTCAATTTGTTTTTGAAATTCGAATTGCTCTTGTTCTTTTTGAGAAATCAAATCATTTTTAGAAACAGTTAACTCATAAACTTGATGTTCTAAATCTTTTACCTGAACGTGTGATTGTTGGAATGCAACCTCAAAGCTTTTCTCACGTTTTTCTTGATTTTCATAATTTGAAAGTTGCATTTTGTAGCACTCAAGATCTTTTGTTAACAGTGCAATTTTAGCTTTTAAGTTTTTGTTAATGTCATTGCATTTGTCCATCTAGGATTTATGTGCATTTAATTGTGATTGGGTGGTAAGCAATAAGGTCATGAGCTCTGGATCCGAATCTTGCATAAGATCATTTTGTTCAAGATCATCATGATTGTCATCATCAAAAGAATCATCAAATGAAACCACTGGGTTAATTTGATCATCATCAAAGGTAACCACTGTGTTTATTTGATCATTGTCTTGAGATGAAAATGATAAGTCATTTTGAGCAAAAGTTTCTTGTGCAAATGAAGATGCAGATGGTGAGGCAATTTCATGAATAAAACAATCTGCATCAGATACCTGAGATAAGCCATCGGTGTTGTAGACCGGGCATGTCTCACTCATGTTCATCTCCTGCATGTTGGCCATTAACATGACTGCAGCATTAGCCTCCAAATCCTCCATTTCGTCATCGGAGTATGCATTGGCCATAAAACTCTGCTCCTTCTCTGTCAAAATACCACTGGCCTTTTCATCCTTCAATGCCATGAGAAGAGCTTCTTTATGATATGCACTACCCATTGTTCTCGGCTTGGGGCATGCATTAGCCATATGACCATTTCCCCCACAATTGTAGCAAGTGATGGATGTATTAGCAATCCCTTTCCCTTTATCAGCAAACTGAGTCCTTCTCTGAGTGTTTCCCATTCTGTTTCTCCCACTACCTCCTGAACTGAATCGTTGACCACCAGAATTCCCCATGTTTCCTGAACCAAACCTTCCTAAAGACCAATTCTGAATATTAACCCTTCCATCGTTAACTACTGCTTGATTCCTGTTGTTTGATGATGTCCTCAAACGATTGTTAGACCTGTAGGAGAATTTGCTGAAGGCATGGGCGATCAATGCAAACCCCTTGTTTAAAGAATTAAAGGCATCATCTTCATCAGTGTCAACATTGGAGTACATGTTATAATCAGAGTTGTCGTATGGAACAAGTTGAGTATCAGGGTATTGTGACGGTGCTTCATAAGGGACAATTTGGTTTGATGGTTGTGGTGTAAAACCCGAATGAGGTGGTGGTGGTGGAACAAACTCCTGATTTGGTACAAAATGCGATTGAGCCATTAATGCAAGTGAATTTGGATTAGGTGCTAATGAGAATCCTCCACGTGCGGCTCGGTCCTTGTCAACCTCAGATTGGTGTTGTTTTAGGCAATCATACAATAACCCATAAGAAACGTCATTTATCTTTTTGGCTTGTTGAACAAACGTGACTTACTTCTGCCAATCTGGTCCAAGACATTCCAGAAACTTTGAATTTACAGCAATCTTTGGTAAGGTGATATTGTGGCGATCCAGATCATTGATGATGTTGGTGAAACGATGATAGTATGATTCTAAAGATTCCTCATGTTCGATCATGATATGTGTGTATTCCATATACAACTTTGATTCCAAGTCCTCTTGATTGAGTTATGTGCCTTCCATAAGCAGATGTACGTGCTCCCACATATCCTTGGCTGTCTTTTGGGCATCAATACTCCTGAAAATAGGATTGGGAATCCCTTGGAGTATATAAGACATGGCAAGCTCATTGGCCTCTCGTTGTAGGACTTGTTCTGCAATTTGTTGAGGTAGAGGAATGGGGGTTGTTGTCGCTTCTCTTGGAGGAACTTAAGTTGGATCAGCAGGAATGGTTGTTGTAGGTGTTGGATATGGTCCATCAATGATGACTTTTTTCAGATACTTCCCGTGAGGTTTCCTTAGCTCGATGAAACGAAGAAAACAACTGGACCACTGCACATAGTTTCCTGGTGTGAGCATAGGTGGTGTGTCCAAAGAACCTGCTTCATACCTCAATTGTTGACTACTAATGGCTTCGCACATCTTGGTAAACCAGTGTGGTTCTCTTGAAGGAGGTTGGTAGTTTTGCATTGGTTGTGAAGGAAGTTGTTGCTGATGAGGGAATTTATGTTGATGCATGAACATTTGATGTTGTTGATACTGTGGTGGATATTGTGGTTGATATTGTTGTTGATACTGCTGCTGAAATGGTTGTTGATGATACTGTTGCTGCTGTTGATTGTAGTAGTAGTAATTGTATGGTGGTTGAGACATCGTTAAGTAACTTGTAGATGTAGGTTTAGGATCTTCAAAGGATAATAACGGTTGTTGTTGTAGATTAGATTGTTGAACGGTGAAAAACTTGAAGAAACTCTGAGGATTTTACTCTAGAAACTCAGAGATTTCAATCATTGAAACTCAGAGGATTTTACACTAGAAACTCGGAAGATTCTTAGAAACTTGATAAATCTCAGAAACTTGGTAACTAATCAAGAAAGTCGAGAAAACTTTAGAAAGTCGAGAAGCAGTAGAAAGTCGAGAAGCTATAGAAACTCGAGAAGCTGTAGAAAGTTGAGAAGCTATAGAAACTCGAGAAGCTGTAGAAACTCGAGAAACCTGGAGAAAGTCGAGAGACTTGAGGAAACTCGAGAAACTTAGAAAGTCGAGAGACTTGAGGAAACTCGAGAAGCTTAGAAAGTCGAGACACTTGGAGAAACTCGAGAAACTGAGAAAGTCAAGAGTCTTGGAGAAACTCGAGAAACTTAGAAAGTCGAGAAGTTTTCCAAACTCGATAATCAACAAGAAACTCGATAAAATTATCTAACTCGATAATTTATCAAGAAACTCGATACAATCCAAACTCGAGAATCAATAAGAAACTCGATAAGCAGACAAACTCGACAGATTTATCTAACTCGATAAATCTGACAGAAAGTCAATAGATGAACAGTAACTTCTCTGATTAACAGTACTACGTCGGATGAACAGTAATTTCTCGGATTTTCTTTAATTTTTACGTAAATCTAATCTTTAACAACCTAAATTATCCCTAGGCGAATGATACCACTTGATGAATCTACTAATTGATCACACAAGCTACCTAAACTAATCCTAGATCTAGTGAGAGAAAGTAGAGAGAGAAAGAGAGTGGAAGGATGATTCACAATAATAATGAAATGTTTAGCTCTTCAACCAACCAACCCTCTCCCTTGAATGGGAGGGGGTATTTATAGTTTTTACAAGGTCTTGGACTTTTAGCCCTAATAATCATAATTAAACATAAATAACAAGACACAACCCATGGGCCTTCTACACAGGCTGGGCCATAAAACAAACCTAAAGGCCTAAGCAACCTGTTTCATAATGATCAATACTTGATAATACAAAACGTGTTCCCAACATTCATAAAGTTTTATAACACAAAATCTGCTAAAACTTCAATCCGTAAAACATAAACCGGTCATAAACTAAACTTAGCTATTTACAAATGTGCTTTTAACTGTACAAAGGGGGTTACTGATAACATCAAATAGTCTTGATATTTTAATGTCAGTTTCCCCTTAAAATGCTCACCATTTGTGTATTTCTGCTTGGATACATACTCTTATTACTCATTATTTCATTTCAGGGTATAAATGAGCATCGGAACGAAGAAACGTGGATTTGGAAGGAAAACTAACGAAGATAGCCAAGAGTTTTCTGACCTAGAGAAGGTTACGGCGTAGAGGGAGGATACAACCTACGCTATAACATGTGATATCACTAGAAGACTAAAGTCAACGTTGCTCAAGGTTACGGCGTAACTCTATCGACATGGTTAGGCCGTAGATATCCAAAGACTTACCCAATTTCAAGTGATCAAGAAGGTTACGCTGTAAACTCTTGAACAAGGTTACGGCGCAGAAACGTCAAAAATTTTAACGAGGGTTCTGCGTTCCTAACCTCTTTTTGAAGTTACGTCGTAGATATTATTAAAAGGATAAGATCATCAGTTATATGGGGGTTACGGCGTAACCCTTTACTTAAGGTTACGCCATAACCATGTCGAGGCTATAAAAACAAGCCGTAAATCTACATTTGATATATCACTTTTCACCACAACTCTGAAGGGACGAATTAGGGCTTCACCAAGGACAAATCTCAGCAGCTCCGAACCACTTTCCAAGGGAGAAATCGTATCATTAATTCATTAGCTTTAGCATCATATCGAGTAATTGAATCGAATCCATTGTTTTCTTTCATTATGATTTACTACATTGTTTTTGATGCACTATTTAATATGATAGGCTAAACACTTCATGCATTAGCCTAGTTATGAAATTATTAATGCCATGATGTAATTTTTCCCCTTTATTATTCGCTTTATGTGTTTATCTTTCTAGCCTTTCTATGATTCCCGTGTTTTGGCAATGTTGATACTAGGTAGTATCGATTAGGCTAGCTTGAATTGACCAAAGGACCCTAACCGAGTAGGTTGCGAAGGTGTGCAAGAATTGACCAAAGGACTACACATTCCTTGCGTAAGAATTGACCAAAGGACTACCTATCCTATTAGAAGCATTTAAGAAATGCAAGACCTTGCATGCTTGTGTAAGAATTGACCAAAGGACTACACAACCCTTGGTGCAGAATAGGTCTAGATAGATAGCTAGCGTTTAATAACTAAGACTGGACTGAACGGCCGAATTGACCAAAGGAGGTACGGATCTGGAATTATAGGCTATGTGATTTGACCAACTGATCCTAGTGACACTTAACCACCACGTAAAGCAATAATAGACACTTTCAGGAAAACTACGTTATGGCATGATAATAGTAAGTAACTAGGCTAGCACATCTTTCTCCCATTGATTTAATCTCATTTCATTTTCATTTATTTCAGTTAGTTTAATACAATTAATATCAAAACCCTTTTTTGTGACATCATAAGACTTAGATTAAAATCCGCCTCATAGCTCTTAGGACAACCTCGGCTTTACCATTTCTAGACTACTCATGACCGGGTACACTGCTCATTAGTGCTCACGTAGATCATAGGTAAACGATACCTATAAATATTAAAACGTGATCTAGGTAAAATAAGCATCAGTTACAAAATAATTAGACCTATATAATATACAAAATAGGTAAAAGCGGCGTTATGCCAAACACCCCTTTATACCACATACTGTAATACCCCGTAATTTTTCAGACATATTTTTATAAGGAATTATCCCTGTTTTTCATTTATGAACCTTTCTGAGCTTATTTGACTCTAAAACGTGAAGTTATCTCGCGAAACGTGGACATCATGCACAACGCGTACTGGCACAACCGACGATTTGATTTGATTATTTTATTATTTGTGAGAAACGAGGCGTATGAATAGTCATTTTTATTGGAAATATTATTCTGAGCGCAATGGCGAAATTCTCGTGTCTTGAATCAACCGTTTACTAGTCTAAATGAGCCCCTAACCTCATTTTGTGAAAGATTTGATAAATTACAGTTATGGTCCCTCGATTTTATTTTCCCCGCCACCCCTAAAGTTCTTAGGGTTACACAATGGGTCCCTGTGTTATACCACTTTGATATCAAAGTTTTGGAGCTTATATAAGTCACATTATAACACATTTTAAGGTTGTCTCCTCTCTTCACCTAGCCGCACCTCCCATCAACTCCACCACCTCTGGCCACCAGCATACGCCGCCACCGCCAGCCTTATCACTCCGTATCCACAATCAAACACCACCACACCACCCCGTCTATCCCTCTCGTGAACAACACGCGTGTACACGCGCCCCCATTTCTCGTTTTTCTTTTGTTCTTCGCCGTGTACTTCGAAGGTAGGTGTAGATCAAACAAGAAAATCGGTCTAAACACCGAAACACCACTCGTGGTGGGTTGGTGTTGGTTCAAAATTGGTAGAAATGATTCTTTTTAAATAAAAACGTGAATATAAATTGTGGTATCATCGTTTGTTCGGTTTGTGCGTCAAGAGCTTGACATCGTGAGTTAAAGCTCACGGCCGTGGGTTTGTCAAAGCTTATAAAGCTTTTCGGAGCTTGATATAAGCTTATCTTGGTCCTTGAATTAATTTTTTGTTTATGTTTTCTTTTACATTCGTTTCGGGCCGAAACCCGATTAGGGTTCAGATTAAAATAGGTGTTGTATTGGTTTTGAGTTAGGATGAGTTTAGTTTGGTTTACCAATTGGAGCCATGACCTCCTTGAGGTCCGTTTGTGTTGTGGCTATCGACAGATTCGAAGCCGAGACCTCCCATGGTCTCGGCATGAGGGAGTTATTTTGTGGCTTATGGGAGCTTATTTGATGGTTGGTTATGACCTTGTGGTTATGTCTTGAATTTGACAACTATAATTGTTGTTGGGTTTGAAGATGCTGCTGCTTGAGGTTTGATTATACTGCTCATGGTTCTTATTGGAAAACATACTAAGTATCATTCTGCTGCTGGGCTAAATGATTCTACTGCTAGTATATTGATTCTACTGCTGGGTTTATGAGAAAATTGAAGAAATAAGCTAAGTGTGATTCTACTGCTAGCCTACGAGGATTCTGCTGCTAGAGTAATCATTCTGATGCTTATTAGATAAACATGTATAGTTTGTTAAGATAATTATGGTAATGATGCGATTAGATATTATCTTGTATAGAAAGCATTGTAACCGACTAGGACTCCTTAAGTCTATAAAAGGAGGATCTAGGGTTAGGGTTTAGTACACGATTGTTAGCATACGTATTGTTTTGTATTCACTTCAAGGTTCTTTGTAACCCTGTTACTTTTGAGTAACCGTATTCAATATATTGAGGTGATAGTTGAGAGAATTACTGTGTGTTCGATTCTTAATTCTTCTTAAGATTAAGTGTTAGTTTCCGCATAATACTTAATAGCATATTCAAGAACAGTCTCTATACCTATTGTCTTAGATCTACATCTAGGATAATTAACAAGATCGATTAGCTCAACTGGGATCAACAAGTGGTATCAGAGCTTGTGATCTAGAGACTGCTATCAAGAAGAATTTCTTATACTCATATATGTTCATCATCTACATAAGCAATGGACTCAGATACTACTCATATGGTGACTGCTTCAAAGGTACCAATGCTGAAGGCTGGTGAATATGAACTCTGGAAGATGAGGATTGAACATTACATGAAGATGCTTGACTACTCTATGTGGGAAGTCATTCAGAATGGAGATACTCTACCTCCTAAAGGTGCTGATGGGAGACCTTTACCCATTAAAACTAATAAGGAAAAGGCACAAAGGAAGCTGGAAATCAAAACTCACAATATGTTGTTGATGGGTATTCCGAATGAATATCAATTGAGTTTTGGTAACACTCAGTCTGCTAAAGAGTTGATGGATGCAGTTGAACTCATATTTGGTGGGAATGAGGCCACCAAAAAGTCTAGGAAGAATCTGCTTAAGCATCAATTTGAAACATTTACTGCTTCAAGTTCAGAAAACATTGATGCTACCTATGATAGACTTCAGAGGTTGGTGAGTCAATTACAACTTATGAAGGTCTCAATGCTTCAAGAAGACATCAATCTCAAGTTTCTGAGGAGCTTACCATCTGAATGGAATACTCATACAGTGGTCTGGAGGAATAAGACTGACTTTGAAACAATGACTTTGGATTATTTGTATAACAATTTAAAGGTCTATGAATCTGAAGTTAAAGGTACATCCAGCTCATCTTCTGGTACAAGCAATCTTGCTTTTATGTCTTCTAACAACAAGGGATCTGGAAGTTCTCATGACAACCAGTCTGCTGCTACTCATGTTGTTTCTGCTATTGGTGCACCTGTTTCTGCTGCTAGTTCAAATACTGATAACATAAGTGATGCAGCTATATGTGCATTTTTGGCTGATCTCACTACAAGCACAACTGTTACTGATCAGGATCTGGAGCAGATAGATCCTGGTGATCTTGAGGAGATTGACTTAAAGTGGCAGATGGCTATGCTAACTATGAGGGCAAGAAGATTTTTAAAGAAGACTGGAAGAGCACTCAAGTACAGACAAACCAATGTGGGGTTTGATAAGTCAAAAATTGAGAGCTATAATTGTCAGAGAAAGGGACACTTTGCTAGGGAGTGTAGAGCACCAAAGAAGAACAAAGAGCCTGCAAGGATTGTTCCCATTGAAGAAACCAAGACTACTGCTGCTCTGGTTTCATGTGATGGATTGGGAGATTATGACTGGAGTGACCAAGCAGAGGATGGACCAAATGCTGCTTTCATGGCTGAAGAAGAAAAGAAGGAACACAATTTTGCTCTAATGGCCTATGCTTCTTCATCCTCTGGTTCAGACTCTGAGGTATCTAATGAGTCATCTTGTTCTTTTAAATCATGCCTAGATACTGTTGAAGAATTAAAATCTAGGAATGAGAGTTTAAGAATGGAAGTAGAAAAGTTAAAACTTGATAATTTAGGTTATGAATATGGCCTAAAATCAGTAGAAGCAAAACTTGACTTTCTTAAACAAAATGAAGTAGAGTATGTTGATACGATTAATGGTCTGGAAATAGAAATTATTAAGAAAGATGCTGAAATTAGTGTTCTTAATAAAAGAGTTGAAGTGGTTGAAAAGGCTAGAAATGTAGCCTTATCTGAGAAAGAAAAACATGTCATTTTGGTAGAAAAACAACATCTTGCAACTGATCTTATCAACAAGTCTATTGGAAGTCAAATACTGAGAAGAGGGAGTGGTTTAGGATTTACTGAAGTACCACCCCCAGTCAAAAGTGCCTTTGAACCTCCTAAAAAGGAATTGTCATTCTTAACTGAGGTAGATGCAAAACCTGTAGGTGAATCAAGTGAATGAAATAATGTAAAACCTGATAGAACTTATGCAAATAAGGTAGAAAAGAAGTTGTCTGATACAGTAATCATTGAAGATTGGGTGTCAAATAGTGAGGATGATGAGACTGACTCAACACCCAAAGCTAAAAGGAGAGAAATTTTTAGGACTGTTGAACCAAAAATCACTCAGGTTAACATAGCTGAAACTAAAGCTAAACATGTTGAATTTGTAAAACCTGTGTTAGGAAGCAGAATTTCTAGGAAAATGGCTAAATATGATGTGAAACCTAGAGATTATCCTAGGAAGACTAATAACTTGCCCAGAGGAAACCAGAGAAACATGAACAACCTGATTTCACACAAGTTAGGTAGTGATTTTGAACTGGTTAAAAAGGCATGTCACAGCTGTGGTAGTTTTGAGCACTTAGAGGAAGATTGTTATTATAAAAGGCCTGTTAGAACATCTGCTCAAAAACCTATTTGGAACCAACACTCCAGGGTGAACCATAGGAATTTTAGTAGAAAGACTCACCCTCACCCTAATAGAAACATGGTTCCTAGGGAAGTTTTGTTGAGAAATGGTGCTTCTAGGACAATTACTGTTGCTGTACCATCAAGGCCCATTCCAAAGAAAATAGAGTTTTCTACTGCTAAGCCAAAAGTGGTTACAAACACTGTTGTGGGCAATCATTTCTATGCTGTTAAGACCTCAGCTTGCTGGGTCTGGAAACCTAAAATCAGACACAGCAGTGCATCAATGGACTTCAAGAAATTTGATTACTTTGATGCACAAGGCAGATCCAAGTCAGTAATGGCTTGGGTCCCAAAGAAAAACTAATTCTCTTACTTTATGTGCAGGGCAATCTACAGGATAAGCTAAAGGATAAATGCATTTTTGATAGTGGATGCTCTTCACATATGACTGGAGACCAAAGCAACTTGGAAGATTTTGAAGCTTTGGATGGTGGCTATGTTGCCTTTGGGAATGATCCCAAAGGAGGTAAAATTGTTGGAAAAGGTACTATTAAAACAGGCAACCTGGATTTTGAAAAAGTGTATTTGGTAAATGGACTTAAGTTCAATCTTTTTAGTGTCTCACAAATGTGTGACAAAAAGAATTTTGTTCATTTTACAGACACTGAGTGTCTTGTCTTATCTCCTGACTACAAATTGCCTAATGATAAATTAGTACAACTTAGAGTCCCTAGAAAAGACAATATATACAATGTGGACATAAAGAACATCCTTCCCAAAAGAGATTTAACTTGTCTGTTTCCCAAAGCCACAATTGTTGAATCCAAACTTTGGCATAAAAGGCTTGGACACTTAAATTTCAAAACAATAAACAAATTGGTTAAGGAAAACCTTGTTAGAGGTTTACCTTCAAAAGTTTTTGAAAAACCTGAAACCTGTGTTGCTTGTCAGATGGGAAAGCGACATAGAGCTTCTTGTAAGTCCAAAGTGGTAAACTCTATTTCTGAGCCCTTATACATGTTGCATATGGATCTTTTTGGGCCAACTTTTGTGAAAAGTTTGAATAAGAAAATGTATTGTCTAGTTGTCACTGATGACTTAAGTAGGTTTACTTGGGTTTTCTTCTTAGGAACTAAGGATGAGACATCTAGCATTCTTAAGGCTTTCATAACAAGAGTAAAAAACCTAGTTAATCACAAAGTTAAGATAATCAGATGTGACAATGGAACTGAATTTAAGAATAATGTGATGAATCAGTTCTGTGTTGAAAAAGGTATCTTAAGACAGTTTAGTATGGCTAGAACTCCTCAGCAAAATGGTGTTGATGAGAGGAGGAATAGGACATTAATTGAGGCTGCTAGGACAATGTTGTCAGAGTCAAAATTACCCACTACTTTTTGGGCTGAAGCAGTTAACACTGCTTGCTTTGTGCAAACTAGGAGTAAGGTAGTGAAGCCTCATAACAAGACCCCTTATGAATTATTTCATGGTAGGAAACCTATGATAGATTTCTTGAAACCATTTGGGTGTCCTGTTACTATCTTAAATACCATTGATAACCTAGGCAAATTTGATGAGAAAGCAGACAAAGGTTTCTTTGTTGGATACTCCACTAATAGTAAGGCTTTTAGCGTATTCAATCAAAGAACTAGGCATGTGGAAGAAAACTTACATGTTAGGTTTAGTGAAACCACACCTAGTGTAGCTGGAAGTGGACCTAAATGGCTGTTTGACATAGATTCATTAACCAAAAGTATGAATTATGTGCCAGTAAATGCAGGTACAACTAACATGTCTGCAAGAACACAAGAAAATTCTAATGCAGGTACACAAGCCAAGGCAAATGAATCTGCACAGGAATTTGTCATTCTTGAGAAGTGGAAGCTTGATCAACTTTTTCACACCCAAAGAGAAGGAGGGCAAGAGTTCACAAGGTGATGCTGTTCAAAAGGATGTAGAAGGTGGAGCTGAACCTTCTAATGCTGAAAAGGTGGTTAATGAAGAACCACATGTTGCTGATAAAGTGGATCTTGGTGAAAATAGAGGAAATAACACAAGCAGTAGTATCCCTAATTCTACTGCTAGGCCAAAAGTTTCTGCTGCTCAGCTTAGCAGTTCTACTGCTATACCAAGATTTTCTACTGCTGATGAAGATTGGAGATTCTTTGATGATGTTAACTATCCAAAAGATCCAAATATGCCTGGATTAGTTAATGTCTATGCTGACACTGATGATGAAGTTGTAGAAGGGTTTGGTATAGAGGCTGACTTCAACAATATGGAGAATGCCATTCCAGTCAGTCCTATTCCAACCACTAGAATACACAAAGATCATCCAAAGGAGCAAATAATTGGAGATGTTAATTCTGCTGTTCAAACAAGAAGTAAAGCAAAAGGTTTCAGCAATTTGTTTGATCAAGGCTTATTTGCTCAGTCTCATCATCAAAGAAAGAGCCACAAGGATTTACAAAATTGTATGTTTGCCTATTTCTTATCTCAAGAGGAACCCAAGAATGCCTACAAAGCATTAAAAGATGAAAGTTGGGTTGAGGCTATGTAAGAGGAGTTATTGCAGTTCAAGCTTCAAGAGGTCTGGACATTGGTTGATTTGCCTTCTGGAAAAAGGGCAATTGGTACTAAATGGGTGTTCAGATGCAAGAGAGATGAAAGAGGAATTGTAATCAGAAATAAGGCAAGATTGGTGGCTCAAGGATACACACAGGAAGAGGGCATTGACTATGATGAAGTATTTGCACCAGTAGCAAGAGTAGAGGCAATCAGACTATTCTTAGCATTTGCTTCATTCAAGAACTTCACTGTGTTTCAGATGGATGTGAAAAGTGCTTTCTTGTATGGAAAGATTGATGAGGAAGTTTATGTGATGCAACCACCTGGATTTGAAGACCCTTATTATCCTAATAGGGTTTATAAGGTGGAGAAAACACTGTATGGACTACATCAAGCTCCTAGACCTTGGTATGACACTGATAACACTTAAATTGTGCATGTTTTTAGTAGTGTTATTTGTGTTTTTATACATGTTATTTGGTTATATTTATATGCTTTTATTACTAAATCGTACCAAAGTGTGTTTGCAAAGTATATGTAACCAAAAACAGGAAAAAGGAAGAAAAAGATGCAAAAATGAGGAAGAAGAAAATATTTATGATAGTGCAAGGATTTTCTTATCAAGATCCAATAAAAAAGGCATTTCAAAGAATGAAGATTCAAGTATTCAAGTTGACAAGCCCCAAGATAATGAAAAGATCAAGTTTGGATGAAGAACCAAGGACCAAAAAGGAAGGAACAAGACAAACAACAAAAGTTCACAAAAAGAGAAAGCAGCAGTGCTCCATCCGATCGGAGCCTGCCCGCAACCGATTCGGATGGAGGCTAATTCTGAAGACCAACCGATCGGTTGGCCATAATACCGATCAGTTGGATGTTGTCTGATTTTCCAAAACTTCATCATTAAGATTCCTATCCTTATGTGCACGATTCCAAAGCCTTCTATTGAGCATTCTAGACTATTCTATCTGCTTGGAGGCCAAGTTGAACCATTAATAACCCTAGGCTTGAGAATAGTATAAATAGAACCATTTGTGAGGAGTTTCAGATACACCTTTTCAATAAACCTCATACCAACTCTCATACAATCATCAAGATACTCTCTCAAAAGTCCTAATTTGTCCTTAGAAGTTTAGAAAGCTTTGAAGGTTCAAGAAGTCAACATTTGGAGGTCAAAACATCAAGAAGTCAACACCAATACTTTGGGTATCATTACCTTATCATTTGTAATCTATTTCCAATCATTGTAAGACTTTCAATTATGGTTTCTAATGTTCAAAGTTCTGAGTTTATGTTCATGTTTGCTATGAGTGGCTAGTGCCTTTGTGCACTTGCTTAGATGATGTGTGTTACTTACTGATTTGTGTATGATTGTGATAACATGTTTTAATTCAATTTCAAGTTGATTCTAAGATCCAATTGTGATTAAGTTTCGTAGTGACATTTGTTGATCAAGTTTAACTAGTTGCTAATAATTTTAAGGGTCGAAAGAACTATTGTTATTCAACTAGTTATAATCATTTGTCTATGAATGATTGTTTTTACCCATTATTCTTGATTAAACAAAGAAAGTTAATCATGGTTGTAATAAGAATGCTTTTGTCTATCAAAATAGGATTGATTGTAAACCATTTCAAGGGTCGAAAGATTAATAGTTTACTATCAATTGTGACCTTTTATCTATGATCGGTTAGCTTTTGTATTGACCATTTTCTAAGCCTATTTGATAAAACAAAAGACTATTTTTGTGTTTAAGGTACACCAACTTATGAACCTTGAATTGATTTTGAATTGATTGGTTAAACTTAATGCTTGTTTTTATAAACTAAAATCTTGACGAAGGTTTAATTTGTAGAAACATTAGATTAGTTCACCAAGCTAATTATCATAACCAACATGTTATCCTAAGTTATCACAATCATGCTTTTAAAGAGTAGTGCATTAGTCTAAGCAAGTGTAGTTTTAATCATTTGAGTTATTATATTACATCATTGCTTGTTTAAGAGATTCACTTCTAGTAGCTTACAATTCGATTAACTACACAAATCCCTGCGAACGATCCCGACTTACCATCATAATCTTGCTATAATGGACGAGTTCACTTGCTCGTATGTGTTGTTTCTAGATTCGGTAATTCGACTTTTATAAATTTAAAACTTGTACTCACACACGACACATCAGACACCTTATCTAAGTTTTTGTTAAATAATGGTTTCAGTAGGGGAACCATTGACAAAACGTTGTTCATCAAGAAAGACAAAAATGATATCCTACTAGTACAAGTTTATGTAGATGATATCATTTTTGGGTCTACAAATAAGGTGTTATGTGAGGAATTTGAGAAGCTCATGCATAGAAGATTTGAGATGATTTATATGGGGGAACTCACTTTCTTTTTGGAGCTTCAAGTTAAGCAGAAGAAAGATGGGATTTTCATCAGCCAAGACAAGTATGTGGCTGATATTTTGAAGAAATTTAGTTTTTCTGATGTGAAGCCAGCTAAGACAACAATGGAGACCAACAAACCTTTGCTCAAGGATGAAGATGGGGAAGAGGTTGATGTGCATTTGTACAGATCCATGATTGGATCTTTGATGTATCTAACTGCTTCAAGGCCAGATATCATGTTTGATGTGTGTGCTTGTGCCAGATTTCAAGTGAACCCCAAAGTTTCTCACTTGAATGCTGTCAAAAGGATTTTTAGGTACTTGCGGAGTCAACCTAGGTTGGGCCTTTGGTATCCTAAGGATTCACCTTTTGATTTGGTGGCATACTCAGATAGTGATTATGCTGGAACAAGTTTGGATAGGAAGTCAACTTCTGGAGGCTGTCAATTTCTTGGACATAGGTTGATCTCTTGGCAATGCAAGAAACAGACTGTGGTGGCTAATTCAACAACTGAAGCTGAGTATGTGGCTACTTCTAGTTGTTGTGGACAAGTACTCTGGATTCAAAACCAACTACTGGATTATGGGTACAACTTTTTAAACACCAAAATTTCCATTGATAATAACAGTACAATGTGTATTATTAAAAATCCTGTTTTTCATTAAAAAACAAAGCATATTGAGATAAGACATCATTTTATCAGAGATTCTTATGAGAAAAAGCTAATACAAATAGTTAAAATCCATACTGACAACAAGGTTGCAGATTTACTCACTAAAGGTTTTGATGTGAGTAGATTTCAATTTTTAATTGCCAGTATTGGAATGATTAATCTTTGAAAAACCTTATCTCTGTATGTTTTTGTAATGTTTTTTTAAGGATTTGTACTGTTATTAATCAAATAAGCTGTTTCTATTGCTTGCTCTGTTTGTATGTTGTCTACTGCTAGTTGGTTATTCTGTTGCTATGTATATAAAAAAAATTGCTTGTGGTTATTATGGAATATTCTTGTTTGTGTTTTTGTGGTTTTGGACTAACCTTTTGTAGGATAAGTCAATAAGGATTGCTGATTTGATGAGAAAAAGATGTTTGGAATGCTCAATGAACATTCTGCTGCTGCTTCCCAAAGTTTCTGCTGCTAGGCAAAATATTCTACTGCTGAAGGTTCTACTGCTCAACTTAAAACTATTGGGATTCTGCTACTTAGTTTGAAAGTAAAGGGACTATTTTGCAAATTGGCGCGAATTAAACCCTAATGAGATCCAAACGGCTTAAAAACCCAATTCGATCTCAAAATTAACTTTGTGCACCCAAAATTAAACCCAATTCAAACCCTAACACATCTTCTTATCATCCGATCACAAATCCTCAAAATTAAAACCCTAAATTCACAATGACGAAAAGAGAATACTCCGCTAATCACAATCAAGTGGCATTTCTTCAGAAGGTCCCAGAAGCTGAGGGTTTTACTGAGGTCATTGACTTTCTTAACGCTTCCCATATAAGGTATGCGTTAACAGTAAATCCCACAATATATAAATCCCACATGAAACAGTTTTGGTCCACTGTCAGGGTCAAAACTAATGAAAATAGGGGAGAATATTTGAATGCTAAGGTAGACAATCAAAGGATAATTATTACTGAATCAGTTGTAAGAAGAGTACTTCATTTTACAACTGATGAAGCAATAACTTGCCTTGATAATGCTACCATTTTTCAAGAACTTGAAAGAATTGGGTATGAGAAGAAAAATGATAATTTAAAGTTTTTTAAAGGTCTTCTCTGCCCACAATGAAAATTTCTTCTTCACACTCTTTTACATTGTCTTAGCCCTAAAACTAC
This sequence comes from Artemisia tridentata subsp. tridentata, assembly GCA_021014915.2. Classification (NCBI taxonomy): domain Eukaryota; kingdom Viridiplantae; phylum Streptophyta; class Magnoliopsida; order Asterales; family Asteraceae; genus Artemisia; species Artemisia tridentata. Next base: position 78,908,651 of record CP139508.1, read on the forward strand.
TGGTTGGAATGAGTTCAGTACAACTCAAGCTTCTGCCTTGATTTGTCTGGCCACAGACCAACCATTTAATTTTTCGGCTATGATTTTTGAAGGGTTGAAAAAGCATATTTCTAGAAAAATTTATGTTTATCCAAGGTTTTTGCAACTAATAATAAATCATCTATTAAAACAACCTTTGGAACATCAAGGGATTCATCCTAGTCCTGAACTTATAAGCAAAATGTTTTCATATCTGAGGAAAAATGGAAGTGGTTTTTCTAGGACAGTAACTCCTTTGTCCCAACATATTTTGCAAATGGCTGCCACTCAGGGTGAAGAAGCTGAAATCCCAACAGCTTCCCATCACACACCTACTCCTGAACAATTACATGTTTCAACCCAAAAGACCTAATCCCCTAGGACTTCACAAAATGAGGACATTGTGCTCCCTCAGGACAATGTTAGTATGGAAGCAGATGAGGCTGCCACAGGTGAGGTAGGTGGCATGATGGGAGAGGCTGGCACTACTGTTTCCAACTTAGTAGTTGAACAGGACAGTGATAACATACCTAAGACCTCAAACATGACAACATCTAATGTTGAGGGTTCTTTTGAACTTGCAACAGGTGATGGAAACCCCAGTCACATGGCTAAAAAGGGGGACTCAGGTGATCAACCAAGGGTTGATACTGAGTTTAAGTCCATTGATTCACCTCTCAGGGAAGGTAATACATCCCGAAGTGATGAGGACAGAGATGAAACACATGAATTGATGGATACTTATGTACACAATGACATTGCCAATGAATCACCTCTCGGACCAGGTCACAAAGGTCGAAGTGATGAGGCTAGCTTTGAAACTGAAACTGAAACTGAGACTTTGATGGAAACACATGTACAAAATGCCAAATCTGATGATCCACCTCTCAGGTCAGGTAACACAGACCGAAGTGGTGAAGATAGTCTGAAACTGACCGGATCTACACACACTCCTTATGTTAGATAGATACTTTGAATAATGTTAGTCTAGCACGCGGAATTTACTAGCAAACACTTAGAAGATTTATTTGATGTGTTTTGTATGAACGAATGAAACAATGTATATATGAACAAGAGACAAATAATTAACTTCAACGATTCAATATTATTGATTCAATAATACGAGTGATCTCCTATCACTAGGGTTTACAACCTTCAATCTTTTCTAAGAACTTACGTTTTCTATTCAATAACTTAGGCAATCCTTTTATAGACTAAGGATTCATGTACAAGATAACTATCATCTATTTTAATAAGATATACACAAAATCTTTTCTATATTTATCTTCTACACGATTACAAAAATTATAAGCCGTACTAACTTTCTAATACCAACCGTACTAACTGACTTTGTACTGTTAGTATAATCTTCAATGTCTTCCAGCAGTACTAACTTATATGCAACAGTTTCAACTGTTTACCTTAATTCCCAACAATCCTCCCCTAAACTTATGATTTCTGTGCAAATCACTAAGTTTCTTCAAATTAAGCTTCATCTCCTATGATGAGGGAGATTCTTCCAAACATCATCAAGTAATTCTCTTTGTCTGGGCTTTCCTTTGGTCAGCAATATCACAAAATTTTCTGATTAACATATCAGCCATGTCTGAATCTGCTTCAACCTCCAATTTTAAATGCACTAGAGTAACTAATACGGCTGTTCTCAAAGGATAGTCTTTCTCAACCAGCATATATATTTCTATCCCATCCTTGGTAGAAATTCTGTGTACACCACATGTGTCAAAAAGCTTCCATGAGACATCCTTGATCACTGATTGAAATCTCCATATAGCTTCTCTACCATCTGGTTCATAAATCCTCTTCAATTGAACCTATAGTTCTTTGTCTTTATCTTCTAAAGGATCTGCTACTTTGAACTTGTCTTGCACCAGCTTCCACAATTGATTTAGATCTTCCCTATCAAAACCTTTAAGTAAATCTTCAAACAGTTTGTACTTCTCAGTTCTTCCACCAACTCTCATGATTTCCCAACCTTTCATTCTTCCTTCTATGAATACCTTCCAGTCAATGATTGGATATTTTGCTTGTCAAGGTTTGAAGTTTGTGGATTCAGGGACTATCACTATCATGTTCTTGATCTGTTCATCAGTCAATCCTTCATCTCCTGACTTCAATTTCTTTGAAACATCAGCCTCTAGAACTTCTGGTTCTCTTTTCTTCCCTTTTGTGGTATCCCTTTCAACTGGTTTGTTCAGTCTAGCATAAGCATCATAATATTCTTCCTAAATTTCTTCATTTGATCTATCTTTAAAATAACTTAACTTCCAGCAAGCTTGATTCTTCAAGTAACTTTTCATAAAGCTGATTTGCTCCTTTTTGGTAGGCATTTTTGTCTTGTAACCAAACTTTTGTCTTTCTCTGATCTTCTCCATTAGATCATTCCAAGCTACTTCTCTGTTCTTAGATAGAATGAAACTTTTAAGCTTTTTTGTCTTCTCTTCTTCACTTAAGTTCTTATCATTCAAAATAAGTGCTGCTTGAGCTCTCACAATTAAATAAGAATCCAACAAATATTGTAACTGTTCATTTAATTGTTCTTGATCAACCTCAGTATTTGAAGCTTCCTTTTCCAACCTTGTTCTATCCATAAACTCAGCTATATTCCTTACTTCATCTGCAGCCATCTTTCTTGCTAATTCTGCATCAAGACTTATCTGAGCTTGTTTTTCTGCTTGATCTTTCTCTTGAAGTTTCCTTGCAACTTCTTCATCAAACTCTAACTGTGCTTGAGTTTTTGGTTTTACTTTCTTGAGTCTTTCTTGTTCTTGTTCAGCTTCTTGAGGTGTCATTGGTTTCTTTCCCTTTGCTGATCTTTTTCTTTCATATTCTTCATCAGCAGTTTGTACGGTTTCTTGTTATGTCTCAACCGTATGAACTGTTTCTTCATTCAGAGCAGTTTCTTGAGCTTCTTGATCTTCAACATCCATATCAGCAACATTACCAGTATCCATACCAATTTCTTGACTAGTTCCTTCATCTTGCCTCCCCTGAGTTTTAGAACTATCCCCCTTGCCTTTATCTGATATCCTCCCCTGTTTGGGAGAATCACCATCAGAGGAATCTTCATCCAGTATAGCTCTAGCTCTTTTCCTCTTTAGATGATCTTCCAGCTTCTTCACTCTTCAAGTCAACCTTGAGTAGAATTTGGCAAAATTTTCTTTATGACTTTTAAGATCCTCCTCCAAAGCTTCTACCTTGGCAGTTAACTTGGTACACAAATCCATCAATTCATTTTGTCTAGAACTGCCCTCATCACTTCTAACTGTGTGACCTGTTATGAGCGGTGAATCATGGGGCAAGGATCTAGTTTCAACTCTAGTTTGACTAGGTTTAGACCTTCTCCTATAAGTTGTGATGGTTGGGGGTGTTTGGGTTATTTCAGGATTTTGATTGAGTGTGTGATGGGGATCAGATGGGTTTTCTGAACCTTCACTCAATTCAATTTGAAGCATTTCTGGAAAGAGAGGTACTACTACCCCTGTAAACAATCTACTTGCCATAGCCATGTTTTGAAAAAAATTTGATTGTAGGCTAGGTGTAGGAAAAGTTTCTGTTGGTTTCTTAAGCAAATTCTTTTTCTTATTCAAAAGAGTTTGAACAAATGTTGGATACATAAGAAACTTGGTTTTGCTATTAACATTTGATGCCATACTCTCAAAAATAAATTTTGAAAAATTAAAGACCTTGTTAGTTGACAGACAAATAAGAGCAATAGCAATATTGCTACTGAATTGCTCCCATGCTGTCTTTTTGGGACTTAAGCAATGTAAGAGAGTATGTATCAAAAATCTCCATTGTGGGGAGAAACATCCCTTTTGAAAAGTCAGTTTTTGGTTGGATGTGTCATACCCCATTCTTGAAAGTTGTTCAAAAATTTCAGTGTTAAGCATAGTGTTAATACCATCTGAATCTTGCAGCTTAAGATGTCTTCTAAGTGCAGACTCGGTAACAACAAAAAGTATGCCATCCACTTTAGAATGGATTTCTAAGTCTCCATCTTCACTAGTCAAGACAGTTGCATTCTGCCAGAACTGTGTGATGTGAGAGACATAAAGAGCAGGAGAGATAGTTAAAGCATACCTTATGTGAGAGTGGTTTAGAAAATCCACAATCTCATAAAATCTTGGTCCATCTCGGTCCTCTGTTTTCTCAAGAAAAGCGACTTGATTGTACGTCTTGACAAAATCCAAATTAGCCATGATGTTCTTAGTAAAGTTTAATTTTAACTGTGGTGAATAATGAAGATTTAGGTTAGAAAGTAGAAGATGAAAGTTAGATGAGATATTATTGAGAGAATTAGAATTTTTAATGTGACCGACTTAAAGAATATGGTAACTTTTATTTTGCAATATAATAGAATAAAAGTTAAAATATCTTGAAGAGGATCCCTCGAAAATCGTAATTCAATTAGTAAAAATCGCAACAAACCGCCAATGGCTAGTTTTTAACCAAAAATTAATTACTGACACGTCAGTTATAACGGCTAGTTCAGCAGTAGAAACTTTGCACTAGCAGTACAAAGTTTACACTAGCAGTACAAACCATTTTCAAAATTTTCAAAGAACAGTATTAACTTATATGGTTTTGAAAAACAATTTCAATGCACATATAATTTTTAGCAAACTATCAGCTATCAACGGATTTGATATGTCTTTACCAATAGCCGTTTGCTTTGGACTAGCCAACTCTTCATAGTTAGATATGGTGAGTTGATAACCATACAATTTTTGGTAAATTATCAACCATTAATGGATTTGATTAGTCTTTACCAGAAACCGTTTGCTCTGGACTAGTTGGTTCTTATGTGGGTTAGACATGGTGAACCAATAACCATTTGTTGTGTGCACAGATAACACATTGAGCTCCAAATCACCATTCAGTCCAAAACATAAAGCACTTGTAATTCCTTGGTGCTTATCATCCATTCCTGCAATTGTTAGTCCAAAAACAAGAAAACAAAGTGCAAAGCACTTGTCTCACAACATAACAAGCATATGACTAACAATGCACATAAAAAGAAAAATTAATTTCCTTGTGGCACCCAAGCCATAACAGAATTAGGCTTGCCTCTTGCATCAACATAATTAAATCTTTTTAAAATAGTTGGAGTACCATTGGATTGAAGTGGTCTCCAAACCCATGATGCAGATGCATTAATACCATTACCCATATTTCCCTTAGCAGTGTCTCTAAAACTTCCATTGTTAACTGCTTGCCTAGCAGTATGAGCTGCTGGGTTTGCAATTTCAACTTTAGGTTTCCAAACTTGTTTATTAATCACTGCCTTGTTTTGAAACGGTCTTCTAACAGTTGTTGGTGCTGATTTAGAAAGAGTTTTTGCACCTTGAACTGTTTGTCTAGGGTAAAAAGGTCTATTTGGTCTGACAGTATGAACTGCTGATGTAGCAGTATTAACTGTTTGTCTAACAGTATTAACTGTTCTTAATCCAGACCTTAACAGAACTGATCTAGGTACCATTCTAGCATTTGTAGGGTGAGTGGGAGGTCTTACTGAGTTCACCCTAGGTATTGAATACCTAGTTACCCTGTTGTTGCAATAAAACGCAAGATGGTCAAAGCTACCACATGTGAAACAAGCTTTCCTATAACAGACAAAATCATCACCTAGTTGGTGAGATTTGAGGCCATTCCAATTTCTTTGGTTACCTCTTGGCTTTTTTGTGGTTCTATACATTTCTGCATACCTAATTGTTGGTCTAAAAGGTTTTGCATTAGCTCTAGGCCTAACAGTCTTAGGTTTGACCACTTTGGGAACTTTTGGTTCCTCCACTTTAACACTAACAGGCTTAACCACAGCCTGATCATCCTCATCATCAGAAGTCCATTCCTCTATGGTTGGAGCATCTGAGTCCTTAGCTGAGGACACCTTATCCTCAGAAAGTGAGGCATCACTAGCACTCTCATACACAGGTTTATCAACTACATTTTCCTTAGGTTGAGGACCATATTTAAGCTCAGGTAGTTGAAGTTTAGGTAGTCCTGTGTGTTCTAGGTCAATGCCTGGAGGTGATGGAATTCCCCTATATGGAGGTGGAACTGACTTATAACCTAGGCCTGACTTAGCTTTATTGAGAATTTGACACTCAATTATCTTTTGAACTCCTTTTGATGTGTATTCTAGTGTGTCCACACTCATTTGAATGTTTTCCTTGGCTTTCTTAACCTGTTCCAGTTCATGTTTCAACACACTAATTTCATTTTCCCTAAACATCAAATCTCTCTTAAGTACAGCTACAGTATCACTAAAAGTAGACTCATTTTCCTTATAGTGAACTATCTGTTCTTCTAATACAGCCAAACCTCTCTTATGATTTGCTAAATTAAAAGCAATCTGGTTTAGCTCTATTCTCTGATTTTCATACTGTTTTCTAAGTGTTTCTAATTCTTTTAATGCATCACATGATTTAGAACATTTAGAAACTTGTACCTTAGAGTCTGAGAAAGCCATAAGTGCCATCTCTGTTGATGCTTCTGCTTCCTCCTCTGCAATGTAGCTCCAGTCAAACCCTAAGCCATCAATGGCAACCATAGCCTTTGAGCTTGAGTCTGTAACTTCCACAACCCTTGATTTGCTTCCAAATCCTCTGCTCTTGCCATCTTGTTGTCTTGGCATTCTGCACTCTCTTGAATAACGACCTTTCTTGTGGCAATTGAAACACTCAATATTTGACTTGTCATACCCAGCAACATCATTGCTGTTTATGATTATCTTCTTGCCAGTCTTCTTCGAGAATCTTCTAGCTCTCAAGCTGAGAAGAAAGAGCTGCCACTTGATATCCATCTCTTCAATGTCATCTTCATCAATCTCTTGAAGATCTCCATGAGTCAACATAGTACCATTGTGCTGTGTAGTAAGGAAAGCACAATAAGTGTCTTCATTCAAAAGTCCAATAGTACTGCTAACAGTACCACTGTTAGAGTTAGCAGTACCAACTGCTCTAGCAACTTGAACTTCTTCTTCTGAATTAGAGGTACTGGGAGTTGACACAAAGGCCAAATTTCCAGAACTTGAGCTTGAACTTGATCCAGCAGACTTCTTCACTTCATGTTCTACTATCTTGAAGTTGCTATAGAGATCCATCAGACTCATAGAATCAATGTCTGGCTTATTCTTACAGACAATCACATGCATAGCCCATTCTGATGGTAGACTCCTTAGGAATTTTGAGTTGAGATCTTCCTGAGGCATCTCAATTCCTAGAACAGCAAGTTGACTCACTAGCTTCTGAAGCCTATTAAACATATGATCGAGTGACTCATTTCTTATTGCTGTGAAGTTCTCAAACTGTTGCTTGAGAAGGGTCTTCTGAGTTTTCTTGGTGGCTTCATTCCCACCATACCATGCAACAATAGCTTCAAAAAGAGTTTTAGCACACTTGTATTTACTGAAGTTCAGTAATTGATCATTGGGAATTGTCATCAGCAGCATGCTCCTTGCTTTAACATCATTCTTGTGCTGAGCTTTCTCTTCAGTAGTCAATGGCTTGGTCTGCACCTTTGTTTCAGAGACACCCTCAACAACAGTTGTTGTAGTTGTAGGCTTAAAAGAATTTCCATCTTCTATTATCTCCCATAACGTATAATCCTGCACTTGAAAGAATTGTTCAACTCTTAGTCTCCACATATCGAACTCATTGGGTTTAAGCATTGGTAGCTTAGCAGCAATATTGGTTTGACTTGTTGTTGTCTCCATGTCCATCTACTTCTTAAACAAATTCGTCTGGATCTTCTAAATCAAAGTATCAGTAACCTGGCTCTGATACCACTTGTTAAGAATCGTTTAGGCTCAGGTTGTTTAGACCTTTTATCTAGGATTCCACAATAACAATGATTAAGAACAATGTGCAGCGGAATAAGCAAACTAATCATTATTATTGAACAAGGTTTTTCTCGTCATCATCTCTACCAACTAACAATAAAAACACCAAAAGACCCAATGCTACGTGATCAAGTGTAGCACGGTTACACTCTAACAGGAATCATAAGATCCTTGAGGCCTATAAAAACTACCCTAGGCGTTTTCTCATAAAACACCCGTACACACATACTTTACTGAATATTACATCTTGACAGACCTAAAACGTATTCCCTGTATCTCTTTATATACTAGACATACTAGGGTTACAAAGGATATACATAAAATAATAAAAGATTTGTTGTAATCTTTTCTTCTTTGTAAAGTTTCACCCTTTGTCTCCATAAGTCCTTCATCTTTCATATTTTGTCCATATCAACTCTAAATTATAATTCCCAACATATTTTGCATTTTGTATGTTTTGTTTGTTTTGTATATGAAGATTACTGCAGGTTACGATGCTTGATATCGAAGATGTGGAATCGTTCGATCTCAATATCTCATTTGGAGCTCGATCTAGATTCCAAGGCTCAGGCAGTATCATTTCTTTTATGTTTCATTTCCCTATTTTTATGGTTCATCGTTCTTTACATTGAGGACAATGTCAAACTTAAGTGGGGGGGGTGGGGGGTGGGGGGGAGGGGAGGAAATAGGAAAATGAAACTGGATTTTAAATTTTCTATATTTTTTAGCCTAGTTTTAAATTGTTTGCCCTTATGATTTAGTTGTTTCCGCACATTTAGGATAATCTATATTAGAATAACTAGATCAATCCACTGATAAAACATGTAATTTTTGAAAATTCGAGATGTGTCCTGATTGACATTGCAATCCATTTTTGGGATCGATAACATTGCTAGCACAATTATAGCCCATTCCACCAAAAGATTGTGAGGATTTGAGCCTATTCATATATAGCATACATCTTTTATACTTGATCTTTTTGCTATGAGTGTGCCGGTGATTTTATTTATTCTAAAACTTGTACTTGCAAATCATTACCAGACCCCAGTGAGATTACATTCGTGTGATGAAAGTGTATTCGTGTGATAAGAGGCAACATTAGGATTCAACAAAATGGCCTTCCATTTTACATAAAATGATATATTAGCTAACCCCATCGGTTAGTTAACCACCCATATGGACCCATTCGTTAGCACTCAATTGTAGTGCTAGATACCATTAGTACACCCTTTGAGCCATTCTTTTCTTTTGTTACACCAGAAAAAAATAAAAATATTTTACACTTTTAGCCTTAACCTTACCCATAGTCAAGTCTTGGTTGGTTACTAGCTACTTGGAAAGATGGTTGTTATGTGGGAAATCCTTGAACTTTGGAGAAAAACTCTATGATAATCTCATAGAAGATCTATTGGAATTATGATCGATGGCCGAAACATGTAGCCAAGAAAATATATATATATATATATATATATATATATATTATATATATATATATATATATATATATATATATATATATATATATATATATATATATATATATATATATAGAGGTGGGTTCTTGAAAAAAGCCCACTTTCATAGAAAAGTGTACAAATCACCTCCTCCCATTCCCCCCCCTTTTTTTCCAACTCAATGGGCTTTATTTTAACTTTTTGCTTTTTATAAGGTCTGATTCGTACATTTTGATAAATTCACTTAAGGGGCCTATTTGTCATATCATTCTTTTTTCATGGGTCATTTCCATAAATTTTCTCCCCATTCATCCTTATCATATTAATGCCTATTTCTTTTCATTTTAATCTCTTCTTTTTACTCTTGTTATACGCTCCATATTTTTCCTCTCATTTTTGTCCAGATTTCATCTCATTTTGATTACCTGTTAGTAATTTTACAATCTAAGTCAGCCAAAGCCAAGTGACAAGTACAATCTTATACTCTAAACAAAAAAAAAATGAATAGTTCTTTCGTACAATATATGCTCACACTTGGCAGTTTACACATATTACAATACATAGATTGATTACTGGTTAGTATATGTCCACTAGTGTCAACAACTATTGAGTCATCGGCTCACAACCACACCATCAATACAGATCAACAAGCTAGTTGATCTCTAAATGTCAATATTTTCTCAAAAACAGGTCATCTTCTTGATCTCAACGGGGTCCATTTTTTTATTAACTAGTCAAGCCCCTCAAAAACTTATCAGCCCATGGTTAGGAGTAGGGTGCACCTGAAGTAACTTCCACAGCTCTAGCTTTTGAAGTTCCTTTGTCCGGTTGATTAACTTAGGGTCGTTAGACCCCACAAGTCTACCCTTTATTACATCTTCAAGAACCGTGTTGGCATCTGCATATCGACCTTGTTTGACTAGGCAAATGCAGAGATTGCAGGCTCCTGAGATTTACGATATACTGCTGCTGCTGCAAAATTCTTTAGCTGCAAATATGCCCAACCTAAGTTGCCCTGCATCATGTTTGTTCCAAGGGAAAATTAGAAATTGTGTTGATGATTTACGTGTCAAAAGGTCAAAAATAACCGTTTATTCGACCCAAATCCATTATGGCCCGCATTAAAAACTACCTCGTTTAGTCTGGCACTATAATAATAGCTATAAAAAACATGTCTATACCCCTTCGTGAAAACCTCTAGTGGCTACTATCAGGCTTCCAATATCTTTGGCTTCTTTATTTAATGCCCAAGTTCTAAAGATGCACTAAACAAATCTGACATGTATAATTTGTAATGTCATACCTCTTCACGGATTTTATTTAAAACTGGAGCATTTCTTCGTGCCACACCTGAACCCTGAACCAAAAAATGAAATATACCAACATCAGCCCAGTGGAGTACTAGAAATTATCATCCAAAGATAATTCCAACATTCTTATAGTTCACATGAACAAGTACAGTTGCCGACCGACTGTATACTAAGTGTAAATCTTATGTATAAGGATAGCTTGGACAAGATGCACATAGAGGCGAGAACTTACCAGACCATACTGGAATATACGTTTCAAAGCCTCGTCCAAATGTTGCTCATCCCCGTAATGGAATCTGATAACATCATTTCTGACTTGATACAAATGACCAGTTTGAATAGTAAACAGTGGAGGTAGAAGGTGCACAACTCAGTCAACAAATTCTTTCCACATACTGAATATACAACTAAACAGCATAATCACACAGATAGCATGGGAATAAGTATCCACGGGTGGTTCATTCGAGGGAATACAATTGCATGAGCTATTTCTTATTAATAGATGTAAGGCCTATTTTTCCATCATAAATCCAGTTCAAAGAGTTGATAGCATTGGATCAAATTGCTGATTTCCTTTTCCTTATGAGGTACTCCATGAAATAGATTGTAAAAATTTGATTACTAAAATTAAGGGATTGTTTACGGGGCTAAATGATCCTTGCACCATCCTCAAATGAAACCTTTTGTAGTTTATTAGGGAAGTATACCGAGCACAATGACCAACTATTTACTAAAATAATTTGAGCACAACAATAATACGACTTTGGTACAACATGAATAAAGCGTGACCATCAAATTGCAGACAAATATTTAGCTAACCTGCTTAAGAATAGGAGTTGCATATTTTTCTCTTAGAGTCTGAGCATCTGAGCAAGTCAGACATGGAACGGGTTTCAGTTCTGCATACTGCAAAGATATATACAGTTAACATAGAGGAACAAATATATGATTTTTCTAGTCATTGCAATTGGCAAATATTGCCATAGAAGCATACAAGCTCTAATGCGTTTCACACTCATAAGATAATGTTACTTCACAGCCACAAGCATTACAAACAATAAAAGATTTATAGAACTCTACTATATCAGGTTGCCAAACATAAGAGAAAGTTAAGGAAACAAAGCAAGAATGGATCACCTTAAGAGCCATCCCGATAAATGATAGGGGAAATCCATACGTCAACATCAACGCATACCATTCAGATCCAGGGAGAATATTGAAATATGCTCCAAAACCATAACTGTAAAGGTATGCAAAACAACATTACAAATTCTGAAAATGGCTAGACTAGAAGCAAATGCTTTAAAATATTATACGACGTTTAACTTCCCTATGACTGACACATACACACACTATAAACTGATATATCAAAACTGTAGTACTGACCTGATCTTTTGGTGCATGTACTCTCACACTGAGACAACGAGAATGCACTGCTTCAGTAACCTTTGACGAGCTGTTACAACATAGGATCAAAGGCACGAGGCACTATACTAGGCATAAACGGATATATCAAAACTATAGTACTGACCTGATCTTCTTTTGATGCCCTACTATGATATCGACTCCCATGATATTTTGATGCCCTACTATGATACAAACGGATGCATTAAAGTACCTCAAACGGATGCACTAAAGTACCTCAAACGGATGCACTAAAGTACTTTAAACTGTAACATTGATATCGACTCCCATAATATTTTGATGCCCTACTATGATACAAATGGATGCACTAAAGTACCTCAAACGGATGCACTAAAGGTCCTCAAACGGATGCACTAAAGTACCTCAAACGGATGCACTAAAGTACTTTAAACGGATGCAATTAAAGAGACAATATATATCTATCATATTCATTATTCCACCAGCTCTCTCTAATGGAATTTTCATGAAATCAGCCAACTAAGTTTATAATGAACAAGATTAAACATTGTCAAACTTAAAGATATTATTATGAAAATTTATCACAGAATAGCAGTTTGAGTTACTAACTTACTACGTTACAAGGATATGGAGGGCATCAGATTCAACATAGTCCTTATCACCCCCTCCCAATATGCTGATCTAGCTAACCACCCGATATCAAACAAATATTTACATGATCCTACAATGATATCATGGTATGAATCCCCTCTCACTTTCCCTATATAATCTGCTTAAAACTTGGAAATTGCTCCTCTCACTTTTCATAGATAACCAGATTATAATCAATACCATTGAATGGCCTAAACAAAGATCATTTGCTATTGTTGTCTAAAACCATAATCATAGCCAAATGATTGTTTCTTCTTATATTAAATATGGGGTGTTTGGATGTGCATTTTGAAACTAATTGTGTGATACTAATATTCGGAATCACATAATCAGCTGCAATAAAACAAACCGGCAGAAAATAAGGTATTTGGATGTTTTTTTGCTCTTTGAACTTGTGATAATCAGATAATCAGATAATTAGACATTTTACTTTTTAGCGAGTTATGACTGTTAGAAACTAATGGATAAAAAAATTACCAAATACTGTGTGTTTTGTACCTTCAATCCAAGAAGAGCAGTTATCATGACCAACCAAGAAAGTCCGAAAACCTGTAAATAAAAGTATTTTAGTTAAAAGTAGAACACATATAGGTTCAGTCCAATTTAGTGCACCATAACTAGTTCCATAGTTCAATGCTCAGAACACTCTACTCTCTATACCTGAGTTTTTTTGTTCAGGAAATGGTAGTGACAGCTGAAAACAACTTTCCACCAAAGTAGCCACCAATTCTTCTCTAAATATATTTTTACTTGTAACGTTGTTGAGATCGTCTCTAATCCTGTTATCATCAAAGAGTGATGCAATGTCTGTTCCAGGAAGAGGATTTTGACCTCTTCGAACACTTTCTTATGCAAATAGGTCAACACAAAGATCTGTACGAAATATACATGCCAAGGCATGCATGCGATCAGATTATGCCCTCAAATTCCTTACCATGAGAAGTAACCCTTTAAATAACAAAACCTGAACGGGCAAAAACATTGTGTCAAAACTGATCTTTATTCTTATTGTGCACACTATAAAAAAGAATAACCAAAAACTGTTTCTTGGAACTTTACTTACTAAAGTTTCATTCAGATTAACAGAATAATCAGCTCACATAGTTGTCCTTAACAATATAGAACTTTTGAGCAGCTGACTCGAGCCTCATGTGCCATTAACAACATATTCAGGCATCAAGGTACCGCATTCATATACAGTATTCAACTTCACCGATTTTCTCACGCATCGAGATATTTGCTTATGTGGAATAGTAGTTTGACTAGAATCCCCTGCAGAAGGTACAAGTTAGTATATCGGCTTAATTTGTCTATAACAATCACATTTAAAGGTGCAAAATTGAACACAAGAAGTAATCTGAGGCTGTTATATAGATAAGCATAACAGTTTTAGGAGGGAGGTCATCACAAATTGCATCCAATACAAACAGATGCCCTACTATGACCAATGATGCACGAAACATACAAACGGATACACTAAACACACACACTGATGCCTTAATATGTATGGTGATGCACTAATCATACACACTGATGCCCTAATGTGTTCATCGATGCACTAAACATACAAACTGATGCCCAAGTGTGTCCAACGATGCACTAAACATACAAACGGATACACTAAACACATACACTGATGCCCTACTATGACCAACGATGCACTAAACATACAAACGGATACACTAAACACACACACTGATGCCTTAATATGTATGGTGATGCACTAATCATACACACTGATGCCCTAATGTGTTCATCGATGCACTAAACATACAAACTGATGCCCAAGTGTGTCCAACGATGCACTAAACTTACAAATGGATGCCCTGCTATGACCAATGATGAACTAAACATTCAAACGGATACACTAAACATACACATTGATTCCTTAATATGTCTGACGATGCAATAATCCTACTCACTAATGCCCCAATCATATTCACTAATGCTCTAATATGTTCAAAGACGCACAATACAAACATTATGCAGCAATCACAACCACAGATGCACTAATATTATATGATGCCCTAACTTGTAATCTATTCTGCAAATATACACATAGATGCTCTAAGATGTCATGTTATTCAATATCAAACACATATGCTTCAAATTAGTGCATCGTCTATATAAAATCTTATTCAGACATTTTATCAAATACCTAGTGAGCAATTTTAATAAACATATTTTTGATGCATTTTTTTGTCAAATTTGTTTCATATGTGGTAGAAAACATGATTATATTATGATATTTCAATAAAACTTCGAAAATCATTCACCTGGTGTATGTATTTTCGGCGGGTTTTGATGTCAGTGATTTGACAGTTGGTGGTGGTTTCCAGTGGTTAATGATGGTGGCGTTTCGCTGGTCGTGGTGCCCGTCGTGGAGTGGTTAATGATGGTGGCGACGTGGAGTGGTGGCGACGGAAGACGGTGGTGGTGGTGACGGTGGTGGAGGTGACGGTGAGTGTGTGTGTTTGTAAAGTGTGTCTTGAATTGTGAGAGACAAAGTCGAATCCTTTCTTTTATTTTGTTTTTTTTCATTTTCTACCCTGAACTTTCAACTGTATTCGTAATCTATCCTGTAACTTTTTTCTCACTTTTCTATCCAAATACACTTTTCTCTAGAACCCTACCCTATATGTGTGTGTGTGTATATATATATATATATATATATATATATATATATATATATATATATATTATATATATATATATATATATATATATATATATATATATAATAAGTCATCGCAATTGTATGGTGACAAGAATAGCCAATGAGCTATGAAAGTATGATATTGATCAAAGATGAATTCTCAAGTTCATGTGAAAGAGGTTGATGTAGCTAGTAGCAATTGGGTGTAGACTTTGACTTAACTTTATTTTTCATTTTAAAACCAATTTCATAAATATTCCCATGCCTTATCCATACCCCTTATTAACCCAAAGCCTAAATGTTACAACCCGAATAAAAGTCCTCTTAGATGTTTACACTTGGTGCTTACGCCACATCGGTGGAGTTTTGTTTCTTGTACAAGCTTATGGTAATATTTAGATCATGACTGAGCAATTTGAGTGTGATTTTCTTATATACTCCATCACCAAAAATATATGAGTGTTGAGTGAATTATATTTTATTCCTTTTTCGTGAGATGTTTTAACATGTTATCAAGCAAGAGAATCATTAAGGTATTGTCAAACATCTCGACTTTTCACTTATAAAGCTTAAAAAGATGGATCTTGTCTCATAATTGTACTTGATGGATTTGCATCTCATTTTTTAGAATCATTCTCATTTACATCATGTGGATTTATTTTTAAAAGCTAGATTTGCTTGAGGGCAAGCAAAGTGTAAGTGTGGGGGAATTTGATAACGCTCATTTTGTATATATTTTAGTCACGTTATTCATATGTTTGTGCATGTTATTTGGTTGTATTTGTGAACATTTTACGCTTAAAATGTATAAAAGATGTATTCAGGTTCAGGTAAAATCAAGTCCAAGGGAATAGCTAGAAAGATGGGAAAAGTCGCTAAATCAAGAGCTTATGCACAACGAAAGATTCTACCCATAGTAAAGACCTCGGGAAGATCATCAAAGATAAAGAATCAAGTTACAAAGACTTCCGAGCTCAAGAAAAGATCAAGTGTTGATGAAATGAATGAGAAGTTACATGCAAAGTTTGCTATGAATTATGGCTTGCTTCCTCAACCAAAGGTTCAAGAAATACAACTAAGGCTTAAGTTCAACCCAAAGTTCAAACTGCCATGCCAACCTTACTCCAAACCTTGGGTTGGAATCTGAACCTCAGGTTGAGACTTCAACCTTGGGTTGCTGCAACTCCTGGCACACTTAATGACTATCTTTAATGAACTAACCCTTCATATGGATGATCATTACACCACATTTACTTCAAGTCCAGATTTTTAATGACACTTAGTGCCCAAGAAACTTGCTTGGTGGCCAAGGGGAGTCATTCTATTAATAAGTATGCTTGGTTAGAGAAAAGGGGGACATCACACCATAATTTACATCACACACATATACTAGATTGAACTACTACATACTCATAATCAATTTACTCTCTCAAGAAGGCTACAAGGAAGAAAACGCAGGAATAAGTTAGCTTACATTCATTATTCATCATCATAATCATCAAAGGAATCATTGTTGATCATCTCATAATTGTTCCTAACTCTTGTAATTATCATTACAACTTTTGTAAGACTTCTTAATCATGTTTTTAAGTGATAAATTTTCTGTGGTTATTTCTTTATTTGCCATGAGCGGCTAAGTGCCTTGTGCACTTGCCTAGATGATGTTTGTTACATGAATGTTGATTGATTATGACTTTATGGTTCTAATTTAATGAAAAGCTAATACTAAGATCGAATTGTGCTTTCAAAGTTTTCATAAACAAAAGAGTTATTAAGCTTGGTTGATTATTAATGGTGTAATAGGTCGAAAGAGACATTGTTATTTAATCAATTGTAAACCTTTGTCTATGAAGGTGTTACCTTATGTATTGACCATTTCATATGTAACTTGGTTAAACTCAGAAAACTAAAAGTGTAGTTGTCAATTACTTGTGAAACGATAGCGAATCAAGTGATTGAATTGTGTTAGTCTTGTTTGATCAAAACTTAATATTGTTTTTGTCATCTTAAAATCTTGACGAGGATTGAAAGTGTTGAAAACAAGAGGATTAGTACACCAACTAATCAAATTAGAACACCATCTAATTTATTGATCATAATCGATTTGAACCATTGTCATAATCATATCAAGGGAATTGTGCAAACTAGTCTAGGCAAGTGTAGTTTTTAATATATTGAATTTACATCACCATCATTATTTGCTTGCTATTAGAATCATTGATAAAGCTCGATTTTATATTCAACTCACGTTACATAAAAACTAAACAAATCCTTGTGAACGACCTCGGCTTACCATATCATCTCTTGCTACACACGAACGAGTAAACATACGACCTCTTGCTACACACGAACGAGTATACTTGCTCGTATGTGTTTCGTTTGAGTCATTGGTAGATCGTTTTTATAAATTTAAAACTTGCACTCTAGACGACACACATCAGGCAAACTCTAGAAGGGTTATGCTGTATAAGTTCAAATCAATTCATGGTCTTTTTGGAAATATACGAATAAGATGATCTTCTCTTCCAAACTGCCCTCAATAGAACTAATCTTTAACGACATAAATTTTCCATGTTCATTTGGCTCTTTAATAGGCATAGGAAAGTTTATATTTATTGAATTGACCATCTATGTAATGCTTTATAACTCATCTTGTAATTTGTTTCTAACTCTCTATTAGCTTTAATCAAATTACCGCTGATTTTATTTTATTTTTTATTTTTTTTAAATATTAGAACATTCATAATTGTGGAGTTTTTAAAGGTTTATAAATTTATTCAATTATTAATTTATAAAGATTTTGATTTTATAAATCCTTTTGCATTTTGTATAAACCTTTTCAAGTTTATAAAATATTAAAGTACTAAACAATTACACATGCATTAAATTGTGAAAAATGTTTAAGATTTTAGACATTTTAATTCTGTATAAACATATCACTATAATTAAAATAAAATATAAAGCTTTTCTTTTGTACTTTTCTTTTGAAACTCTCATTATCTTAAACAAGACAATGAGAAGTTTTTTAAAACACACGTCATTAACTAGATAGAATAACAAGTGCTCGCAAACAAAAGTTTTGGGCCTCTCCATGGATTAAAAGTAAAAGGGGCAATTGCATATATACCCACTAAAACTTGCATATTTGCATATATACCCAAAACATATTTAACTTGCATTGTAAATCATGCATTAAAAACTTGTATTTTGGAAAAATATGCAAGTTTTTGAGTTTTAGTGGGTATATATGCAATTCTCCCAAAGTAAAATGTTGATGTCGATCTAGCAGGTGCGAAAGGAAACCTAGCATGAAACTTCCATATTATCTCATGTTGACTTCTTTCCTTTTAGTGGCATGTGTAGTATGTTGTCATTTTTCCTTTTACATGGAACTTTATTATATTGTGTACTATGGATACAGCCATCTTTTTGGGCCTATAAAAAAAATAAAACAATAGGTATTAATGATGTCTTCTATCTCATGTGATCATCTAACGTTGATAAATAGATATTTATTGCAGAACGTACTAGCTATTGGCTGATTAAGTGTGTAGTCGTAGTAAAATAATACTCGTAACTAATTGTTATATGCTGATTTATTACTAGTATTACTGAGAACTAATGCTGACTTAAAGCAGATTTAATGACACTAAAATTTAATTGACACCACATATAGTTTAATACTCATTCCGTTTCAAAATTATTGTCTACTGACAAAAAATATACGGTTTATGAAAAATACATTTATTACTTTTTTGATTTCTGTAAAAGCAACCAAAAGATGGTTTTACCATTTAAGAATTAATCAATGATTTTCATTTAATTTTGTAAATAAGAATTTTGATTAAAAGTAATATTGTAAACTTAAGGTCCCTTTCTTGCGATAACCACCTTATCTGCGAGAACTGCAAAAACTCCTCTAAACTAATGGAATTTTTTTGAATATTAAAAATTATTATTAAGTATTATAGTAAAATACAAATTTTATATTTTTTTTGAATTTTTTTAAATAAATCCTGTTTTTAAATAATGCTAAATTTTCGGGGTTTTTTTTTTTTTTTTTTTTTTAGCTAGCATGTTACAGAATATTACATGTGCATTTTTTATTTTTTTATTATTTTATTTATTTTTTTATTTTTTTAAATATGAGGTGCATATTATTATTATGTATCTATAAACCTGAGAAAGAAAACCAAAGATATATGTCAACCAATTACACCCATGTCACATGTGCCTAGCAAAAATTAGTTTGTAGTTACAGTTGCATCAATTAAAAAAATTGTAATATGATAACAGTTGCATGAAATCAAAATGCCTACACTAACCATATGTTTGTAGTTACAGTTACATAAATTAAAACCACAAAATAAATAAACATCACTGTCCTATTTTGTCATACTAACCAATCATACATATTAAACAACGATTAAGTTTAAGAGCGCCAGATTCAATCGTTTTTATAAAAAATCTAACTTTTTTTTTATAAAATCTTAACCAACCACTAAAAAGATTTGATCTTTTTTATAAAATCTTAACCAAACACTAAAAAGATTCAATATTTTTTTATAAAATCTTACCAGCGGTGCAACAACAAGGACGCCGGTGAACGTCGGCAAACGACGAAGAGCGTGGGTATATACGTCAGAATGAGATCTGGAAGTGAAAGATGGTTTTTTTTAGGTTAAAACGTGGGTATACGGGCGGCATAGTTTTTTTTAGGTTAAAACAAATCATTTGTGAGAGTCGAATCTTGGTAGAGAAAGAGAAATATAGGACTCGTGATTGAAGGGATTGAATGATGGCGTTTGAACAAGTGATTGAGAGAGGAGGGGGCGGCTAGGGTTGAGATGGAGAAGAAGATGAAAAGGATACGTGACCTTTATTGAACCGTAAAAAGATATTATACTGTAACTGCTCCTATTTTTGTCTAGTTTAATTTTTGATTGCGATTCCATAATTACCCTTTCAGCTTTGAAAATATTGTCCTAATCTTTCAGTTAATTACATTAATGGCACAATTAATTGTAGTCATTGATCAAACAATCTGACGGTTTAAGAGGGGTTCTCGCAGTTCTTACATTTAAAGTGATTCTGAAAATAAAGTTCCACGGTAAACTTAAAACAATTTTAAAATCTATTTAATATTGAACAATCTTTCTAGGACAACCTAAAAAAGAAAATGAACAATAATATTAGAACAGAGGCACTATAATGGCTCGAGAAATTAAACGTCCCACTTGATCTCCAGATAATTATGACCTTACATTATCATCCATATAATCTAGTTGTTTCATCAATTCCGGCTCACGTTGTTTCAAGAATCTTTGTTAGTTTCAAATTTGATATATGTTGCTCCGGACTTCAAGGAGTGCTCAAGTGATCACTTTTAGTTGGTATTTCACGTTATGTTGACAACAAGTGTATTTTAGGATGTAATCTCGCATCCTTCTATCGTGTATCATTTATTGGATCTATTTGTAAATTCATTTTCAATATAATAATCTTTTGCTAAAAAAAGTTAAAAAATAATCACACTATTAAAACTTTAAGTACACATACGTCACATGTTTTTTAATGGATGGCTAGTACGAACCAATAATTACCCTAACACATCCCAAACAAAAATTGTGGCCGTCCTTGAATGATGCAACGTATTAAAAGTCCAAGTTCCCGGCGACAGCACAGCCTCGTGGCCCCCAGTGATCCCCCCACCTCCGGTCTCACCTTCAGAGTCATTTTCATAAAACATATTCCCACCAATCTTATTTCGACAACAATATCTTGTTTTCCCAATCACTTTCATTACATGTTGTGTGTTTTATTGTTCTTGTCTCTCCCTCCTTCACCTTACATTATCCCTTCCCCTTTCACTAAGCATATATAAGATATTATCAGTTAGGCTGCATACGTATGACTAAATACCTCAGTTTGGCCGTGTATATCTGAGTTTGTGAACAATGATGGATGAATGAATATATGAATGGTGACAAGAAATTAAACCTCAAGTTGCAATCTTTTTTAATGGGTATGTTTCTTTTTTTAGTGGGCATGCTTCTTTTTTGGATTTGTTTTGGTTCTTTAATGATAAGTTGCAATCTTTACTAAGGGTATGTTACTTCTTATAATAGTAAAGCACTTTCCATTCATTTTTCATGATGGGTATATTTCTTTTTAAATAAAGAAACGTGACTTTTTATGGTTTTAGATATATGTGCATCTAATCTTGTGTTTTTATCAAATCACAGGATGTTTATGAAGAAAAAAAGAAGTTGACAGAAGAGAGTGAGCATATGCAAGCAATATGTGTAGAAAGACTATATATTTGATGCATGTGCTCACTTCTCTTGCTGTCAACTACTCTCACCATCTTCATGCGGTAACATATTTTAATTTGGTTGTGTTTCATACTATTTTATGTGTTTTTAACTTTTACCACCATATTTTACCTGTTATATATACTGTTATTGGATAATAAAGAAGCTGCAGAGAAAAAGAGTGGACACCTGGACACATAAATGATACACAATACCATAAAAGCTGCAAGTTTTGATGACTAATCACATATCCCTATTTGGTTTCTTTTTATCTTTTTATATATATTGCATCTCTTTTGTTGTTAAAACTTTTTTGGTTAGGGTAAATCAGATTCAAAATGAAGAAGATGATCTTGGATACAGGCATACAGCAGGTAGAGGAATAATGTTTTTATGTACCTTTTGTTAATTTTGTACTTTTTATTTAATATGTTTTCCTTTTATCCAAAGGTAATTATTATTATAATATTCAAGTTGGACTTTGGAGAAATCAATAAGAAGGTACTAGCTACACTACTTCTCATTATTTCTTCATCTCAACTGCAATTTTACCCTTTAATCATCTTCCTAAAAGAAAAAAAGGTTGCAAACTTTTTAATAAAATTCCCCCATTTCTCCCATTTTTTAACTTAATTTGACTGCCTTGTTTCTAATTTTTTACTAATTTGGATTATAAATAATAATATATCTAAAAATCAATATGGGTCTGCTTAATTTTAGCTTTCCAGAAAGACAAGTAAAAAAAAGTTTTCATTTTTCTTCAAAGAAATGATCTAATATAAGCATTGTATGCATCACATCTAGGGCTTATTTTAAAGTAGCAGCTCTTTTGCAGGTATAAACACTTAGTCATACATTGATAGAAATTGTAATTTGTTGTATATATCTATGTTATGATATATGATACTATTAAACATGGATGTACAAATCATAGTTATATCTTTGGTACTCATTTAATCTCTTCAGTATCTTCTGATTAATAAGATGGAAAACAGATGGACATCCAAGATTGACGATGGTTTGCATTTGCATTGTGGGCAAATGATCAAGATGCATGCAACAAAATCTTCTGATTAATAAGAGGCACCAACTTAAAAAGGAATTTTTATGCAGGTTAGTACTTGGTATTTTATTTGAACGGCGGATAGTACTTGGTATATACGGGGAATATCTGTGTTGCCTTGATTGGTTTTTTTTGGGCTTTTGAATTTTTTAACTTGGCAAAAACTTATTTCTGATAATTCTATTGGTTTTATAGGGCTTTAGGGTTTAAGCATACATAAAATTCTGAAGGTCATTGCTAGTTTCCCCTTGTGCTTTGGGAGCAAGTAGAGCTTCTTCAGGAGCAATCTTAATTACTGGTTAGTCCGTTTTCTAATATCGCCTTATGCCCTTTAGTTGGTCATTTCTGTTACATACTTACATTGCTCGAGATGTGCAATTTTGGTTGGTAATGTCCAAGTTGAATTTCTGTTACTGTGAAAAGCCAATCCTTATGTATATGCAATTTGATATGTTATGTATATGCAATTTGATATGGTAGAATTTCATAGAATAGCTACTTGAGCTCACTTATGTTTACTTTATTATTCTTGCTGTTGTGTAATTTAATGTGGTGACCAGAGTTATCTTGCATCCTAAATTGATCAATAATTTGTTCATGTATAGTGTTTGCTGTAATATAATGCAGTGATCAAACTTAATTTGCATCCTAAGATGACTAATAAGTTGTTTGTCTATATTATATGAATCTATGCTGTCAGTACAATGATCTTTCAGTTACATATCAGTGGTTATTTGCTGTCTAGCTAAAGTACTTACTAGTGCAAGGTACTAAGGAGTTCATAACTATGCAGGCCATATTCATTTCCTTAATGCTGGTCTATTCAGTTTATTTATTATTAACATGGACAATAATGTTAACTACATTATTCTGCACCAATTTCCATCTAATTCATTGAGTTAACGCATGTCAGGACACCTACCTAGTTTCCTTCCAACTTAGGAGCAATTAACAGTGTACCGTAAATGATTTTAGTAGTTTGCAATATAAGCTTGAATATATGGTTAAGTGTGTACTATACTTCGGGCTTAGCATATAAGTCTCCCAATAGTTGTACCATCTGTTCTTCCAGACCGATGGGATTGCACCTTAAAATTACACAAAAAATTACCATGTACACCTACTGAGAAAACTTATTGATGATTGACCCACGGGATCAGCTGCTGTTGAAATTCGATGGAACAAAAACCTCTCCATTAAAATGAACATCCATTTTTGGCATTTGGCTACTCGTCTTCCCACTAAATTCACTCTCGATGCACGCGGTATAGACTTAGACCCCGTTCAATGCCCAATATGTAATGATGATATAGAAACATCACAACACTTGTTTCTTGATTGCATCATCGCTAAATCGTTATGGTCTATGGTCTCTTCGTGGTTAGGTTTTCAAGACTACCCGAAGGACATAGGAAATCTTCTTACCTGGGCAGACTCGACTAATCTCAATACTTCTATCAACGCATGCTTCGATGTTGTAGTTCAAACAACAACTTGGTCCATTAGGAATGGTGTATGTTTCGACTTAAAACCTCCGCATAAGGATACATTAGGGGATGATATAAATGTCTTTTCGATCTCACTCATGGATCCTTCATAGTAATAGGCAAGTCAATCCATGTTGGATCGACTGGATCTATGATCCGATAAGGGATTGTACAAAATCCATATGAAATTTATGTCCTCTAGATCCTTACTAGAGAGATACAGTACTTTTTAATGAAAATTGCTGCTGTTCAAAACAAGGTTGTGTCGTCAAAGTATCAGTCACCAAGACTTTAGCGGGAAATTGCGAGTAAAGTATTAGGTAAGTTATTGTTTATTCCTACTTTTTGAAGTGGTGGGGTTAGAGTTACCATTATTCATAATGCTCAAATTCTTGCCATGGTGCCATCTTTAATAATTATTGTACCTTCCACACTAATTATAGCTTTATATTTCACAGTAATTGGACAATTTGGCATTTGATAAAGTGTTTACCTTTAAAAATTCCGATCTTTTGAGTCGTATACAATCTTATGTTTTAATGGGTGCACGTACTATGACGGATATACAGTTCGAAAGGCACTAAAGAGCCTCTTCAGGGAATGCAAATGTTTTTAAATGGTGATTTCGTGAAAGCAAGTAGGAGTAACAGTGTTAAAAGGCAATGATAGAAGCAGATCAGGATGCATTTAAAGTAGGTCTTTAGAAATGGAACGACTGCTCTTGGTTTTTGAAAACAATTTAGTTTGACTTTTTAGACAAAGGCAACAAAACTCCTAATCAATATGACAATACATGCAAAATATCCAAGTATAGAATTGATGACTGCATCAAAATTCATCATGAATACCAACAATAGATTCACTATCATGTTCAATTTTTCTAGTTACAGGACTCTTTATTTAGCTTATGTGTGTCTCCTCCCCATTACAGTTCATGCGAGTGTTTTGTTGTTCCATACTGTTGTTTATTTTCTTGATATTAGGAGCTCATGGTTTAGGTCATATAACTTGTGGTTGATAAGTGCTTAATTCTTCCGAAATCACATTTATTTTTTTCCAGCACTGAACTATCAGTCGGAAAAATTCCTTTATTAACCTTAGTACTTGTTGCCTGCCTAGAGCCTATTCATGATAAGCCAGCCTCTGTGTGATCAGCTAGCACAATCCTTATTTTTATTTTGAACTTATATATTGAAAATTCTTGAAATGAAAGCATAATATTTTGTATAGTGTGTAGTACTCACAAGATCATCGTTGCTGTACAAGTCTTACTATCATTCATTAACCACAAGTCTCAATCCCACCAAGAATTCAATAAGCCTTACAGTAGACTCGGAGTTTATAACCAATAATGTGGTCTAATTTATACTTTACGAGCCATGGATTCTGGTTTACAGAAGTTATTATAGAAAAGTGCAGCACTTTATCAGTTAACTAAGTGGATCGTGATTCAGGTTCATTAAACGGTCAACTTTCAGTGTATACAATACAATTGATGAAACATTAATTACACACATCTAAAATTCATAAGTTCATATTTGCTCATCTCAAATCATTGTATATCGAATGTAATGATTTTCATCATAAGCGGTAAGCTATGCAGTAACTAGTAACTTCTATGACTTCATGTTTTCACTCTTCACCAATGTTCTTGATCCACATGATCTAACGTTATTTCATGGTCAGTAAGATCTTCACCATCCTGTCCAATATCGTGCATCAAGCTTTCTCACATTTATTGTTGCACTCATTAATGGCTCTAAATATGTATCTATCAATGCTCTCTGTAACAGCCATCATTATTTGATATATAGCATGGAAATGATTGCTCTTAGTAAATATGTATTATGGCATACTCTATAAGAATATAAGTTAAGATAGTTATATTAAGTTGCAGAAACGTGACTCTGCGAAACTTAATTAAAACAATTTTAAAATCAATTTCTAATATTGAACAATCTTTCTAGGACAACCTGAAAAAGAAAATGAACAATAATATTAGAACAGAGGCACTATAATGGCTGGAGAGACGTCCCACTTGATCTCCGGATAATTTAATGACCTTACATTATCATCCATATAATCTAGTTGTTTCATCAATTCCGGCTCACGTTGTTTCAAGAATCTTTGTTAGTTTCAAATTTGATATATGTTGCTCGGGACTTCAAGGAGTGCTCAAGTGATCACTTTTAGTTCGTATTTCACGTTATGTTGACAACAAGTGTATTTTAGTATGTAATCTCGCATCCTTCTATCCTGTATCATTTATTGGATCTATTTGTAATTCATTTTCAATATAATAATCTTTTGCTAAAAAAAGTTAAAAAATAATCACACTATTAAAACTTTAAGTACACATACATCACATGTTTTTTAATGGATGGCTAGTACGAACCAATAAACAAAAATTGTGGTCGTCCTTGAATGATAATGCAACATATTAAAAGTCCAAGTTCCCGGCGACAGCACAGCCTCGGGGCCCCTAGTGACCCCCCCACCTCCGGTCTCACCTTCACAGTAATTTTCATAAAACATATTCCCACCAATCTTATTTCGACAACAATTGTTTTCCCAATCACTTTCATTACATGTTGTGTGTTTTATTGTTCTTGTCTCTCCCTCCTTCACCTTACATTATCCCTTCCCCTTTCACTAAGCATATATAAGATATTATCAGTTAGGCTGCATACGTATGACTAAATACCTCAGTTTGGCCGTGTATATCTGAGTTTGTGAACAATGATGGATGAATGAATATAAAAATGGTGACAAGAAACCTCAAGTTGCAATCTTTATTAAGGGTATGTTACTTCTTATAATAGTAAAGCACTTTACATTCATTTTTCATGATGGGTATATTTCTTTTTAAATAAAGAAACGTGACTTTTTATGGTTTTAGATATATGTGCATCTAATCTTGTGTTTTTATCAAATCACAGGATGTTTATGAAGAAAAAAAGAAGTTGACAGAAGAGAGTGAGCATATGCAAGCAATATGTGTAGAAAGACTATATATTTGATGCATGTGCTCACTTCTCTTGCTGTCAACTACTCTCACCATCTTCATGCGGTAACATATTTTAATTTGGTGGTGTTTCATACTATTTTATGTGTTATATATACTGTTATTGGATAATAAAGAAGCTGCAGAGAAAAAGAGTGGACACCTGGACACATATTTAATGAAACACAATACCATAAAAGCTGCAAGTTTTGATGACTAATCACATATCCCTATTTGGTTTCTTTTTATCTTTTTATATATATTGCATCTCTTTTGTTGTTAAAACTTTTTTGGTTAGGGTAAATCAGATTCAAAATGAAGAAGATGATCTTGGATACAGCAGGTAGAGGAATAATGTTTTTATGTACCTTTTGTTAATTTTGTACTTTTTATTTAATAAGTTTTCCTTTTATCCAAAGGTAATTATTATTATAATATTCAAGTTGGACTTTGGAGTTTGAAATCAATAACAAGGTACTAGCTACACTACTTCTCATTATTTCTTCATCTCAACTGCAATTTTACCCTTTAATCGTCTTCCTAAAAGAAAAAAAGGTTGCAAACTTTTTAATAAAATTCCCCTATTTCTCCCTTTTTTTAACTTAATTTGACTGCCTTGTTTCTAATTTTTTACTAATTTGGATTATAAATAATAATATATCTAAAAATCAATATGGGTCTGCTTAATTTTAGCTTTCCAGAAAGACAAGTAAAAAAAAGTTTTCATTTTTCTTCAAAGAAATGATCTAATATGAGCATTGTATGCAGCACATCTAGGGCTTATTTTAAAGTAGCAGCTCTTTTGCAGGTATAAACACTTAGTCATACATTGATAGAAATTTTAATTTGTTGTATATATCTATGTTGTGATATATGATACTATTAAACATGGATGTACAAATCATAGTTATATCTTTGGTACTCATTTAATCTCTTCAGTATCTTCTGATTAATAAGATGGAAAACAGATGGACATCCAAGATTGACGATGATTTGCATTTGCAGCATTGTGGGCAAATGATCAAGATGCATGCAACAAAATCTTCTGACAACTTAAAAAGGAATTTTTATGCAGGTTAGTACTTGGTATTTTATTTGAACGGCGGATAGTACTTGGTATATACGGGGAATATCTGTGTTGCCTTGATTGGTTTTTTTTGGGCTTTTGAATTTTAACTTGGCAAAAACTTATTTCTGATAATTCTATTGGTTTTATAGGGCTTTAGGGTTTAAGCATACATAAAATTCTGAAGGTCATTGCTAGTTTCCCCTTGTGCTTTGGGAGCAAGTAGAGCTTCTTCAGGAGAAATCTTAATTACTGGTTAGTCCGTTTTCTAATATCGCCTTATGCCCTTTAGTTGGTCATTTCTGTTACATACTTACATTGCTCGAGATGTGCAATTTTGGTTGGTAATGTCCAAGTTGAATTTCTGTTACTGTGAAAAGCCAATCCTTATGTATATGCAATTTGATATGTTATGTATATGCAATTTGATATGGTATAATTTCATAGAATAGCTACTTAAGCTCACTTATGTTTACTTTATTATTCTTGCTTTTGTGTATTTTAATGTGGTGACCAGAGTTATCTTGCATCCTAAATTGATCAATAATTTGTTCATGTATAGCGTTTGTTGTAATATAATGCAGTGATCAAACTTAATTTGCATCCTAAGATGACTAATAAGTTGTTTTTCTATATTCTATGAATCTATGCTGTCAGTACAATGATCTTTCAGTTACATATCAGTGGTTATTTGCTGTCTAGCTAAAGTACTAACTAGTGCAAGGTACTAAGGAGTTCATAACTATGCAGGCCATATTCATTTCCTTAATGCTGGTCTATTCTGTTTATTTATTATTAACATGGACAATAATGTTAACTACATTATTCTGCACCAATTTCCATCTAATTCATTGAGTTAACGCATGTCAGGACACCTACCTAGTTTCCTTCCAACTTAGGAGCAATTAACAGTATACCGTAAATGATTTTAGTAGTTTGCAATATAAGCTTGAATATATGGTTAAGTGTGTACTATACTTCGGGCTTAGCATATAAGTCTCCCAATAGTTGTACCATCTGTTCTTCCAGTCCGATGGGATTGCACCTTAAATTACACAAAAAATTACCATGTACAACTACTGAGAAAACTTATTGATGATTGACCCACGGGATCGGCTGCTGTTGAAATTCGATGGAACAAAAACCTCTCCATTAAAATGAACATCCATTTTTGGCATTTGGCTACTCGTCTTCCCACTAAATTCAATCTCGATGCACGCGGTATAGACTTAGACCCCGTTCAATGCCCAATATGTAATGAGGATATAGAAACATCACAACACTTGTTTCTTGATTGCATCATCGCTAAATCGTTATGGTCTATGGTCTCTTCGTGGTTAGGTTTTCAAGACTACCCGAAGGACATAGGAAATCTTCTTACCTGGGCAGACTCGACTAATCTCAATACTTCTATCAACGCATGCTTCGATGTTGTAGTTCAAACAACAACTTGGTCCATTAGGAATGGTGTATGTTTCGACTTAAAACCTCCGCCATAAGGATACATTAGGGGATGATATAAAAGTCTTTTCGATCTCACTCATGGATCCTTCATAGGAATAGGCAAGTCAATCCATGTTGGATCGACTGGATCTATGATCCGGTAAGGGATTGTACAAAATCCATATGAAATTTATGTCCTCTAGATCCTTACTAGAGAGATACCGTACTTTTTAATGAAAATTGCTGCTGTTCAAAACAAAGTTGTGTCGTCAAAGTATCAGTCACCAAGACTTTAGCGGGAAATTGCGAGTAAAGTATTAGGTAAGTTATTGTTTCCTACTTTTTGAAGTGGTGGGGTTAGAGTTACCATTATTCATAATGCTCAAATTCTTGCCATGGTGCCATCTTTAATAATTATTGTACCTTCCACACTAATTATAGCTTTATATTTCACAGTAATTGGACAATTTAGCATTTGATAAATTGTTTACCTTTAAAAATTCCGATCTTTTGAGTCGTATACAATCTTATGTATTAATGGGTGCACGTACTATGACGGATATACAGTTCGAAAGGCACTAAAGAGCCTCTTCAGGGAATGCAAATGTTTTTAAATGGTGATTTCGTGAAAGCAAGTTGGAGTAACAGTGTTAAAAGGCAATGATAGAAGCAGATCAGGATGCATTTAAAGTAGGTCTTTAGAAATGGAACGACTGCTCTTGGTTTTTGAAAACAATTTAGTTTGACTTTTTAGACAAAGGCAACAAAACTCCTAATCAATATGACAATACATGCAAAATATCCAAGTATAGAATTGATGACTGCATCAAAATTCATCATGAATACCAACAATAGATTCACTATCATGTTCAATTTTTCTAGTTACAGGACTCTTTATTTAGCTTATGTGTGTCTCCTCCCCATTACAGTTCATGCGAGTGTTTTGTTGTTCCATACTGTTGTTTCTTTTCTTGATATTAGGAGCTCATGGTTTAGGTCATATAACTTGTGGTTGATAAGTGCTTAATTCTTCCGAAATCACATTTATTTTTTTCCAGCACTGAACTATCAGTCGGAAAAATTCCTTTATTAACCTTAGTACTTGTTGCCTGCCTAGAGCCTATTCATGATAAGCCAGCCTCTGTGTGATCAGCTAGCACAATCCTTATTTTTATTTTGAACTTATATATTGAAAATTCTTGAAATGAAAGCATAATATTTTGTATAGTGTGTAGTACTCACAAGATCATCTTTGCTGTACAAGTCTTACTATCATTCATTAACCACAAGTCTCAATCCCACCTAGAATTCAATAAGCCTTACAGTAGACTCGGAGTTTATAACCAATAATGTGGTCTAATTTATACTTTACGAGCCATGGATTCTGGTTTACAGAAGTTATTATAGAAAAGTGCAGCACTTTATCAGTTAACTAAGTGGATCGTGATTCAGGTTCATTAAACGGTCAACTTTCAGTGTATACAATACAATTGATGAAACATTAATTACACACATCTAAAATTCATAAGTTCATATTTGCTCATCTCAAATCATTGTATATCGAATGTAATGATTTTCATCATAAGCGGTAAGCTATGCAGTAACTAGTAACTTCTATGACTTCATGTTTTCACTCTTCACCAATGTTCTTGATCCACATGATCTAACGTTATTTCATGGTCAGTAAGATCTTCACCATCCTGTCCAATATCGTGCATCAAGCTTTCTCACATTTATTGTTGCACTCATTAATGGCTCTAAATATGTATCTATCAATGCTCTCTGTAACTGCCATCATTATTTGATATATAGCATGGAAATGATTGCTCTTAGTAAATATGTATTATGGCATACTCTATAAGAATATAAGTTAAGAAAGTTATATTAAGTTGCAGAAACGAGACTCTGCGAAACTGTTCTTCCTGTTGTCTTTGTCATGAATTTAGTGGAAGTATTTTCTTCTTCTGAATTATTGGGGTTTTACTTAATCATATATCAAAATCAACAGTCTCTGTTGTCATTTTTGTCATTGTAGTTATAGCCTATGTCAGCTTTAGTATCCTTGACTGGAAATAGGACATTCTGGGCACATATAACAGCATTTCTAAGAAAACACAGGTACCAAATGTATAAACTTATTGATACATAATCAAATGTTTTCAGTACTTAATTACCTTAAACCCGATGCCATTGTTCGTGCTCAATATTTTAAGGGTAATTTTTGTTCTATATGTGTATGTAGAAGTCCATCCGCTCAGTCCATGTGCGGTGTTTATAGTTATAGGTGTTATTTTATGTGCTGAGGTTTGTGAAAATGGGATATAATTTGCTAATAAAGGAACCATTAGGATGTATTCGTTTTCCTATTATACACTTGGTATACACCTAGACCTTTTCCAACATCATTGCTATTCAAGTACATGGAAACTTAAAAACTCTAATTCCGGGATGTAGTGAACGGAGATTATGGAACTCACTAAAGTTAGTGATGCTTTTCATGTCTTGTATTTCGACTCCACTTTTCTTATATCTAGCTTCACCTTTATGTAGCCAGTTTATTCCTTAGACAAATGTTTGCTGTAGAAGGCAGAAGGCTTAATGTTCTTGTCTATACTTTTACTTTTGAGTTTTGACAGTATGAAGAATTAATATTTAGAAAAAGAAAGATAGCAAAACAATATATGATAGACCATTTAACCATTAGCCCATCATTAGCTAAATTCAAACTGTCTGAGCTAAATCGCTTTACTAAATAAACTCATTTGCTATATATGGTGCAAATTTGTGAACCTCAATGCTTTAAGACCCCTATTAACATTGGCTTTGTGAGTCTAGATATGATAGACCGTTGTAATTTTTTTGTTTGTGGAGTCGTGTATTTTTCAGGTCTTATTTGGTTAGTCCGGTGTTATTTCTAGGTATAGTCTCTTTATAGGTGTCGTTTGAACTTCAACCGTCTCATGTGGTTGTTTTCGGGTTCCTTTTTAGATTGGTTTGGAGGCATGTATCTTTTCTGGTTTTTTGTAACCTTGTAGCTGAAAAGAAATATATGATTGACCATTGCAATGCATACACTAATTTGGCACATACAGTGCCTTTTCCAGGGGATACTATTAAATAGTGGTCTTTTTGTTGTTTATTAATTTTCTCTTGTATTAGTAAAAGCTTCATGATACATGTAGTCTTTTAGGCCTTGAAGGAATGTGTAGTATGGTCTAAGATGCTCATGCAGTCATGTACCATGGGAAGCCAAAGCTACATGATATGTTTGGAAAACACGTACGCATGCAGTGGAGACCAGAGATCGGTTGGGGGCTTTTTATTTATTTTTATTATTTAAATCTGTATATGTTTCATGTGGTATTCCTGCTTAGAGTCGCTGCACTATGAAGCATGTTAATGGGTTGTCGACAGTGTAATCTTGAATAGGGTAGGAGGGTGTAATAGAATGTCAGATCCCAATTTGTTCAACTTTAGATTTGGTAATACATATTCTTTAAAAATACTCTAAACTAGGTGTGTGATACTATGCCCAATGCCCATCAGAGCACGACATTGGCACCTTACTTTGGCTCGGATTCATCAAAATTCGTAGGTGCGTGCATCTCCCTCTATTAAATGGAAGGGAGTCCCAACTCAAGGTGTATACAGCAAATGTGAACGGCTAACTGCTTTGTTTCACATTTGTATTAAAGGTATAAAAATAAGATAATAAAATCATTTTGGATTTACCTAGAGGTGGATGGCAAACGAGCAACAAGCTCAGCCGCTAGCCCTTTTTGGATTGCAAAACTAATTCTTCGCATTTTGTATTTCTTTTTCCTTGAATGAGATGTATACACAAGATAGAAAAAGGATCTAACTTCTAAGCTTGCTGTCATCTGTCATTGTTTATAACTCTCTGCCGTTCAAGTCTCTAATTGATAATTTATTGATTTATCAAGGAATTTCTTCTATTTAGCTTAATACATGTATTTTATTTTTATTTTGTTTTATTAAGTTCTATTTCCTTATGCAATTCCTTCCCTATTACTCTATTAGATCAGGTTTTAAATCTCAAACTTTGCGATACTTCTGTTGGAATGGTTGGATTCAGTTTTTCCTTTGGTTCTTACATGTAAATTAGGATTATCAATTTAATTTACAGCGTATTATATCAGCTTTCCCATGCTTTTGTGATCCAACTACTTTTTAATGATTTTTCCAGGTGGTTGAAGAATAAGTTCTTACCAGGGAAACCTCATAATCAGACAGTAGAAATGAGTAAAGCCTTGGACCCGCACTATGAAAAGTCAAAGGTCCAAACATGATGTTCACCTAGATATAAGCGAGTGATCCTATAACGAAACAGATATTTGGGATCCCAAATATACTTCAATGACGCGAGAGTTTGGCTCCAGACATTCAAATCAGAATTGGCAGTACATAAACGCCCAAAGGAGAACTGAGCCGGACACCACGAGGGTGTTTTGGGAACGACTATTCCGAAAGGAGCTCACTCTAAGTGAGGTTTAGTATATTGAACCAGATAATGATCCCCGAAAAAGCTGCTTCACAACTTCCCTCAACGGGTGAGGGGCAAAATGTTAAATTAGTTCGAGTTAACATCTTATTGAGCCAAATGTCTAAATTATATTTTTAGCTATAAATTAGTTAGCTGTTGTTTGTTTCATTAATATGCTTTACATCTTACTCTTGTGCTTATCATATAATGTTGTTTGTTTTTTTATCTGTTAAATTGCCTGGTCAATATTTTGCAATTTGCATTTATCTTTAAAAATCTCTAAATGTTTCAACAATGCCGATTGTAGATCTATGTCAAATCGATAAATGTGTGTAAATGTTAATTACATGTACGTGTGTTGAAGTCGCAAATTTGTAACACATTTTTCATTTCAATTTTGTAAAACAAGAAAGAAAAAATAAGAAAACGTGTCTACACTCTCTTATTGAGAATGAAAAAACAAACAACCTAGGGCAAAACTAGCTGGAATCTATATGCTGTAAACTACAAATCTGTTAACATGAGCTACAAGCTGTATATTTTTTTCAATTAAAATGTTTGGTAAGTTAGCTGTTAAATGTAATTATAAGATGTAAAATACCATAAAAGGACATATTTATAATTCTAAATAAATGTTCGGGAGGGTATATCAGTAATTTAAAGTTTTAACAGCTCCAAGATGTTTAAAAAGCTTCATGAATCAGCTTTTCATTTAGGAGCTATTTGTTTGAAATAAAAGCTTGAAGTTAATGTATCTAAACAGAACTACTTGTTTTATAGGAGATTATTTTTATAACAAAAAGCTAACAGCTCCTCAAAAAGCCCCTACCAAAGAGGCCCCTAACCTCTTACCGCGTCTTATCGAGTCAGATGTAAGAGGCAATAACAAGTATTTTTAGAAAAACAAACACCCCTTTAGTTGCTACCCATACTGTCATGCCCATTTACACCAACTAATTTTCTTCATTTAACTGCCTCTTTTAATCTCTTGTATTTACACTACCTGATTATCCTAACATGGATAATTAGTGCCTAAAGATTTATAGTTAGTGTCATATGGCCATGATTCAAAAATCAGTTATCAAAGGATAACTGGTTATCGAATGATTGAACAACCGGGAGCAATAGACTTGATATATAGTTGAAATTTATAAAAATTCTACATATGGCTTGCTCATTTTCTCACAGGGTGTAAAACGAGCAGAGCTGAACTCAAGTCGAAAATTAACTAATTCAGAAAACTGCATAAAGTATGATATTCGTTCAAAAGTTGTGGCCCAAAAGGCAAAACAAACCCATAATGCAAAGCCCATAAGTCACGGGCCATAAATTTTAACTTCGTGAATGAATCAGTGATAAAAATCACAAAATTATAAACAAACCGTAAAATGGTAACAAAAAGACTTGTATAGCCTATACGCATTTGTTAATGTCGCCAAAATTTATATTTTAAATCTAATGGTTTAATCTCGATAAATTTTCATTATGAAGATAATTAAATCATGATGTAGTGCTTATTTCATAACAACCTACGGATCAGTACTATAACAAATAGGCAAATTCTACATATTTTTTAGTTAGAAAATACACGCTTTTAAATGTTTAAAATATCAAAACCCACGTTTCGCTAATGTGTAGAAAAATATTGCGTAAATAATATCTTAACATTTGCAAATGTGGAACAAATAGTTAAATATTCACATGAAGAAGTGCTGACAAAAAAAATAAAAAATAAAAAATAAAAAAATCTAAAGTAAACATGTATAAGTGTGGAAGAATTATATGAATATATTAACACCCACAAGCGTGTAAAAATCATATTGTCAAACAAATCACCTAAAATACTCTTCACTAAAAATCATATGGTCTACTCTTTTTGTCTTTCACCTTTTTATAAACAATGTTTACACACTTGGAAGCATGGTCCCTTTTAAATAGTGTGATTGTTTGTTACTACACAATAAGTGTATGTTTTTCACACGCCTATAACCGTTGATAAAATCATGTTTCAATATGTTTGTAATTGTGTTCATTTTTAACACTTTAAATAGAAGTACACGTGTCCATAAAGCATGTAAAAATAACCGTGTAGAACTTGAAATTTTTTTAGTACAGATTATTAATTATAAAAATCTACAAAATACATCCCTGTGGTTTGGTCAATTTCACACGATACATCCCTCCCGAAAAAGTTGCGCCATACACATCCCTCCGTTAGTAAAAGTCAAACACAATACATCCAAGAGGACGAACGGTGCAAAGATTGTCTCGTTAAGTTGGACACGTGGCAGTTAACTCTTTTTAAGCAAGGGTATTTTAGTCCTTTTATCATAAACACAAATACAAAACACAAACACAACTCAGTCACTCATCTATCTTCCTCTTTCTTTCTTTCTCTACCAAAATGCAGAAACACACACTCACAGTCACTCATCTATATCTGTATATCATTCTCTATAAAATTACCACCAACCAAATGGAAACCACCATTATCATCTTCAACACCTATGATCTTCTTCAACCCTCTTTAACTAAACATTATCTCAAAAAACTTAAACTAAACACCCCCTAATCATTACTTTCTTCAACCCATTACACACAAGCCACCGCCATTTCCATATATGTATGAAAGCTACCAGATCTGTTCCAATTTTAATTTCATTGAAAACCCATAACAACCACAATTACAAACTCAAGCTCCGCCACCTGCACTACTATTCTGTCGCCGCCGCTTGCAACCCCACCATTCAGTCGCCTGAAGCGGCAACGGCTGACATTGACAGCAGGGAACGGCGTGGGCGACAATTGGTTTTAAAAAATATGTATTTTGATCTTTGTGTTTTCTTTATAAAATATGATGATGATGATGATGATGTTAATGTTGGTGTTTGTAAGTCTTTTTTTTTTGGATTTTTTTTTAAAAGATGAAGATGGTTGGTGGTTTTGGTTTTGAAAGATATGAGATTCGAAAGATATGAGTCTGTGATAATTTTGTAAGTTTTTGTGAGTATGAGATTCTGGTTTTGGAAGATATGATGGTGCGTTCTTGTGTGTTTGATCATTTGAAGATCTGATTTGAAAATCTGCTTGTGATGTGCTTGTGTTTAGATCTTGTTGATGAAGATTTAGATTTAGAAATTAAATGAGTTATTTAGAGAATACAAATGACACTGTTGTGTTTGTGAATCTGGGTTTTTTTTCTTCTAAAGATGATAATGTTGGTGTTGTTTAAATATGGGTATACAGATGATAGTGTTTATGTTTGATTTGTGTTTGTGTGGATAAGATATTTGGTAGGTGTTTGATTTGTGTTTGTGTTTTGTATTTGTTTATGATAAAAGGACTAAAATAGCCTTGCTTAAAAAGAGTTAACTGCCACGTGTCCAACTTAACGAGACAATTTTTGCACCGTTCGTCCTCTTGGATGTATTGTGTTTGACTTTTACTAACGGAGGGATGCGTATGGCGCAACTTTTTCGGGAGGGATGTATCGTGTGAAATTGACCAAACCACAGGGATGTATTTTGTAGTACAGATTATTAATTATAAAAATCTAAACTGTCGATATATCAAAATGGATATTTTACAGGTCAACTCGTGGTGATTATAGATTCAGATATTATTCGATAATTATAAATTCATATGTTCAAATGCGTATGTGTTTATGTAACATTATATTCCACAAATGACATAACTTGAAATTCACGCTTTTATGGTAATAATTAGTACTATGTTTTTTTCACATTAGCAATTTTCAACAAGTATGATCAAATATTTTGGCCATGTAAAAATAAATAATGAAGTTCTGATCAAGATAACCCTGCTCATATGGGTTAGTGTTTAGCTTGCAAGAATACACATAACTTTAGCCATGTAAAAATTCATAATTTTCAAGAAGTATGATCAAACTTATGTTTGTCTTATTGAATCTTTAGTTTGCTTTTTAGTTTTTGTTTGAATGAATTAAGTTAATCTACCAAAACTTTCTAACTCAATTAGACAGTTTATTACGTGGTGCATCAAGTAATGTATTCATGATTGATATCGGTAACATTATTAAAGTTTATATGTCTGAAATGTAATGGGTAACATATCCCATGCGCGATTTTAGTTTTCATTTAACACTTTTATATTCATGTTAAGAAAGTCATGTTGTTCACCATGTACCTTTGTTTAATGCATTATCATATACATATCACTAATTTTATCAAACAACTTTATAGCACTAGTCTGCTCATTCGGACGGGCCATGAAACTAGTATACACAAAACAATTTTAACAATTAAGCATGTTTTTTTAAAGAGAGACAATTCACAAAAATTATTGTAAGAACAATATATATAAAACAATTGAAGCCTTGTTTGTGGAAACAAAAGGTCTGCAAAAAATACAGTGATACTCTATATGTCAAGAATATGTAAACCAAAAAAACATTAAAAGCAATATATTGCCTAACAAGACCAAACCAAACTCGACATCTACATGAATAGTCTTAATCTGATTTTCATGTAACACCTAAATTTGGTTCATTCAAATGTTGGCAACTCCATATAGCCATGTGCTTCTTGCTGTTTAATTCAATATTGCTTCTAAAAGTGATATGGCATCTTCATATTTATTTTAAATTGTACAATATTATTTTTTTTACCAGTAAAATAATCAAGAAACTGTTTGTTGCATACTCAATTAATTTAAACCAACATATCTTAACAACCCAATTATCAATTCGTATTTATTTAGTATTTTCGTGTATATAATAGCACTGAAAAACAAAAGGGAGTTGTTCAATTTGATTATAAATAGTACGGAGTAACATAAATTATTACCACCTCTCTAGTTTATATAAGGTTAGGGGCAGGTGTGCCTATTGGCGATCTTCATAGGCTAAGCCAAAAGCTTATAGGGGCAGTTTATCCTGACACCCTCTATAGGGGTGTATGCAATTATTGTATGCAACGGCTGGTTGTACTGTATATTTTATGGGTTGTACATTTGACTAATATAATGTAGGTCCCACATAATAAGGGTGTTAGGATAACACATCCAAAGCTTATATTAATAAAGGGAGACACTATACAACCCCCCCCCCCCCCACCCTATGATGTCACATCAGGGGGAGTTTTGTCCTAGATTCCTTTTGTCTCTCATTTATTTTCTTTATGACACAGTTTTTTGTCAGTTTCTGTTTCGTATTTCTGACAATTTTAAGCGTTTGACTTATTAAACTTTATATTTTCTGTTCCGCACTTTCAGGTTTATAGTTTTTTGATATAAACAAAATTATAAAAATAAATAAATAAATAAATAAATAACGCAAGAAAGTAGGACGGGTCCCCTTTGTATTTTTTTTTTTTTGGGGGGGGGGGGGGGGGGGGGGGTTGGGAATAGGCGGTGCCATTAATAAAATCGAAAGAATCAAAATAATAGTTTCTCATTTTTATGATTTAATTACTCTATTCCTTCATATAATCTGTAATTAATACAAAGTAGTTTATATTGTACAATTGCACTATCATATTGTGTTGGGTTTTAGAGCTGCTGCTTGTTTGGTTAATACTGCTGATGGAAATTGCTCTAAGTCATTGTTGATGCTAGTATTAACGGTTACAACTGCTTGTGTATTTTACTACTGCTAGTGTTGCTGAAGATGTTTAAGAAAATACACCAAGTGGTTACTACTGCTAGACAACAAGTTACTACTGCTAGTTTAGAGTTATAACTGCCTTTGAAGTTTCAACTGCTGATGAACTTGAAGAAAAATACTCTAAGTGTTTTAATGCTGCTAGAAGAAAAGTTAGTACTGCTAGTACAAACTTACTACTGCTGAAGAGTTTATGCTGCTAGAGTTAGAGTTAAGACTCCTAAAGTGTATAGTTAGTACTGCTTATGAGATAAATATGTATAGTCGGTTAGATAAATATAGAAAATATTCTTTTAAGATTTATCTTGTATAGGAAGCAATTGTAAGCTGACTAGGACTCCTTAGTCTATAAAAGGAGGTCCTAGGGCATAGAGTTAGATACGATTGATTCATACGATTCTTTAGAAAACTTCAAGGTTGTAAACCCTAATACTTTAGAGTATTCGTATTATTAATAATATTGAAGTGATTTGTTTGATATTGTTTGATTCTTCTTAAGATTAAAGTTTAGATTCCGCATAAATTTTAATACAATCAAAGACAGTTTCTACATAAGTTGTATTGGATTTATTCAATATTACTTAACCTTTACAATCTAAGAGAAATCAATCAAGTAGCCAACTGGGATCAACAAGTGGTATCAGAGCTTGTGATCTAAGAAACTGTTAATCAAGAAGAACCTGTTTAATCTCATTTTACTGAAGACATGGACTCTGAATCTACTCACATGATTACTGCATCAAAGGTGCCCATGCTCAAGTCTGGAGAGTACGAGCTATGGAGAATGAGGATAGAGCAGTATATTCAGATGGTTGATTACTTTATGTGGGAGGTCATAGAGAATGGCAATCAACTACCTAAAATTGTAACTTCTGCTGATGGTGTTATCATTACTTTGCCTATCAAAACTGCTTAAGACAAGGCACAAAGAAAGCTGGAAGTAAAGGCTAGAAGCACTCTTATGATGGGAATTCCTAATGACCATCAGTTAACCTTCAATCACATCAAGGATGCTAAATTGTTGCTACAAGCAATTGAGAAAATGTTTGGAGGGAATAGTGCTACCAAGAAGACCAGGAAGAACCTCTTGAAGCAACAATATGAGAATTTTGCTGCTCCAAGTTCTGAAAATCTTGATCAGACTTTTGACAGACTTTAGAAACTCATCAGTCAACTAGCACTTGTGGAAGTCTCAATTCCTCAAGAAGATGTAAATCAAAAGTTTCTGAGAAGCTTGTCACTAGAGTGGAATACACACACTGTGGTATGGAGAAACAAGGCTGATCTTGATACCATGAGTCTAGATGATTTATATAACAATCTTAAAGTTTATGAACCTGAAGTCAAATGGTCATCTAGCTCATCATCAAACACACAAAACCTAGCTTTTGTGTCCTCCTCCAATAACAGTTCTAGCAGTACTAATGAAGCAGTTAATACTGCTCATGGAGTTAGTACTGCTGGCACACAAGTTAATGTTGTTGGGTCTACAACCCTTGATAACTTGAGTGATGTTGTTATCTATGCTTTCTTGGCTGGTCAATCTACTAGTCCTTAGATTATGCATGAAGATTTGGAACAGATCCATTGAGATGATCTTGAAGAGATGGACTTGAAGTGGCAGATGGCAATGTTGACAATGAGGGCAAGAAGATTTTTGAAGAAGACTGGAAGGAACCTCAAGGTCAATGGGTAGGATAGTTTGGGTTCTGACAAATTCAAGATTGAGTGCTACAACTGTTACAGGAAGGGTCACTTTGCTAGAGAGTGTAAGGCACCAAGGAGCCAAGACTACAAGACTGAAGAGAGCTCTAGGAAAGCTGGGGAAACAACAACTTCTACAGCTTTGGTGTCTCAATGTGATGGTCTTGGTGGATATAACTGGAGTGACCAAGCAGCTTAAGGACCAAACTTTGCACTTATGGCCTACTCTTCTTCATCAAGTTCTGATTCAGAGGTATCTAACGATTCTGATTGTTCATTTAAATCTTGTTTAGGCTATTAGAAGAGGTTAAGATGTTAAAGCTAGATAATTTAGGCTATAAAATAGGTCTAAAATCTGTTGAGGAAAGACTTGAATTTTTCAAACAAAATGAGTCAGAGTATGTAGAGAAAGTGAATGTTCTTGAAGGTAAACTGTTGGGAATTAAATATTCAAGAAGTTTAATATCGGATTATATTCAAAGAAAAACGTTAAGTGTGATTCTGCTGCTAGTGCATTTGGTTCCTGCTGGTAATGTTTGTTCCTGCTGCTAGAACATTTGATTCTGCTGCTAGCGATAAATGATTCTGCTGCTAGGCTTAACATTCTGCTGCTAGTGTTAACTCATTGCTGCTGCTAATGTACATTCTGCTGCTAAGTGGATAAGTATGAAAAGATATTATGTATATTTTGGTCAACAATATACGGTAGATAATATCTTACCCCATGTGCTTAGTTAACAAGTTGTGTACACAGATACATGTTGTATCTTATGTACTGACACACTCAAGATAAGTTAGCAAGTAGTTCGACTAGACTTTAAGCAATATTGTAAAGATCTTCTTAGACTATAAAAGAAGATCTTAGACTAGATATTATGTGTTGGTTGATATTGTGAAAACACTTAGAACTTTCATATCTGTAAGAACAAGAACAAACACAAAAATATCATAAGTTAGAAAAAACTTAAGATTCAAGGTTGTAACCCTAGTGATATCTCAAGATCACTCGTATTATTATCTTAATAATATTGAATCGTTTGGTGATAATCTTTCATTGTTCATTGTCATAAAATAATCACAACTGTTCCATTTCCATAACCATAATAACCTTCTAAGTGTGATTAAGTAGATTCCGCATACTTAATCATATTAACCCAATATATCATACACACAAAGTACAAAAGGTTTAACCTCCTTAACCGTGTGTCGAATCCTAACAAGTGGTATCAGAGCTAAGGCTGATATTTGATTTAGAAGAAGAAGTAGAAATGGACGTTGAATCTATTCAGACAAATGTTGCTGCGAAGATTCCCATGCTCAAACAGAATGAGTTTGAGTTTCAGACAAATGTGGAAGGGGCTGACGGCGTCACGTTGTAGGAGGTGACGCCGTCACCTCGCCGCGGCTAGGGTTCCCGGATGGTCTTCCTGACGCCGTCCCTCTTTAATCCTCCAAAATCCACTCTGGCGCGTCAAGGGTTGACGCCGTCACAATTGTGCTTGACGCCGTCTCTCTTTAACTTAAACCGTGACAGCCTTGATCACCTTAAAGGGTGACGCCGTCAGACTTCCATTGTAAAACTTTCTGGCGCGTCACGTGTATTTGTCATATCCACCTCTTTTGCCAAGCCGTGACGCCGTCAGGAGCAATCCTTGACGCCGTCACGTGTACTTTTCCAGCAGCTTTGGAGACTTTGTCGTTTTCTTCACTTTTATGCTCCAAAAACGTCCAAAATGCTTCCTTTTCCAGATTTCTTCTCTAAAGTACCTAAAATGACAAAAGGAACGATTTAGGGCAATATTTGATCAAATAAATACGATTTAGGGCTTAAATGACCCCCTAAAAGCGGTACACTTTTCGCTTCATCAGTTTTCAAGAATAAAAGGGATGAAAGGGGCATAGTGATTAGGAATAAGGCTAGATTAGTAGCCCAATGGTACACACAACAAGAAGGAATAGACTATGATGAGGTTTTTGCTCCAGTAGCAAGACTTGAGGCAATTAGGCTTTTCTTAGCTTATGCTTCATTTTTAGACTTCACAGTTTATCAAATGGATGTCAAGAGTGCATT
Organism: Artemisia tridentata subsp. tridentata; assembly: GCA_021014915.2. Classification (NCBI taxonomy): domain Eukaryota; kingdom Viridiplantae; phylum Streptophyta; class Magnoliopsida; order Asterales; family Asteraceae; genus Artemisia; species Artemisia tridentata. Next base: position 78,952,281 of record CP139508.1, read on the forward strand.
TTTATATGGAACAATTGAAGAAGAGGTGTATGTTTCACAACCTCCACTCTTCATTGACCCACAACATCCAGACAAAGTGTACAGAGTAGTTAAAGCTCTCTATGGCCTTCATCAGGCACCAAGAGCTTGGTATGCAACACTAGCTTCCTACTTATTAGAAAATGGATTTCAAAGAGGAAAGATTGATCAAACACTTTTCATCAAACAGCACAAGAAGGATCTTCTGTTAGTGCAGGTGTATGTGGATGACATTATCTTTGGATTTACTAGGAAGGAGATGTGTTTAGAGTTTGAGAAGCTTATGCATGATAAGTTTCAAATGAGTTCTATGGGAGAACTTACATTCTTTTTGGGTCTGCAAGTTAAGCAATCAAATGAAGGAATCTTTATCTCTCAGGACAAGTATGTTGCAGAGATACTTAGAAAATTTCAATTTGCTGATTCAAAAGTAGCAAGCACACCAATGGATTCTGAGAAACATCTTCTTAAAGACTTAGATGGAGAAAATGTAGATGTACACACATACAGATCTATGATAGGCTCCTTGATGTATCTTACATCATCTAGACCTGACATCATGTTCTCTGTTTGTGCTTGTGCAAGATTTCAAGTTACACCAAAGGTTTCTCATTTAACTACAGTCAAGAGAATTTTTAGTTATCTCAAGGGTCAACCTAGGTTGGGTCTATGGTATTCAAGGGAATCACCTTTTGACTTGGTAGCATTTTCGGATAGTGATTATGCTGGTGCTAGCTTGGACAGGAAGTCAACAACTGGAGGATGTCAATTCCTTGGGTGTAGAGTTGTCTCATGGCAGTGTAAGAAGCAAAAAATTGTGGCTAATTCAACAACTGAAGCTGAATATATAGCTGTTACAAGTTGTTGTGGTCAAGTTCTATGGCTTCAAAACCAACTCCTTGACTATGGGTACAATTTCTTAAACACTGTTATTCATATTGATAATAGTAGTACAATTTGTATTATTAAAAATCCAGTGCAACATTCTAAAACAAAACACATTGAAATAAGACATCACTTTATAAGAGACTGCAATGAGAAAAGATTAATTCAAGTTCTTAAAATTTCTTCAGAATTTAATTTTGCAGATCTGCTAACCAAAGCTTTTGATGTTGGAAGGTTTCAGTACTTGGTAGCAAGTATTGGAATGCTTAATCCTCAATGATTTTAAACTTTGTGTTTTTGTAAATAAATTTTTGATTGTGCTGCTAGTTTTAAAAGATACTACTGCTATTACAAAAGTTTGTGCTGCTAGTACAAATTTAAATTGTGTTATTCATACAGTTAGTCCTATGATTATTCTAATACAAGACAAGTATTTGTACATTGTTCTTTTGGTTTTAGACTAACAATTTCAGGTATGATCATGTGAACACAAAGGATGTTTCCAGCAGAATGATAATATTAGTTGCTGACATATTAGGTTTATGATGGACTGAGTTTGGGAATTTAAAACTCCTTAAAACTTCTTTCTTGAAACCTAAGTATGAAATTTCACATTGAATTGATGACTTAGTTGGTCAGATAGTAACTGACTCAACTCACTTTCTATCATTTTATACTTTCAAGTATAATGAGCAAGTTTAAGGACATCTGATAGAAAGAACAGCTAGTAAAAGTGAATCTAACACTTGTGTTAGAGGTAACAATTACTATGAGCTAGAAACCCTGTCAGGAAAACTCTTTGAATGAGTTTATCTTTACACAGGCAGTTATTAAGATAACTGAAAACATTGGTTCTCACACAACCAGAGGTTGCTTTAAACCGAAATTCTGATTAAGTGGCTGTTATACACTTAATCCCTTCAAAAATGGTTGAAAGCAGTATGGTTTTTCATAATAAAATCAATTACATACTGCTAAGGCAAAAGTTTCTTAAAAGTATTTTCAAAGAGACTTGATTCGTCGTTTTAAGTATAGTTTATTTTTCCAAGGAAAGATACAACGGATGTATTTTCCCCGGGTCGTGGTCCCAACGAAGGTCGAATTCGAGTTGTCGTTACGTTGTCGAATGTGTTGTGAATGAGTGTGAAAAGAGTGATGATTGGTGATTTTACACTACGAAAAATGAAATATAGAATGAAAACAAGTAATTAGGCTAAGGGAACAATTAAGGTAAGCATATAATCCTAAAAACGAAAATTGAATTTAAAAAACGAACGCGACTAATTTTAAAAACGTAACTAAAAAGTGAAAATCTTAATTTTAAGTCCTAAAAATATAAAATTATTTTTCTTAAATCCTAAATATAAAAAGAAAATTTTAGAAAAAAGAAAAAAAAAATTCCTTGATATCCGTCCCTGCACATATAAAAACACAAAAACACAATATCTTTTGGCATTATGGTCGGGTTTTGGTCGTTTTGGTCTTAATTTGGTAAATAAAAGGTATGTGAATAAGCACATACCAAAATCCCCCAAACTAAGCTATTGCAACGTCCTCATGCAATGTTATAAAAACACGTTTTTGAAACCGAAAATTTCTAATCTCTTTTTACTAACTTTGAGAAGTAGCAAAATTTTCAAAAGAGATTAAGAAATCTTAAGTTCTAAAACTCCCCGATTTTCCATTTTATTCTATTTTTGTATTTTTCTCATTATTCATGTGACGGCTTTGTCGACAATCATTAGCTAACGATAACTTTTAGGGTCAACGAGCAGGAAACACAACTCATAAAGAAGTGACCATACGGATAAAATTCGTCGTTCCTGATTTTTCATGAGTCCCCAAGCTAAGCTTAAAAACGAAATCATTGTTATTAACAAGTTAGATTGCCAACACTACCCATAAAAGCTAATTGTGTATTACTTCTTGTTCCCAAATTCCTGTTTTCCTCTATTTATTTTATTTTTTGTGAGAAATGAATTTCTTCATACTCTCGTTTCGATAAGTTTTAGTCCGATAAAGATACCTAGTTTAGACGCTAAGTAGTTTCCAAACCTTCCCTTAAAAAATCGTTGCATACAAAAATGAGGTCCACATCAAGGTCTCTGATTTAACACGATTTTGAGGATATCCCTTTTATATACGACCGAAACAACTCATCTACGAGTCCAGAGACAGAAGCTTTTATTAGGATATCCCCGGAGTCGAAATTTGGCATTTTTATTATTTTTAAGCACATATTATTATTCCTTGGCCTTTTAAACAACCTAGACAACGGCAGCGAACCGTCAAGAATCGGGAGTCTTATTTTGACCTTGGATATTTTTCCTCTGCCTTTTTGAATTCTGAGTCAACGGGAGCGAACCGTCAGGAAACAGAAAACTTTTATCGGCTTTGGATTATTATTATTATTATTCATTATTCATTATATATTTTGCCAAATCCCGAGTCCTACGACTTTTATAGCAATAGAGACAATAGCTCGTACTATCAGGAATCAGTTGCCTATTACACCGTAACACTGACAGTACCTTGATGTGTACCCAACTTCCATAAGCAAGGATTCTCTAAGGAAGAAATAAAAACTAATTATCGCCAAAACCAAAATAGCTTTAATTATTCCTAGATTACTATTATTGGGGTGAAACAAGCTTATGGGAACAAGAAGCCACAAGTAACTTCGATGAGCTCTAAAGAGATCCAACTACTCCACGTTTAGCAATCTAACTTATAAATAACTCTATCATTTCTCGTTCTTCGCAAATTTAAAATCTTAAGTAATAAGATCCGCGAATGCTTAGCCAATAATCAAGCCATGCATATATAAAGTCAATTATGGGAACTTGCAAACTCTTGAAAAGAATTCGCGTTTTATAGCTCCTTGTATAAAAGACTAGCAAAAGCTTATAGATTATAAAGGTTAAGGAGACAAGCTAGGGCTCAACACGCCCGATCAAGTCAGAATTTTATTCCTACTCTCACCAGCGGAAAGTCAACAAAATGTCAAAATTTATTATATTTTTGCAAAAAATTTTAAATTTTTCTCATTTTTTTGGATTTTTTAAATTTTTTAGAGGAAAAACGGGGTTGCATGAGTAAACGGCAAAAAATGCAAGGCAAAAATCGAATCGAAAGATCACCCCCCCCCCCCCCAGACTAAAATGAGACATTGTCCCCAATGTCCTAAAGGTAAGGGTATCCTACAAAAATCTAAGGCCGTTTATTAATTATGCCAAAAGATAGATGTAAAACGATAAGATTTTGGATATCGGATAAGCAACGAATGATGAAACTCGAGTGGAGAGAAGCAAACCACGAGCACGAGAGTCTTCATTATCGGGCAATCCTGGACATATCATAGAAAACCACGAAACACAAGATATGGAAGAGGAAGCCCTCCTCACGTCACTTATTAGAAAATAGATAAGAAGATAGATGGATAAGCATGGGGTGCCTCCGACGAAGCGCTTGTTTAGTATCGAGTCGGAAAGCTTAGACTCGCCCCGAATTTATTTGTCCTTGGGGGAGCATGTGGAAAATATACTCTCAATCGGACTTTCGTTCAAGAGGTTTGGATAAACATTGAAACTTACGAAAGTTCCACCCCGATGAGATACCCACGGCTGAAAAGAAGGAGAGATGCCGGGGTCAAAGATGGTGTCTTCACTCCCGAAGGAGTGAAAGAGAGGAGAAGTCACCGAATAGGTGAAGAAAGGGAGAAGGATTTTGATAACAATTATGAAGAAATCGTCATCCTCACACCCGGAAGAGATAAAAAGGGTGGGTTGGGTGGATAAATTATCAGGTATACGAACATACCCTTCAGAGATCTCATCCACCACTTTAGAAGTCACAACACCCGTATCAGGCTCGATATCAGAAAGAATTTCATCATCAGGTGGTTTAGCAGGTGGACGAGTGGGTGATAGATCAACGTGAAATGACTCAGTTTTAGGAAGTGAAAGGGGATCATTATTAAGCAATCTTTCAAGAAAAAGAACTTCCCTTTCTGAGTCATGGGAATCATCGAGGCGAGGTATTGGTAAAATTGGCTCATCAAATGTAGAGTCCTCGTCCTCAACGTTCTCTAACCCTCCATCGAAAAGAGGATTAACTTTGCAAGAAGTATACTCATCATTGAATTCAAAAAGAGGGTTAGAGAAAATCCCGGAAGTAACCTTAGAAACGTCAAGAGATTCACCTTAAAATTGAAAATCACTTTCACTGTCGGATATTTCCTCAGACTCACTTGGGATTGAGACAAGGTTCTCAGCACTAGACTTTATGATTTCGTCCGACTCCTTTTCAGGAATAGTGCTAAGATTCTCATCCCCCATTATGAGAGAGTCCTCTGGATCCATAGAAGGTAAGACGGGAGTGATTTCTGCTGAAGAATTCTCATAATAATCCCGCATTTGGATAGAATCCTCATCATCATCATCAAAAGTTCGACAATATTGAGAACTTATTATAGCTGCTTGTTCTTCAGCTAGAAGTTCTCCATAAGTTTTCTGATGATTAATCGAATCCTTTAGAGCATTAAGAACATCAAGAATACCAATGAGAAGTTCTCGAGGAAGTTCTTCAGGTTGTGTCTCATTCATTTGATATTGTGGAGGTTGGTCAAAACCAGATGAGTCATAGCAAGGATTAAGTTCATAGTAATTTTGACTCCACGGTTGACATTGATAATCATTATGAGGACCACCAAAATTTGTACAAGAAGAACTCGGTGAATTTTGCAACGATGTATCATTGAAGCTTTGATAGTACGGCTCTTGCTCATATGAATTTGGTGGAGGGAGGTTGAAATTGTTTTGAGAAAAATTGGAAAAGTTCGAGTTAGAATCATAAGCGAATGTATTTTCAGCTCTTGAAGCGCAAGTTGAACAAATTCCATTTATAAGATCATCTCCACACCATTCGCAGGTACATCGTCGACATAGAAAACCATCTAGCGGATCTCCACACCCACAGCAATAACGCTGATTGAACGAAGACGACTGGGGCTGTGGAGGGTAGTCGGAGAAATTTGGCGGTTCATTGAAAGAGTTTGGATTAGAATCATAAGCGAATGAAGTTTCATCTTTCGAAGAGTAACACTTACAAAGTCCACGACTAATTCCACATTCGTTGCAAAAACATCGGTCACAAAGTGAATTGTCCCCCAACGGATCTCCACATATAAAGCAATTATACTGAGTGAGTGAAGATGGTTGGGGTTGTGGAGGGTGTTCGGAAAAACTTTGAGAATTATCGATGGAACTAAGCTCTCTTTTGAGGGCTACTTCACACCAATAACAAGATCCTCTTGGGTTGTGATTTCCACACCGCTCACACTCACACTTTGAACAACGAAGACTATCACCCATTGGACTTTTACAATGAAAGCAGTGATAGCCGAGTGACGACATTAGAATTAAACGGATAGAGGGATAAAGAGATAGAATTAAACGGTTAAGAGGATAAGAAGATAAGAATTAAACGGTATGAGAGGGTAAAGAGATAAGAATTAAACATATAAGAGGAGACGAAGATTATTTTTGGGTTTTGCAATTTAGAAAAAAATACAAAAGAAAATGGAAAATAAATTTGAAAAGAAAATATTTTTGGATTTTTATATGTAAGGAAAAATTATTATCTTTTTGGTGATCGTTCGATCAACCGTACTCGTTTCTTTCAAAACTACGCGCAGCGTGGCGGGAGAGAAGAATGGATCTCTCTTCAGTCTGCAATTTAATGTCAAGACTTCCTTAAACCCCGTGTATAGGTTGTAGTAAAGAAATAATCCGAGAAACGTTTAACTTCACGATCTCTTTTGTTGTTTATTCGGAATGGTTTACAACACTTTCAATAAAGTGAGGATGTATTATTATTATATTTTTGAAAACACTTTAGGAAAAGTGTTTTATTTATTTTCTTTTTGTAATTTTTTTTTTTTTAAACAAAGAACTTCCGAGGAAGGGTCTTCAAAACACGATTCAACGAACGAAATTCAAACTCTTTTCAAGCCTTCCCCGGCAGCGGCGCCATTTTTTTGATTCGTCGTTTTAAGTATAGTTTATTTTTCCAAGGAAAGATACAACGGATGTATTTTCCCCGGGTCGTGGTCCCAACGAAGGTCGAATTCGAGTTGTCGTTACGTTGTCGAATGTGTAGTGAATGAGTGTGAAAAGAGTGATGATTGGTGATTTTACACTACGAAAAATGAAATATAGAATGAAAACAAGTAATTAGGCTAAGGGAACAATTAAGGTAAGCATATAATCCTAAAAACGAAAATTGAATTTAAAAAACGAACGCGACGAATTTTAAAAACGTAACTAAAAAGTGAAAATATTAATTTTAAGTCCTAAAAATATAAAATTATTTTTATTAAATCCTAAATATAAAAAGAAAATTTTAGAAAAAAGAAATATTTTTTTTTTTGACTTTTTTTTTTATGAATTAAAAACCAAATTAAACTATTAAAATGATTTAAAAATAGTAAACAGTAATGGAAAAATCTGAAAAATTTAAGGTAAATCTAAAATTAAACTAGGAATACAGGAAAAATTGAATCAGAACTTAAATCAGCCTAAATAAGCAGAACAGTGGAAATAAGCAGTTAGGAAAAAGCTAAAAATAAGCTAAAAAACTCTAAAAATTAGCTACTGATCAAAATCAATCAAGCATACTAAAAGAAGCTAAAATCTACTGAAAAATTACCAATAAGCTCAAGTAAAAAGCAGAAAAGCAGTAGCAACAGTAACAATGAAAGGATAATAGCAGAGATCAACTAGCCACTTTGCAGCTTATCTATAAGCTAGGCAGTAGCTTAATTGGGAAATCCAGAAGCAAAAGCTAAAAGCTCATATGACAGACTACTTAACTTCCAATTATGCCCAAAATTAGACTTCAATTGCTTATTGAAATGAGGCTCAGAACAGATGGTTTGAAGCTTAAAATGTGCAGGCAATAAGCAGTCCTATAAGGGCTTATTTTGCAGATCTGAAATAAGCTATCTAGTAAGCTTAAAAGCTAAATACCAGATAATGAACTCAAAGCCTACTATCTAAACTAATTACAAACCAAAAACTAGGACCTAAACTCAACTGGTTAAGCCAGAATTAAGCTTAGATCAGCAGCTATATGACTGGTCTGCACAAACCTTTCTGAGATAGCAGACTTGGAAAAGTGGCGCAAATTGTGTGCAAACTTTGACCAATTTAAACCAGCCCTTAGATCCTAACTGAAACCAACACAAATGACTCAGAAATGTCCAAATGGGGGTCCCAATAAGCTCAACTTAATCTGAGCTTATTTGGACAAATTTTGCTTCAAAAATCCACTAAAAGGCCAAATACCTATAGTTCAAGCTTAAACCTCTAAAACCCTACTGAAAAGTGATCACTAAACCTTATCTCAGCTTAATCAAATCCTAGAGAGAGCAAATGAACAGTGAAAATAGCTGAATATCTATAACAGCTACTTATCCCAAACACACCTTTCAAATATGATTTTTGCAAATTACACTATAATCTCCACAATAAACTTATGAAACTTAAACTCAACTAATTATCTGACTTATTAAACTACTGAAAAGCAAATATCAATCCTAAATAAGCACTAACAAAGCAGTTGATCTAAATAAGCTATGAATGCAAACAAGTGAAACTTACAAGTATCAACTAACTGCGTACAGATCTAAACCAAACCACAAACTAACACCAGGCTTATCCAATAAGCCACAAACACCCAAATAACTCCTCAGAACAGCTTATATCTTCCATCAGCTTATTGAACAGCTTCTTTGACTTTTTTTGTTTGACTTTTTGAACTTTTGAAATTGAAACTGAATTTGAACAAAACTATTCTTGACAAAAGCAATAAAAAGCTTATACAAGCTTATAAGAACAGAAATGAAGCTTAAAACAGATTTAAAGTAAATTCAAACAAAATTAACTGAAATTTCATTAACCAAAAGATGAATTACAAGACTTAATTAAAATTAACAATGAAATTTAAATTGATTACACTAAAAACATTAAAGTAAAGTTGGTCTAAATTTCTCTAAATACATGAAAAATCGGACAAACATCAATGGAGGAGGAGGTCTTCTATTTATAGCCGTGGGTTGAACCTTCTAGGCTTGACATGCTGGCAATCCGTGTGCTCTTGAGCCCATATCCACCCTTAGATCATATCCCACTCATCCACAGCCATTAGATCAATCTTCATGAGGTGTCCTAGCCAATAGGAGGATGCCATGTGTCCCATTCGTGCATTCCCTGCTCTTCTGACACCCCTGACACGTTCTAGAAGGCCAATGATTGGACTTATATACCCTTAATTACTGTAAAATTGTACGGTAAATGATTTAGGGTTTATGGCACAGTAAATAATCTGGGTTGAGAGGATTTGGGGGCGCGGGTATTGTGAGTGTGTTTTTTTTTTTTGTTTTTTTTTTTATTTGTTTGACTGATAAAAGGTTTGACCGGGTTATTTAAGTGTGGGTCGGGTCAAGGCATTTGGGATTGGGCTGGGTAGAATTTAAGGTGGGTTGGGTTTGGTTGTAAGGTGGGTTGGTTTAAATAGATCCGGGTAGAATAGGTAAAAAGGTTTAAGGATTTAGGGATTTAAGTTTCAAGGACCAAAAATGTAAATTCTGAAAATCAAGGGACTGAATTTGCCAATATTCCAAAGTTGGTTCAAAGGCCATTTTTGTCATTTGATGAGATTCTAAGGGTGGATTTTGACTTTTGACCAAACATATCTCTCCCAGCTTCGGTTATGAGTCTTTCCCATATCTCGTGCTCGTTTTCTCGGGTTTTCCGTGTCTTTTGTCGTTTTTCCTTGATATCCGTCCCTGCACATATAAAAACACAAAAACACAATATCTTTTGGCATTTTGGTTGGGTTTTGGTCGTTTTGGTCTTAATTTGGTAAATAAAATGTATGTGAATAAGCACATACCAAGACTCACAAAAACCATCCATTGATGGACCATGAGTCAAATGCCCCATGAATCACCTCTCATAGGAGTTAACACACCTAGAAGTGATGAGGGCAGCAAATTAAACTCTTAAGGAATTGATGGCTACATGTACAACACTGTCTGATAACAAGTTCTCATTGATAGATCAGATAATGGAGAAAGAAATATTTTGGTACATAGTGAGAGATCTTCCAAACAGGGGAGGATAAAAATTTTATTTGCTTCAGGGGAGGAAACATCTCAGGGGAGGAAATAAAAGCCCAAGAAAGGAAGACAAACCCAATGTAAGGAAGGAAAAGACAGGAGCATACAAGATGATGACATGGAGGTTGAAAATGACAAGAAAATTCCAAAGGAGAAAGTTCTATCTAGGTCAAACGAAGAAAAGTTTCAATTTCAGTTTACCACGTTTGTTCATCACTTGCAAAGGCATGCTGATAGATGATTTCACTTGTTGAAACAAGCATCCAAGATACACAGCATCATTGCCTCTTATAATTCCTCCATCCAAGGAAGTTGCACCATCTTTAGGTTAGTGTTTAAGATGTGTGTTGATATTGTTAAAGTCAAAGAACAAAGCAGATGAGTTACTGAGAAAGATATTCAATCTTGAAGAACAGAAGTGTTTGAAAGAACTTCACAATCCATAATTTAATTCAGAAACATGTTGAAATGGATTCACATGTTTAGGGGAGGATTGTTGGGAATTAAATATTCAAAAAGTTTAATATCGGATTTTATTCAAAGAAAAACGTTAAGTGTGATTCTGCTACTAGTGCATTTGGTTCCTGCTGGTAATGTTTGTTCCTGCTGCTAGAACATTTGATTCTGCTGCTAGCGATAAATGATTCTGCTGCTAGGCTTAACATTCTGCTGCTGAAGGATTCTGCTGCTAGTGTTAACTCATTGCTGCTGCTAATGTACATTCTGCTGGTAAGTGGATAAGTATGAAAAGATATTATGTATATTTTGGTCAACAATATACGGTAGATAATATCTTACCCCATGTGCTTAGTTAACAAGTTGTGTACACATATACATGCTGTATCTTATGTACTGACACACTCAAGATAAGTTAGCAAGTAGTTCGACTAGACTTTAAGCAATATTGTAAAGATCTTCTTGGACTATAAAAGAAGATCTTAGACTAGATATTATGTGTTGGTTGATATTGTGAAAACACTTAGAACTTTCATATCTGTTAGAACAAGAACAAACACAAAAATATCATAAGTTAGAAAAAACTTAAGATTCAAGGTTGTAACCCTAGTGATATCTCAAGATCACTCGTATTATTATCTTAATAATATTGAATCGTTTGGTGATAATCTTTCATTGTTCATTGTCATAAAATAATCACAACTGTTCCATTTCCATAACCATAATAACCTTCTAAGTGTGATTAAGTAGATTCCGCATACTTAATCATATTAACTCAATATATCATACACACAAAGTACAAAAGGTTTAACCTCCTTAACCGTGTGTCGAATCCTAACATAAACTTTTTGTTAAAGAACATGAACTTAAAGAACTTACTAAAAGGTTAGAAAAGGCTAAAAAAAGAAAAGATGCAGCTTATCAGGAATTAGAAAAACATCAAGTTAAGGTAAATAAGCTTGAGTTTGCATCTGAAAGTGTAAATAAGGCAATTGAGTGTCAATTAATGAGGAGAGGTAGTGGTATAGGTTATAATGAAGTTCCCCCCTCAATAACAGGAAAGTATGTACCTCCTATTCCTGAATTGTCTTGTTTAGGTGAGTCTAATGCTAAGCCTTTAGGAGAAAGTAGTAAGTCTAATGAGGAGATACCTAAGGCTGAAAAGACATATTCTGATGCACCTATCATTGAAGATTGAGTGTCTGATGATGATGAGGATCAGGTAAAGAATAAACCTAAGGTTGAAAGTGTAACAGTTAAACCTATTATTGAACAGATTAAATTTGTCAAACCCAGTTTTGGTAATAAAGTGTCTAGGAAAATTGTTGAATACACTGGGCAACCTAGGGAGAACACTAACAGGCCTAGAGGTAACCAAAGGAGATGGAATGGAATGATATCTCAAAGGTTAGGAAGTGACTTTGAGATGATCAACAAGGCTTGTTATCATTGTGGTAGTTTTGAGCACTTACAAGATAATTGTTTTTATTATCAAAAACCTGTGTGAAACTATGCTAGGAGGGTGAATCATAAAAGTTTTTCTAAAAATACTCACCCACATGCTAAAAGAAACATGGTTCCATCAGCAGTACAAACAAAATCTGGTTTAGTATCAGTTACAACTGCTAAGCAAAATGTTTCTAAACCAGCAGTAGTAACTAATACTGCTAGATCAGTTAGTACTGCTAACACCAAAAGAACAGTGAATGGTGCTAAACAATTGTCAAAGTTTTCAAATAAAGCACATTCAACTGTAAAGAAGCCTATTCAAAAGACAACAACAATTAGTGCTGCTAAGGCAAAAGCAGTAGTTACTACTGCTAAGCCAAAAGCAATAACTGATACTGTTTTGGGAAATCACTTTTATGTTGTTAAGGCCTCAGCTTGTTGGATCTGGAAACCAAAAGTTAAAGTTTTAGATCATGTTTCCAGACACAGCAGTGCATCCATAGTTTTAAAAAGGTATGATTATGTAGATGCACAAGGCAGATCCAAGTCAGTATTGGCTTGGGTCCCTAAAATGAACTGATTTTCTTACTTCATGTGCAGGGCAATCCACAGGTGGAATTGGAAGATAAAGGAGTATTTGACAGTGGATGCTCAAGGCACATGACTGGAAACATGTCCTACCTTGAAGATTTTGAAGCTATTGATGGAGGATATGTTGCTTTTGGGAGTAATCCCAAAGGAGGGAAAATCACTGGCAAAGGTACTATAAAAACTGGTAAATAAGATTTTGATAATGTGTACTTTGTCAAAGAGCATAAGTTTAATCTCTTTAGTGTCTCACAAATGTGTGAAAAAAAGAATAGTGTTCTTTGTACTGACACTGAATGTTTTGTCTTATCTCCTGACTTTAAGTTGACTGATGAAAGTCATGTTTTACTTAAAGTTCCTAGAACAGACAACATATACAGTGTTGATTTAAAGAATATGGTTCCCAAAGGAGGTTTGACTTGTCTCTTTGCAAAGGCCAAATAAGATGAATCTAAACTTTGGCATAGAAGACTTGGACATTTAAATTTCAAAACAATGAATAAATTGGTTAAGGAAAACCTTGTAAGAGGTTTACCTTCAAAGGTTTTTGAAAATACTGAAATCGGTGTTGCTTGTCAGAAGGGAAAACAACATAGAGCTTCTTGTAAGACCAAAGTAGTGAACTCTATAAGTCAGCCTTTACATATGTTGCACATGGACTTATTTGGACCAACATTTGCAAAAAGTTTAATGAAAAAGATGTATTGCCTAGTTGTCACAGATGACTATAGTAGGTTTACTTGCGTGTTCTTTTTAGCAACTAAGAATGAAACCAGTAGCATTCTTAAGGCTTTCATAACCAAGGTAGAAAACCTAGTTAACCATAAGGTTAAAGTTATAAGATGTGACAATGAAACTGAGTTCAAGAATAGGGAGATGAACCAGTTTTGTGAGATGAAAGGTATTGAGAGACAATATAGTGTAGCTATAACTCCTCAACAAAATGGTATTACTGAGAGTAGGAATAGGACACTTATTGAGGCTGCTAGAACAATGTTAGCTGATTCTAAATTACCTACTACTTTTTGGGCTGAAGTAGTTAATACTGCTTGTTATGTGCAGAATAGAAGTAAAGTAGTTAAGCCTCATAACAAGACCTCTTATGAACTTTTACATGGTAGAAAACCATTGCTAGATTTCTTAAGACCATTTAGGGGTCCTTTTACTATCTTGAATACCATAGTTCACTTAGGCAAGTTTGATGGCAAGGCTGATGAGGGATTCTTTGTTGGATACTCAATGAATAGCAAGGCTTTTAGAGTGTTCAATAGTAGGACCAGGAAAGTGGAAGAGAACTTGCATGTTAGGTTTAGTGAGAGTACACCTAATGTTGTAGGGAGTGGACCAAGCTGCTTTTTGATATTGATTCACTAACCAAAACTATGAATTATGAGCCAGTTGTTGCAGGTGCAGAGTCTAACAATTTTGCAGGTACAAAAGCAAGTAATGATGCAGGTCAAGCTGGAAAGGAGACAAGACCAGACAAAGATTATATTTTGCTGCCTATTTGGACTGCTGATCCACCCTTCTCAACCCAAGAGTCAAAGAGTTCACAAGAAGATGATCGTGTTGGAGATCCAAAAGATGATAAAGAAGATGGTGTAAAATCTTCTGATGATGATAAAGTGGTTAATGAAGATAAGCATACTGATGAACAAGAAAAGGATGATGTATCAGATGAAATTAACACTAGCAGTACTAACTCTGTTAATACTGCTAAGCCAAGTGTTGATGCTGCCAATGAAGTTGTTAACACTAGCAATACTAATATTGTTAATACTGCTAAGCCAAGTGTTAATGTTGTTGACAAGGAAGACATGTATTTTGATGATGATGACTTTCCAGATGATCCAGACATGCCTGAATTGGAAGAAATTTATCCTGATACTGATGATGATGTACTTGGTGCAGAGGCTGACTTAACCAATATGGAAGATGTGGTACCTGTTAGTCCTATTCCAACTAGAGTTCACAAGAATCATCCTAAGGAACAAATCATTGGAGAGCCAAAATCTGCTGTTCAAACAAGAAAAATGATAAAAGATTTGAAAGAACAAGGTTTATTTTCTAGATCCCTTCATCAAAGAAACAGTCACAAAGACCTTCAAAACTATTTGTTTGCATATTTCCTATCACAAATAGAACTCAAGAATGCTCATAAAGCATTACAAGATCCAAGATGGGTGGTAGCTATGAAAGAAGAGCTTCTGCAATTCAAGCTTCAAGAAGTTTGGACACTGGTAGATTTGCCTAATGGGAAGAGGGCAATTGGTACTAAGTGGGTTTTTAGATGCAAAAAGGATGAAAGAGGCATTGTGATTAGAAACAAGGCAAGGTTAGTAGATCAAGGATACACTCAAAAAGAAGGTATTGATTATGATGAAGTATTTGCTCCAGTTGCAAGAATTGAAGCTATCAGATTATTCTTGGCTTATGCTTCATACAAAGATTTTGTAGTGTATCAAATGGATGTGAAAAGTGCTTTTCTGTATGGGACTATTGAAGAAGAAGTTTATGTCTCACAGCCACCTGGTTTTGAAGATCCTAATTTTCCTAACAAGGTTTACAAGGTGGAGAAGGCACTATATGGTTTACATCAAGCTCCTAGAGCTTGGTATGACACATTGTCAGCATACTTGCTGAACAATGGTTTTAGTAGAGGGAAGATTGATAAAACTTTGTTTATCAAAAGGCACAAAGATGATATCTTGTTAGTTCAAGTTTATGTTGATGATATCATCTTTGGATCCATAAACAAGGATTTATGTGGTGAATTTGAAAAACTTATGCATGAAAGATTTCAGATGAGTTCAATGGGTGAACTTACATTCTTCTTAGGGTTACAAGTTAAGCAAAAGGAGGATGGCATATTTATCAGTCAAGATAAGTACGTGGCTGAAATTTTGAAGAAGTTTGGATTTACTGTTGTGAAGTCTGCAAAGACAACTATGGAAACATCCAAGCCCTTGCTCAAAGATGAAAATGGTGAAGAAGTTGATGTTCATTTATATAGATCAATAATTGGCTCATTGATGTATCTTACAGCTTCAAGACCTGACATTATGTTTGCAGTGTGTGCCTGTGCAAGATATCAAGTCACACCAAAAGTTTCACATCTTAATGCTGTGAAGAGAATTTTTAGATATGATGTGCCCGGTTCGGTGCAAGTTTTAAATTTATAAAGAGTGAATTACCGAATCTAATAACAACACATACGAGCAAGTATACTCGTCCGTTGTAGCAAGATTTTGATGGTAAGTCGGGATCGTTCGCAGGGATTTGTGTAGTGAATCGAATTGCAAGTTAAAAGCAACAATCTCAAATAAGCAGTAATTATATAATGAAAATTCAAATGATTAAAAACTACACTTGCTTAGACTAGTGTACTCTAATTGACTAATATGATTGTGATAACTTTGGAAAACATGTTGGTTGTGATAATTAGTTTTGACACTAATCTATTGTTCCTACAAATTAAACCTTCGTCAAGATTTTGGTTTATAAAAACAAGCATTACGATTAACCAATCAATTCAAGATCAATTCAAGGTTCATGAGTTGGTGTTCCTCAAACACAAAAACAATCTTTTGTCTAATCAAACAAGCTTAGGAAATGGTCAATACAAAAGGTAACCAATTATAGACAAAAGGTCACAATTGAAAGTAAACTATTAATCTTTCGACCTTTAAAGTGGTTTACAATCAATCCGTTTTGATAGACAAAAGCTTTTTCATTACAATCACAATTAGGTTCCTTTGGTTAATCAAGAATAGTGGTAGACAACAATCATTCATAGACAAATGATTATAACTAGTGGAATAACAATAGTTCTTTCAACCCTCAAAATTACTAGCACTAGTTAAACTTGATTTCCCAAATGTCACTATGAAACTTTATCACAATTGGTTCTTAGAATTGACTTGAAATTGAATTAAAACATGTTATCACAATCATATGCAAATCAATGAATAATACACATCATCTAAGCAAGTGCACAAAGGCACTAGCCACTCATAGCAAACATAAATGTAAACTCAATAATTTGAACATTAGAAACCATGATTGAAAGTCTTACAATGATTTGGAAATAAGATTACAAGTGAAAGACAATGATTCCACAAGCAACGGAAATGGTAAATTCGACTTTTTCCCTTCTCCTGGACTTATGGACGAATTTCTTGAGTTTTTCTCTGAATGGTTCTCTCTTAGCACTTGTTTTGCATCCTTTTATCTCTCTAAATTGATTGGTATATAAATACTCAACTAATGGTTCCATAAATTGCTCCAACCAAGGGTCTAAGTGCATAAATGCTTCTCTTGCCCTCCAAGTAGTATTGAATGGTTAGAATAATGACAAGAAGGGCCTAGAACCGGAGTTATAAAGTCACAATCCTTAATAAAGAAGTCTTGGGTAAAACAGCGACTTCCAACCGATCGGATGGAATGGTCTACCGATCGGTTGGTCTTCTCGGTAAATCCATTTTCACCCCATCCGGATCGGTTGCGGGCGGCGACCGATCGGATGGTGATGACTGCTGAACCTTTTTCTTGATCTTTTGCGTATGACTTGTTTCTCGGACGTAGCTCTTGATTCTTCGGTCTTTCTCTTTATCCTAAAGCTTATGAACTTGACTACTTGGACTTTAACTCCTTGAAGTACCTTACGAAGCGGAACTTGACACAAGATTCACATGAAATCTCAAATACTTCCTTTTTCTTCATTTTTTTCATCTTTTCCATCCATTTTCCTGTCTTTGGCTACAAATGCTTTGCAAACACACTTTGGTACGATTTAGTAACAAAAGCATATAAATATAACCACAAAACATATATAAAACTACCAATAACGCTATCAAAAACATGTTAGATTTAGGCGTTATCAAATCCCCCACACTTGAACTTTGCTTGCCCTCAAGCAAATCTAGAATTAAAAACAATTATCCACACGGCATGCACCAATGATTAGGAAAATGTGATGCAAATCTATCAAGCACTAGTACAAGCTAGATTCATCATTTTAAGTTTTTATGGTTGAATCATCGAGATGTTTGACAATACCCATATGATTTTCTTGCATGATACACATTACTAAACACCTCACGAAAGGGAAATGAAATATAATTCACTCAAACACTCATTTGTATGATTGGTAGAGTATATAAGCGGAATGACACTCATTTGCTCAGTCATGATCTAAATATTACCATAAGCTTGTACAAGAAACAAAACTACACCGAAATGGTGTGAGCTCCAAGTATACATATCAAAGAGGGCTTTTATTCGGGTTTAAGGCTTAAAGGGATATAAAAGACTAATGCGCCACTATCTCATGCAAAACATAATAGCTTCCTAACAACGAATTCTTGCATCACCAAATAACGGATGGTCACTAGATTGTACCTTGGTTCGCTAACGACGTTACTTGCATAACGGATGGTCGCCAAAATACTCCCTAGATCGCTAACAACGTTAGTTAATTCCTCAAGAAATCGGATGGTTACTACATGTCCATACACTTAATAATTACACAAAGTCAAAAAGGGTAGGATAAGGCATGGGATATATTTATGAAATTGGTTGAAAATAAAAATAGAATAGTCAAAGTCTACGAACCAAATGTTACTAGCTATTACAAACCAATATCATGCCATTTTGTGAAAAACTCCATACTTCCTTTATTCATACTTGATTCACTTAGCCCATTGGCTTATTCTTGTCACCTTATAGTTGCAATGACTTTTTTTTTTTTTTTTTTTTTTTTTTTTTTTGACTTGTCATCTTATAGTTGCAATGACTTTTCTCGTATAACAACCTTCGGAGTTTACGCTTCCTTAGAACTTTCATGATTTCCACATAACATCCATCTTTCCAAATAGCTAGCAACCAACCAAGATTTGACTAAAATAAGGCTAGGCTTAAAAAGGTGTAAAATCTTTTTGAATTTTTCTGGATTGTATCAAAAGAAAAGATAGGCTCGGCGGGTGTAACTAGGGGTATCTAGCATTAAAGATAAATGCTAACAAATGGGTCCATATGAGTGGTTAACTAGCCAGTGTAGCTAGCTAATATAGCATTATATGAAAATGGAAGGCCATTTGGGATGAAACTTAAGATTGCCTCTTATCACGCATATACACTTATATCACAAACGAAATGTGATCTCACAACGGTCTCGTAATGATTTACAAGCACAAGTTCTAGAATAAATAAAATCACCGGCACACTCATAGCAAAAGATCTAAGCATAAAAGGTGTATGCTGTATATAGAACAGGCTCAAATTTTCACACTTTAGTGGAAAGGGCTATAATCTGTGCTAGATAATGTTATCGATCCCAGAATGGATTGCAATATTAATCGGGACACATCTCGAATTTTCAGAATTACAGATTTTACCAGTGGATAAATCCAGTTATTCTAGAATATGATCTTTAAAATGACAAAAGACTAGATTACAAGGGCAAACAAAATTTTAAAATTCAGCTCAAAACTACAATCTATCCTTATTTTCCTATTCACCCCCCCCCCCACACTTAAGTTAAGCATTGTCCTCAATGTGATAAATGACAAAGAATGAAATAGGGAAATAAGAGAATAAACCGTATTTTTTTTTTCATGAGGAGTCTTGATCCTAGCGTCCAAGCTTCGAAATCATTGTCTGCAGTAATCTAAAAACAAAAGAAACACACATACGAAATATTTCTTCGCTTATTCAAAAGGCAGTGATACACCCCCACACTTAAGTTCAACTAAGCAATTTAGAAAAAAACTTTGGGGTTTAATCACTAGAAAATAAAAATGAAAAATAAACATAGCAAACACACGGGTTGCCTCCCGAGAAGCGCTTGTTTTATTAACGAGTCATCAGCCGGACTCGAACTTCTCTTTCTTCATGTTGGTGTTGACTTCTTCATTAGAAACTTTGGAACGTACAGCACATTTCCAATCACTATTCCCTCTCCAGTTTCATCTATGTTTTCCAACTTAACTTTCTCCCACGGTCTTGGTAGAACATCATAGATATAACCAGAATCTTCGGCCCACGGAGTGTTTTTCTTGAAATCGGCCGGGAAGGGTGACATAAAGGTTATAGCTTCATATTCTGATTCAGGCGGAATCTCTTGAATAGAAACTTCATTCATTTGCTCCTTGTCATAGTATAACTTAATTCGGTGACCATTAACAATGAAACTTCCACCATGTTTGTCATGCAATTCAACATATCCGGATGGAAATCCATGCTTCACTGTATACGGTCCGAACCATTTTGGTCTCAGCTTGGGAGCTTTGAACTTATACTTCATGTTAAAAAGCAGAACTTTGTCTCCAGCTTTGAATTCTTTTCTGATTCTTAGCTTTCTGTCATGATAAGCTTTTGTTCTTGCTTTGTAAAGTTTGGAGTTCTCATAAGCTTGTAGTCTAAGCTCATCGAGTTCATGCAATTGCAAAAATCTCTTTTCTCCAGCTACTTTGAGGTCTGGGTTACAATTTCTCAATGCCCAGTAAGTGCGGTGTTCGATTTCAAACGGCAAATGACAAGTTTTTCCATACAACAATCTGTATGGTGTTGTACCAATTGGTGTTTTATAAGCCGTGCGAAATGCCCACAGAGCATCATCCAGTTTTCTCGACCAAACGGCGGGATTGTCTTTAACCGTTTTTTCGAGTATCCTTTTTAAGGCTCTGTTGGTATTTTCGACTTGACCACTTGTCTGTGGGTGATAAGCTGTAGCGAAACGATGATGAACTCCATATCGCTTCATAATTTTCTCCATTTTGTTTATTACAGAAATGGGTTCCACGATCACTTATCAAAGCTTTAGGAATTCCATAACGAGCGAAAAGCTTTTTGAGAAAATTAACAACTACTCGTGCATCATTTGTGGGTAGAGCTTCTGCTTCAGCCCATTTGGAAACGTAATCAATAGCAACGAGAATGTATTCGTATTTGTGTGATTTTGGAAACGGTCCCATGAAATCAATTCCCCAAATATCGAATAATTCGCAGACCTGAATGCTCTTCTGAGGCATTTCATCTCTTCGAGAAAGACTACCGGATTTTTGGCAAGCATCACAATTCTTAACAAGAGTATGGGCTTCTTTAAAAATAGTCGGCCAATAGAATCCAGCATCGAAGACTTTTTTAGCGGTAGTGGAGGGACCATAATGTCCCCCAGTTGGGCCATGATGACATTCATCGAGAATTCTTCTTGTTTCAGAACCATAAACACATCTTCTAATCATCCCATCGGGACACATTTTGAAAAGATAAGGCTCTTCCCAATAATAATGTTTAAGATCTGAAAAGAATTTACTTCGTTGGGCATGAGTTAATCCTTTCTTTAGAATTCCTCCAACGAGATAATTTGCATAATTGGCAAACCATGGAATTTCGTTCTCATCATCTGTATCAACAGTCATGAGTGTTTCATCTGGGAAATAATCGTCAATCTCATCTTCTTTTAATTCTTCCAGATTTGGATTTTCTAAACGAGATAGATGATCAGCGGCTAGATTTTCTGCTCCTTTCTTATCTTTGATTTCGATATCGAATTCCTGGAGTAGTAAAATCCATCGGATGAGACGTGGTTTAGCATCTTGCTTTTTAAACAGATATTTTAACGCTGAATGATCGGTGAACACGATTGTTTTCGAAAGGACAAGGTACGATCTGAATTTATCAAAAGCGAAAACAACGGCTAACAATTCTTTCTCTGTAACTGTGTAATTCTGCTGGGCATTGTTGAGTGTTTTGCTGGCAAAATATATAGGACGAAAATGTTTCTCTTTTCGTTGTCCTAATACGGCTCCAACAGCAAAATCGCTTGCATCGCACATAAGCTCGAATGGTAGTGACCAATCAGGTGAAACCATAATGGGTGCACTAGTCAGTTGTGTTTTCAATGCTTCGAATGCTTTCATACAATCTGCATCAAAATCGAAAACAGCATCTTTTTCAAGAAGTTTCGTCATTGGACGAGATGTTTTGGAAAAATCCTTAATGAAACGACGGTAAAATCCTGCATGTCCTAGGAAACTTCTAACGGCTTTGACGTTAGTTGGGGGTGGCAATTTGGTAATGACATCGATCTTTGCTTTGTCAACCTCCATTCCTGCACTAGAAATTTTGTGTCCTAACACAATTCCTTCAGTTACCATGAAATGACACTTCTCCCAATTGAGAACAAGATGTGCAGCTTTACATCTTTCAAGCATTTTATCGAGGTTAGAAAGGCACGCTTCGAATGAGCTTCCGAAAACTGAAAAGTCATCCATGAAAACTTCCATAGACGTTTCAAGCATATCTTGGAATATGGCAATCATACATCTTTGAAAAGTCGCGGGGGCATTACATAATCCAAAAGGCATACGCCGATAAGCGTAAGTTCCAAAGGGACATGTGAATGTGGTTTTTTCTTGATCAGCTGGATCAATAGGAATTTGGAAGTATCCTGAAAAACCATCAAGAAAACAAAAGTATTTGTTTCCTGCTAATCTCTCAAGCATTTGATCCATGAAAGGCAAAGGAAAATGATCTTTTCTGGTGGCTTTATTTAATTTTCTGTAATCAATACATACTCGCCATCCAGTGACAGTTCTAGTAGGAACTAGTTCATTCCGTTCGTTGGTCACAACAGTCATTCCTCCTTTTTTCGGAACACAGTGAACAGGACTTACCCAAGGACTATCCTCTATTGGGTAAATGATACCTGCATCAAGCAGTTTGATGATTTCTTTTTTAACAACTTCTTTCATGTTGGGGTTGAGTCGACGTTGTCTTTCTACAACTGGTTTGGCGTCTTCTTCGAAATTGATTTTGTGTTTGCAAAAATCAGGACTGATTCCTGGGATGTCAGAAGTTTTCCACGCAAAAGCTTCTTTATGCTTCTTAAGAACTGAAATCAGACATTCTTTCTCAAAATCATTTAGCAACGAAGATATGACTACTGGAAGTAGTGAATTGTCTTCCAAGTAAGCATACTCAAGATTTTCTGGCAGTGGTTTCAACTCAAGATCAGTCGGTGGTTCTTGAAGTGATGTTTTGATCCTCATCTGATCATTAAGACTGATTTCCTCAAAATCTTCTTCTATTATTTCTCCTTCTTCTTCTTCTTCTTCTTCTTCTTCAATCTTAACTTCCATAAAATCAGCGAATTCTTTATCAAAAGTTGTTTCACTAATCTTCTCTGAATTAGTCATGAATGGATCAGAATCTTCAAGTAATGCATCCAATTCTTCTTCAGTGACTTCATCGATTACATCAATGTTAAAACAAGTGTCATCACTGGAATGTGGATATTTCATTGCTTTATCGATTAAGAACGTGATTCTATCCTCTCCAACTCCAAGATTGAGTTCTCTTCCTTTTACTTTGATGATTGCATCAGCGGTGTTTAGAAAAGGTCTTCCTAAAATAAGTGGTACTCTACTATCTTCCTCCATTTCTAGAATTACAAAATCCACGGGAAAAATGAATTTACCTACTTGGACAAGCATATTCTCAGCAATACCAACAGGATATTGGTAAGTATGATTAGCTAATCGGATACTCATCCTTGTGGGTTTCAAGGTATTGATTGAAAGTTTCGTATACAGCGAATAAGGCATCAAATTGATACTCGCACCTAAGTCGGCTAAAGCATCGCATGTGATGTTGTTTCCTAATATGCATGGAATCAGAAAACTTCCGGGATCTCCGAGTTTTTGTGGAATTTTGTTTTGAACAATAGCTGAACATTCTTCATTGAGAAAGGTAACGGATATTTGCTCCAACTTGTTTTTGTTGTTAAGAAGTTCTTTCAAAAATTTCCCGTAATTGGGCATTCCAGCTAAAACATCAACGAGAGGTACATTGAGTCTAACTTCTTTGATTATTTCAACAAACTTCTTATAACGCTCCTCCATTCTTTCTTTCTTAAGGCTCTGTGGATATGGAATTTTTGGAGTGTAAGCCTTAACTAGTGGTTTGGGTTTGGGTTCACTGGTACAGATTCTGCCTATCGTCACACTGGAAATGCGTGACTATATGCATATAGTCACACACGTTTTTTTGGGTGTGTGTGACAAAAAGTCGCGCCACCGTAGGTATCATATGGTCACATTGTTTATTTTGTGGCCGTTTTCATCGAAAAAGAGTGACCATAACCCGAATATGTGTGACTAATTAGGCACAAGTTTTGTTGGATTCATCAGTATGTGTGACTATTTCCCATCCTATGGCCACACGAAAATATAATAAATGTGACGTTTGTGATGATTTAGTCACACATCGTGTGTTGTTTTTTTCGAGTTAGTCACATACAATTTAAAAAACAGTGGCCAAAAGTGTTAATAAGTGTGACCATATGCTGTTTAAAGTGAAGAAATGTGTACTATTGATCATCCAATGGTCACATGAATTCTTAGTTTGTGTGGCCTTTTGTAATATTTAGTCACACAAAGCATGTTTGTTTTGGGTATTTAGTCACATACAATTAAGCATAAAGTGGCCAAAAGTCTTAATAAGTGTGACCATATGCTGTTTTAAGTGAAGAAATGTGTATTTTGTGTGACTATTGATCATCCAATGGTCACATGAATTCTTAGTTTGTGTGGCCTTTTGTAATATTTAGTCACACAAAGCATGTTTGTTTTGGGTATTTAGTCACATACAATTAAGCATAAAGTGGCCAAAAGTGTTAATAAGTGTGACCATATGCTGTTTTAAGTGAAGAAATGTGTATTTTGTGTGACTATTGATCATCCAATGGTCACATGAATTCTTAGTTTGTGTGGCCTTTTGTAATATTTAGTCACACAAAGCATGTTTGTTTTGGGTATTTAGTCACATACAATTAAGCATAAAGTGGCCAAAAGTGTTAATAAGTGTGACCATATGCTGTTTTAAGTGAAGAAATGTGTATTTTGTGTGACTATTGATCATCCAATGGTCACATGAATTCTTAGTTTGTGTGGCCTTTTGTAATATTTAGTCACACAAAGCATGTTTGTTTTGGGTATTTAGTCACATACAATTAAGCATAAAGTGGCCAAAAGTGTTAATAAGTGTGACCATATGTTGTTTTAAGTGAAGAAATGTGTATTTTGTGTGACTATTGATCATCCAATGGTCACATGAATTCTTAGTTTGTGTGGCCTTTTGTAATATTTAGTCACACAAAGCATGTTTGTTTTGGGTATTTAGTCACATACAATTAAGCATAAAGTGGCCAAAGTTGTTAATAAGTGTGACCATATGCTGTTTAAAGTGAAGAAATGTGTATTTTGCGTGACCATTGTTCTTCCAATGGTCACATGAATTTTTATTTTGTGTGGCCTTTGGTACTATTTAGTCACACATCGAATTAAACAAAGAGTGACCAATAATGTTGGAGCAGAGTTGCTACTGCTAGCAGTACTAAGGTAGTCCAAGGTAGTCCTGCTGAAGCAGAGTTACTGCTGCTAGTACTATGCTAGTGCTGCTGGAATGTGTATATATATTATATATAAAACAATATTAAAAAACACAAGAAATTTCAAATTGAATTAAACTCTAATGTATATAACTGGACAAAATATACAATTGTAATGTCGTACTTAATTAATCAAATATCTAAAGACTTTTGAACCTTCACCCCCTTAGCAGTTTGCCTTAAGTCGTTAGCAGATATATATTGTTTCTTCGTTGGTGCCTGTGGTACACATTTAGTCACATGGTTTGTTGGTGTAACCTGTAGTAAACAAAAGACGCTTCTATCAAACATTGAATTACATATGAATAATTATATATGTAGGTTGAAAAAACACATGTACGTACCACCTCTTCAAAAATAACTTGATCCTTTGGCCATGCAACGAAACTACCTTCGACTTCCTTAACTGTTTTGAACCCATTATTTGCTACGTCCGGTATGCATGCTGCATCAACTAACGATGAATCAATTGACACTCTGTAGCAATCATTTGGGAGTGGTAGGTTATGCAGCATTTGCTTTCCATGAGACTGGTATACGGTACCAAAAGCAACGATATTTGATTTCTTTGTGTGCCAGAATTTGCACTTAAGTGTCTACAAAAAAAAAAAAAATTGCATGTATATATCAGAAATTATTTAAACAAAAGAATAACAAGAAACATGTTGAAATACATACTGTTGGCAGTGCTTGTGTTAGAGACACATCTTGTTGCGATTGGGAATCTGGAGACCCGTTTCGTCGCTTCTTTTGCTTTGGCTTATTGGGTCCGACAGTTTTAGCAAGTTCCTATATGTATATATAAAACACGTTACATTATTTAAACAAAAGAGTAACAAGAAACATGTTGAAATACATACTGTTGGCAGTGGTTGTGTTGGAGACGACACATTTTGTAGCGATTGGGAATCTGGAGACCCGTTTCGTCGTGACTTAAGGTTATGCTTAGGCCTGACAGTTTTAGCAGCAGGTTCCTATACGTATATATAAAACACGGTACATTAGTCGATCATGTATGTAAAATTCAAAAATCAAAGGGCGATCTTTTATTACTATACTTACCATTGTTTCCGTTACCTTTTTAGAAGTTTCAAGGCCATTGGATTTCTCCTCAATTCCCGCATCTTTAGGACTTACAACACCACTTGTCTGAGTGCCATTGGAGTCACCTGCAATATTGTCAATGGCCATTGGAGTCACCTGCAATATAAATTAAGAAATACAGTCACTCATCAGTTTATGTTCAATGCCTAGTATCATTAGCATCAGTGGTGTTAGCATTAGAAAATGAAATTGTTAACAACATAAAAAATGGCTTACAACTGAGGCTATTGGCGATGGTTGAGTTGGCAGAGTTATATTCATCCCTTTATCATTCAACTGTTGCAGAATTTGAGAAAGCATTACATTTGTGTTTTCCACCTCACCGGATAATTTATTGACCTGCACATCTTTTTCGGTCATCTCGGCGGACAATTTTTTGATCAATTTATCTTTTTCTTCACGCTCGCGTCTCTCATTATCCAGTTGAGTTTGAAGTAAGGCAATTTTTTCATTGGCTTCTTGTTTTCTTCGAGGAAGGCCAAAATACTCTTTGTATGTTACTGCACCTCCCACTCCCCTGGCATAACCGCCCTTTTCCTTACCAAATACAAATGTCATGGCATCAGTGCCATCATCAAAACCCGATGTTCCTTCCTTGATCTTGTCATCAGCTTCTTTCTGCACAAAAAATATAGGAAATGTTGGGATTAAAAGTCTTCTTGATGCTGTTACTACTGCTAGTACACAAGCTACTACTGCTAGTACACAGTTAAATGTTGCTGCTATATAAGCATAACAATAGAATTAGCAGTCAAACTTACAAGTTCATCTCCCTTTGATTTAATATCATCATTTGGGTATTCGCCGTCTTTGTTTACCCTTCCTTTCACCCACATTACATCACGGGGGGGTTCTTCATCCGCTTCAATCTCTTTATTTTCGATCTAATAAACATCAAATGCATACCCATGTAAAGTTAAACCAAGATAAACGAAAATATGTGGATGCTTACACATGTACAGTTAAACCAAGATAATCGAAAATATGAGGGTATTAATGCAAATGTGCAAATTGGGCAATGTAAACGGATTCATTTCTCATACTGATCGTCTCTTAATTGGTAAAACAAACATTGTGTAATCTTACCATTTTCTCTTTGACATAAGCATATCCACCTCGTCCCATTTTATGCTGATAAATATTTTGGGAACGCGCCATTTTACCTTTCTCAGATTTCTCCTAAAAACACAAAATCATAAGGCGTTTAGATGCGGTAATGCTGCAAACTGAAAATAACAAAATGACATATACACTTAATTAAAGATGACTAATTAAAACCTTGTATGCTTCGGTGGTCGTGTATTTAACATACTCGACCCAGTCTTCTGATTTCATTATTGTATTATACAAGTCCGGGACTTCATTCAGTTTGGAAGGTGTATTTAGGTTGGGCAAAATGTAGTTGACTTTGAGCTTCCTTCTGTAATTCCTTAGCATTTTACCAAGACTAATCATTATCAATTTTCTGTATTGGACGTCAACAACAAAAAATTTCTGAAAAGATTAACACAATGTTGTTAATTAGTTGCACATAATGTAACTGCATACATAAACTTATGTAGTATTGGGTTACAAAATAGTATATATGTACCAAGATTTCATCCCATAGTTTATCTCTTGCTTCTTTATTCACCTTCTTCCAGTGTAGAATCTTCACACCTATCTGCTCACGAGCCACATCTCCTAAAAAACTCACAAACACTGCTCTGTTTTCCCCTGTTACCCTACCGAGTGCATCGAAGGTTACCTTGAGCTTTGTTGCACCAGGTTTGTCATGCTTCGCGCGAAACTTTACTAGCCTGGTTGAGCCCCTCTTAGCTACTATGTCAGGTGTTTGGTTGGTTAAAGGCTCATCTATATCTTCTTCATCAGAAGACTTTTCGGATTCATATTCTAAGGCGTTATCATCATGTACAATATGATCAAGAGGAAGCAAAGTATGGTTATCAACAATGGGTTCAGTTTCCATGACTCTTGAGCAACAAAGGGTAAAAGAAAATGATTATGGCTTAGCTTGGAGAGTAATGGTGAGAGAAGATTTGATTTTTGTTTTTTATTTGCAGTCTTTTTTTTAGGAGAGAAAAGAGGCTATACACCAAGAATATGAATCGTTTGTGATTCAAAAAATTTCGATCCAAAAATTTGCCTCCAAGTTGTAATTTGAAATTAACAATTGAATTATTTGAAAATTTTCCCTTTGAACCTGTTAATTAAAGCATAAACTTGATTTTTGTTTTTTATTTACTATCTTAATAATCGCAAATAATGTATCATACTGTGCAACCATCACATCAACAGTACAAACGTAATTACTACATATTGTACCCTTACCAATTACATTTACAAAACACAAATTACTAATTACCTTTTTGTTATTTGGTTTCATTGTTTGCGTGCTTGTGTTTGCCATAAGAATGTGTGTGTTGATTAGGGTTTATTGATTTTTGTGTGTGTTTACAAATGACCGGGTAAAGGGATTAATTGCTGGTTGAATATTGAATTTGTGGTTTGGTTTAACTATAGCTGACGTGGCAAGATTTGTTTAAAAAAAAAAAAAAAAAAAAAAACTAATGGTGATGAGGTGGCGGTGAAATCCGGCTATAGCCGGTAAATAGGGATGGCAACGGTTCGGGTTCGGGGCGGGTTTTAGTATACCCATAACCGAACCCGTTTATAATATACCCGTACCCGCCCCATATCCCACCGGATACCCGATTAATATTATCCATCGGTTTTTCGGGTTTCCCGCGGGTATTAGTTATCCGTACGTAGTTGAATATTATATGGACAAAATTGGCGGTATTAAGATTAAGTCACGCTAAAATCCACCGAAAAAACAAAAGAAAATACTCTAACCACTCCCAACAATAACTCAGCTTTAAACTTTAACACAATGCCACGTCAGCTTTAACACACTCACCCTTAATTAACTGAGCTTTAGTTATACACAAGATGTTTAACGAATGAGCCGAGATGATATGGTTGTATACGAGATGTTTAACGAATGAGCCGAGATGATATGGTTGTATATATACGAGATGTTTAACGAATGAGCCGAGATAATATGGTTGTATACGAGATGTTTAACGAATGAGCCGAGATGATATGATTATACACGAGATGTTTAACGAATGAGCCGAGATGATATATATGGTTGTACACGAGATGTTTAACGAATGAGCCGAGATGATATGGTTGTATACGAGATGTTTAACGAATGAGCCGAGATGATATGGTTATACACGAGATGTTTAACGAATTGAATGAGCCGAGATGATATGGTTGTATACGAGATGTTTAGCGAATGAGCCGAGATTATATGTTTGTACATGAGCAACACACCCAACAATAACTCACGCAACCTTTCGACCCTGTTTCATCATTTCTTAAAAGAGTTTAATTTCTAGACCAACCCTGATAGCTGGATGGTCTTGAGGCAACTCACGCAACCTTTCGACCTCTGGATCAGCACGATTATGCATCTGTAGCATAATACGAGTTATCTCACCTAGCAAATTGTTAATCAATTTGAGTTCTTTTTCTTGTTCATTGTGTAATCGGGTGAGGATAGCCTTTTGCACCTCTGCTAGTTAATTTGTTAGCCACAATGTTTGTGTTAAAATTAGTGATACTTGCGAGAGAGTTTTATAAGAAGTTGTGTGAGAAAACGAAGTGTTGTGAAAGTGGCTTTGATAGTGGAAAGCCGTTAAACTAGCCGTTGGAGGCTATTTTAAAAATCAGATTGAAAGTAAAAGTAACCGTACGAGTATTATTCAAATTCAAACGTAAAGTAACAGTACAACATATTAATAACGAGCGGGATATTTAAATTTTAAAATTTCAAATTCAAATTAAACAAAAAGGCGGGATATATTTAAAATTTATCAATTCAATTCAAATTCAATTCAATTTATAAATTGAAAATAAAGTATCAAATACAAATACATTAAACATGAAATAGAAATACATTAAACATGAAATAGAAATACATTAAATGTCAAATAAAAACTACGTTAACATAAACAATGATTGATTAACATAAACAACATACGATTAACATAAACAACGGACGATTAATAAAAACTATCATCTGAATCTGGGTAACCATCTTCAGAGGATTCGGAAGGTGTGAAAAAACCAGACTCCCACCTTTGCCTACGTTCTTCATCCTCCCTGGCTTGCCGCTCCAAACGATCAGCTTCCTCTTCTCTTTCAAGTGCTTCCATTTCCAGGAGGACTTGCATATCTGCTTCCTCTTGCCTAAGTTGTTCCTCAGTTAACCCAAACGGATTTGGGTCTTGGTTATGAACTGGTTCATTTTCAGGTTGATTATTCACCGGAAAATTTTCCGGTTGGAAAACCGGAAAGATATGCTCGGGTGGAGTATGGAATTTTTCATTTTCGCTAGGTGGGCTTGGAAACTGTTGGCCAAAATCCTTTTGGCGAGGTGGGCTTGGAAATTGTTGGCCAAAATCCTTTTGGCGAGGTGGGCTTGGAAATTGTTGCCCGAAATCTTTTCTGGAAGACATCTTGAATTTGAGATGCTTGGATCTTGAGTATTTGAGAAGTTTGGAATGTGTTTCTGTGTGACTTGTGCTTCAGAAGCATTGGTATTTATAGGGTACAAATGCACACGTTTTATTAACGTGACTTTGAATTTTAATTGTTGGTGCTAACCTGCGTTAACGCAGCGTTAATATGTTGTACTTTATCTTACGTTTGAATTTGAATTTTAATTTTAATTTGTTAAGGCTGAGTTATTGTTGGAAGTGGCCTAAATATACCCATACTTCTCAAACACATTCAGACTGCGATAGATATTAAAGCATGTATTTACATTAAACATGTACTAGAAAATATCAATTACCCTAATGAAAAAGTCAATTAGTCATTAAAGTTAGCACACAAATTACATTAAACATCATTAATATAATATAGAAAATATCAATTACCCTAATGAAAAAGTCAATTAGTCAATCCAACACCAAACACACTTCTAGATCAACTACACTAGTCAAATCCAAACCAAACACAAACCAAATCCGATCAATATTATCCATCTGTTTACTTTTGGCGCCTCTCGATGGTCCCTCTTCCCGCCTAAAGTATTGGGAACCGTTCGTATACCTCTCTAGCCTATTTGTACAACTCGACATGGAAAACCGTTCATAATTAATCAACCGTACCATATACAACTCCTTTGATATTTTCATTAGAAAATAAATTTCAAATTTCAATGGCCGACTCCTCTTCAACTCCTTCTTCCAACAAAAACAAACGCCCAAGGGATGATTCTCCTCCACCAATGCCTGAAAATTATAAAAAAATGGGCATATCCCAAAATATTTGGGAGAAATGTAATAAAGGCACGTATGGTGTTGAAAACGCATTGTTAGAAATTCACAACAAGCGTATAAATATGTATGAAGAAAGGAACAAGAAAGATTTAGAGGTCATTGAGGAGCATCAGAAGAAAATTGAGGAGAGGAACAAAAAAATAGAAGAAGAAAGAGAGAAAATAGTTGATGTTTACAGAAGTATTGAAGCTAGTAAATATGTGTCTTAATGTATCTTTTCTTTATATATTTTGCCTATGTATATTTTGCCTATGTAAATGTAAACTTATTTTGACTTGGTTTAATATATGAATGCAGTTATTATGTACAAGTTTATGATATTTGAATACAGCTATTATTATTGTACTGCTAGGTAAACAATTGTACTGCTATCGAAACGTTGTACTGCTGGGTATCCTTTTAGCAGTGGTTGGGAGTGCAGGGTAGTTTGTATCACTTTTTTCTTAAAGTGTATAAACCCCCAATTGCTGCACACAATCACATTCACGCACACATTACTCTCTCTCTTCCACTCCCTAATCGAATTTTAATTGTCAAATTGCAAAACCCCCAAATCAAATCATAATGTCGAACCTAACTTTTACCGAACCTCATAATAATGTTGCCTTTTTAGAAAAATCCAATAAGTCTGTAGATTTTACTGAGATCATTGATTTCCTTAATGCAAGCTATATTAAGTTTGCATTAACAGTAAAACCTACTATATATACTTCCAACATTATCCAGTTTTGGTCGTCTGCTAAGGTCAAAACTATTAATGGGGAAGCACAAATCCATGCCCTTGTAGATGGGCAGATGATTATCATTACAGAGGCGTCTATTCGAAGAGATCTTCTCCTAGATGATGCTAACGGAGTTGAGAATCTTCCAAATACTACAATCTTTGAAAAACTTGCACTGATGGGCTATGAGAGATATACAGATGCTTTAAAGTTCCAAAAAGGTAATTTTTCTCCTCAGTGGAAATTCTTAATTCATACTGTCTTAGTGTGTCTAAGTCCAAAGACCACTGCATGGAATGAATTTAGCAGTAATTTAGCTTCTGCTATAATTTGTTTGGCTGAAAATACTCAAAGATTTAATTTCTCAAAATTAATTTTTGATAATATGGTTAAGAACTTGGATGGTTCTTTGGCTAAATATTTTCTATATCCAAGGTTTTTGCAACTCTTTTTGGACAACCAATTTAAAAAAAAGAAAAGTCACAAAAATGTTTATCCCACTCCCTGCCTTACCAAAAAGGTTTTTGCTAATATGAGTAGGGTTGGAAAAGATTTTTCAGGGAGAGTGACACCTTTGTTTCCAACAATGTTGGCACTAGCCCAAACCCAAATGGGTGAAGGTTCAGCAATCCCAGCTGGTACCCATCACACACCCACAGAACAACAACAAAAGACCTATAAACGTAGGACTAACACCAAGAACACTGAGCTACCTCAGGCTAGTGGTTCTATACCAACTGTTGCAGATGAGGATGTCACTGGGGGGGAGAGTGACATGTTGGCAAGGGCTGCCACTACTGTGTCTAGCTTAGCAGCAGCACAGGACAGTGGTAACATCATTAAGACCCGAACCAAGACAACTTCTAATGAAGAAAGTTCCTCTGGAACTGATTCAGGTGAAGGTCCCAGTCACATGGAAACAATGGGGGGTTCGGATGTTCATCCTAGGGGTGAGACTGAACTTAACTTTTCCAGTGATCCACCTCTCGGGCTAGGTAACACAAGCCGAAGTGGTGAGGATAGTATGCAACTTTTGAATGAATTGAAGGATACCTGTGCCAAGCTGTCTGCACAAATTGGTGATCTGCGAGCAATAGCTTCTTCCCAAGATGGAGTCATCAAAGCTCAAGGTGGGGAGATAAAGGCTTTGAAGAGAAGGGTTAGGTATTTAGAAGGAGTCAAAGGATCAAGAATTCCCAAACAAAAGGTTAAATCTTCTGAAGCTTCTAAGGATGCTCCCAAACAGGGAGGGAATGAAGGCAAAGTTTCAGGGGAGGATAACCAAGGGAATCAAGTGGTGATTGATCATCGTCTGGGCAAGGTTACAAATGCTGATAGTGCTACTGAGCCAATTACAGTTGGTACTACAAAAGCTAGTACTGCTACACCAGAGGTTTTTGCAAATGCTGTTAGTGTACTTGCTGAGCTGAAGACAGCAAAACCAGTAACCAAAGGTGTTGTGATACAAGAGCCATCATCCTCTCCAAAAGCTAAACAATCAACTCCACAGGTACAAGGCAAAGGTAAAGGGATTCTTACTGAAGAGCCTGTGGAGAAACCATTATCAAAAGAAGAGCAATTAAAAGTTGATGCTGAACTTGCTATGAAATTCTCAGAAAAGTATGATGCAGAACATCAGACAATTTTGGAACAAAGGAGAATACAAGAAGAAAAAGATGCAGAGTTAATAGCTTCATGGGATGAGCAAAGGGCTCAGGTTGCAGCTGATTCTGAGCTTGCTAAGAAACTACATAATCAAGAGCAAGATAAGTACTCAGTAGATGAAAAAGCCAGGATGCTGAAAGAATTTTTTGATGAAAAAAAGAAGTTGTATGCAGAACAAAGATATGCAGCTAAGAAGAACAAGCCACCCACTCAAAAACAAAGAAGAGATCTCATGTGCAGGTAGTTTTTTTTTTTTTTTTTTTTTTTTTTTTTTTTTTTGCAAAGGTATTTATATTAATATCAACAATACCCAATATGTACATCATATCATAAACATCTACTCATGTGCAGGTATTTGAAGAATGTGGACAGATGGAAACTAAAGGATTTGAAATTCTTGGATGATAAAAGAATTGAAGAATTATATGCAATTGCCAAGAGAAACAATGATCTCTTCTTGAATGACAGTTCAAAGAGAGCAGGTGAACAGTTGGAAATAGAAAGCAGTAAAAAGAGAAAACAAGAACAAACTGAGCAAGCTGTTGCTGAAGAACAAATGCAAGCTCACACTGAACTTGCAGTTGCCTCTGTAGGAGAAGCCATGGATGCACAACCTTTAACTGTCAAACATCCCATTGTTGATTATAAGTCTGGATCTTTTGGGGAAACAGTTTATTACGATATTAAGAGGCATGATGGTTCTTCTAGAAGGTATGTAAGCTTTCTTCACATGGTTCATGATTTTGATAGACAAGATATGATAGCTCTATGGAAATTACTCAAACAAAGATTTGGTAATAAGACACCAGAACAAGCTAATTATGATAGAGAAGTCTGGAATTATTTAAAGGTAATGTTTGAACCAAATCATGAAGATGAATGTTGGAGAAGACTAACGCACAATACTGTTAAAGAATGGAAAATTTTTCAACGATGTGGAGTACATGCTTTAACTGTGAATGAGTTGGTGATCTACATGCTTGTAGAAAAGGATTACCCTTTAAAGTTTCACAAAGACATTCTACATCAGATGTTGCGTGTGAAGAAAACACTCAAGCTTCAGCTTAATTATGATGGCATGGCATATGAACTGCTCAGGAAGATGGAAGAGTATCTAGGACCCAAGGACAAGAAATAGAATGTATAGTTATTACTGCCACAATGTATAGTTTGACTTAAACATGTATAGTTATTACTGCTAGTATGTATAGTTATTACTGCTAGAATGTATAGTTATTACTGCTAGAATGTATAGTCTGACATTTATCATGTATATGTCCACTTGCAGTCAAGCTTTATTGTATTTGCAGTTTCCATTTATCATGTATATGCACTTGCAGGCACTTAGTAACATGTTACTTCATTATAAAGTTGAAAATTGACTTTAGAAAGTCAAGTAATCTGGTTCCAGCTAGGGGCAAGTAACATACTTACATACTACTGCATTAAACTAGATAGACTATAAAATCCCAGCATTGTAATGGGGCAAATTAAATGAAGAGTCATGACTAACAGTCTGAACTCAAAATATGACTCTATGATTTAGACACCTAAATAAATACTTCATGTGACCATATGTAACATCTTGAATTTAGTCACACAAACACTCAATGTGACTAATATCAAGGTTAATGATAACTGAGTTCACATTTTGCTATACATATTAGTCACATGAATATTTCAGTGTGACTATTTTCAATGTATTGGTCACATATAATACCCTTATAATGTGGCCATAAACATAATTTAGATGCACATTTGTGGTATGGTGTTACTATTGTATAGCCTATAGTCACATGATTGTGCTACAATTAAATGTGACCATACACATTAGGAATTGGCAGGCAAACACACACTTAACTTTAGACACACATATTAACTTACGTGACTATTTGTATCGAATTTTGGTCACACTTAATCATGTATGCCTATGGTTTAGTGTGACCATATATGACATTTGGTCACACATCTCAAGTGTGTGACATATATTTGTCACTTTTAAATGCATATCGTGACTATGCTTCAAACTTACTTTTCAGTTGTCACACATTTCAAATTCATATGTGGCTAAATTTTCAACAAAAACTAGCAGTCACGCTTAAATAATGTGTGACAAACTTGAGCATATGATTTAGCCACATACACAATTACTTCGTGTGACCATATATGGATTTTGGTCACACTTTTCAATTGCGTGACATATATTTGTCACATATGTATATATATAGTGTGACTAATGTTTCAACCTTATTTGTATCCGTCACACGTCCCAAATTATAAGTGACTAAAAAATCAAAAAAAAAATTACCAGATACGTATAGTCACGAAAATATTCAAATGTGTGGCTATAGCCTCGGATGTAATTCCGAAATGGTCACACAAGTCGGATCAAGTGTGGCTGTTTATTTTATTCTGGTACATTTAGTCACATAAAAAGGCGACTGTGTGGCTGTTCGAAAAACAGCATGTGTGACTAAATCCCATTTTTGTACTAGTGGTTTGGGTGGTGTTTTTGGTGTATTTTCCTTCTTGGATTCTTCATCTTCATCCTCACTATCGAAATCGATAGTTGTGGTGTTGTTTGGGTTGGGTGGTGGATCATAAGACAGGCCACTTCTTGTGAATACAGCATTGATATGCTCATTTCTGGTTGGTGGTGGACGATAAGTCTTATCATTCGATGATGATGATGGTTTTGGGTTGGTTTGGGTGTTACTAGGCAACGAACCTGATGGTCGTGAAGAAATTTGATCAGAGAGTCTCCCAAATTTGTTTTCAAGATCTTGGATAGATGCTTGATGATTTTTCTGACCTTGCTCAACTTTGGTTTTGAGATTGAAAAATTGATTCTTGACGAACTCGTTGGTTGATTTTTGGGCAGTGACAAATTCTCTCATCATTTTTTCAAAATCTGTTTCTTCAGGTTTCTTGTCGGAACTTTGTGAGGTTTGGTTCTCTACTTTTGGTTGGGACTCATGGTTGTTATCCCTTTGTCGGCGATCTTGCCAATTAGCAGAGTTTCTTCCGTAATAATTTCCTCGATATCCTCCTCCTCGGTATCCTCCTTGGATATAATTAGCTTCTCCTTCTTTTGGTTGATCCATAGGTTGATCATCACATTCTGATGATGGGTGGTTTCCTCCACAGTTGTTACAACCATCTCGCATTTCTTTCATCTCTCCTCTAAGATCTTTGTATTGCGAATCGATTTTGGAAACCAAGGTTTCCATTTTCTCCATGAGTTTAGATGAATCAGAACTTTCGGCGAAAGCAACGGTTTTTCTTAAGGGTTTTGTCTTGGCATCTTTTGACCAGTCGAGTTTGAGAAGAACTCGGTCTTCAAGCAATTGATATGCCTGGTTAGGAGTCTTATAAAGAAAAATTCCTCCAGCATCAAGAATTCCTTGAGATGTTTCATCAAGTCCATGGTAAAAGATTTGAATAATGGTTCCTCGTCCTAAACCATGTCCATGACAACTTCGAAGTAAATCCTTCATACGAAGCCAGGCTTCGACGAGTGATTCGTTAGGATTTTGTGTGAAAGCACGAATTTCTCCCATGAGTCGATCAAACATTGCAGGTGGAAAGAATCGGCTCACAAAAGCTTGCCTCATCTCCTCCCAAGTAGTGATGATTCCTGGTGTTAATTCGTTATACCACACTTTTGCATCTCCAGCAAGTGATGACGGAAAAAGTTTGAGTTTAATGGCGTCTACATTTGTATCACCATATCGGAACATGCCACAAATTTCAATGAATTCGGCAACGTGTTTGTGAGGATCGGCCCTCGAACGGCCATCGAATTGACGGTCTTTGATCATAGAAAGATGGTGACCTTTCACGGTGAAATTGTCACCTAAGTTGACAGCAACAATAGCAGCTCCAGGAGTTGGTGCTACGGCTCGGTTTGCTTCCCACATGGGTCTATCGTCAGCCATGGGAAAAGGTTGGTCAGTGAATGGGTTGTAAACGACTTTGGCTTCAAAAGGTTATCAAACGTTGGGTTTGGTACTCTTGGTACACGATTGGCTAGTGGAACAAAGGGTGTTCTTCTTCTTCTTTGTCTTCGGACTAAACGTTCGGGATCTGAAAATGGTGGAATTGGTTCTACTCCAGTTGATCGAGTGTTCATACAATTCCCCAACGAATCGAGGCAATGTCTAAACAAACGAGCAAAGAATGAAAACAATTTGAAAAGTTCAGAATCGTCTATCCGATCCGGATAGAACAGTCTACCGATCGGATAGATCTCTCGGTAAATTGGATTTGAAGGATCCGATCGGATGGAAGTGTCCGCCGATCGGATGGTTCTCTCGGTAAATTAAAATTTTGGAAAACCGATCGGATGGATGAATAACCGATCGGATGGGCAGCTCGGTAAAACTTTTTTTTTTTTTTTTTTTTTTTTTTACGAAAACTAACTATATGAGAATTGGACTAAAACTTACAGAAACACGATCAAAATCCCCGGCAGCGGCGCCAAAAACTTGATGTGCCCGGTTCGGTGCAAGTTTTAAATTTATAAAGAGTGAATTACCGAATCTAATAACAACACATACGAGCAAGTATACTCGTCCGTTGTAGCAAGATTTTGATGGTAAGTCGGGATCGTTCGCAGGGATTTGTGTAGTGAATCGAATTGCAAGTTAAAAGCAACAATCTCAAATAAGCAGTAATTATATAATGAAAATTCAAATGATTAAAAACTACACTTGCTTAGACTA
This sequence comes from Artemisia tridentata subsp. tridentata, assembly GCA_021014915.2. NCBI lineage: Eukaryota > Viridiplantae > Streptophyta > Magnoliopsida > Asterales > Asteraceae > Artemisia > Artemisia tridentata. The sequence continues at coordinate 78,990,881 of CP139508.1, forward strand.
GTGTACTCTAATTGACTAATATGATTGTGATAACTTTGGAAAACATGTTGGTTGTGATAATTAGTTTTGACACTAATCTATTGTTCCTACAAATTAAACCTTCGTCAAGATTTTGGTTTATAAAAACAAGCATTACGATTAACCAATCAATTCAAGATCAATTCAAGGTTCATGAGTTGGTGTTCCTCAAACACAAAAACAATCTTTTGTCTAATCAAACAAGCTTAGGAAATGGTCAATACAAAAGGTAACCAATTATAGACAAAAGGTCACAATTGAAAGTAAACTATTAATCTTTCGACCTTTAAAGTGGTTTACAATCAATCCGTTTTGATAGACAAAAGCTTTTTCATTACAATCACAATTAGGTTCCTTTGGTTAATCAAGAATAGTGGTAGACAACAATCATTCATAGACAAATGATTATAACTAGTGGAATAACAATAGTTCTTTCAACCCTCAAAATTACTAGCACTAGTTAAACTTGATTTCCCAAATGTCACTATGAAACTTTATCACAATTGGTTCTTAGAATTGACTTGAAATTGAATTAAAACATGTTATCACAATCATATGCAAATCAATGAATAATACACATCATCTAAGCAAGTGCACAAAGGCACTAGCCACTCATAGCAAACATAAATGTAAACTCAATAATTTGAACATTAGAAACCATGATTGAAAGTCTTACAATGATTTGGAAATAAGATTACAAGTGAAAGACAATGATTCCACAAGCAACGGAAATGGTAAATTCGACTTTTTCCCTTCTCCTGGACTTATGGACGAATTTCTTGAGTTTTTCTCTGAATGGTTCTCTCTTAGCACTTGTTTTGCATCCTTTTATCTCTCTAAATTGATTGGTATATAAATACTCAACTAATGGTTCCATAAATTGCTCCAACCAAGGGTCTAAGTGCATAAATGCTTCTCTTGCCCTCCAAGTAGTATTGAATGGTTAGAATAATGACAAGAAGGGCCTAGAACCGGAGTTATAAAGTCACAATCCTTAATAAAGAAGTCTTGGGTAAAACAGCGACTTCCAACCGATCGGATGGAATGGTCTACCGATCGGTTGGTCTTCTCGGTAAATCCATTTTCACCCCATCCGGATCGGTTGCGGGCGGCGACCGATCGGATGGTGATGACTGCTGAACCTTTTTCTTGATCTTTTGCGTATGACTTGTTTCTCGGACGTAGCTCTTGATTCTTCGGTCTTTCTCTTTATCCTAAAGCTTATGAACTTGACTACTTGGACTTTAACTCCTTGAAGTACCTTACGAAGCGGAACTTGACACAAGATTCACATGAAATCTCAAATACTTCCTTTTTCTTCATTTTTTTCATCTTTTCCATCCATTTTCCTGTCTTTGGCTACAAATGCTTTGCAAACACACTTTGGTACGATTTAGTAACAAAAGCATATAAATATAACCACAAAACATATATAAAACTACCAATAACGCTATCAAAAACATGTTAGATTTAGGCGTTATCAAGATACTTGAAAGGTCAACCTAAATTAGGCCTTTAGTATCCAAAAGATTCACCTTTTGACTTGGTAGCATACACTGATAGTGACTATGCTGGAGCTAGCTTGGATAGAAAATCAACAGGAGGTTTTCAGTTTTTCGGGTGCAGGTTGATTTCATGGCAGTGCAAGAAATAAACTGTGGTTGCAAATTCCACAACTGAAGCTAAGTATGTTGCAGCTTCAAGTTGTTGTGGATAAGTGCTCTGGATTCAGAATCAGTTGCTGGATTATGGGTAAAATTTTATGCATACTAAAATATATATTGATAATAGCAGTACTATGTACATTATTAAAACTCCTGTTTATCACTCAAAAACAAAACATATTAAGATAAGACATCATTTTATAAGAGATTGTTATGAAAAGAAGTTAATTCAAATTGTTAAAATCCATAATGGTAATAATGTTACAGATTTGCTCACAAAAGCTTTTGATGTGGGTAGATTTCAATTTTTGATTGTCAGTATTGGAATGGTAAATCTTTGAAAATTCTTATTTCTTTGTGTTTTTGTAAAGTTTTGAAAGGATTAGTACTGTTATTCGGTCAATAAATTGTTTCTGCTGCTAAATATACTTAGTGTTGCTAGTGTACTTAAAACTGTTATGTTAATGCTGCTGATTATACTTAGAACTGCTAGTTATACTTATAATTGCTAGTTAATGCTGCTAGTTTTTCTGAACAACTGCTAAGTATAATTAGATGGTGTAAAATGTTATTGCTTGTGTTTTTTTTTGTTTTGGACTAATATTTGCAGGTTAAGCAAGCAATATGATTGGTATTGATGGTGTGTGAGAAGCAATGTGGTAATTTGTTTGCTGTGGTGCATCTGATTAATGATAGAATAGATTTTGGAATCTCTTGACAAAGGTTTACATCTGAGTTAGGAAGTTCTTTTAATTTTTTTTAAAATCAATCTATTTTGAACATGAATTAATGGCATAGTTAGTCAGATAGTAACTGCACTAACTCACTCTTTACCATTTTATACTTTCATTAGTATAATGTGTTAGTCTAAGGACATCTGGTATTGAGAACAGCTAGCAAAAGTGAAAATAATGCATTTGTGTTAGAGGCAACACCTGCCACGAGCTGGAAACCCTGTCAAGAAAGTTCTTTTAATGAGTTTATCTGATCACATGCAGTATTTATACTGATATTAATGGTTCTCACACAACCAGAGGTTAAATGCAACCGAAACAGATTAAGTGTCTTCCTTTACACTTAATCCCTTCAAAATAATTGAGAGCAGTATTGTTTTTAAAGATATTGGGAAAGTACTGCTGGGCAAATTTTTATTTGGTTAAAAGTTAGTGCTGCTAAGCATAAACTTAGTGCTACTAATTCTAACTTAGTGCTGCTAGGTTTCTGCTGCTAGGGTTGGAAGTGCATGTTATGGTTGTGTAACTTTTTACTTAAAGGGTATAAATCCCCAATTGTATCACACAATCCGTTTCACGCGCACATAATTCTCTCTCATCCAAGCCCTAATCAAGTTTTTATCGACAAATTGAAAAAACCCCAAATCAAATCATCATGTCGCACCAAACTTTTACCGAACCACACAATAACGTTGCATTTTTAGAAAAGTGCAATGAGTTTGTAGATTTTACTGAAATCATTGATTTCCTTAATGCAAGCCATATTAAGTTTGCTTTAAGAGTAAAACCTACTAAATATACTTCCAACATTATCCAGTTTTGGTCGTCTGCTAAGGTCAAAACTAATAATGGGGAAATACAAATCCATGCCCTTGTAGATGGGTAGAAGATCCTCATTACAGAGGCGTCTATTAGAAGAGATCTTCTTCTAGGAGATGATAATGGAATTAAGAATCTTCCAAATACTACAATTTTTGAAAAACTTTCACTGATGGGATATGAGAGAAAAACTAATGCTTTAAAATTTTACAAAGGAAACTTCTCTCATCAGTGGAAATTCTTAATTCATACCGTCTTAGTGTGTCTAAGTCCAAAGACCACTAGTTGGAACGAATTTAGTAGTAATTTAGTGTCTGCTATAATTTGTTTGGCTGAAAATACTCAAAGATTTAATTTTTCTAAATTAATTTTTGATAGTATTGTTAAGAACTTGGATAGTTCTTCAAGTAAATATTTTATCTATCCAAGGTTTTTGCAACTCTTTTTGGACAACCAATTTGCAAATAAGAAAAGTCATAAAAGAGTTTATCCCACTCATTCTCTTACTAAAAAGGTTTTTACTAATATTAGGAGGGGTGGAAAAGATTTTTCAGGGAAAGTTACACCTTTGTTTCCAACAATGGTGGCACTAGCCCAAACCCAAATGGGTGAAGGTTCAGCAATCCCAGCTGTTACCCATCACACACCCACACTTTTGGCAACATCTTCACAACAACAACCTAAAAAGACCTATAAACGTAGGACTCACACAAAGAACACTCAGCTACCTCAGGCTAGTGGTTCTATACCCAATGTTGTAGATGAGGCTGTCACTGGTGTTGAGAGTGACATGTTGGTGAGGGTTGTCAGGTTAGTGGTTCTATACCCAATGTTGTAGATGAGGCTGTCACTGGTGTGGAGAGTGACATGTTGGTGAGGGCTGCCACTACTGCGACTAGCTTAGGAGCAGCACAGGCCAGTAGTAACATCAATAAGACCCAAGCCAAGACAACTTCTAATGAGTCAGGTCCTCATGGAACTGATTCAGGTGAATGACCCAGTCACCTGGACACTATGGGGGGTTCAGATGCTCAACCTAGGGTTGAGGCTGAGCTTAACATTTCCAATGATCCACCTCTCGGGCTAGGTAACACAAGCCGAAGTGGTGAGGATAGCATGAAACTTCTTACTGAATTGATGGACACATGTACCAAGCTGTCTGCACAGGTTCTTGATCTGCAAAACCTAGCTGCTTCTCAAGGTGGTATAATCAAAGCTCAAGGAGGGGAAATCAAGGCTTTGAAGAGAAGAGTTAGATATTTAGAAGGAATCAAGAGATCAAGAACTCCCAAACTTAAAGTTAGATATTCTGAAGCACAAAAGGATGCTCCCAAACAGGGGGGAAATGAAAGCAAAGCTTCAGGGGAGGCTAAGGATGTTGAGAGTGCTGGTGCAGAGAGTGTAGAAATGGATTTTGTGGTTGCTGACAATCAAGGGAACCAAGTGGTGATTGATAGCTATGTGGCTAAAGTGGATAGTGTTGTTGGTCAAGAAGTTATTGCTGCAAGTGAGCCACTTACTACTGCTAGTACAAAAGATAGTGCTGCTACACCAGAGGTTACTACTGCTGCTGGTGTACTTACAGAACTGAAGACGTCCAAGCAAATAACCAAAGATGTTGTCATAAAGGAGCCATCTTCTAAACCACAAGCTACACAATCAACTCCACAGGTCAAAGGCAAAGGAAAAAGAATACTTATAGAAGAGCCTATGGAGAAACCATTATCTAAGGAAAAGCAACTGCAACTTGATGCTGAGGTTGCAGAGAACTTGGCAAAGGAGTTTGAAGCTGAAAATAAGAAAATTTTGGAACAAAGGAGAATTGCTGTAGAAAAAGATGCTAAAAATGCGGAGTTGATTGCTGCATGGGATGAGGAAATAGCTCAAGTTGATGCTGATTGGGAACTTGCTCACAAACTCCAACAAGAAGAGCAAGATCAGTATTCAATTGATGAAAGAGCTAGGATGTTGAAAGAACTTATTGATGAAAGAAAGAAGTTCTATGCAGCACAAAGATTAGCAGCCAAGAAGAACAAGCCACCCACTAAAGCACAAAGAAGATCTTTCATGTGTGCATATTTGAAGAACATGGACAATTGGCAACCAAAGAAGTTATCACAGTTGGATGATAGCAGAATTGAAGAGTTATACACAATTGCCAAAAGAAAGATTGAAAGCTTTGTGAACACTGAAGTGGTGAAGGGCACTAAAGAAAGAAAAGAAGAGAGATCATGTTCTAAAAGAGCAGGTGATAAGTTGGAAAAGAAAAGCAGTAAAAAGAAGAAGTCTGAGCATAAAGCAGAGCAAGAGCAGAGCAAAGAGCAAGAGCAGACTGAGCAAGCTGATGATGATGTAGAACATATCCAAGCTCACACAGAACTTGCATTAGTACCTAAAGATATAGCCATGGATGCAGAGCCTCTAAGTGTTAAACAACCCATTGTTGATTTCAAGTCAAGATTGCATGGGAAAACAGCATATTGGGATATCAAGAGGTATGATGGTTCATCTGTGAGATTTGTGAGCTTTCTACAAATGGTTCATCACTTTGACAGAGAAGATATAGTGGCTTTATGGAGGCTATACAAAGAAAAGTTTGGTTATGACAAACCAGAACAAATCTATGATAGAGTCATCTGGGATTACTTGAAAGTGATGTTTGAACCACATCATGAGGATGAAGTATGGAGAAGTCTAAGGCATAACATAGTCCTAGAATGGAAGATTTATCAGAGTTGTGGAGTTCATTATTTGGCTGCACATGGGCTCATAATCTACATGCTTGTAGAAAATGACTATCCTTTAGCTTTTCATAAGGATATTTTATATCAGATGCTGTATGGGAATAAAAGACTTCAACTTCAATATCCTTATGATGAGATGGCTTATCAGTTGCTCAAAAAGATGAAAAAATATCTAGGACCCAAGGGCAAGCCACAGAATTAATTGTTTGGGATCATCCTCTTAGTGTTTGTTCAAGCTTAAAGAGAAACTTGATGATTTTGGGAGAAAATATCAAGTTTATGGGAGGATTGTTGGGTTTTAGAGCTGCTACTGCTTGTTTGGTTAAGACTGCTGATGGAAATTGCTCTAAGTCATTGTTGCTGCTAGTATTAACGGTTACAGCTGCTTGTGTATTTTACTACTGCTAGTGTTGCTGAAGATGTTCAAGAAAATACACCAAGTGGTTACTACTGCTAGACAACAAGTTACTACTGCTAGTTCAGAGTTATAACTGCCTTTGAAGTTTCAACTGCTGATGAACTTGAAGAAAAATACTCTAAGTGTTTTAATGCTGCTAGAAGAAAAGTTAGTACTGCTAGTACAAACTTATTACTGCTGAAGAGTTTATGCTGCTAGAGTTAGAGTTAAAACTGCTAGAGTGTATAGTTAGTACTGCTTATGAGATAAATATGTATAGTCGGTTAGATAAATATAGAAAAGATTCTTTTAAGATTTATCTTGTATAGGAAGCAATTGTAAGCTGACTAGGACTCCTTAGTCTATAAAAGGAGGTCCTAGGGAATAGAGTTATATACGATTGATTCATACGATTCTTTAGAAAACTTCAAGGTTGTAAACCCTAATACTTTAGAGTATTCGTATTATTAATAATATTGAAGTGATTTGTTTGATATTGTTTGATTCTTCTTAAGATTAAAGTTTAGATTCCGTATAAACTTTAATACAATCAAAGACAGTTTCTACATAAGTTGTATTGGATTTATTCAATATTACTTAACCTTTATAAGCTAAGGGAAATCGATCAAGTAGCCAACTGGTATCAATATATTGAGTGGTGTTTGATGTGCACACGCCAATATATAAGCAGTTAAAGCAGATAAAATAAAAAAATACGGAGTAACTAACTAACATATGAAATGATATCAATCAAAATAAGTATATGCAAATCGATTCGCTATATACATGGAAGGTACGTTTTTATTATAGGTGGTAATTTGAGACCCATTGATTAACATGAGTCTAGTTGGGTAAAAACCTATTAGCGGATGAGTTTAGTTGAGCCTTCCTAATATTATAGATGACTAATTGATTATTTGATATAAAGTGCAATTGTATACGAGTAACAATTACCAAACGGGTCTAGGCGGGTTAATTTTTATTTATTTATTAATTTTTTTTTACTTTTCTCATATTTAACTAGAAAAAAAAAAAATAATAATTGAACATAGGGCTGTCAACCACCACCTCTCTAGTTTTTATAAAACCATGCTACATATTGTGGATTTGAATACTCAACGAGCATACGAACTTAATTAAAAATGACTTTTCCCCTTCTTTTTACCTATCATTCTATTAAGATAAGCTATACTTGGCTCAAATTGACTCAAATAGTCCAACAATCTTTTTCAAATGAACTCAACTCAATTTCATCTTGTCTAAGTCTTTTTCTTTTGCTTGTAACTCTACAATGCCACTTGCATAATGTAATAGCTACATATGCAATGTATGATGCATGCACCAAGTACAACCCACCAAAAGAGGGCCCTAGTAGCCAATAAGACAACCCTAGACGCCAAAAACAACAACAATCTTACTATTAACAAAAAGTGATTAGTTTCTCACTATTTCAAAAAGCAGTAACAACTTAATGATGTTTTAGGAGTTTTTCGAGACTTTAAAACATTACATTTTACATCTCTGAACGACATTAAAAAAATCCTCCCCCTTCTCGGTTTACAAGTGTTTTACAAATTTGGATTTTCATATTGTTATGTTTATATTCCAGGTTTGCAAATCACTTTCCAGTTTCTAAAACTCAAAAGAAAAACAAAAAGGCCATCATATCTTTGATCTTGTATGTTCCAGAAATTAAACAGAAGGAAAACCATGATACGCAAAGTATCAAAACATTATTAATGCTTTTCACACAAAGAAAAAAAAAAGAAAATTAACCAAAATATCCAACCATATTCCACAAAAAAAAAAAAAAAAAAAAAAAAAAAAAAAAAAAAAAGCATGATTCGATGATTCACTACCACAATAATTCCATGATCCAATATAATAATTTTGAAATCACGAATTAAAAAAACACCCACTAAACAGTAAAACTTAACTTTTCTAAAAAAGCCATTTTTACATCATCTTAAAACAAACTAACTATTCACCGGACGATGTCCACACAATATCTTTCAACGCCGGCCGAAGTTCCTTACTACAAAACCTATCATATTCCAACGTATCGCCACTCGATTTGGTCACCTCGACCACGACCAACGATGCTGCGACCGTCTTTATGTCAGCTGCTATTCCTAACCTCCCTTTACGTCCAATTTCATCCCCATGCAGCCTTAAACTACTTTGATCACCATTTTTTTTAACCGAAAATTTTAAGACTTTTGCGAGCGACTCTAGCTTTGCCACGACCGTAGACGCGGTTTTCGTGGTTGCAAACCTTATTTCCTTCTTTTCTTCGCGTTTTTTCTCTTCAAATAATGGAGATAAATCAAACCCTTCTGATAACGAGATTATATGAAACGCATTAAGTGTTTCTATCTCGTCACATTTGGTGAAAACATCGTTTTCGTATAGAAAACTAGGGGTTTTACTAGGGTTTTCTATTTTGAACCATGCAGATTCGACGATTTGTGAGATTGGTAAACGAAGATCAGGGTTCGGGTCGAGTAGCTTCGTGATTAACTTACGTGCATCCGAAGAAAACCAAGGCGGACACCTGAAATCACCGCGGTAAATTTTACGATACATTGCGACAACGTTTTCAGCTTGGAAGGGTAAGAATCCAGCGAGAAGTACATACAAAATCACTCCGCATGACCAAATATCCGCCTTTGCACCATCGTAGCCTTTTTTACCGATAACTTCTGGTGCCACGTAAGCAGGAGTACCACATGTTGTATGCAACAAACCATCTTGTCTAAGATGATCACTAAAAGCACTTAAACCAAAGTCAGTAACTTTTAAGTTACCGTCTTCATCCAATAGGAGATTCTCTGGTTTTAAGTCGCGGTGATATACACCACGACTATGACAGAAATCAACAGCTGAAATCAGTTGTTGAAAATAGCTTCTGGCGACGTCTTCACGTAACTTTCCTTTAGCTATCTTGTTAAACAATTCACCTCCTTTTACAAGCTCCATCGCGAAGTAAACTCTACTTTTACTTGCCATAACTTCGTGTAGCTCGACTATATTTGGATGACATACCATCTTCATGACAGATATTTCACGTTTGATTTGCTCCATCATTCCTGCTTTTATCACCTTCTCTTTGCCAACGATCTTCATCGCTACGTGACTGCCCGTTAGCACGTTTCTCGCATGGTATACTTTCGCAAACGTGCCATGACCTAATTGCTTTCCTAGTTCGTATTTTCCATGCAAAACACCATGGTTTCCAACAATAGTTGACTCCATGACCATTACTCTATTGTAATAAACTTAGAAACTAATTAGTATTGAAATCAAGAGCGCGGTTAGGTAACCGGTGTTTACGGTGGCAATTTCTGCCTGTGATCGAGTTTTTAACTCGGCCACAGTTAAATAGCCGCGAGTCTCTCATCTCTCTGCATTCCCTAACCGGAATCGATAAATTTATAAAACTTATGGTGATTTTTAGTGGTGTCTTTGAAAATTTAGGGTTTTTGATTAGGGATGTTTATTCTTCTGAAACGATAGTAACACGAACGTTTATATAGGCAGGTTTTTATGGTGGTGAAGCATGCTTTTGATCGTTGGATTTACGCGATATACAATCCAACGGTAGTTAATAGTTAATTGATAAGTGAGACACAAGAAAACAAAATTGGGTTCTATGATTTTTGTTGTTACATTCAATTTACAATAATGGATTTATTCTATGTGCAAAAGAATTCCCCCTAAAATAAATGTATATTTGTTTTATTATTTGAGTTGAAAATAACGTGGTCCAACTTGAAATTATTGTCATAAAGTAAAATTAATTAGTACATGTTTTATGGTCCACAAGGGAAATAATTTCTAACCACTGTTTTGTTTTTACAACAAAATATCGTAACCAACGGCTTAGAAATTTTTTGTGTAAAAAAATAAGACATTATATTCGATTGTCACTTATTTTCTTTAGAGTAAATTACATTTTTGGTCCTCGTGGTTTACCGGGTTTAACACTGTTGGTCCAAATCGTTATTTTGTAACGGATCCAGTCCAAGATCCGATGACCCGTAACACTTTTGGTCCACTTTTTTAGAAAAAAACGTGCTATGACTAAAATACCCTCGAAGTTAACCAAAGAAATTGCACCATTAGTCCCTGACCTAACGGGCGTTACTTCCGTTAGTTATTATTTGACAACGTTAGTCCATTTAGCCAACGATTATTTGCAACGTTAGTCCTTTATACATTTTTGTCCGTTTTTCTTACGTTTCATACGGTTTTCGTCCGTTTTTCTTACGTTTCATACGGTTTTGTCTTTTTTTTTACGTTTTCGTCCGTTTTTCTTACGTTTCATACGGTTTTGTCCGTTTTTTTTACGTTTTCGTCCGTTTTTCTTACGTTTCATACGGTTTCGTCCGTTTTTTTTTTACGTTTTCGTCCGTTTTTCTTACGTTTCATACGGTTTTGTCCGTTTTTTTTTACGTTTTCGTCCGTTTTTCTTACGTTTCATACGGTTTTGCCCTTTTTTTTTACGTTTTCGTCCGTTTTTCTTACGTTTCATGCGGTTTTTGTCCGTTTTTTTTTTACGTTTTCGTCCGTTTTTCTTACGTTTCATGCGGTTTTGTCCCTTTTTTTTACGTTTTCGTCCGTTTTTCTTACGTTTTATACGTTTTTCGTCCGTTTTTTTAGTCGTTTTCATCCGTTTTTCTTACGTTTTCATACGGTTTTGTCCGTTTTTTTTACGTTTTCGTCCGTTTTTCTTACGTTTCATACGGTTTTCGTCCGTTTTTTTTACGTTTTCGTCCGTTTTTCTTACGTTTCATACGGTTTTGTCCCCTTTTTTTACGTTTTCGTCCATTTTTCTACGTTTCATGCGGTTTTGTCCCTTTTTTTTACGTTTTCGTCCGTTTTTCTTACGTTTTATACGTTTTCGTCAGTTTTTTAGTCGTTTTCATCCGTTTTTCTTACGTTTTCATACGGTTTTGTCCGTTTTTCTTACGTTTCATACGGTTTTGCCCCTTTTTTTTTACGTTTTTGTCCGTTTTTCTTACGTTTCATACGGTTTTGTCCGTTTTTTTTTGACGTTTTCGTCCGTTTTTCTTACGTTTCATACGGTTTTGCCCTTTTTTTTACGTTTTCGTCCGTTTTTCTTACGTTTCATACGGTTTTCGTCCGTTTTTTTTACGTTTTCGTCGTCCTTTTTCTTACGTTTTCATACGGTTTTGTACTTTTTTTTTACGTTTTCGTCCGTTTTTCTTACGTTTCATACGGTTTTGTCCGTTTTTTTTACGTTTTCGTCCGTTTTTTCTTACGTTTCATGCGGTTTTGTCCGTTTTTTTTACGTTTTCGTCCATTTTTTTTACGTTTTCGTCCGTTTTTCTTACGTTTCATACGGTTTTGTCCGTTTTTTTACGTTTTCGTCCGTTTTTCTTACGTTTCATACGGTTTTGTCCCTTTTTCGGAAAAATTAAAAAAAGTTAAAAAAAAAATTCCGAAAATATTTTTTTTCGGAAAAATTAAAAAAAGTTAAAAAAAAATTTTTTTTCCGAAAATATTTTTTTGTTCGGAAAAATTAAAAAAACAAATTCAGAAAATATTTTTTTTCGGAAAAATTAAAAAAAGTTAAAAAAAAATTTTTTTTTCCGAAAATATTTTTTTTCCGAAAATAATTTTTTTTTCCGAAAAAATGATTTGGAAAAAAAATATTTTCGGAAAAAAAAATTCAAAAAAATTTTGTTTTTTACGAAAATATTTTGGAAAAAAAATAATTGGACAAAAACGATATAAAAAAAAAAACGGACAAAACCGTATGAAACGTAAGAAAAAACGGACGAAAACGTAAAAAAAAGGGCAAAACCGTATGAAACGTAAGAAAAACGGACAAAACCGTAAGAAAAAACGGACAAAACCGTATGAAAACGTAAGAAAAACGGATGAAAAACGAAAAATAAAAACGACGAAAACGTATAAAACGTAAGAAAAACGGACGAAAACGTAAAAAAAAGGGACAAAACCGCATGAAACGTAAGAAAAACGGACGAAAACGTAAAAAAAAGGGACAAAACCGTATGAAACGTAAGAAAAACGGACGAAAACGTAAAAAAAAACGGACGAAACCGTATGAAACGTAAGAAAAACGGACGAAAACGTAAAAAAAAGGACAAAACCGTATGAAAACGTAAGAAAAACGGATGAAAACGACTAAAAACGGACGAAAACGTATAAAACGTAAGAAAAACGGACGAAAACGTAAAAAAAGGGACAAAACCGCATGAAACGTAAGAAAAACGGACGAAAACGTAAAAAAAAGGGACAAAACCGTATGAAACGTAAGAAAAAAGGACGAAAACGTAAAAAAAACGGACGAAACCGTATGAAACGTAAGAAAAACGGACGAAAACGTAAAAAAAAACGGACAAAACCGTATGAAAACGTAAGAAAAACGAGATGAAAACGACTAAAAACGCACGAAAACGTATAAAACGTAAGAAAAATGGACGAAAACGTAAAAAAAACGGACAAAACCGCATGAAACGTAAGAAAAACGGACGAAAACGTAAAAAAAAGGGACAAAACCGTATGAAACGTAAGAAAAACGGACGAAAACGTAAAAAAAGACAAACTATAACTAGAAAAGGACGAAAAAAAAAACGGACGAAACCGTATGAAACGTAAGAAAAACAACGGACGAAAACGTATAAAAAAGAAAGGACAAAACGTATGAAAAAACGAAAGAAAAAACGGACGAAAACGACTAAAAACGGACGAAAACGTATATAAAAACGTAAGAAAAACGGACGAAAACGTAAAAAAAACGGACAAAACCGCATGAAACGTAAGAAAAACGGACGAAAACAAATAAAAAAAAGGACAAAAAAACCGTATGAAACGTAAGAAAAACGGACGAAAACGTAAAAAAAAACGGACAAAACCGTATGAAACGTAAGAAAAACGGACGAAAACGTAAAAAAAAAACGGACGAAAACGTATGAAAACGTAAGAAAAACGGATGAAAACGACTAAAAAACGGACGAAAACGTAAAAAAAAAGGGACAAAACCGCATGAAACGTAAGAAAAACGGACGAAAACGTAAAAAAAAACGGACAAAACCGCATGAAACGTAAGAAAAACGGACGAAAACGTAAAAAAAAGGGGCAAAACCGTATGAAACGTAAGAAAAACGGACGAAAACGTAAAAAAAAACGGACAAAACCGTTTGAAACGTAAGAAAAACGGACGAAAACGTAAAAAAAACGTACGAAACCGTATGAAACGTAAGAAAAACGGACGAAAACGTAAAAAAAAACGGACAAAACCGTATGAAACGTAAGAAAAACGGACGAAAACGTAAAAAAAACAGACAAAACCGTATGAAACGTAAGAAAAACGGACGAAAACCGTATGAAACGTAAGAAAAACGGACAAAAATGTATAAAGGACTAACGTTGCAAATAATCGTTTGCTAAATGGACTAACGTTGTCAAATAATAACTAACGGAAGTAACGCCCGTTAGGTCAGGGACTAATGGTGCAATTTCTGGGGTTAACTTCGAGGGTATTTTAGTCATAGCACGTTTTTTCTAAAAAAGTGGACCAAAAGTGTTACGGGTCATCGGATCTTGGACTGGATCCGTTACAAAATAACGATTTGGACCAACAGTGTTAAACCCGATAAACCACGAGGACCAAAAATGTAATTTACTCTTTTCTTTAACTATTTGTGTAAATTGTAGCCACGTCATGAAGCTCAGATGATTTCAGGTGATTTAACTTTGTTTATGTCGATCAGTTAATGCATATATATTTCTAATTATAGTATAAAAGATAAAAAAGATATTATGTGTGTTAATAATTTTGTAAGCATATGTGTCTCTGTTTGATTCGAGAGATGATATTGTAGCAATGATTTTGACCATACATTAATATAAACTATTTTAAAACTTAAAGCCCCTTATGAGTCTTGATAAAACCGTTGCCAAACATAGCCATATGTTTTGAACAAATATGTTCGAATTAATACGAGTTAAAATAATTTTGAAATCGAGTTTTTACAAGATATTAATCGATGAATATACACATGTGTTATCAAATACAAAAGATAGTTATTTACTATGAGTCTATGACATGTAAATACTATTTTCTAAACGGTTTTGAGTATATGGATTAATAAACAAGCACAAACACCTAGCAAGTGGCTAAACAAAACAAAGTCACTACATGTTAAAAGTGAAACTAATTTGCTTCTTTACGTCTATTTGAGATCTGTTGGTCTCTTTACACGCTTAGAGATACAAAGTTTTTAATTGTGTTATGACTGAGTTTAATGTAATGATTAATTGTGTTATGACTGAGTTTAATGTAATGATTAGTTGTAACTGATAAGTAAAGCGTAAATATAAAAATACAAAGTTTTTCAACGTTTAAATTCTTATTAGAAATCAATCAAAGAATCTATTACCCAAGTGTTTTGCGGAACAAACACTTGGGATTGAATAGACAGGGTATGGTGTGTCTCCTATCTAAACTCAAGCTATGCTTAAGTGGTAACAATATCGACCCACTAAGCTATCTCAGGGATGCAGTTACTCTTTGTAGGAGAAAAGGGGTTTTGTGAAAGTTTAAGCTTTTAATGCACAAAACTTAACCCACTTTTCTCCATCTGTTGCTATTTATATACAAATATCAAAGAGTACTGAAGATTAAAATACAACAAGAATAAGAAAGCGTGTCTGACAACTATAACAGTATTTGTCATTTTCAAGAACCAATAGGAATGGGCCAAAAAAGTCTTCGAGTGTCAGTTCTGACACTTCTTGACTTTTAGCCGCTTTAGGGATGGTTTGTTTCTGGCCCGATAAGACTTCTCCTTATCTCTTCAAACTCTTCCCGCTCAATCCCGCCTTTCTTTCAGGCTTCAGGTTCTTCAGTCTTCGCCTTCAGTCTTCAGTCTTCAATAACTTATTGTTGTTGATGAGACTGGGGTTCAGTGAGTTCTTGTCCAACACTCACTGAACCCATTACCTTCTTCTTTGTCTCAAGTAACACTGAGGGAGTTCCGTCTCACTGAGTGGTGAGTCTTTCTTCTTAGACTCGTCCTGAGCATCTTGAAGGTAACTCACTGAGTGACTGTTCACTCAGTGACTTAAATATGTTTTCGGTTGATTAACACTTAGCTTAATTTATATTCAAATCTTGTTTTCAGGATGCTTGGGTACTGACGGACCCAACAAGATCCATAAGAACGATGACATCTTCACATCATTCCTTAGCGTGTTTTCTCTTTGACACGTATATACTAGTCGCGACACATTTTAATGTGACTCGATAGGTACACCTATAAATTACTCTATTAGATTTAAGGGCTAATCACAAAAAAAAAAAAAAAAAAAAAAAAAAAAAAAAAAAAAAAAAAATCATAGTTGCCACTATATCTTTTTATGTGTAACATATTAAAAAATTTGTTTATGTATGTATTAAACTATTATTTTTGTCTTTATGTGTGTATTTTATGACCATTTTACCCCTCATTTTATTAGTCCGAGAAGGGTAAAATGGTTATAAAGTACACATATAAAGACAAAAATGGTAATTTAATATATACATAAGCAAAAAAAATATTCGATACACATAAAAATATATAGTGTCAATTACGATGTTTTTTTTTTTTTAGCCCTAGATTTAACAAAAGAAACAAATACACTGAATTAATTTTCATTGTAGTTATTCATGTGAAAATGACTGTTTTGGGGTAACACGTGGATGAGTCATTGGTTATGTAGACATTAGAAAAAAAAAAACATTTTTAGCGACTGTCGACTGATGTATCTCATCTGTTGTTGTATTTTGTAGTCTAAAATGACGTGATATGGTCACAGTAAATAATAAACATGAATGTGATTCTGCTTTTCTAGTAAGCACGTACGTGATATGGACACAGTAAATATTAAACATGAATGTGATTCTGCTTTTCTAGTAAGCACGTACGTGATACGAACACAGTAAATAATAAACATAAATGTGATTCTGCTTTTCTAGTAAGCACTTACGTTAAATATAAGAAAAAATACAGCGAGAAGAAAAACTAAAATGAGAAAAATAAAAAAGATTTCTAACAACACATTTTAGATAAGAGAGATAATTTTAAAAGACGATGTATTTATTTTTATAAATGCATTTAAAATATGTGATTGTGGTTTTTTTTCACATTTCTCATTTTATCCTAACTCTTATTAATATATATATTTTTTTATCCTAACTCCATTGAGTATTGCATATGTCACTAACAAAAAGGGTGTGTTTAGTAAAAGTACCAGTGAGCTGTGAGCAGTAGCTCCAGCTCACAGCTTCTTAAAGAAGCATTAAAAAAATGAGATTTCCTAAAAAATAGCAAAGCTCACCGCTCCTTTGCCAAACGAATAATAAAAATCAAAAAACTCATTGCTCACCGCTCATCGCCCCAACAAACTTCAAAAAGCTTCGCGCCAAACATATCCAAATACTTCATTCGTCTCATATTAAGTATTCATGTTACTAGTTTGAGATGTATTATAATAAAGTATCCACTTTATATTTCAACAAATGAAAATAGACTTTAGTCGTGGATATAATATTTGATTAGTGGAGAATTTAGTTAGTAATTTTCTAAAACGTTATGCATAAATAACACTTATTATAAAACAGAGGGAGTAGTTAAAGATACACGTATAATTATTTGATATTTTCAAACACTTGATAGATATAGACTTGTAAAGTGTATGCTTTCACGAATTTGCTAATATTTTCACGACTGTTTAGTCGTGACAATCAATAGCAAGACAAAGATTCCGGCCCGGCTGAGAGAGAGCAGCTCTAGTTGCCCATCCAGTCGGACATATATAACTGTTGGCCAACCATAGAACATATATTACCGCTAGATGTATATATTCTTTAACATACTCGGCAGCTCAAAGTGGCCGTTTTCATATAAAAATAACGTTTTAAGTAAAACTATTAATTTGCTAATGCGAGCCTTAAAACTATTTGTTATTGGTAATGACGAATTTGTTTCTTTGAATATTAAAATTGATTGATAATGACCATGTGAGCAATTTTTTTTATTTTTCAATAATATATCAAGAATTTGAAAGGGAGATAATATATATTTAAAGATGAGTCAGAAAGCAATTACTTTTGAACCGTATAACCTTTACACAAAGATAACCATTGCTTGCGTTTGAATGACAAACTTCTATAATTTTGTCATGACATAAAGATGCATATGTTTTTGGATCGATGTATCTATGCATATATCTTTGTTGTAAAGTAGATATATCTTTATTTTTTTAGAAGATAAGTTATTACTTTGTAAAAGTATAGAAAACTACGTAATGTTCATAAAGATGGATTGTAACCTAATACTATTAATTCATGTGATACTAGCTTCATGGCTTGTCCGAATAAGCGGGCTAGTTTCATCAGTTTACTTGTCAATAATAACGATCGTGTGAACAATCGTGCAATGAAAATGCTAATAAAATTGCAACAAAGTTTGATTTGAATCATACATATTTGCAGGTTAGACATCTTTGATTATTAGAGGGTAATATGAGAGAGTGTAAAATTAATCATTTAGCAAAAAATGAATGATCTCCAAAGTTGCAAGAGTATATTTAAATGCTTACATATTTCTAAACTTCTTTATTAAATAACAATATATCATTATTCTCATTGTTTAAATACTAAAATCATGGTTGTTAAGATTTCGATCATTATCTTAGAATCTTACGATTCTACGATGCTATATAGCAAAAACGATGACGATCCTACGTAGGATATTTACAAGCATAAGATCTCATAGGAACCCGATCTTGATCACAGGATCTTAAGATCTAATTCGATCCGATCTTACTTTTCTCGAACAATAAACTAATAAACTACAAAGTTATGGATTAATTTTTATAAACTTTAAAAAAACAACATGTTAATATTCTTAAAAAACCCATAATCATAATTTAGGACAACATTTTCATGTAATATTCCTATAATTTTGTGTTTATGATATATACTAATTTGTATATTTGTATAATATTAAGAAGGTTACTAAAAAAATGACATTATAGTAGGATCTTAAGATCCTAATCGATCTTACGATCACGATCTTGCAAAGACGAAAACGATCATGGGCAGTGGCGGTACCGGAAATTTTTTTAGGACGGGGCAAAAGTTGAGAGTAAATGTCAAGTCGGGTCATGTCACTAACTTGGCCTTTGTTGATGTAATGACAACGATTTTACTTTGAATGAGAGTGAAATTGTTTAGGTAGAACCTAAACGTTGTAACTCTATGGACAATTTGGACATACTTACTTTTTATGATCGATATTAATACATATAGAGAAAGCGAAAACAGAAATTTAGATAACAAAATTTGGAGTAGCACAAAAGTCGAACATTAGATCTTATCGAAAATAAAGAATGTCTTTAACCACTAGACTAAGATGTAGTCATTGGTTAATGTTTAAACATTATACTATTTATTCTCTTACGGGGCAGAATAAAAATTGTGCATTATGATCATCCGAAGAAGATCGACATTAATAGAAGTCTTAACATCTACTAGAAACTTTGTGGGGGCAACTGCTCACTCTGCCCATTGTAGTACCGCCTCTAATCCTTGGTAGAATCCCGATCTTGAAAACCTTGACTGAAATAATTGTCTGACATTCTTTTATGAACATAAAATATTTGCAAATCCTCTTTTTAAGGTTCATCATTGGTTACACTATAATCACTTGTTTACCAAAAAGAGTCACATTTGAGCCAGCTGCAAGTGTAACGACTTAAAATTTATCGTGGCATATTCGGTAATAATGCAAGTGTCTGCAAATCACAAACTTAATAACTCAACAATTGTTAGATAACCCAAATGCAGATTATGGGATGTTTACGATTGCTTCTTACAACTATTTATAAATTGCAAAAACTGTTCATGTAGTATGTCCAAATTGCAAGTACGGTTCTTACCTTTTTGAAAGTGCAAGAGCCGTTCACGTGATCCCACATTGGCCAAACTAAACTTCCTTAATTGAATTAAACATGGATAACGATTACCGTCATAAAATAAGTATTATATGAACCTTTATCTAACAAGTTGTAATTACAAAAAATATAACTAACTATTAATCCTTATCTTATGGTTCAACTTATTTTTACAACTACAAAATAATTAATTAGCCATTTTTATATCATATCATATCTTCAACAAAAGGTTAATTAAGAATGACTAACTAGATATACATCAAGATATTTTAAACTTATCTAGTTTTCATTAATCTTATCTTATTTTAACATTCATTATCACCTCTAAGGTTGCCTACAGTAAGCCAACCCAATCCCCTCATTTTTCTCTGCCACGTCAGCTTTTCTCTCCAGCGACCTACAGACGATTAGGTGCCCCAGTAAGCGACCAAGTTCAATTTTTTTTTTTTTTTTTTACTTTGCACCATGGATTCTAAAAAACAAACGGTAATATAGCTTTCTCTAATCGATCGAGTACTCGACCAAGATGGCACATTCGATCACCATGATCGACTCCCCACAGTAGATGAATCGATCGCCCAATTCGATCATATGTCGATCGTCGATCGCTACTGTGAGTAGCCTAATGTATCTTGTTTAATTGGTTCAGACTTGCAACCGTGTTGAGTTCTTACCGCGATACTAAGTTGAAACATGGATTGAGATCCATCAGTTTTGAGCATGAATCAAATAAATAATGATTGTTTGAGTTAATAACAAACTCACATGCATAACGACCGAGATGTTAAAACGAGAAATCAGTTAATTTTCTTGGCTAAAACATATATTAGTACCCCGAACTTGGCAAAAAGGATCATTTAGTACTCTGAACTTTTAAGGATGCAGAATGGTACCCCGAACTTGGCAAACTGAAATTACTACTACCCTCTACTAAATTAACTCCTTACTTATTATTATTATTATTATTATTATTATTATTATCATTATTATTATTATTATTTAATTAAAAAAAACAAATTTATTAAGTCCTAATGTAATTTATTTATTAAACATATTTTATTTAAAATTGAGTTAATTTCATTTTTTTAAATTAATATAATATTATATTTAGTTATTGAGAATAAATATATATTTGAAATAACACTTTATGAAAAGTGAATCTAGTGCGCTACTTTTAATATATAGATATCTGTATTATTTATAAAGTGTTTGTTTCAAATATTTTTGAGACCATAAGACCAAGAGTAATAGGCGTTGAAAATGGGTTAGTTGCCCATTCAACGGGCGTTGGATCACCCTCTTGCTGCGTTGAATCCCGTTGAAAACCAAAAAAATCAACGCCCGTTGATTGAACAACGTTCGTTGAAACTATTGTTTGGTCAAATATAGCCGTTCAACGGCTATATTTATTAACTATTTTTTTTTTCTTTTTTTAACTTCAACTTTCCTAATCTAACATTTATTTTCATTTCAACACACAATTCACCAACTTCCTCTCAACCAAAATAACGACCGTTTTTAACAAAAAATGATTCGCCGGCCATTCAATGCCTCGTATTCGAGTAACGTTTCAAGTTCCGACGAATTTGAAACCGAAGTGGTAGCCGTTTGTTCAAGTGCGTTAAACCTTATGGCGACGTTTATTCACCGAAGCATTCGTCCACGTCTACCGTTTCAAACGAGACAAGTTATCATGCGCGATCGTGAAGAAGCTCATAACCGTTTGATGCGATATTATTTTAATGAGAATCCCCGTTGGCCGCAACCAAGAGTTTTCAAACAACGTTTCCGAATGTCTAAAAGGTTGTTCTTACGTTTGCGTGACGATTTGAAAAGGGAAGTCGTGTACTTTAAACAAAAATCCGACGCACGAGGGAAGCTTGGATTCACCACAATGCAAAAGTTGACCGCCGCCATACGGATTTTGGCGTTCGCACAAATGTCCGACATCAACGACGAGTACTTGCACATGGCGGCTAAAACTATTCGAGACACACTTAGGGAGTTCGCAATCGGTATTATATTTTATTTTTATTTAACGTTTATAATTATTTATCTTTTACATTTAAGCATATGTTTTTAATATTGTAGCTATTGGTGAGATATACGGTCGTCGATACCTTAGAAAACCGACTTGGTTCGACCTACAGAAAATATACGAGGTGCACGAAGACATGCATGATCTACCCGGTATGATCGGTAGCATAGATTGTATGCATTGGCAGTGGGAAAGATGTCATACGGCTTGGCGTGGCCAACACACTCGGGGTGATCAAAAGGGACCGACGAAGATACTTCAAGCTGTTTGTTCACAAGACCTTTGGTGTTGGCATGCATTCTTTGCCGTAGCTGTATCGAACAATGATCTCAACGTGTTACAACAATCACCTGTCATAGAGGACATTGTTTCAGGTAAAATGTCCACCGCATCTTTTTACGCCAATAATAATTACTACCCGTACGGATATTTTTTGGGCGATGGTATATATCCCGAGCATAGCTACATCGTAAAGACTTTCACCGACACGGTGGATGAGAAAAGACTGCATTTCAAAAAGCAACAAGAATCGGCAAGAAAAGATATAGAGCGTTTCTTTGGTGTTCTCAAGCAACGTTGGGCGTACATAAGGACTCCTTGCAAATTATGGTCGACTCAAACGATGGAGTACATTATGGAAGCATGTATCATTTTACATAATATGATTTTGGAATATGAGGGTAACGCATACTGTCAAGATTATAGACCCGAAGCAGTAGAAGAAGATGAAAATAGAGAACAAGCACCCATAGAAGTCAGATTACAAAACAACAGGTATATGCGAAGTGCCGACGTTCATAATTCTCTTAAGACGGATTTGGTAGAGCATGTTCGGGCACGAAGCAACGTAGGGTACGCAATGGTGAACTTGAGGATGAAGATAGAGCCAACGAAGAGGTTGAAGACTTGGGTGACGAGACAATTGTAGAGTTGGGTGACGACGAGGAAGATTATTATGCGAGTGACGACTACGACGATGCGGACTATAGCGACGATTGAATTATTTTAGGTTTATGTTGTGTTATTTCTAAATTTAGAATAATTTGTAATAAAATTGTTTAGGAAAAAAAATATTTATGTAATGATTGAAGAAATAAAAAACAGGCGTTGAACCATTACCCCCATTTTAGCTTCAACACCCAACTTTCTATCACTGCCACTTGTCGACATTTGCCCCAACCCACTCCCTCACCACTACTCTTGGTCTAACAATTTAACTATTTATTTCTTCATATGTATATGTTAAATTGAAAATTGTAAAAACTCATATATAGTTAGTTATAAGTTAATGTAAAAATTATTTGTAACAAATATTTAACAATATAATATGAAGATGAATTAAGAGTAACGTGTTAGAAATATTTTAGAACTAGATACTACATATATATTCTTTATATTCTAAATAATCAATTAAAATAGTATATTATTAAAAGAAAAAATTAAATATAATTGAACTTTAGGACAAATATATTTTCTTAGCCAAAATTTTAATATAAATTATTTATTAAAGAAATACTAAATTAAATTTTAGGAAGAAAGAAAAACAATTAATTGTTGGGTTAACTAGTATAGGGTAATAGAAATTACATTTTGTCAAGTTCAGGGTATTATTCTGTACTTTTAAAAGTCTAAGGTACTAGATGATCTAATTTGTCAAATTTGAGGTACTAATATGTGTTTTGACCAATTTTGTTTTAGTCAAGTACATTTTAGACGAGTTGAGTTTAATTTGAACCTAACTTTTCAACACATTCAGCAAAGTTCACGAGACTTGCCACTATGACTCCAAAGAGAGTTTACTATGCCTTTGCTTATTGGGCTTTCTTTTACCTCCTTTGCCCATTAGTCCGTACTTACGGTTTTTTAGATTTACAAAATCACATGTCGAAGTAACCACAAAATCTATGTTATTTTAGTTGCTAAAACTTGGTTTCTTACACAACAACATAAAGAAAGAGAATTAAGAAACGATCATAAGTAAACTTTTATTTAAGACAATAGTAAATGACATCTTTAAATCTTTAATCACACCCATCATTACATTATACTGTAATCTTTATTAATTTAGTCATTTCTCATACACTTTAGCCTTTGAACTAGCACATAGCCCACTAAAATATCCCTGTGGGTTGCTAGCAAAACCAGGCCTTATTATATAAGATCCACCACCGCCGGGAGCCTTAAAACCATGTTTTTGCGACCAGTTGGAGCTCCTTTTGATCATCTGATAATTTTGTATCCAAAGTTAGTTGATGAAATAGATATTTATATTTTTGCATATGTTTTGTGACCAATAATCATTATAAGTCAATCCACAAACCAAACGTACAATAAAGCCAAATTAATTAAAACAATACATTGCATGCAAGTTACCTAATCAAATATAGAGTTGAGATCAATATAGAAAAGAAACAATTTTAGACATACATTTTTCATTTAGATTAATAAAAAATCATTTGTCACCTTTTTTTTTTAAACAATATATCTTGCAAACGATAAATCTTCAAGCTACAAAAAATACACTGTCGCGACAAGAATTAAATTATCTATCTATAGATATGCATTTCTTTATAATTTTGACCATTTTTTTTTTTTTTTTTTTTTATTTTTTATTTTTTTTATTTTTTTTTTAATTTTCGCCCAGAAAAATCACATATGATTTGTAAAAATCACATGTGATTTGTAAAAATCACATGTGATTCGTAAAAATACATAATTATATATCAGCACAATTATGATTAAAAAAAAAATATTGATCGCTGTACGTAAATAGTGATCATGAATACCAAATAGCGAACCCAAGTCGAACGATTTTGCAGCGAACTCAGGATGCAACAATTAAATTTCGACGACGTGTATGCCCAGCGCTATAAGGCTGAACGCAGTCTACCGATTTAAATCGGTCGGTCGCATCCAAGAACCCAAACCGACCGATTGTTTGGCCGGTCGCTTCCCATGTGGAGGATCGGTTGGTTTCATGCATTTGGGAATATCGGTCTCCTTATCGACCGATTTTAACACTTATACACACAAACACATTTAAAAAAAAAAAAACTTTTAAACTATAAATACCAACCTCAATTCAAAAACACACACAAACACATTCAAACACACACACACAAACAATTCAAAACTGCAAATGTCTTTCAAAAAAGATTTCTCCCAACAATTCCCCCAGTCATCCTCGTCGAGATTTCTCACAACAATTCCCCAGTCCTCTTCGTCGAGATTTCTCCCAACCCAGTTCTCCAAATGAAGTTTATCACACTCCACTAGAAGATATCTTTCCGGTTTTTCAATCGGAAAATGAACCGGTGAACACTCCACCGGTTGTCTAACAAGAAGCAAATCTATTTGGTCTAACTGAAGATGAACTCAGACTTATGGAGCAAGATTTGGAAGTCCAGCGAGAAATGGAACTACGTGAACTACAAGAGGAAGCTGCTCGTTTGGAGCAGCAAGCCAGGGATGAAGAAGAACGGAGGAAGAACAGGGAAATGTGTTGGTTCTCACCTGATTCCTCTTCGAGTGAAGACGGTTGGGTCTCAGATGATAGCTTCCATTAATTTGTAGTTTCATTACCGTATCGTAGTTTGTTAATCTTTAATTTATGTAATGTTTTTATTATTGATGAATTTTAAGTTTATTTTAAATGTTTGATTAAAAAAAAAAAAAAAAAAAAAAAAAAGGTCGGTCATCGACTGTGGCAGGTCGGTCGCTTCTGGTCGCCGGAGAGAGAAAGCTGACCTGGCAACCGGTGACCCAGGTCGCTTGGGTCACCGACTGTGTCCAGCCTAAGGGTTAGATACAAATCCTTATCATTGGGCATATATTCTCTAGGGGATGAGTTATTCAAACCCCCCCAAAAAAACTAACCGCACCCTCCCTATTTTTTTGCCTTTTTTTATTTTTATTTTATTTTTATAATTTTGTTTATATAAAAAAACTATAAACCTGAAAGTGCGGAACAGAAAATATAAAGTTTAATAAGTCAAACGCTTAAAACTGTCAGAAATACAGAACAGAAACTGACAAAAAACTATGATATACTGTAAAAAAAAGGAGAACAAAGGGAATAAAGGACAAAACCCTCTCTGATGTGACATCATAGGGGGGTATGTATAGTAGAACCCATTCTCCGACCTCCATACATCTAGCTTCTCGAATACTTTAACTAGATCCATCTCTTTTGTCGTACACAAATTAAACAGGTACTCCGTATTACGATAACGAAGAAGATGATATATTTATTTATTTGATTTGTTCTTGGGTTTGTAACTGTATTGTGATGTGCAGTGGCGGATCTTGAAGTTTTTAGTGGAGGGGGCCGGATTTTTTTTTTGTCCTATCGTTATATGTCGAAGTAACCACAAAATCTATGTTATTTTAGTTGCTAAAACTTGGTTTCTTACACAACAACATAAAGAAAGAGAATTAAGAAACGATCATAAGTAAACTTTTATTTAAGACAATAGTAAATGACATCTTTAAATCTTTAATCACACCCATCATTACATTATACTGTAATCTTTATTAATTTAGTCATTTCTCATACACTTTAGCCTTTGAACTAGCACATAGCCCACTAAAATATCCCTGTGGGTTGCTAGCAAAACCAGGCCTTATTATATAAGATCCACCACCGCCGGGAGCCTTAAAACCATGTTTTTGCGACCAGTTGGAGCTCCTTTTGATCATCTGATAATTTTGTATCCAAAGTTAGTTGATGAAATAGATATTTATATTTTTGCATATGTTTTGTGACCAATAATCATTATAAGTCAATCCACAAACCAAACGTACAATAAAGCCAAATTAATTAAAACAATACATTGCATGCAAGTTACCTAATCAAATATAGAGTTGAGATCAATATAGAAAAGAAACAATTTTAGACATACATTTTTCATTTAGATTAATAAAAAATCATTTGTCACCTTTTTTTTTTAAACAATATATCTTGCAAACGATAAATCTTCAAGCTACAAAAAATACACTGTCGCGACAAGAATTAAATTATCTATCTATAGATATGCATTTCTTTATAATTTTGACCATTTTTTTTTTTTTTTTTTTTTTTAATTTTCGCCCAGAAAAATCACATATGATTTGTAAAAATCACATGTGATTTGTAAAAATCACATGTGATTCGTAAAAATACATAATTATATATCAGCACAATTATGATTAAAAAAAAATATTGATCGCTGTACGTAAATAGTGATCATGAATACCAAATAGCGAACCCAAGTCGAACGATTTTGCAGCGAACTCAGGATGCAACAATTAAATTTCGACGACGTGTATGCCCAGCGCTATAAGGCTGAACGCAGTCTACCGATTTAAATCGGTCGGTCGCATCCAAGAACCCAAACCGACCGATTGTTTGGCCGGTCGCTTCCCATGTGGAGGATCGGTTGGTTTCATGCATTTGGGAATATCGGTCTCCTTATCGACCGATTTTAACACTTATACACACAAACACATTTTAAAAAAAAAACTTTTAAACTATAAATACCAACCTCAATTCAAAAACACACACAAACACATTCAAACACACACACACAAACAATTCAAAACTGCAAATGTCTTTCAAAAAAGATTTCTCCCAACAATTCCCCCAGTCATCCTCGTCGAGATTTCTCACAACAATTCCCCAGTCCTCTTCGTCGAGATTTCTCCCAACCCAGTTCTCCAAATGAAGTTTATCACACTCCACTAGAAGATATCTTTCCGGTTTTTCAATCGGAAAATGAACCGGTGAACACTCCACCGGTTGTCTAACAAGAAGCAAATCTATTTGGTCTAACTGAAGATGAACTCAGACTTATGGAGCAAGATTTGGAAGTCCAGCGAGAAATGGAACTACGTGAACTACAAGAGGAAGCTGCTCGTTTGGAGCAGCAAGCCAGGGATGAAGAAGAACGGAGGAAGAACAGGGAAATGTGTTGGTTCTCACCTGATTCCTCTTCGAGTGAAGACGGTTGGGTCTCAGATGATAGCTTCCATTAATTTGTAGTTTCATTACCGTATCGTAGTTTGTTAATCTTTAATTTATGTAATGTTTTTATTATTGATGAATTTTAAGTTTATTTTAAATGTTTGATTAAAAAAAAAAAAAAAAAAAAAAAAAAAAAAAAAAAAAAAAAAAAAAAGGTCGGTCATCGACTGTGGCAGGTCGGTCGCTTCTGGTCGCCGGAGAGAGAAAGCTGACCTGGCAACCGGTGACCCAGGTCGCTTGGGTCACCGACTGTGTCCAGCCTAAGGGTTAGATACAAATCCTTATCATTGGGCATATATTCTCTAGGGGATGAGTTATTCAAACCCCCCCAAAAAAACTAACCGCACCCTCCCTATTTTTTTGCCTTTTTTTATTTTTATTTTATTTTTATAATTTTGTTTATATAAAAAAACTATAAACCTGAAAGTGCGGAACAGAAAATATAAAGTTTAATAAGTCAAACGCTTAAAACTGTCAGAAATACAGAACAGAAACTGACAAAAAACTATGATATACTGTAAAAAAAAGGAGAACAAAGGGAATAAAGGACAAAACCCTCTCTGATGTGACATCATAGGGGGGTATGTATAGTAGAACCCATTCTCCGACCTCCATACATCTAGCTTCTCGAATACTTTAACTAGATCCATCTCTTTTGTCGTACACAAATTAAACAGGTACTCCGTATTACGATAACGAAGAAGATGATATATTTATTTATTTGATTTGTTCTTGGGTTTGTAACTGTATTGTGATGTGCAGTGGCGGATCTTGAAGTTTTTAGTGGAGGAGGCCGGATTTTTTTTTGTCCTATCGTTATATTAGGGTCTTCTAATTCGGGGGGGGGGCGGGGGGGGGGGGGGGCGACTTAATAAATATAAATTTTTTCGGACGAAATACGGATAAGTTAGCACTTTTGAGCCAAAAAAGGAGGGCCCCCCCCCCCCCCCCCCCCCGGCTCCAACTAAGATCCGCCCCTGGTGATGTGGACGACTTGCATACAAATTATGGTTTTTATACGTGAGATATGTTATTTCAAAAAAGAATATGTATCAACAATAACCGTAAGATAAAAATTTGCGATCACAAAAAACTCCTAGACATCATCCATGAGATATATACATGTTTCTGTAAACTTGAGTTAAAAATCTTAATATCTGATGTGGCATCAAACAATTGGACTTCTTAATATATATAAAGCAATTTTCTAGGATTTCTATTTCAAACGAGCTGGGTAGCCCGCGCGTTGCGACGGGGTGAATTGACATTAGTTTTTTGCAGCCATGTTGTCCAATTATCAATATTTAAACAGCTGTAACCCCGTTCAATTGTGATTTTAAAAATACAAAAACAAAAAAAATCTTTCAATTTAACACTTTGTACTCTATTTGCCGGAAGTCTTCCTTGGAAGCAGTCTCTTTACACGAAACCTAACTTGCGAAGCGTCTTTGGATGGCTGAAGTTGCAATAGTCCTTTATGCATTTGGGATTGATTTTCGTTCTGGCCTTAAGACCCTGTCATTGCACCTGTATGTAACAAATGGGTTTGACCATTTATCACGCACAATCAATTTTCCTTCTGGCCTTAAGACCCTGTCGACTTCTGCAATGACTGATTTTAAGTTGCACCTGTATTATTGAAAATATAGCTTCAGTTATGCGCGTAGAAAAGTATCAGTGTGGTGTATGAAGGTGCGTTTTAGATTTTACTACTAAAATTTATCGATGTTGTACATAAAAATGCTTTTAACTTTACTAATCCTAATTGGGGGATGTTTAGATGTGCCTTGTGACATATAATTTTAACAAATCATCTAATCTGGAAAAATGTATCATGTGATTGTTTTTGTAATACTACATGACCATCTCAGTTTTCAATCAATTTCCTAGTCTATCCCCATTATAAGATCAGACTTTCTAATCACTTTCTTGTATCCAACGTTAGAGGCTAGTTTCTTAAAGAGTAATAATGGTAAAAATTTGTGTTAATACTATCAGAAATATAATAAAAATCATTATATGGTGAATGAGTGATGAGTTACCGTTCCTAGTTTCAGGCGTGAGAGATGAGCTTTTGACACACATGTTGATGGTTAAGCTACCCCGTCATTGGAATCTTGTGGCTGGAAGTTCCAAACTGTCTTTACACTGATCAGGTACAATGGCAACCTTCATGTACACCATGACGGCTAGTTGGATACCTTGTTATTTGATCCATCACTGTTATTGCTTCTATCCTTATCTGTAAACCTCCTACAAAGCGTTTATTTGCAATAGCGTATACGTTTGCAAAGCCATTTCTAGTTAGCTTGTCAATAGTGGATTTTCGAAGCATGTAAAACACAATAGGCAAATTCTAGCAAGATTTTGACCCTATTTCATTTTGGTAAAACAATAAGGAAAGAGGGTGTTTGGGATTCATTAGTTCTGCTTATGAATAATGTATCAACAGTCTGGATTAAAAAAAATGTATTTTTTAAAGTGCTTATTAAAGAAGATGTTATAATTACGATTAGTGGTTTTTAAAGTGCCTATATTTTCTAACCACCACTAAAAGCAGTTGTTTCAGATTGTAAACTGTAGAAAACGTACCAGAAAGTTCATCTAAAATAAGGAAATGATCCAACGACTTCAATTCTGGCCTACAAAACATAAACAAAAGATCATAATTCAGAAACCCAAAGTGATACAGGAAATCTTGAAACAAAAAATCCAATATTTTTATCCACAAAATTTCTTTTCTCAATGAAAAGAAGGCCGAACCAACCGAAACCTAGGACCCTATGCAATGACAAATAAGCTTAAAGGTAGGTGGTGCCATTTTCAATCTCAGTTATGGATTTAGTTAGTTTTCCTTTCATCGTATCCCATGAGAACTCTAAGTTAAACTCGGTGTCCTTTTCCTTCATGGGACTGCACTTTTTGAAACAAAATAAAATAGCTATTAGAAACATCACTCAACAATGTTGATTAAATAAACAATGTAATTTTTTTTTGCTGGTACGTTGCTTACGTGAAATGAGTCCCTTCAAGAGCGACATAAGCATTCAGTTTGTTCTTTCCAGGAATGGTAAAGGGCCTATCAACAGGTACGACTCTGGCCATACGTGTAAGAACAACGCTTACCATGAGGAGCACTCGATCAGTTAGAGGTATCCACTGGTAGTTGCTGATTGTGCAACTATTTGGTCTGTCATCTGCAAATTAACACCATTAATAATCTACTCATTATTACGTGAAAAGCTTAATCATAAAACAAATACTTATTACCTTCACGAAAATCATCTGACCCGTTGTAACAAAGATCCGGATCATAACCGTTGAACTGGTTTTGACCACCATCCGGCCAGGGGCACTATATCTACGCTCAAGGCTCGGTTTATAAAACTCGATCAATATGTATGGTGTTAGACCCGTTTCCCGGATACTTGGACCCACCCTAGATGAAAATGGATAAATAACTTACGTGATTGGCCAGTCAACGAATGTTGCGTTGTGGTCAAAACTAATAGTCAAAATATGACTAAAGTGGTGATATACAATATGATGTATAACTAAAGGGACCTAAGTTGCCATTGTGGTAAGTATGTTATAGTAGGTATTGTGGCCAAAATAGAAGGAATAGGACTTGAGGGGCCATTCTTGTCATTAGTCCAAACTTGTGCCTAGATAATTATATCCAGGAAAGTCTAGACTTTTCCATATTTTTCAAGATGGTGTGAGGATGTCGGTTTTGGAGAGAAAAGAGAGGGAAAATGATGAATGTTGATGGGTTATGAAGATGGGTTGAAGATGGCTACTCATTAGCATGATTATGACAAGTAAGTAACCTCTAATTAGTGTTAATTGATTAATTCAAGAGTTAGGGTTTATGTATCTAATTTGAGAAAAACGGGTAAATGGTGGTTTCAAGATAATTAATGGGTTATAGTTTTTATGAGGTAAATTTATATGGGTTTAGTTAGTACTTTAAAGGGTGTTCATCATATGATCAAAGTATGATCATATGATGATCAAGAATGTTAAAAGGTGTGTTAGTTGTTATAGTTGATGGTTTTGAGTTAATAAGTGTTTATGAATGATGCTTGTGAAACTAGGAAGATGATGATGATGATATGTTGATGGTGATGATGTGATGATGGTGATGATAATGGTGGAACCATGATTGTAGCTTAACTTTGGAAGCTAAGGTAAGTAACTTTGATTTCTATATGCTTGATATGAATATTCCATGTTATGTGTTATGAATGAGTTGATAGGATTAAGCCTTGGATTAGGAAGTGGATTTATAGGAGGTATGGTATTGAGCTAGGGTCAAGAGGTAGGTTATGAGGTTGAGAGGCCTAAGGTAAGTTTATGTTCATTTTGTGTAAAATGTTATTATGTTGAATGTGATATGGTTATGATGTTGATATGATAGCGGTAATGAGAATGGTTGGCATGAGCCTAATGATTAAAAGCGTTCTTGATACATATGAATGTGAATGGAAGTATTGATCATATATTAATCTAGTTACTTACTAAGCGAAAGCTTACCCCTCTTAGTTGTTAATGTTCTTGTAGGTTATGCGCGACGGAAAGAAGGTTCATGGGTTATAGCATAAGGATTTGGAAGTGGATTTGGAAGATAATAAGCATTAGGAGCTAGGTAGAATACCGAGCTCGAGATAAGGTTGCACCCCCGAGAGTCTTTTTTTTTTTATTTGTATAATGTGTGTCAAGGTCGTCGTAAAGTTTGGATGGTCAACGGTGTGTCCAAGTGTGTTAAATGGTTTGCGGTCAATGTTTAAAGGGGTGTTTAGTTTAAGTGTGTTTGTACCCATTTTGGTTTATAAGCGGGTCAAGTGTCATTGTAACATGTTTGTTATGTTAAGTTAATGAATTTGGCCAAGTTTGATGTAATACGGAAGTCGTATGGGTTGTTTGTAGTATAAATGGGTCAAAA
This sequence comes from Artemisia tridentata subsp. tridentata, assembly GCA_021014915.2. Classification (NCBI taxonomy): domain Eukaryota; kingdom Viridiplantae; phylum Streptophyta; class Magnoliopsida; order Asterales; family Asteraceae; genus Artemisia; species Artemisia tridentata. The sequence continues at coordinate 79,023,231 of CP139508.1, forward strand.
CGGGTTTTAGTGCATATCCCGTCAAGTTGTAAAGTACATTTTCCGAGTGTCAAACGGTAAATGTTTTCGTAGGAAAATGAGCCCAATGATATACTAAGTAAATCTGCAAAGTTTGGTGAAGTAACGAGTTCGGGAGGTCGGGTTTTCGTTCGCGAAACTTGAAAAATGATTTCGGGCAAACAGCAGGTCTGAACCGCCGCAGTTCATACCTGAACTGGCGGTTCAGACCGGTTTTGGGCCCTGAACCGGCGGTTGGGAAATCCCAGCCGGCGGTTCAGATTTTTCGGCAGATTTCGGTAAACTTTGAAAAATCACATCTTTTAAACCGTTAGTCATCACTGGTCGTGCCACCTGTCGTTTTGAAGGTAATTGAGTCTACTTTCATTTAAAAATAGTCTCAAGGTCTGAATGTTTAATAATTTTTGTCAGTTGTAAAAAGAGTAACAGAATGTCCGTAAAAGTCAAGCGTTTTCGCGTGTAAAGTTTTAATTTTTGGTCTAAGCGGGCACGGGGTGTAACAACTTGGTATCAGAGCTTCGGTTTAAGTGAATTAGGTTTTCTTTAGGATTGCTTAGACTTAAACCACTCGTAGACGCGTTGAGCTTAAGCTTAAGTATTGCGGGCGAATATTGTGTAAGTTATAGGATGTGAATGTTGAGTTATGAAATGGACTATGTGATTGCTATATGAGTTTAATGATGAGAATTTATGAATGTGTTTTATGTGATATAGGTGGTGAAAGGCTTGATGTGTAAGTGATAGGATCACCGTGCACCTCGGGTTGTGTCGGTAATTATTATGTGATTATGTGAATGTGCATTATAGAAGTAATATGGAGATGTGTATAGAAAGGATAAGTGGTATGCTTTTTATAGAAAGATGAAAATAGAATGTCGTAATAGTAAGGAATTGTAGATGGACATGAGATGATATATGAGAATGTATTCGTGACGAGGATTTAGGTGTTTAAGTAAAGCGAATTGTTGAAGTGTGTAGTTCCTAGATATTAAAGAAATGTATGAGTAATGAATGATACCTAAAGTAGCTATTGCATAGATTGTTAAAGCAAAGTAGTAAGTATCTCAATGATAATAGACAAATGGTATGTCATAGACGTGTTCAAATGTTTTAAATCATAATTTGAGAATAGATTAAGGAAACATAAGTGTTGAGTGACGTTTATCTTTTATGGAAAGAATGATCGCATGTAGACTTTAAATATGAATGAGATTAAATATGTACTAATGTGTTTGTCGTTTATGTGTAAGGTGTTATTGTGTCATAGGCAAGGTAATTATGAACGCGTGTTATAATGTGATGTATAGAATAAGTGAAGAAGTAAACTACAAGGGAATTTGAATTAGACAAGTCGCGACTAGAATTCTTGTCGTGACATGAAGAGTTAGAAACGGAGTAGATGAACGAGTTTTAGATTACAACGTAAGACCAATATATGGTCTAGAAAATAAGCCATGTTTAACGATAGGTTAAGCCATGCCAAGATTAAAGTGAGTCAATTGGGATTGAAATAGACAACATTAAAAGAAGGAACATGTGTAATATAGAGTAAGAGGATAACGTGAGGTAAACAAGAAAACGATAAGTGTAATGTGACAACTCAGGTGAGATATAATGTGTATATTCATATGTATGAAAGTATGAAAAAGATGAGCATTACTAAGATGGTGTCAAGTAATGAAAGATGATAGGTGAGTAATTAAAATGTGTAAAGCAAGGAGAAAGGGAAGCGGAAAAGTACTAGTCTAAGAAATACTCGAATGAGGAATAATTAGAGAATATAGAATCTGTAAATTAGAAGTGACTGATTGGTAATGACACGTAGTGAATTATTTACCGTACACTTTGGCTAGTGCCGGTAATCATATTGTAATTATATGAATGTATGATAAAGAAACGGCAATGGAATATGAGTAGGAATGATAAGTGGTATTAGAGATGGGCTAGTAAGTGAATTAAGCAATGAAGCCTTAGGTGTAGGTTGTAATGATATTAAGTGTACTAAGGTATAGCGTGAAAAGACAAGATGAAACTAGCGAATTATTGATTAAGTGCTTAATGACTTGAAGGTTAAAGAATGATGATAGGGAATGATGGCATAAAATGTGACCAACATATGGTCTCATTATATTTAGTGACTAAAGACTAATTTTAAAGTGGTATAGAGACGGGGTAACGGTAAGGTAAAGTACTTGGGGTTAAGTTTAAACGTGAGGTTGTGATAAAGGGTGTTGGTATATAAAGGATGGAAACTACACGAAAAAGTTTGAATACTAAAAGTTAATTACAATGAGTTTAGAATATGAATAAGAATGAGATGAGTAGGTAGGAGGATTGAGTATGTACATGAATGTGTGTTAAAGATAACGACGTTATGGTGATATATAAGGAAAGCAAGAATGACTTGACGTACTGAATGATAAATGTCTAATAAAATAAAAGTTATAGAACGAGATTAAAGCAAAATGATATGTAAATGATGACTAAGAGCGGTATTGCTCTAAATACATAGATAAGGAATGAGATGAGTTAAATACGAAAGCCAAAATGTAATGAAAAATTGTGTGGTAAACGTAACTTATGTAATGGAATGTGTACGAAGAAAAGGTAACGCTAATGAAGGTGTTATATTAAATGATCCATGAAGGGTAGATATGTAAAAAGCGAGATGAAATAATATCGCTTAAATACATAAATAATTTAAGAAATGAGATAGGGTATGAGAATGAGAATGTGATGAGCTAAGAATGTAAGAGAGAATGAGAAGAGTATGTATGAGGTTAAAGTGTTGTTTGGAAATTATTATGTCACGGCTAATGTGCTCCATTAGCGGTGATTATTATGATAAAGTGTTGAATAATAAAACGTGATGAGTTAAGCGAAAGGATGTAATGTGAAAATTAAACAAGATAAGAATGTGAAAGTGACTAAAGATGTGCACGAAGAATAAACGATGCTAATGAATGAATGAAAATTTACCTATGCAAGGTTTAGAAATGGAAAGAGTCGGGTAGACTAAAGGGTAAAGTAAGAAGGTGAAATTGATTAATGCGGATTTAGAATGCAAGATGATAAACACATAGAAATGTGTAATTATAATAATCAGGCTCATATGCTCTATGCGCTTGCGCTCACTAAAATAAATGAATGTAATAATGTGTGTATGATAAAATGCTAATGGCTTGGATCCGATGATAAAATGATAAGGCGATAAAGTGTGAACTTTAAAGATCCTTCGGGATGAATGTTAATGATCCTTCGGGATGAATGTTAAAGGTGGTATCCTTCGGGATGACCAAGTCAAGGAATGTTAAGAAATCCTTCGGGATATGTTAAAGATCCTTCGGGATAGAATGTGTTGCCTTCATCGGCAATGGGGTTGCCTACATCCTTGGCAATAAAAATAAAGGTGGTATCCTTCGGGATGACCAAGTCAAGGAATGTTAAGAAATCCTTCGGGATATGTTAAAGATACTTCGGGATAGAATGTGTTGCCTTCATCGGCAATGGGGTTGCCTACATCCTTGGCAATAAAAATATCCCCATAATGAATGTGTAAACGATATGGATCCAAGTCTAAAAAGGAAATGTGAAGTATAACAAGGATGAGAAAATAAAAGTAAATCAAGAAATAGGAGAACTTGTGTTGTGTTGGAAATATATATATCCATGAGTTTATGTTTCCTGATTTACATCGATTGGGACGCCTTTCCATGTAAATGAGGAAGTATGAATGAGTGGGCGTATGTGTTGCCGACATGGCACGAGTAGGGTTAGAGGAGTAGAAAGTGAAGGTCTAGAATTAGTTAGAAGTTATAGGGTCTAAGATAGGAGGGCTAAAATTTGATTAAGACTTCTAGTTGAGGTCTATGAGAAACCTACGTTTTGAACGATAAGTATAAGTTGAAGAAATTAAAGAAATTGTAATGATGCTTAAAAATGTTATAATACGCAATTGTGGCATGGTACAAAATGTAAGAAATGGAAATGATTGATGATGAGTGTTATGTGTAAGGTGATGGCAAATGTTAAAGTATTATGTTATAAGTCAATTCATATAATATTTCTATAAGACCCATAAAGGTAAATGAAAATGACATGAAGAAAGAAGTAAAAGAACGAGGTGTTTGAATAGAACGTTAAAAGAATGGTTAAGTAGTAGTGATAGAATGTGAAAGTATTAGCCGAGTGTAACTATGTACAGTCAAATAACATGAGTTTCTTAAGTATCAAGCAGTCAAAGAATGAGAATAGAGGATAAAGCAAGTGAGAATGTGATGTAACGGTAATAGAACAGACTAAAATGATAACTAGCTTTAGTGAATAGGCCTTGTTTTTTGGAATAAGCGAGGTAAGAGTTGTATGGTTATAGAAGTAAGCAGGAGGTAATGTGAATTAAGGCCATGTGATGTGTTATAGTATGCATAGAGTTGCAAGAACACTTAGATAGTTACAATTAAATGAACTAAGAATCGAAAGTGCTAAGAATGAGGTGTATTATGTGACTAAGTTTTTGTTAGCATTAGACGAGAGATTTCGGGGACGAAATCTAAATAAGGGGGTAGAATTGTTAGACCCGTTTCCCGGATACTTGGACCCACCCTAGATGAAAATGGATAAATACCTTACGTAATTGGCCAGTCAACGAATGTTGCGTTGTGGTCAAACCTAATAGTCAAAATATGACTAAAGTGGTGATGTACAATATGATGTATAACTAAAGGGACCTAAGTTGCCATTGTGGTAAGTATGTTATAGTAAGTATTTTGGCCAAAATAGAAGGAATAGGACTTGAGGGGCCATTCTTGCCATTAGTCCAAACTTGTGCCTAGATAATTATATCCAGGAAAGTCTAGACTTTTCCATATTATTCAAGATGGTGTGAGGATGTCGGTTTTGGAGAGAAAAGAGAGGGAAAATGATGAAGGTTGATGGGTTATGAAGATGGGTTGAAGATGGCTACTCATTAGCATGATTATGACAAGTAAGTAACCTCTAATTAGTGTTAATTGATTAATTCAAGAGTTAGGGTTTATGTATCTAATTTGGGAAAAATGGGTAAATGGTGGTTTCAAGATAATTAATGGGTTATAGTGTTTATGAGGTAAATTTATATGGGTTTAGTTAGTATTTTAAAGGGTGTTCATCATATGATCAAAGTATGATCATATGATGATCAAGAATGTTAAAAGGTGTGTTAGTTGTTATAGTTGATGGTTTTGAGTTAATAAGTGTTTATGAATGATACTTGTGAAACTAGGAAGATGATGATGATGATGATATGTTGATGGTGATGATGTGATGATGGTGATGATAATGGTGGAACCATGATTGTAGCTTAGCTTTAGAAGCTAAGGTAAGTAACTTTGATTTCTATATGCTTGATATGAATATTCCATGTTATGTGTTATGAATGAGTTGATAGGATTAAGCCTTGGATTAGGAAGTGGATTTATAGGAGGTATGGTATTGAGCTAGGGTCAAGAGGTAGGTTATGAGGTTGAGAGGCCTAAGGTAAGTTTATGTTCATTTTGTGTAAAATGTTATTATGTTGAATGTGATATGGTTATGATGTTGATATGATAGCGGTAATGAGAATGGTTGGCATGAGCCTAATGATTAAAGGCGTTCTTGATGCATATGAATGTGAATGGAAGTATTGATCATATATTAATCTAGTTACTTACTAAGTGAAAGCTTACCCCTCTTAGTTGTTAATGTTCTTGTAGGTTATACGCGACGGAAGGAAGGTTCATGGGTTATAGCATAAGGATTTGGAAGTGGATTTGGAAGATAATAAGCATTAGGAGCTAGGTAGAATACCGAGTTCGAGATAAGGTTGTACCCCCGAGAGTCTTTCTTATGATTTGTATAATGTGTGTCATGGTCATCGTAAAGTTTAGATGGTCAACGGTGTGTCTAAGTGTGTTAAATGGTTTGCGGTCAATGTTTAAAGGGGTGTTTGGTTTAAGTGTGTTTGTACCCATTTTGGTTTATAAGCGGGTCAAGTTTCATTGTAACATGTTTGTTATGTTAAGTTAATGAATTTGGCCAAGTTTTATGTAATACGGAAGTCGTATGGGTTGTTTGTAGTATAAATGGGTCAAAACGGGTTTTAGTGCATAACCCGTCAAGTTGTAAAGTACATTTTCCGAGTGTCAAACGGTAAATGTTTTTGTAGGAAAATGAGCCCAATGATATACTAAGTAAATCTGCAAAGTTTGGTGAAGTAACGAGTTCGGGAGGTCGGGTTTTCGTTCGCGAAACTTGAAAAATGATTTCGGGCAAACAGCAAGTCTGAACCGCCGCGGTTCATACCTGAACTGGCGGTTCAGACCGGTTTTGGGCCCTGAACCGGCGGTTGGGAAATCCCAGCCGGCGGTTCAGATTTTTCGGCAGATTTCAGTAAACTTTGAAAAATCATATCTTTTAAACCGTAAGTCGTCACGGGTCGTGCCACCCGTCGTTTTGAAGGTAATTGAGTCTACTTTCATTTAAAAATAGTTTCAAGGTCTGAATGTTTATAGATTTTTGTCAATTGTCAAAAGAGTAACAGAATGTTCGTAAAAGTCAAGCGTTTTCGCGTGTAAAGTTTTAATTTTTGGTCTAAGCGGGCACGGGGTGTAACATATGGAGCCTGTCGTGACGGGAATCACCAAAATCATAAAAGTAATAATAAATGAGGTGAGCTGCATAAAAGAAAGAAACACTGCTTACCCTGAGCTCCCACCCACCTTCGGTGACTGTTGTTCTGCGAACACGTGGTACCCATTCCTCCATCCTCAGCAAAACTTGTGACAAATGAATAACTAAAGGTTACTACAAATAAAAATTTGAAGCAATTCCCATATTCTCATACACCTAAGAACATAGATAAGAACAACGCTAGTTACCTTGAGGCATAGGTCGGCTGTGTGAACCACTTGGTTATTGGCGCACGCCAATTGTTTTAACAGTAGTTTGCAAACCTGTAACAAATAAATAAGGAAAGGTGACCATAAATTTATTGGTCAGCTGCACCATATATACAGCAATCAACAAATATCAAATTAGTATTATAGGTCACCTCTAACAGCCGTGCTCGCCTGCTTATTAGCAGAAGCTAATGATTGGGGATCCTTTTGCAACACACCAAACACAAAACTCATTCTTGCATTTCCAACTATAAACAAAAATCTACTCAGTTTATCTAAGAAACCTTCCGTGTCCTTTACGGTATTAAAATATGAAAAATCGTGATTTCATCACTCAATTTCCTGCTTAAACATATTAAAACAAAATAATCGTAACCCAAAGCAATAAAATTTGCAGTTAAAATCATTACACAAACCTAACGACCTCTGAATATACCTTGAGTCGTTGGACTCCCATTTATATTATGTATTTGGTGATTACATTTTCAGGTACGAAGATGTGCAAAGATTCAAGGGATATTTACTAATCTAATCCTTTTTTATTGGTTGACAATACATACCTCGAGCCCAAGTTGGACTCCCATTTATTGAGAAATTGTGTAAGCAACAATTCTAACAGCGGTTTGTGTTGTCAGTTTACACCCAATCTGCATGATATACAAAACAATATATGTAACACACTTGCAACCGCATACATATTGAAAAAAAATATATCCAATATACCTTTCCTCTTCAACTCGCAAGAAGAAAATGTCCCTGAAACCAATAGTTAAACATAAAAAAGAATTTAAAAAAAATAGAAAAAAAAATGCAATTTTAAAAGCAAAGACAGCCTGAATTGCAAACAAATCTGAGATGCAAAAAGAAATAGCGCATAAACTTTTTTTTTTCACCTAGATTTCCAGTGGTATCAGATTCAATACCTGTAAGAGTATGGACCGTGTATGCATCATAGGCAGTTTATGTTGATAACAGTTAAAATGAACCTCAAATCTGCGATTTATGTTCCATCTCAACACATCCGTCATGGCTGCACCCAGACCTCGGTTCTGGTTATCCCGTCAAGATACAGTTAATGCATAGAAGAGCTTACACGTAAAAATATCATCATCGCCACATAAAGACTATCTTGTATCGCTTGCAAGTTCATACAACAAAATTAGCACATTTCTAACAACAAACAAATTAATTCCGCAAATACACAAAACTTACTTGGCACCAAAAGGTGTTGTCCCAGAAGCTATACCAAAAAAGCTAGGCTCAGACAGGGCTTCACTTAGGCTAAACCGAATACGACCGCCATGGGTGCAACTGTAATGGGTTGCCCTGCCAAGATACGGTCGTTCTCACTTTTAACCGAACCCGTTGAAAGCTAAACCAAACACCCCTTTTAATCAACTTTAATAAACTTATTTGCTTCGTTTGAGTTAAAAGTTGCGGATAAGCTGGTAGAAATTGCTTACTTCAAAATGCTTATTCGAGATAAAGTTAAAATTATTCTTTTACCATCATATTTAACTTAAAACATTCATCAAATTGTTACTTGAAATTGATCAAAAACCACAAATCATTTAAAACTATCATCAAAATGGAGATGTGAATCTTAAATTAGAGCAAGTACCTTCATAAGCATTTATCCAAATGAAACCACTACCCATTGTCACACTCATTCTCGACCATTGTGGGCTGGTGTTATTATGAAAATGCTTCCTACAAAAATGCAAGAAAAGTGAAATATGCATCTGCACAGAAAAGAAAAAATAAAAATAAAGACAAAATCAGAAAAGAAAAAACACCTAAGGGAGGATTACTTATTAAAAGTGCTTAGCAAAGCTGATCAATACCCATATCCTGGCACCAATTTTAGAAACCTACCAGCTCATCAATCTATTTTGCAGCATTAACTGAAACCTCACACGTGAACTAATTTATATACACAAAGATGGGTAGTAATCTACAATACTTGGGAATGTTATGCTCTGGGTATAATTCTACGAATTTGGATGCAAAAGGACTATACTGCGACATCTTTAACATGAACTAAATGTGTGAAGTACTCCTCATATGTGTTCGTACGCCTTGTTCCAATTCAGAATGAGTACGCATTATATGTAATGAAACAGAAGAACCTCTTTCCGCATCATCACCATATCAATGACAACTGAAAATTGAGACACATTAATCATGCAAACATTATGACCTCAATTTTTTTTTGCTACGCTGTTATTCCGCTATGTCATCTTTTTGCTGATACTATCGTTATATAACTACAAAATTATTGCATATATCATTATCACTCATAATATAGTTTGTGGATAGACAAAATCAGTAGGTTCGATATAATCCAGCTTTTAGTAGTACAAAATGGAAAGTGGAAACCAATATACCAAGTTGTATGTATTATAAATACACTTTGGCACAGTATCAATTTATTTTACCTATTTAACATATTCCCATGTTCACAAACTTTTTTAATTACCTTGAATACTCAAAGCTTCAAAAGCAAATGAGCACAATTGCAAGTACAATTTATACAGACGTAAATGTGAAGTTGGAAAGCATTACCACGTAACATAGAACGATGGTTGTACCGCGTCCTCGCCAGCCTTACAATTACCAGCAGATGCATTTCTTTCATTAATAAGAAAAAAAAGCTGTATAAACACCATAATCCACTCAGTGATATTGAAATCAAAAGATTGGTTAAGCTCATAATCAAACTCAACCCATCTAAAAAAATTGTTAGAAACTTTATGGTTTAAACCAAAAAAATATAAAGAAAACAATTATACCTTCTTTGAGCCATTTCATCGATCACTTGTTGAGCAATAGTAGCAGCAACCACTGTTAAATCACCCTTCTTTTTTCTGGCCATGAGTGAATCGATTTTAGACCCCTTCATATCCTCATCCACCTTACCCCTACATAACCAAAACCACTGTTAAATCACCTTCTTTAGCCGAGTCGATCAGACTCAGTACCATCGCAGTATGATAGATATTTCGGAGATAAGTAAAGTTCAGTAAGAAATTGGATAGATAGAGAGTACGGGCTGTTCTTTTGTTTTGTTACGTGTTGTCCTCTTTAACTCGTTGACTCAGTCGGCCTAATTGGGTCCCATCGAAAAGCTGTTGATGCCGGAGATCTCATTTGATTTACGGGTGTTTGGATTTTCAGGATGAAATTAGTGTCAATGTGTTTTGATGAAGATATTTTAATTTGTTGGATTTAATCATATGGAGAAGAAGAATGAGTGAGCTCTGGAATTTTCTAGGAGGTGTTGTTATTTGTGATAAGAAGAATGAGGGTCTGGAGGTGATTTATATATAATTTGTTAACCCATGAACTGTTGCTGGAACAGTAACCTCCCAATGTTACAGCCACACAATTTGTAATTAGTCAATGTTAATTAATTTGTTAATCCATGAACAGTGGCAGGAACAGTAACTTCCCAACCTTACAGCCACATATTTGGTGCAATTAGTTTGGTAAACCCATTTTAGCCCAAATCCTACTCCTGGCATATATATATATATATATATATATATATATATATATATATATATATATATATATATATATATATATATATATAGAATTGAGATCAAATAAGAGATTTCTTAAAGTTTTAAAAGTAAGAACTAATAAAAGTGTGACAAGTGGATTTTGCTTATTAAAAAAACTGAAAATTAAATACATAGCAAAAAGGGTATTATAGTTATTTAGTACCTCTCACACTAAATAACCTAAACCTAAAACTCTTAACCGGCCTTCCATCTCATTCCCTCATTCCTACATCTTATTTCCTCCCACAAATCTCTCCTCCTCCGCATCTCATTTTCCGGCGACGCAAAATCCATCACATATGCTCCAGCCACATGCAAACTCCTAACCCCGCGCGTTTTATTATGGAATCTGCTCTCCTCACCGGAGTTCATAGCGGTTGGCATTTTTTGCTCTTCTCTCCGGAGAGATTTCGCACCAGAATCTGGGTAAAACTCCATTAAAACCCTATGTGCTGATGTGACACAGATCTGATACATCACACTTTTTCGGGCAAGGCTTCTTTTTCCCTGCAAGGATTCTTTTTCCGGCGAGGCTTCGTTATCCTGCCGGATGTTGGTAAAACGGCACAAAAACCCTAATCTCCGTTGTGTCATAGATATGATGTATCACACTTTTTCCGGCGAGGCTTTGTTTTTCCGGCGAGGCTTGGTTATCCCACCGGATGCTGGGTAAAACACCACAAATCCCTAATTGTCCCCGTGTCACAAATATGATGTATTACACGTTTTTCAGGCGAGGATTCGTCATCCTTAAGTGATATCATGGCTGTTTGAATGTGTATTACTGATACACTAGTTTGCATATCAGTTTGTGTATGAGATGGGTTTTGTGTTCAAAACAGTTTTGTGTATGAGATGGTATTAGTGACGGCGGTGAGTTTTTTAGATGTGTTTCCAGTCAGTTTGTGTATTAGTGACGGCGATGAGTTTTTAATATGTGTCCTAATCCGTTTGTGTATTAGTGATGAGTTTTTGAAAGACCTGTAATTTTTTTTTATCTGTATTTTTTTTTATTATTATTTTTTTTTTATTTTTTAGGATGCATCAGTTTTTTTAGGACATTTATGTATTCTTTTTTTAAAATTTTTTGGAAGGAATGTATCAGTGTTTGACGTGTATGAGTGATTCACTAATTATCTCCGATGTGGTTTCGTTATGTATCAGTGATACACTGTATGCTCATGTAACATGTACCAAGCTCGTTGTCGTGACAGTGACGGATCTTGTATCGTGTGACATGTATGAGTTTGAAATTAATGGTGTATAAAATTTATGTGTCATTAAATTTTTGACTCATTAAATTGGTTGGTGAAAAGAAAAAACACAAACATTAATGATGAGATGGAAATGTATCAAAATACCCTTGAAACTCTATTTAATTACAGAAATGCCATTCATAAATAATTAATCTCATTTAACACTAATACAATGATCTAACGGTCCACAATAGTTCTTATTTTTTCAACTTTAAGAATTCTCTCACAATAACCCTCCACTATATATATATAATATATATATATATATATATATATATATAGAAGTGCGTTCATGTGGTGTACAAGCTTAAAATAGATAAAATAGGTACACATGTGGGCCGTTGGATCAATCATGATAGATGAGATCAAAATAAATAATATTAATTAATTAGATATTTAGTTTAAGGGTATTATAGTAATCTTTGTCATGTCCAATGTAATCCCTTTTTAAATGCCCCATGATCCTTACAAATTATTATTTCATAAGTTATTATTTCTTAAATGCCCCATGACCCTGTTTGTTCATTAGATCATATGAATCAGGCAAATGTTGGTTACATGTTTAGGTATAGCATGATTGGGTTAACGATTTACATTACCAAACCATATGACCGACTCACTTAACTAGTTTGCCTTTTCATACAAATACCATGAAGTCGACACTTGTCATTTCGGATATGTTGTTACACGTTACTGTGGTCGAAAATGGCTTCTGGAATTACCCATTACAAAAAACCAAAAAATTATAGAAAAGGCTAACTTTATTGGCTTTTGAGTATGTAAAATGGTAAGTTAAAAAAAAAGTATGTAAAATGGAATTGGTTGGTAGTAGGCAGGAATTGTAGCATGAAAATTGTACACCAAGAGATTGAGTAACAGGGTCTCCAAATCTGGCAATAAAATTTCACTTTCTTACTCAAACATAGAAAAATAATGATATTCAAATGGTATCAAAATAATGATCAAGAATTTTTCAAAAACTTACCCTTAGATAAAATTCCCAATGCTAATAATGTACTAGTTCTCACACTGTAAACAACTTAGGCCTTTGTCAGTAAAATGTATGTCAATCTTTTTTGCTATCACAGGGCTGATCAAAAGCCCATTCCTGGAGTTGCTTCACTAGCTGGTTTAGGGAGTTCAGTCACAATTGCTTCAGTAGTCGTCATCAAAGAAGCCACACTACACACAGAAACGAAAAACAAGAATTTGAGGGAAATCAGTTCGAAGTGTCTTTAGATATACAGCAATAAAAAATCAATTAATTACAGTTGCTTCAACTAACCTTGCTGCATCGACCAAGGCTGTCCTTATCACTTTCAAGGGGTCAATGATACCATTTTTCACCATGTCCACATATTCACCTGTTTATCAAGAAACTTTAATTTGCCAATTTCCTATAAACCGGGTCAACATGAATAATATTTCGTGTATAATGAGTGAAACTGATCAAAAAGGAAACAGGTTGGAAATCACCCACTTTAACACGCTACCCACCCTGCCTAGTTTTGCAACCTCGAAACTAATTCTACACCTACTTATACATATAACAGAAAACATCGGCACAAACCTTTGGCGGCATCATATCCAAGATCTGGGTCATCTTGCTCTAAAAGCTTACCAACCACAACCGAACCGTCCACTCCAGCATTAGATGCTATTGTATGAACTGGCATCTGCAATTAGTCAAGCAAAACATGAGCTTATATAACAATCATTATATTAACATTTATGTGCTGGTAAAATAAGTGTTGTGTAAAGAACATAAAGTTGTGACCTTTAGTGCATTCTGAATAATCTGAACCCCTATTTTCTGATCAAAGTTGGATGTTTGCAATTTGTCCAATTCTTTAGATGCATACAGAAGAGCAACACTACCACCTGAATTACAGAAGATTTAGTTTATGCGTGTAATCACCTTCGATACTTTGACTAATACACGGTTTTGTCCAATTTACCTGGTACGATTACTTCCTCAAGAGCAGCCTTTGTGGCATTTAGAGCATCAGTAACCCTGTTTTTCTTTTCACTTACCTCAGTATCACTGGCTCCTCCAATCTGGGCATAATCACATATTTTTATTACATCAACGTAAATTTGAACACTTTTCCAGCTTTAAAGAAGTAAAGATTAATTGTAACAAGGACAAACCTTAAGTACAGCAACACCACCCGAGAGCTTAGCTAACCTCTCTTGGAACTTCTCTCTATCATAATCAGATGTGCTAGACTCGATTGCTGACCTAATCTGTCATTTTCAAAACAGATAACAAAACACAACACGGTGTTAGCATTGTATCAAATATGTAATTTACTGCTGGAACTTTTAAACGAAACATAAAAAGTTATGTACCTGTTTAAATCACGTAATACACATAACCAACTAGTACAACAACGTATATGCAGCTGATTCACATCAATCCTCTATCAACTACTACACATGAATTAAACTGATTCACATGAATCAGAACCAACTAATACACGGAATATCATACTATCTGAGTACAAAACATATATGAAACTAATGCACGTTAATCATTATCAACTGACACACCTACATTTATTTCAACTAACACACCTAATCAACTAGTCCACATACTCAACTTGTGCACATAATCTAGTCCACATAATCAACTTGTACAAATAATCACCAAGTAACTTATTCCAAAACAACCATTCGATACAAATACGCATACTCACCGAATAGCCTATTTCACAGCATCTATCAGTCTCCGATACACATAAACCAACTCATACAGACGTAACCATGTTGGTTACAAATTCTTTTAAATAAGCAACTAGAAACTACTAATCCATTGGTCTGAATGAGGTGCTTCGAACTTTAGCGTCGTAATATCCCTTCATTTTTGACTTGGCTTTTGCTTCACGTATAGCTGCGCGTTCACGCCTTTCTTCCAATAGGTCCAAGTCTATACGTCGTTCGTCGTCATTAGTTGCGACATTAACTTCCGCGGTACGGATAGTTGGCATTCCAATCTCAGCTGGTATGACAGCTTCTGTCCCATAGACAAGAGAAAAGGGAGTGTCTCCGTTGCTAACTTTGATTGTCGTGCGGTGCGCCCATAAAACATGCGACAATTCATCCACCCATCTTCCTTTGTGTTTGTCCAGGCGCGCTTTAATTCCTTCGCCCAAACTACGATTTGCGCGCTCAACCAGACCATTGGTTTGTGGGTGTTTAACTGACGCGAAGTGTTGTATGATATTCAGTTCTGCGCACCAGTCTTTGAACGGGTTATCGCGGAATTGTTTTCCGTTGTCCGAAACAATTTCCCTAGGTAATCCAAAGCGGCATACAATATTTTCCCAAATGAATCGTTTTACTTGATTACCTGTGATTGTCGCCACTGCTTTTGCCTCGATCCACTTAGTGAAGTAGTCTATTGCCACAATAAGAAATTTCAGTCCCCCCGCTGCAACAGGGAAGGGGCCCGCAATGTCGATACCCCACTTATAGAATGGCCATGGGGAAGTGATAGGCGTTAGCTCTTGTTGTGGTCTGCGCGGGATGGGTCTATGAACTTGCCAGTCGTTGCATTTCTTTATCACATCGCGCGCATCACGGTGCATAGTGGGCCAGTAGTATCCTGACCGCAATGCTCGTGCTACTACGGACCGTGGTCCTGAATGCATACTGCATGAACCGGCGTGGATCTCTCGGAGTACGTAATCCGCCTGGAGAGGTCCAACGCACCGAAGCCATGGTTGTAGGAATGAGCGCCGATATAGGATACCATCTCTAAGTTCGAACCTCTGCGCTGTGCGCCGTATCCGTCGAGCGTCCTTCTGCTCATGGGGCAATATGCCTTTGCTTATAAATTCTACAATAGGGGTCATCCACGTAGGGTTCTCCTCCTCTATTACCGTGGATATCTCCATCTCCGAGATGGATTTGTTTTTTAGAATCTCCACCAACACTTGTTTTGACAGGTGCGCAAAGCTTGTAGATGCGATCTTGCTTAGCGCATCCGCTTTTTTATTTTCACCTCTAGGAACTTGTTTAATGGTAAACCTGTCAAAACCTTGGATTAGTCTTGTCGAGGTATTGAACCATGTTATCCTCTTTAGCCACATATTCGCCCAACACATGGTTGGCTACTAATCGGGAGTCCACATTTGCTTCTAGGTTACGTACACCCATTCGAGTTGCAATGCGTAACCCGGCGATTAGGGCTTCATATTCTGCCTCGTTGTTCGTGGCTGTGAATTCAAAGCGCAGTGCATAAGTGAATTCCATTCCTTCTGGATTAGTGAGGATAAGGCCAGCGCCCGACCCATCCACGCATGAAGATCCATCCGTGAACAGGACCCATGGTTCTTGTAGTTCTACCTTGCTCAGTGGAGGTGCAGCATCGGTGTCTGGTTTTTCGATGATGAAGTCTGCTAGTATTTGCCCTTTAACCGCAGTGCGTGGTCTATAAGAGATGTTATACTCGCCTAGCAGCACACTCCATTTTTGTAATAGCCCCGATGCGTCAGGTTTAGAGATAACTTGCTTGATGGGTTGGTCTGTGATCACCGCTATTGGGTGCGCTTGAAAGTATCTACGCAGTCTTTTGGCGGCAAATACTAACGCCAAGACCAACTTCTCCATTAGACTGTAGTTAATCTCTGTCTGCTTGAGTGCTTTGCTTACAAAATATATCGGTGTTTGTACGGAGTTCCTATCCGTCAGTAGCACTGCGCTGACTGCTCCATGAGTCGCAGATAAGTAGACGATTAACTCCTCCCCTGGTCGGGGTGCGACTAGCTTAGGAAGCGCTGCTATATGTTGCTTAAGCTGTGTGAAAGCCTCTTCCGCTTCCGTAGTCCAACGAAAGTCTCCCTTTTTTGTACACTTCTTGAGTGTTTTAAAGAGAGGAAGTGACTTATCCGCTGATTTGGACAGGAATCTGTTCAAACCGGCTAGCTTTCCATTCAGAGACTGAACTTCTTTCAACGTGCGTGGTGAAGGGAGTTGGATGACAACCTCTGTTTTTTCTGGGCATGGCTTAATGCCATCTGGTTCTATCAAGTATCCCAGGAACATGCCTTCTGTAGCGCCAAAAGTGCATTTCTTAGGATTTAACTTCATGTTGATCTTTCGTAGTGTTGTAAATGTTTCTTCAATGTCGCGCACCACTTCGTCTTCAGTATGGCTTTTTATGACAAGGTCGTCCACATAGACCTCTAGGTTGCGGCCCACTTGCTTTTCAAATGCATTATCTAACAATCGCTGGTAGGTGGCGCCCGCATTCTTCAGGCCAAAAGGCATCTTTGTATAACAAAAGACACCTTGGCTTGTGTGGAAGGCTGTTTTTTTCTCGTCTTCCTTGGCCATTTGGATTTGGTGGTACCCTTTATATGCATCTAAGAAACATTTAAAGGGATATCCGCACAAAGATTCTACCTTCCAGTCTATCTCTGGTAGTGGGTAGCAGTCCTGTGGACATGCTTTGTTGAGATCCGTGAAATCCACACACATCCGCCAACTACCATCACTCTTCTTGACCATTACTGGATTGGAGAGCCAGTCATGGTAATAAACTTCTCGCATGATGCCTGCGTCCACAAGCTTGTGTACTTCTTCCAGAATGGCTTTTGCGCGCTCTGGAGCCTGGCCGCGCTTTTTCTGCCGTACTGGGGAATATCCTTGTCGGATTTTCAGCTTGTGTTCTGCAATCGAGCGTGGCACACCAGTCATGTGCTTTGGTTCCCATGCGAAGATATCCAGATTTCTTTGCAAGAGCGCGCACACGGCCGCTCTTCCCTTGTCAGACAACGATCCTCCGATCGATACTTCTTGCTCCGGGTAGTCAGGGTGAATTGCGACCTTTAGGTTTGATACTTTAGCTGCGCTCTGTTCTGGGGTGTGTGTTGTCTCGCATGTAATCGTGTTACACTCTCTAGGTGGTGCAGCGCTATTGTAGATGGTGACAATGCCGCCTTCTACCGGGAATTTGAGCATCCCATGTGCTGTGGACGGTACTGCGCGCATTGCCGAAATTCCTGGTCTTCCAATAATGCCATTGTATGGTGAAGGAGATCTGATCACCATAAAATTCATCCAGGTTTTCGTGGAGTGTTCCTTATTACCGACAGTGACTAGTAGTCGTAGTTGCCCCATGGGCCATATCTTTTCTCCTGTGAAGCCAGTCAACGAAGTCGTGGCTGGGCTTAACTGTCTTTGTATCTCAGGGCGCAATCTCTTGAAACAATGCTCATACATTATGTCTGCTGATGCCCCTCCATCAACATACATGCGGTGGATATCGTGACCCCCCGCATTTATCTCAATGGTGAGCGGTTCCGCCACTGCGTTGTCCGCAGCCAAGGTGGGAAAAGAGATTTCGCTTCCATGAGAAAATTTCTGGCTGACCTTTAGCCTCGTCTTTCGTTGCCATGATTCTATCATGTAGATTGTGTCAGCCTTGTCCTTAGGCACTTCTTTCTTGCCCCCAGTTTTCTGTTTATCTTTCCCATCCTTAATATTCTTAACTAAATGGTCCAATCTGCCTTCTTTTACTAGCTTTTCAATTAATTGGCGCAACTGGACACACTCATTGGTTGTGTGGCCCTTCTGTCCATGATACTCGCAGTATCCGTTCCCTACGCGCCGATCTTCTGGGGTGCGCATCGGTGGGGGTCTCGGAAAGTTCGCGCCTTCCGTCGTAAATATCTCCTTTGGAGTCTTCGTTAGTGGGGTATACTTGTCGTTTCCCCGTCCGCCCCCTTGACTGCGATAGCTTTTGTTACGATTGCTACTCTGGTCATTGGATTGTCTCCTTGGCTCTTCTTGTGACCTATAGTTTGAGTAGCCTTTCTTGCTATCCGCAGCGGCGGCTTCTCCTTGGATGAAGGACCTCGTGCGCTTCATGAGTTCATCAAAGGTTTGGGGAACCCTATCATTTAACTTTTTGATAAGTTCTGGGTTATTGATTCCATTCATGAACCCTGAGATCTTTAGTATTTCTGGGCATGCCTTGACATGTATGCATTTGTCTTTAAAGCGCTCCATAAAAACGCTTGTGGATTCACCTTGGCGCTGTTTTACCCTTGCGAGTTCGACAGGGTTCTTGGCGCACTTCTTCCTCTGAGTAAAGTTCAAACGAAACGCCTTCCGCAACTCTTCAAACCCACCGATGCTTCTACGTGGAAGCTTACTGAACCAGTTTCGCGCATTCCCTACTAATGTAGAATTAAACATGTGGCACCACACAGGTTGTGGCCAATTTTCGATGGTTGCTGCTGATTCGAAAATTTTTAGGTGGTCATCAGGATCACCTGTTCCATCATAAGTTTTAACATTAGCGGGCATGCGCCTTCTCTTATCTTCTGAAAAATCGCTAATGCGCCGAGTGAATGCGTCAACCTTTTGGCGGCGCCAGGGACGAGACATATCTTCGTCCTCCTGGTCGCGGTATCTTCTCCTGGACTTCCAGTGTCCTGTTTCTTTGTCCTCGTTGTCCGAGGAGTCACTTGAGGATGAGCTTACCCTTTTGCGGCGCTTGCGCCGACTATCCTCGGAATCCGAGCTTGAAGGGCTTTCGCTTGGGGAGGTTCGTCGCCCGAGTCTATCGTGGACCCTGCGACTGCCAAGCCTAGCGTGGACATTGGTGCGCCGTCCATCGTCTTCATGCTCCTCCAGAGACTGTAAGTCGGCTGCTTCATCGTCTACAACCTTCCTTCCGATCCTAGTAAACACTGGGTGTCGGCCGCCATCCTTCTAGCACCTTTCCTTTCGGTAACGTGGTGGGGATGCTTCATGCTCAGGGTCAAAGTTGAGTCAGGCTTGCAGACTATGGCTTGACCTCTTTTTCGCTTCCTCTCGCATAAGTGCAGCCAAGGTTTCGTAGTTTTGAGATACGAAATCACTTGGCGCTAGTTCAGGCGTGAATCCTTCTAGCGCGAGGATGTTTGTTTCCACATCAGGACCTTTGTTTCGGATAGGCGCATTTGGCGGCTCAGTGAGGTCTAATTCTGACATGGTGAAAGGAGTGCGCAGTAGATCTACCGCGCTAGTGGTTGTTGTAGTAGCATGGGTAGTCCTTGTGAGCGGTTCTACTGGAGTAAAAGCCAGATCTGAGTATGATCCTAGGCTTTTGGGCGCACTGGTTGTTCCAGGGGCCTGCTTAGGGGCTGAATCAATTTGCTGCTTCTTCCCCTGTAGGTCGTCATGCGTTTTCTTTGTCTGCGGGGTCCGCTGATTTGGGTTTCCATGCTTCGTCATTCTAGTTCTTCGTAGAGTTCTTAGTGTATGGTCCCACGGATGGCGCCACTTGTTGATACAAAAGTTGGGCGTTCCTTGTTTCCGTACCAATTAGATCTTAA